>HG993124.1:11610465-12225523 GCA_905231855.2 Eristalis tenax | reverse complement strand
CGAGATGAGAGGGCATTGCAATTGCGAACAAGCTGTTGCTTCATTCCAACAACTTCTGTAGAAGTCGTTATAAGGGATACCAAGTGTTGAGGCGTGTATTCCAATGGCACAATGCCCGTAGAGCTCTAAGATTCGGTCTACTCATTGTGATCAGTTTGCGTGTGCGTTTTGGCTCGATGGTAGGCCATAATTGTTTTCTGATGAGGCATCCAGTGCCAGAAGGTCATCTAAGTTTGGTGTAAGTAAGCCTTTCAAGCTCTGGTAGATGTTTTGTAGTAGCGATTGGCATGGACGGCAGTTCCCCGTCTTCTCTGAGGTGTCACTGTGTTCCGGCAGCCACATAAGTTGGATGCTAAAATACTTGCCCAATCGAGGGACGTCTTGGAGTTAAATGTGACATCAGATATGCACCGTGCAGTTCGGCTCAAGGATTTCCGAGGTGTTTGAAGCCTATATTCTACAAGTCCCATCGACACCGTCGCGCGTTCCCAACGTGCCGCCATTACGGCGTTTGAAGAACCGGCGAAACGAACTGGTGGACAAGACTGGTGGATCAAAGAGGACAAGACCAAATATATGCTGTCGACCAAAAAACGTTCCGTCGCACGCCACCTTGGACAAAACATCACCATCGACAGCTATAATTTCGAGGTAGTGAAGGAGTTTGTCTGCCTCGGGGCACACGTGAACTCCAACTGGTGCTACGTCGGCTTGTTAAAACAACTGGGCTCAAAACTGGGCAAAACTCTCATTTTGCCAGTACTGCTCTATGGTGCCGAAAGCTGGACGCTAAGCAAAACTGCGGAGCTGATTCTTGGTGCCTGCGAAAGAAAAATTCTGCGTCGGTCATGTGGTTTGAGGGGAAGGCGAACGACACAGCCGCGAACTCTACTAGCTGCACAGGGATGTGGCTGTAGTCCGGAAGGCAGAAATCCGTCGACTGACACCAACGCCCCAGTCTTCGAATCCGATCCTCCTGGTTCGAGAAGGAGAGCAAGACCGAATCTCCGACAGCACATCTCCGACAGCTTGGTCTTGATCACTGGAAGCAGTGTGCCCAGGACCGTCAGCCATGGAAGGCAGCAATTGCTCAGACTCGAACCCTCCATGGGTCGCCGGCCTGACAAGTAAGTAAGTACATACTCTTTGTTTCACATTTAAAGGCTCCGAATGACTCGTGGGAGTTGTTGTCGTCGAAAGTTGTTGCGCCCAGAATCGAACTTAGACCCTCACAGTAGAGTTGACCGAATTTACTCGCCCCCTTTTCTGTTTCAAAAAGTTCAATCTAATCAATGACCGCGTACCAAGCTCAAAATCCATTCGACGCTTGCACCAAATCCGTCGCCTTGCCAGCCGTGTTCAGCTCATTTATCGAAACACTGCGAAACTCCAATTCGACACCTGGGTGGGGTGAACGTGCTCCCGCGCCGGACACCCACTCGAGGACGAAACGGGAATTCCAAACATGCATCCCACCACTTGTTTGGACACTGGTACAACAGCCATCGCCATAAGCGGGCGCACACTGCATGCGCCAGTCATTCGCGCAAAACACACTTCTAATGAACCAACAATTTCCCCAATTAACGCGCCAATAAAACCGTTTTCCACTCAAAGTGTTCATTAGCCAGTATTTTGTATTTTGGCGTTTAGTCAAAATGAGTTGAGGTGGGCTAGTCGCAGTTGGGTGGCTGCGGGGTGGACCCAATCGTTTTCTGTGGCTGCGGCGCAGGAAGTGGTGTGAATTCATTTAAGCTCTCGCGATGGAATGGTCAGCCTGACCTACTGAATGCGTCGTGTGACATTTCCAAGCCAAGCCACTCCGGCACTTGCTTCACTCAAACCGCAGCCGATGACGGCGGAGAATGCATCAAAACTCACTTTACGTCCAAATCGTCCCTCCCCATCCAGGCCCTTATGCCCATCGAGGTCACCCTTATGCACGCACGACGATATGTTCAGATTAAGATCTCAATTCAAATCAGTCATAGGCAGCAAAGTGGCTCCGCTGCCGACCACAAGCGCCGGCAAAGAGGTCGTTGCATGATCAGTCAATCAATCGGAGAGATAATTATGTAGCTTGTGCTGACATTCGTCTCCCTGTGACTGCGGTCGCAATTGTGGAACACTCTGACTCACCGCCGTCGGCAGGGTTGGCAGTTGGCGGATTCGTGATGGTGGCGCGGTGTGACTAATGTATTCGAAAATTGTGTGACAAGTGTCATTGCGACTGGCGCATAAAGAACCGACGTGTCAGGGCGAATTGGGTTAATCCCATCAGACTAAGTGTGCCCGCATGTGGTGTGAATGTGGTCTGCCGGGATCTTGTGACACTCTCGCCAGATGCTGGGTTCGACAGCTGGCTTGAGTGAATCGAAATGCTAATCTCATGGGTTTCTGTTAACGCCTGATCAAGTCGAGTTGAAATCAGTTAATTTACTGTCGGCTTGGGAAGTGTTAGCTGATTTAAGTCCAATTTAACACTAGGAGGTGTGGCCAGGATTGTAGGGATCAATCGCGGTCTGGCGGGGAGAATATGGAAAGCTGAAGAATCAGAGAATGCCCTTGCCCGGTGGCTTGTGGGGCTGTGAAGAGTGGCAGCCTGCATTTAAGTCGACGTACACAAGTGGAAGCCTAGACTAAAGAGGGAAGACTTAAAACCAAATCAGGATTCAAAGCGGATTCAAATCTGAAACCCATCTCAGAAAGTAAAGCTAAACTCTTCATCGCGGCTGGATATGGGCCGACAAGTCTCTCATGCTTGCTCCAAGCTAACATAAGACATACCTTCGACCTAGTCTAGATCCAAGTCAAAGTCAGTCCAGCGTCAAGTCATCGAACAGAGGCATCTTAGAACCAGCCCAGTGCCAGACCAGAGCAAAGCGACCCAGAGTCCCCAGAGTCCCCCCCCCTGTGAACCAGCCCAGTGCCACCCCACAACCGGCTCACTGGCATCGCAGATCGGGGTTTGAGCCAAACCAAACAAGGACTTAGACAGTCCACAGAAAGACTCACGACAAACTTCAAAACCAAGTCAAGGCTCGAAGTGGAGTCAAAGTCGTAGCTCAGCTGATGCCTCAAAGTGATGCTTGACGCTTCGTTGGGCTGGCTGTGTGACTCACCCAACAAGCCTCACCAACTAGCTCCAAGTTATCTAGTGTCTGTCTAAAGCCATGTAAAAACTTAGCCCAAAGCCTGGCCAGGGCCTGGGTCATACCTGATACGGACCTGAGACTATGACAAGTCCGAAACCAAAACCAGGCCTCGAAGTGAAATCAAAGTCTGAGGTCAACTGTTGCAGTGAAGTGATGATCAACTCTTCGTCGCCCATGGGGCTCCGCTCTCCAGTTAGCCCAGAGGCAGCCATCAGTCACGCCAGAGCCAGATCCAAGACCGCGAAGTTATACTTAACGTCTGCTTCTGCGGCGTGGTACAATGTCAGCCTCTCCGCCGTTCTCCATGCTAGGCCTGTTCCAGTCCAGATCCAAGCCAGAGTCAACCCAGTGTCAGTACAGCCAAAGCCAAGGTAAGTCCAGGCCAGGCTAGTCCAGGCTTGCACTGAGGAATCGAGGCTTGGACTGAAGCCCGGAAGTAAACCTTAACTTAGAGGCTTGAATGAGAGTATCAGAATCCAGATTAAGAAGGGTTGCCTGGGTAGAGACTCGGTTTGGCTTGAGCCTGACTTGGACCTGGACTCGAACTTTGCCGGGCTCTGGGTAGGTTTGACATCTGCCTGGACCAGACTTCGCCTTAACTTAGCTCTGGATGGAAATTAGGCTGGCTCAGGGTTTCATCGTGACCTGGGTCTAGCTTTTTTCAGCCTTCGCTTTGGCTTGACACTGGCGTGGTTATGAACTGGAACCAGACTACCGACCTGGCCCTGGCCTAGTTCTGAGATGTCCTTGGCATGGCTTTGAACGGCACTGCTCTGGACTAGCTTTATGATGGCTCGGAGTTAATGTTTTTTGGTTGAGGCGCAAATTCAACCCCGCCAAGCTAGACATAACTTCGTGTTGAACTTAATTCCAGTTTAAGCTTCGATTTTGGACCTGACTGAGCGGAGTGCAGGATTACATGTGCTATTTGTGCGCTCTATCTGGGGTATGATTGGCTCTGATTCTGGCTTTGAACTAGTTGGAGGACTCTGGCGGTTGATGCTGGCTCTAACTCCCTCGGAAGGGCAGGAGTTTTCCGAGATAGTCTCAGATTTAAAAGCTGTTGGAGACTTGATAGAGTTTTGCGGGCAGACTATGGCCTGGCTTTAGATTGGCTCCGTCCTCGTTCTATGCATGCTATGGGCAGCTTTTGGTTTCGATTCTGGACATCGTATGGTTTTGAAGCGTCTAATTCCGATTACGACTGATCATGTCCCTGTGACCATGTTCTTTGCCCTGTCCTCTGCTTTCGATCGTGGAGCAGAAGCTACCAGGAAACTCCCTTTGAAGACAATGAGGGGACTTATCACGTTGACTGTCCAAGAGCAAATACGAAAAACGGGTACTTTTGCCATGTTGTTGATCAGTGTTTTACTGAGAAGAAGGGCCACCGGTGGGTCATGTGGCAGCCAACGTCCCACTTCGACTCTTCCACATGCGAGTGCTCGGAATTGAGCTCTAGACTACTCTTGGCTCTGACATTTTGGTTTGGCTTTGGGTAGTATAATTCTCTGAATGTAATCTCCCAAGGGATGAGAAGAAATGTGGTCCGGAAAGGGTAGCTCCAAGGCTGAGCCGGAGGATGTCTTTCAATGAGTTCCGGCAGAACATGGAATCGGTGTGTCTCGAGGTCGGAATAGTATGCATCACGCTCTGGAACTGAGCGTTTCAGGTGAAATTGAACTAAGTCAGCCTGAATTCAAAGGCAGACATTCCTACGGGATCCAGCCACGAGATCCCAAGCCTTGGCTCAGTCTTTGCTATTGCCTCGAGCTCTGATTCGGCTTCCAGATTAGGACCGTTTATCGGTCTCTCTTTGACAGTACAGAGTGTCGAAATTGGATTCAATCTGTATTCCCTCTCCAGCTCTGGTCGTTCCGGCTGACTTCGGATCCGCCTCTAATCAGTGGCTTGTCCGCAGCCTCTACTCGCACCCACACATCTCTGCTTCCTCCATCACAAGCCTGTCGCCGTAAAAAATGTCAAAGAACGTCATAAATTAATGCGAATTTGCAGCGAAACATTTGCTATTCATTGCTTTCAGAATGACTCTATCGAGCACGCACAGGTGCAGCACGTAGCCTCTGCCGTAACATCAGGCAATTACGGAAGACATCGCATTTCACTGAACCGGAGTCTTCCCTCTTTTGAAGCTCCAAAGCGCCAGCAAGAGAGAACCTTCCGACTCCAGTCCCGTCTGCCGCACGAACAATTGCGTAACTCACCGCTTCATCGGCACGCCATCCACCCAAGACGGACGGACAGTTAATAACCATAACTCGCATTCCTCGCATAAACAACCCGTCTCGGCAATTACACGAAATTTACAACCCCCTCAACGATTTCCAATAACTCACCTTCGAGTGACCATTCAGCGGGACTCAGCGTGTCTTCCGCACACACACACACTGCCCATCAGCCATCATCGATAATTGACTCTCAAAATTGGCATTCTCTCGCGGAGGGACATGATTTCATCGCCGCCGCATCGAAGTGAATAATGCCCCGAATGATTAAAGCGACAGCTGTTTTGCACATTTGAATGGACAACGTCATAAACGACATCAATAAAATCCGTTTGTAATCGTATCTCGCTAGTTTGCAGTTCCCCGGCTAGTTCCCTTCCACTCTGCCTCGGAGCGAGGAAGAAAAAACAAGAAGAAAATGCAAATTGCTACCATCAACTCTTGATACGCCATTCCCATTCGTGATGGGGAAGAAGAAGAAGGAGGAGAAAAAAAAATAGATATTTATGTCGGCGCATGAAGCTGCAGCGACAGCGGTAGCGGCAGCACCAGCAGCAGCCGCACTTAGCCACCAGTTAACTGTCCGAGCATTTATCTTGGTTTGTCTCGTTTCGAAATGTACACTTGAATGGGAAACAAATGTTTCATGGGATTCGGTTTCAATCGTTCCCTTTTGCTTCCTTTCTTCTCCTTCGGCGGGCAGAGTGTGCACATCACATCGATCTCGAACGCTGGCGGTTTGGGAGATAAATTAAAACGGAAGAGGCTAGACTACCGTCATAAATCTTACTTTACAATTATTAGAAAATACTCCCTGACATCCAGTGGAGTGGAGTGGAGTGGTTGCAGGATACAGTGGATGCGACAAGGCGAGATGCTGTTGGGGGACAATTTAAAGGGCGTCATGTCGGTGCTCAGCGTGGTCTCGACATGAAGTGCATTAACACGTTCCACCATAAATTGACACGACTTCCGAATCTGACCTCAAGTGTTTTTTTAGAAGTCCTTGTCTTGGCAATAACACGTTAGAAGGAGTCCGACTCAATAATCCGATTGTCTTTGCAGGTTGATGTGGGGCTTCGTTACTCTGGGCAGGCATCACATGAAGGAATGTCGAAGTTTTCGATACCCAGACTGTGACAGAGCCTTCGTAGTTTCCTGGCAATGACAGTGCCGGTAAAGAAAACACTATGTTTCCAACGACATCTTTCTGATTCCTTATTTTTATATTATTCAGCTTCTCTCGTCTATTTCATTTGAACGACTGACCGCCTGGCAGGATCGGTGTTGCAGACGCTCATCAAAGGGTTACACACGATCGACGAGAAGGGGCCGGCTTACAACAGTCAGTATGACTCTGTCAATACTCTGGACCGATGCAGAAACGACTCCAAAACTCTTGTCCGGTGGCTTAAATTCACATGCGATAAGACAGGACCCTTTACAGTCCCAGATGTTGAAGGAGTGTCTGCTCTTCCGTTGAAAAACATTAAATTTGTGCCTCGCCGAGAGTTATTTGCAATGGCATCCCTGCTATCTGTGTGCACCTCACTTTGCTGCGATCTCTACGCTTCCTGATTGCCCATGTCTCCAGGCGTACTTGAACATAGACTGCTACAAGCAGTAGGAATAGGTCCCGCAAAGGAACTTATAAAAATTGTGACTATTTCGATGTGCGTGGGAACCGTCCCACATCTCAAAGTCCACAAATCCCCGGATCGATCAACTGTCAACCATTGTTTGTGCAAGACTCTCACGCCAACACTGGACGCACGATCTTCCAGAAATCTGTTCAACTGTTAGTATACGCGGGTCAAATTGACTTGATCGGCAGAACACAGAGAGCCATCAGCGATGAGTTGGCTGGCAGTGAGACGGTTGCGGCTAAGATGGGTCTAGTGGTGAATGAAGGACAAGAGGAAGGACATAGAAAAACGTCGTTAAGTGCCACAAAGGGCAGCTACATAAATCTTCGAGGTTGCCTAGGACTTCGTCCAACTCGTCTCCGCAGAAAACACTGCGGACAACATCAGTATCGAGATCAAGTGCAGAGTAACTCTTGCTAGACGCCTAGATGGCGCAGTTGGTAAAGAGCCGGCAAGGGTCCCTGGTTCGAGTCCCAGTGAAAGGAAAGTTAACACGATTTCATCTGGTTTCCAAATCTGGCCCAGTCCACCATTTGTCGTTGGGATGAAATTAACGACACTGTCACTGGAGTGGTCGATCGGTGTCCATGCTCCAACATGGTCTAAGTGGGCTGCAGCATTCACTAACAGCCCCCTTCCCTACCTGAGTGTTCGAGAGGAGTGGTAGAGGCGTCTCTTGAATGAACAAAACCGACTTTGTATAAGACGTTGATAACCCCAGTCCTGCTGTACGGCACGGAGGCATCGATAATCGCAAAAGGGGATGAAGATTGGTCTCTTCGAGAGAGAAGTTCTAGGTGCAGTCGCTCCTGTTTGCGGTGTTGCCATCTCGATTGGAAGATTCAATCACGAACTAGTCACGAATACAAGCCTAGTAGAGTCTACGGCCCGTAGAGTCTACGACTCCGACAACGCAGCAGAATACTCCCGCTTCTCCAATTTATCAAAACAAGTGAGTGGCGTTGCGAAAATTTGAAACATTATTTGTACTTACAAACCATTGCTCACTCACTCTTGCCTTCATAAAATATGTGTCCCCACGACGCTAACCCAACTCTGCGAACACAAGATGTTGCGACTTGCGATTGATTTTTGCTTTCGGTGCATCATCGAACCGAGTTCGTTAACCCGGGTTACAACTCGGTCTGCTTCTATTTTAACCCGGGTCAGCTCGGTTTGAAAATTTTTAGAGTTTTCACACCACTAAATGGTTCCTCGCAATGGCAACTCACACAATCCAACTGCCAAGTGCCGGCTGGGTACCTGCTTAGAAGGCATGTACAGCGTCCTATGCCTTCAATAAAACTCGCGGCAAGGCAGGCTTCAATCAAAGCTGACTAGATAGACCGTAGTATGAGAGGTCCTTTCGTCTGATGGTCATCTATTCACTTTAAAAAAATTCAAGACTCAACAACACTCTCAGACGTACTTTCAGAGCAGCGCAGACGCTAATGCTGCATGTACCATCTAATGCTGTAAGGACACAATGTTGTCTTGAGCTTGCTGCCAGCAGAGCTCATAGCAGACACAGCAGATTACGATTGCCAAGCTTGACTTGCACTGGAGAAGCATGAACAAGAAGAGCCTCAGTCTCGTCGCACATGTACACACTGACGGCTCCAAAATGTGTTGTGAGGATTGTATCTCCTCCATCAAGGTCGGTGACAAACTCAGCGAGACCTTCAATTCTAAAAACGGGTTAAGACAAGGCGACGTGCTGCCCTGCGGCTTTTTTAACATCATTCTTGAGGAGGTTGTGCAAAATTCACTCGCCAGCGGCAAGAGGCACGATCTTTCAAAAGTCCGTACAATTGCTAGCATACGCCGACGACATTCACGTGAGTGGTCGAACACAGCGAGCCGTCAAGGAGGCGGTCAAAATGGGTCTAGCAGAACGAGTGCAAACTTAAATATATGCGCACAACATCGACGACTCTGCCATCAAGAAAGGGCGCACAACATCGATGACATGGCCACGAAGTCACCATGGGCAGCTATCACTTCTAGGTAGTGAAGGACTACGTCTACCTCGGCTCCCAAGTAACGAGTACGAACAACATCAGTACCGGGATTAAAAGCAGAGAGAGACTTCGTCTACCTCAGTGCCGCGGTAAATAGTACGCACAACATCAGTCGGAGAATAACTCTTGCCAATCGTTGTTTCCTTGGGCTCAAGAGGCAATTGAATAATAGAGCCCTCTCTCGAAGGACCAAGCTAACTGCATATAAGACCTTGACCATTCTTGTCCTGGTCAGTCTCAAAACCAGAGACAAAAGTGGTCTTTTCGAGACAAAAGTTGTGCGTTCAATCTGTCGTCCTGTTTTCGTTGAGGGCTCTTGGAGGAGAGGATTCCACCATGAACTGTACAGCGGCATGAACCCAGCCAAGCCAGGTCTACGGATTGAATGCCTAAGATGGCTAGGCCATGTAGAGCGCAAGGACAACACCGCTCCAGCCCGCAGAGTATTCGACTCCGAACCAGTGGGACAACACAATAGAGGACGACCACGGAATCGATGCCGCTCACAAGTGGAAAAGGACCTCAACCAACCTGGCGTGCGAAATTGGAGGCAGCTGACTAACAATCGTGCCAGCTGGAGAGACATGTTGGTTGAGGCCTAGGTCCACACTGGACTGTAGCGTAACTAGAAGTGCTCAGAATGTTAGTGCTCAGAATTGTTAAACATGTCCACTCCCTTCAGACTTTTGAGCAGTGTCTCTGTATTCCACTCGGAAATTCCTGTCGCTTTGGAGGCCTGCCAAGGTTATCAGTTCGCACTCAAACACTAGACCACATCAAGTTTCCAAGTTGTCCTTCTGCGAAGTCAGCTCTTGGCGGCATTCCCTGACGTGCTCTGAGTTGCTGTCAGGGAAATAATGGCCATAAAGGCCATTGATCCGATGCACAGCAACTCAGAACATGTCAGGGACTGCAGCCACGAGCTGACTTCGCAGAAGGGACAGTTATGTGTGACCTTAGTTTGGGTTCCCGAAAGCTGCCGAAGTCGCAAGGCTGGATCCGTACTTTATCTCCCGGCTCCGAGGGCGGTGAAGGTACATTGTGGGCTGGAAAGAATAACGCACGGGGTTGCAGCCCCTGCCTGTTACAGGACACTTCCAGAAACTGGCCAGTCTTAGTTGGAGACGTTTGAATAGCTTCGCAACATCGAGAAAAACGACTTGATTTTAGCTTGGCTAGAAAAACAGACTGCAACACAGGACCCAGACCGACGTCGGAAGAATAGCAGAGGCCATCACGGTCTATAGGGGGACATACAGCCAAACTGGGCAAACATCAGTATGACCCACCGCTACGGCGACGCCAGAGGGGAGACATTGCTTGTGCCTGTCCAGTAGGTTCAGACATCGCAGACCTTTCAGTGAATCTCTCAAGGAGACGACCAACGTTCAAGACGACCATGAGAGATTCACTGACGTTCCTTACGAACTCCGCAGGATGTCTGCACAGTTGAGGCTCCCAATGGGACAGTACTTTCAACAGGTCAGACAAGTCTACTGATTCTGAGGCTGATGCTCAAAGGACCCTGGAGCGCACAGAATTTCCTTCTCCGCGCAGGCATTCCCGATAAACCCCACCACCGATTGGCCTTAATTAACCGCCATCTCGTCGTCGTCGTCGTCGTCGTCGTACAACATCAACTTTATCACAGCGGCCATCGGTCGAGTTCTAATTTCCAACCAGTTTGCGGCACGGCACGCCAAGCATCTCCGCCGAGACCCGATGGCATTTTGCATTCAAACTCGTTGAATATGCATGCGTGCCAGCCTTCACAGTCTGCCACTTTGAATTTCAAATTCATGTGAAACGTCAAAATGTCCACATGAAACTTGTTTCGGCACGCGTGCAGCTTCCCCGGCGACGGACATCATCTGCGATGTTCCACATTGCGGTTATCTTCTGACTGGCATCGGCAGGCAACGCGTGTCGCCTCGCTTGCTCGGCAGACTGTGGCTGCGCGCACGAAATGAAAGTCCAGTGTTCGCCAGGAATGCACTTCCTATTAAGGTAAAAGCTGTGCGGATTGTCTCAGACAGATATCCTCGAACTGGATTGGCAAATTAATAAATGCCAGTTCCCCGCAGCCGCGCCGCTGGCCGCAGGCAGTCCTGCCTGCGTGCGTTGTCTGTCTTGTCAGTCTCGTGTGTCGTCTTTTGTTTCTGCTGTATTTATCAGTTACTTACCGATGCGACAATTGTCAGGTAATAGCGTTGAACTTTTTCATAATCCAGCGTCTTTGCGACAGTCACCTGCGGATGAAGAGACGGAATACAGAAGTTATGAGAAAACAGAAAAAAAGGGGAAATAAGCGAAGATTGAAGAACGAAGCAAGTGAGACCACGTGAGTGTATTACACAGACATTTAGACTGATATCCAATAAATCTTTCAGGGATCAGGCCGTGAGCCAGCTCTGGCTGGAGGGTTCTGTGGCTTGGGCACCAGCAGCGTGTGTGCCGAGACACGGGCATTTTTCATCGTCGTCTTAATTTATCAACTCTCGCCCCGCACGCTGCTTCTGGGTACGGCGGCCGACTGGATGCTGCATCCGATGATACCATTCGAGGTTGAATGGCATCCATAAATCGGTTTTGGTAATTCATTTTCATTAGGTCGCGTCGTGGCCGGCCGTGTGGACGAAAAGTCATCTAGACATGGTTCTGGCCAGTAGCCCGTACGAATGACTGATGGTGGACGGGCCTGTGAGTAAATAACTCTTGCAGTCTGCGGCAGTGAGGACAGACTGCAATTGGACAGGCGGCAGAAGCCGCTGGGCGCAGACGTGAGGCTAAACGGAACCGTCACTTGTGATGATCGATGGCCCGCGGTGGCAATTGTAAATCATTTGACGTCGCGTCGAATGGACTGCATGCGGAGTTGAGCTGGAGACCTTGATTTGGAGCTGGTCGATGGGATATCGTGCGGCTTCCGGGTTATCACTGCGTTCTGGTTGGGTCCAGTGGAGGGATGCTCATGTGGGGCTTGTAGGGAGCTCGCTTCATCCATCAACCTTGAATTTATGACTGAGTCAGAGGCTGTTCGAGCTAGGAGGGGGGTGCACCGATGTGAACGCTTGGGGAGTGTTCACGGCAAGATCGTTGTAAATGCTTGGACGTGGTTGCTTGTTTGATGGAAAGACGCAAGATCGTAGCAAATGCTTGGACGAGGTTGCTTGTTTGCTGGAAGGACGCACTTTTGCTCTAAGAACGTAAACGATGGGAGAGATCAGCCTTTGCCAGTTGAGAATATCCGAAATTTAAAGGAGCAGCTGAGGACGTCATCGGGCAGACGGTGAGGTCTTACGGATCGAAAGGTCCGTAAGAGGTCAAAGTGGTTCGAGCTAGCCCACGATCCCCAGCTGCAGAGGCTTCTTGGCTTAGGCATAGGTCCACCTCGGACTGTGGCATCACACAAAGAAGCACGGGTTGACTCTTGTTGACAATCAAGTGGCTATTTGCATGGTGTCACGAAGAACTTAACGCTCTTGGCTTACACTGGGCCACTCTACTCCCCGAGCACAGGAATGCAACCAATCAGTTGCCTACGCAAATTCCTTTGTCACTCATTCACTGAGTCCTCTGACGACATGGTGCCTTGGCGATAATGATGAGTGACAAACTTTGAGCTACCTCTGTGACTGCTCCACTCTGTGCTATTGTTCCGTGACATACAGATACAGCAGTCCATAACTGTACTCAACTGTTTTGATGCGCAGTAGGACCTCAGTACGTAATAACAACGCAGTCTCCTAACTATGGGACCCTCGACACATGAGAATATGATGAGTCCAGAGAAAGAAAAAGTGTGGCCTCAAAGGGTCATCTGACAAACTAAGCATTGCGTGGAAGAATCTTAATCCATGCCTCAAAATGGCCCAAATACAACACCTCCAGAACCTAATTTATAGACATCATTACAGGCCACTGCCTGGTGGGTCACCATGTCCATAGACCCGGCCTGATTCCCGCAAAGACACGGCAGTCGAAACTCTGGAGCATTTTCTTTGTTTCTGCCCGGCTCTTGCCAAAACTCGATGTAAACTCCAGGTCAGCCATTCTTTAAATGATGATGTCTTGTCTTTTGTTTTTAGTTTCTGCGTGGAATATTTCCTGAAGCTCTAAACCTTTACACAAAAAAGGCGAAGTTACACAATTACTGTCATATCTCCCTTCTATCGGTGGGAGGGTAGTTATGGAAGTCTCTAATAATTTTTTTCTAGACAGAGTTAACGTCATTCGGTTTTAGGCGTAAATATTTCTTGGCGAAATATATCATGGCTTAAATTCTAGTCTAATATCGCTGCCGCCACTAAAGCTTCTGGAAGAATTCAGCCAGAAGCACTGCAAGAGCTACCAATGCATCCAGAAAAGGTCATAGTTTGATGCGGTTTATGGGCTGGTGGCATCATTGGACCGTACTTCTTCAAAGATGATGCGAATCGTAACGTAACTGTGAATGGTGAGGGCTACCGTGAGATGGTATCCAACTTTTTTTTGCCCAAAATGCAAGAGCTAGACTTCCATGACATGTGGCTTCAACAAGACGGTGCCACATGCCACACAGCACGCGCAACAATGGACTTATTGAGAGGCGAGTTCGGTGAACATTTTATTTCACGTTCGGGACCGTGAATCGAGCGATATAACGCCCTTAGACTATTTTTTGTGGGGCTATGTTAAAGCTCATGTCTATACAGACAAGTCCGCTTCAATTGACGCAATGGAAGACAACATTGAAGCATTTATTCGTGAGATACCGGCCGAAATGTTGGAAAGAGTATGCCAAAATTGGACTAAGCGGAGGGACCATTTTAGGCGCAGTCAAGGTCAACATTTGCATGAAATAATTTTCTATCGATTCAAATAAAGATTTAATACATTTTTCTGAATTTTGTGTTTTTGGAAAACTTTCTTACAGCTTTTAAAAAATCACCATTTTTAAAAAATTATAGAGGTATCTCCCTTCTCTCAGCGCTTAGAAAGGTCTTCACTCAAATCTTATGCCGAAGGTGGACAGTTTGGGTGGTGACCCTCAACCATTTAAGTGTTGTTCAAGCAGATTTTCGATCAGGGTTCTCGACAGTTGACAACATTTTTGCATTGACAACGATTGATAGGAGATGTAGGAATTGAGGGAAAAAACTACATGCCCTTTTTGGGGATTTTAAAGCCTCCTTCGATGCGGTTAGTGCAAGTAGCTGTACAAGCTATCGACCCTGGGACTCTGTACCAAATTTATTAGAGTGCATACGCAAATTACCACTCAAACTTCAGCTATGGTATGGAATGGAAGCGTTCTGTCAGACTATTTTGAGGTTTAAACTGGGGTTCCACAAGGCTGTATACTTAGCCCACTTCTATTCGCTCTCTAAGTAGACGACATAGCAAACTATCTGTCGGGAGGTGGTGTAGATGTCAAAGTGCTCTTGTATGCTGATGATCTGTTTTTTTTTTGGCAGAAGGACAACACACTCTACAGCTGGAAATAAACAAATTGCAAAGCTATTGCAATCGATGGGACTTAAAGATTAACGCGTCAAAGTCAAAAATTATGGTTTTCGGCACTGGTCGGGGTAGTAGAACTGCCCGAGAAAACTGGCCTTTGGAGGGCGAGCCGATCGAAATTGTCAAGGAATTTCGTTACCCAGGTGTTCTTATTAAGTAGATCCTCGTTACTGCTAGAAAGGCATCAACTTTATCTGGCGAACTTTCTTTGGCAAGGTGTTCAATTCCATTGTGAATGCATGTCTCTGCCACGCTAAACAAGTGTTTCGCTGTAAGTACTTTGAACAGTGTGAAAAGGTGCAACCGTTCTTCTTTTAGCAGATCTTTAAACTCCTGCCAACTACGCCTTCATGTGCCATTTATGTTGAATCTGGTCTTCCTGCAATCTACTTGAGGAATTAAAGTAATGCACGGGGCGAAAAACAGACTTCAGAAGAGGCTTCTTAAGATGGCACCTTTCAAAGAATGGAATGAGATTGCATGTTTACAAAACGTTGACTTGGTTCTCACAGAGGCTAATGTCAATGAATGGGAAGATAAACTCTAGGAATGCATAAAGAAACGAGATGTCTATGATTGCTTAAACAGAGCCAAACCTTCTTCTTCGCGGCTGAACCATACTCTAGGGCCCAAAAACTACCTTAAAACTACTAACAGAATATTTAACCAAGTAATATTTTAACCAAGTAAATATTGATATCTCAAAAACAGATCAAAAAAAGTTAAAATCAAAAACTGTATTAGTTCCCGCAACTTTGTTGATATGGGCATTCCACAGGGCTCCGTTTTGGGTCCGATTCTGTTTTTAATTTACGTTAATTCAATAATACTGCGTTTGCTCAAATAGTAATTGTTTGAATCTCTTTGCTGATGCTAATTACGATTTGGAGATACAGTAGACGCTAAGTTCACTGCTTAGGAAAACTGGGTCTATAACGAACCGAGACTCCTTGAAGCAAATTATACCAAAATGTGTAGGCTTTTACGTACAATTAATCATGTAATTACAATTTTTCTTCGCAGAACAAGACAATATTTGCAAAACAGAATATCTTATTTTCAGCAAAGACCACTCATCCGTTAAAATAAAAACCACAAAGACGACAAAAACTTAAGCTGTGCTTAAATAGTTAATCAGTTTAGTTTCTATTGAACTTATGTCAATTAATATCGTATTTTCTTGTAATCTTTTAAGGACCAAAACAGCCGTGCGTTCCACTTTATTGTTAGTTGCCCATTCAAGTGCATTCACAAATAATTGGACAGCATCTCTGGAAGACACTGAACAAATCGGATGATCTTTTTCATGATCTCCGTTCCAATCGTTTAAATCGACTGCCGTATGTGCTAGTCTGGTTACATGGTTCACAAGGTTCATAACTTGTTCCGTTTCCACTGAGCTAGCATTCGATGTTGGATTGTTGCGAAAAATGCTAAGAGGTATTCCATCTTCATCCGAGATCGCCTTTCAGGTCTTCTTCAAACGAAAGCACGTTTTTTCAGCTCTTCGCAATGACTGAAGCTTCTTATTTGTCCCATGTTGCTGCCAAGTTAAGAACATTTATTTTTTGGGCTTGATATTTGCTAAGGCATATGATAGAGTCTGGCATCAAGCCCTCTTCAAGTCCGAAATTCACCAAATAAATGCTGGTGTTCCCCAGGGCTCTGTTCTGGCTCCCACGCTCTTTCTCATTTTTATAAATGACCTCTTGTCTGCTACTTCTAATCCATTCCATTCCTTCGCTGATGACAGCACCCTCAGCTTTTCACATTCGTTCCAAGACTCACTACCCCGCCTTTCGGCCGTAGAATTGGAACGGCAGCTTATGCTAAGCACAATATTTATTAATCCTCCCTTAATAGCTTCACAAATACGTATAAAAAGGACATGCTATTCTCTAACATTCAATATAAGGAAATAGGAAGTCATACAGCGAGGATACCTCTTTTAAAGGAGCGAGGTTTCAGTGCTTTTCCTATAACAAGTGTTTTCACTTTATGGCTTCTGACGGCCCACGCTTATAGTGGGATCCCAACAAAAACATGCAGTATGAATCATTTCCAAAGTAAATCGATGTATTCCCAGTCTGGAACCTCTCAAGATTCTTGGCACTCCACCATGAAGGCATCAAGCTACAAGCTTAACGTAAAAAATGTCTGAATTTAAATGTTTTGAATTTTTCAAAAATCAAGCGTTGAAAAATAGTAGTCACTGACTCTGCATGATTCGCCACCACATCATCAGGATGCACACTGTACAACAACGTGTCACCACAGTAGGTTCGTACGAAACATGGTAGGAATAGTGTTTCGATCGACTGTGAAGAGATTAATTCAAAAATTCATGGCGACTGGACGCTATACACACTGGTCGTCCAAAAACAAACTGTTCACGTGCCAATATCGAAGCAGTGCGTGGGAGTGTTGTTGAAGGATCTCGGAGCTGAACAAGATTTCAGCTAAAACTGACTTACTGCACACTGCAATAGAAATGTTTTGAACAAAGTCTCCTTTCTGGAACAAGACCTTTCAAGACCTTTTTATGCTCAGAAGCTTCCCATGCTTAAAATGCAGAAGCTTGCTTCTACCCTCCCTCCATGCAGAGGCCCATTCAAGTGGATTAAAGCTCTCATTGTACTTTCTTCATTTGAAATTCACTTACTGTGCTCTTCAAGCTACAGGCGACCCTTTCGTCTGGTCTTGGGTCTTGGTCTTCCACAGGCCTACGGTTGTATACCAACTCATGCTTTTGTTTGCCACCATTTCGCTCTGAGCGTTGTCAACGACTTCCCATTCGAATTGGAGTGACCGACAGTCAAGAGAAGAAAGTATCCTCTTCACACTATCTTCTCCGTATTTTGGATCCGCAACGACTCCGTGGTGACCCTCCCATTACCAACCACGTCCCCTCCTCCACAGGACCGATTACTTCGCGTTGCTCTTCAGCCCACTAGTGTGCAATTGGAAAATCACCATCGAACAAGATAACAATTTCCATGCAGGCCATCAGTGATTTTTTCCAAGACAAATTGGATACCCTTCAGTTTTGCGCACACGAATGCACACTCACTCGCCGTGGTCGTCGTCGCCGTTGTTGCGCCCTGGAATGCTCTCATTCATCCTCTTACCTGTCCTTGATGGGGAAACGAAATAGCAAAAGTGTCATAGCCATCGGCAATAGTCATTTTCTCATCCTCCGTGGTATTTGTGGCTCCTTCGACGAGAAAATACTCAACCAATCCATTAACTCCGGCATCCTTGTCCAGCGCTTGTATGTTGCGGAATATCGTTGTGCCAACGGGCGTCGACTGCAAAGGAAAGACAGAGACATTCATTAATCGGACATTCTTATGCAGAGCTCTTCATGCATCCCATCCCCCCGTGGCCACCAGGCACAACCCACCGAGAGCTCAACAATCGCATTTCACCCATAAATTACCCGACCGATGCACCGCACTTACATACCAGTACGGCTGTCTCGCGTCGTACCGTACCTCGCCGTCGCCGTCGCCGTTGCCGTCGCGATCGGCCAAACCATAATCGCTCCGGCTTTTGTCAGGGCTCTCGGTCCCAGTCGCAGTCTAAGTCTCAGCCGCAACCTCGGCCCGACTCGAATCGGTAGTCCGAGGCTCGTCTCATCTTTGTTCTCGTCACTATAAATATTAATCAGTCTCCTCTACACTTTTGTGCGATGTGCCACATCATCGGGAATGACTATGCAACGGCCATATATGCATCCCTGAGAGAAAATGACATATGCGCCGACCGCCGATCACGCGGTCGACCATGGGAGTCGCGAGTGCCCGGCTCCCGTGCTGACATGGACTGTGTCCAGTGACCAGGGCTCGTTGTCCATAGTCCACTGTCCAGTGTCCCATATGGCCGCCGCCGTCGCCGTTGCCGTGTGTAGTCCTCCGTCACTTTGAATCTGTATTGACGTAAAATTGATCAATACGTCATGTTCGCGATGCATCGCGGCAGAATGATCGGATGATCGACCAGCGACTGAAGGTTATCCTTGGACCCGTCTCGATGGGAGGCGACACGAGTGCGGTCCCAGAGTGTGCGTGGATTCCATCATAATTGCGTAAAATCAATTCTCCACCATTTTAGCCAAATATAGCCAACTAATTGGAGTGGAGAGTGACTTCTGCTTTTATGGGGCACGGGAGGCAGATGCAAAAAATAACCAGACCCGCGGATCTCTCTCGCTCTCTCTTTGTGACCGTCCCTAGGCGGATTTGAAGAAACCAGAATTCTAGGCATTCGCGCAATATGGTGTTGCGCGTTATCCCCCGATGGAGTGACTCAGGCATTCGTTAATTACAATTACCTAGAAGTCGACGGAATGCGAACTGATGAGGTGGTACACCTCTGCGTCACAGTTGGTAAGCAAATCTAGCGCGGGAATGTTGATGCGGTGCGCGTTTAGGGAAAATTGCCGAGGGAGCTTGCCCCAGCCGTCCGACGACGACGACGCAGGTGGAGTGCGCACCATTGTCACAGATATTCGCGGAATTTCTCTGCTGCATTGAGTCTATGTCCTAGTTCACATTTAGTCTTGAAATGCATCTAACTCTGAGCGTCATCGCATGTCGGCGCGACACTTGGGACGTCCCCATTTGGGTGGTGTTCAGAGGCTGATGGAATTTATGTCAAAAATAATGAATGTCAGGGCATTCTTGGGAAACCTTTTCGGTCGGGTGGTTTTTGTCGATGACTGGTCAATTAAAAAGTGCCCATTTGGGAGGTGTTCAGATGTTGTCTGGCATAATGTCAAAATGTGTGGGAATCACGGGAAGTTTAGCGAAAGCTGGTGGACAATTTAGTCACGTTTTGTCATTTGAAAACTATTAAAATTACCCCATTTAGGAGGTGTTCAGATGTTGTAAGAATCTTTGACAGAATATTCGGAGGCACAATGTTCTTGAGCTATCGTCGATTAACTGTCACAGAAGAAGTGTTCAGAAAATACTGAATTTAAGCTAAGAAAATGTGTCGAGTAATTTTTCACAAGTGTGGCGTTATCGCCTTGTCTCTGGAGTGCTGAACACATTTTGAAGTGTTCAGAAACTGTCAGAATTTCTGTTACGTATTATAGCTGTCACGTGATCTTTGACACTTTCCTATAGTCACTCGAGGGTTGCTGGAAATGTGGTCTTTTGCCCACAATTGCCCCTTTAAAGGGCTGACCCAACACCACTTGGGATGAGTTCAGAAACTGTCAGAATTTTTGTTAAGTTTGATAACTGTCACGTGTGCCTTGACATTTTCCTATTGTCTCTCGAAGGTTGCTGGAGATGTCGGCAAAACAAATTGCCTCTTTAAAGCGCTGTCCCCAGACCACTTGGGGTGTGTTCAGAAAGTGTCAAGATTTGCAAAAATCATGGTGCGCTTGACAATTTTTCGAAGACGGAGCGATATCGTCATGCTTTTTAAGATGTGTGGTACATAAAAAATTAAAATGAGTGCCTTAGGAGGTGTTCAGATGATGCCGGAACGTATGGCGTCAGGGGATTCTTGATATTTTTCTGAATTCTGACAACTGTTGCTGGATATTTTGGCACTTAATAGCCGCTTAGGTGTGCTGAAATAAAACTGTGAGGAGGTGTTCAGAAACTGCCCGAATTTATGTCGAAAAATGCAATTGTCCTGCCATTAATTGCCAAGTCAAATGGGTGCTGCAGCTTGCAGATGGTTTGTGCGCTTGAAAACTGAACACTTCGAAGCAAGTGGGAGGTGTTCAGATGCCACCAAAACTATCTGTACAATACAACGAGCGCCCTTTTGTTATTATCATGATTCTAAGTTTCGACGGACTTGTGGCCATCAACCATCACCTTTGAAGTCATGTTAAAACAGAGTCCATATGGGAGGTGTCCAGGTGCTGTCAAAATGTGTGTTTAACATATTAACACACCGCCTCCACTGGACATGCAGATGTCCAACTTCGCAATCTGAACAAGCAATCTGTTTTTTTTTTTCTGATGGCAAACTGTGCCGTGTTCAACATTGGCTGCCGAAGAGTCAACATCCTAAGGCGGCCAAGCAAACACCAATCAACGAAGGATGCCTCTCTTCATGTCCAGTGTAGACGGAGTGTAAAAGTATTGTATTGGCAACCAATCATCCGTCGCTGAAAAGGGTGTAAGCCAGAAATGAAGTATGATAGAGACGCCCCTTAAAATGCTTCACCACCATTTTTTATACCGGTTTCTAAAGCCAATACGACCAATCAGAACAGCATTTACTTTATTTCGTGAATAACTGTCAAAAATTCATGAATAACTGTCAAAAATCCTCTGAAAGTCGTCGATGGACTAGGTATCAATCAGCTGTGAAGTTGAGCATCTCTATAATACTTCATTTCTGGTTTAAACTGAGGTGGCTTCTGGGATGTGTGAAGATACTGTCAGTATTAAGGTTACAAATTATGATCATCGTGGTTTTCTGTCATTCTCCTGATGATCGACGGAATTGGATGGCTTTTGATTCCACTTTATGACACTCTTAAATGCAAGTTAAGGTAGAGAACTTTTCGGAGGTGTTCAGATGCTGTCACAATGTATGTCAACGATTAGAAGTCTTTCGGAGGTGTCCAGATTGCTGTCACAATGTATGTCAACGGTTAGAAGTCTAATCGGATTAAAGGGATTTTGTTTAAGAACAGTTGAAGCTACTGGCTTTTTTAACGGCGAACTGACACAGAGAAACATTTACTTTTAATGTATTTAGGAAGTGTTCGGATGGTTGGGTATCAAAAACATTCCCCTTCGCGTTGCCCCTGAAACATCTTTACAGTCCGATGGTCTGTTTCTAAGAACATCGACTATGTTTAACATTTTTAAGAAACAAACCCTCCCTGGGAGGTGTCTATACGCTGTCATACATATTTTGTTAAAAACTATGACTGTCATGGGAACTTGACAGTTTTCCTTCAAGCCATGGTCAGGGTCTCGAAAAGGAGTCTTGTCAGCGAGTTGCTACTGAAAAACCTTTCAATTGTGTTGAGTTAAGAAGCGTTGACGAACATTTTAACCATCACTGAGTTTTTGGCACTTCTTTTGAAGTCCTTTTCGGTGCGGCGAGAAACTGTCACTTAAAGATGTTACACTAAATCGAACTGGGAAGTGTTCAGAAGCTGTCAGACGAAGTCTCAACCATGGTGAGTGTCATGTCGTATGATTTTCGAGATCTGATGTCACTGAATATTACAACATCTCTGCCACATACTGCAGTCTGTCGACATATCAAGTCCCTTTCGCGCCCAAGAAGTGTCGTCACTCCTGCCTTAAGTCTCCACCCTTAGTCCGCAAAACGGCAAGAAGCCTCCACACCCTCCAAAACTCCATACAGTCTGCACATTGTCTCAGCAACTTCCGACAAATGTTGATCGTTGTCTGACAGTTCGGTTCAGTGGTTTCTCCTTAAGCAAAAAACCCACAATGACCATAAATGGCTTAAAAACTGTCGCATAAAATCGATTCTCGATCTTAAATGCACTCTTTAAAGAGACATTAAAGCCATGTGCGTGTACCTGTCAAATGGGTTTGTCACTTGCATTCAATGAGTTGCGCAAAAGAAAATTTCATTCATATCGAACACACTCGCCGGTCCACAGTGCGGCGGGCGACGACGACGACATCGACGACGACAGCATGTGTGTACTCGAGAGCTTGAATTTCATTTAACAATCAAGCAAGACTTGACTCGCTGTCGCAGCATTCTCTGGAGACCTGTTTCCAGAGACTGGCCAACCCGCCCAAAGACTCCACCTGAGGGGCTATTTAATCGGATACTTCAAGGTCTTGTGCCACCAACGCGGCATGCAGTTCAACTGAGCATGGGAACGACGAATGCATCTCGTATCTCGCATATTTCAGCACTTGACGAGCAGTGCACACCACAGCCTGTGTGTACCAGGCCAAGAATTCTCAAGTCAGTGGTGCGACTAATTGTCGAGTGGCCAGCCAAGTGGACTGGGGTGTGAGTCGCCATTGTCCCGCCGTTGGGGCCAAATGTTGAGCTTTGCTGTGCTTGTGCATTCGATCAGCAAGAGAATGACAAACGTTCTGCATCACTAGACAGGCTGCTGCCTTGCATCCTTTGACGCACACACACTCGCGCTGATTCACTGGCCGGGGGATCGTTTCCATATGGCGATGCAATTCCGCGCATGATTAGCAGCGTTTCGATGGTTACCCCGTCGTTAGGTTAACTCTTTTCTGTGGGCACGCTCTGTGCCGTGGTCCATGGAAGAGTGGCTTTGCTCGGTTGTGCTTCGCTTGTTGTTTTCCCGTCCTGGAGCGGTATCTCAGGGCCATCTGTTCGTCGCTATTATATTGGTCTCTGGCCAGAGTTCAGTTATGTTCGTTGGATAATTTCGTTAGCAGCAAACTGCGAACTGACTGGTGTGCCTGCTTCCTTTTTGTGTTGAAGTTGGATTGCCGTTTGAGATAAGTCTCATTCGAGAGAAAGTTGCAACGAAATGCTCCGCTTACAGTCTGGGAAGCAAGCAAACGGTGACTTGGTGATGAGGGCTTCTAGTTATCGTGAGGGTGACTGAATGGGGGCATAATCCATTGTTGAAATTTGTATTATCAGCGTGGACGGCGCAGTGTTAGATCAGTACGCTGAAGATGTGATTGCATTCCTTGTCATCTCTGCTAAGTGCGCAGTTTCATCGAGCTTTTTTTTTGTATTTTTTATTAGTTAAATGAGAAGCAGAGCATGCGAAGTATTCACTATTGAAATTGTCATCAAGTGTGAAGACGAATCATCATCTTCTGACCCGCATGCTACACTAAAGAGGTCGCGGTAGTAAACCACGAATAAGAGATCTCCAGGCAACTCGATCCTCCGCCATCGGATCTAACTCATAAGGTTTTATAACCAAGGGAGTTTTCGGACTTGGTCCAACCACCTCATCTGCCAAGCGGTCGCCTGGCTGATGGAATAGCATTCAACAGCCATCTCGGAAGTCACCGAATCCTACACCTTCCCGATTGAAGTTCGAGAGATCCTCGCGCACTGCCCTGTTCCTCAACCCATCCCGGCGAGTAGTTCCCACAACAGCACGAACAAATCTGGACAAACACACTTGATTTAATTATTCTGTCGCTGGCAGATAGTCTGTGAGTATTTCATGCCTTTTCTCCCGGTCATCTCCGTTTGAAAAGCAAATGCATCGAGATCACGGTGCAATCAAAGCATCCTTTGCAAGGCAATCGCTGCCACTTTCCAAAAATGACTTGCCGTCTCTTCTACAGATATGTGAATGGATCAAAAATATGGAAAATGCGTAGTGTCATATTGCCATATCGAAGTCATTAAGTCAATCAAGGACTATCTCGGGTTTTGGAAAAGACGTGGCACAGTTACGCCATGTCATCCTCATCATACTTGAAAAGATCACTGGCTAAAGCTAGCGGCACGGTCTTCCAAGTGTCTGTACATTTGTTAGAACATGCAGATGTCGGTCCTTGGATGAGCTTAGATGCGGCATGGCCCGTCAAGGAAGCGAGAGGCAGACTGTTGCACAAAGTCGGTATGGAGTTCGGGATCTACTCTTCCACTTCTGAAGAAAAGCGACATATTGGCAAAAGTACCCGACTTAGTAGACTTTTTTTTAATTCCATACGGGGGAGAGTAGAAGGAAGCTTTAACCTCTCTTCCGATCACTCACTTGTAATCTTGCCCATTAGCGATAAGTTAAGGAAAGTGAATCTCGGGTGTGCCAAGATTGAGAAATAACGAAGCGTAGGTAAATGGAAGGTGAATGGGTAATTTCAAAACACGCTTAGAGTTCGAACTAGATAAAGAAAGTCGCTTGGAAAATTACTCAATAAAGGGTAATGGATTAAAACAAATCTCCCGTCAGAACTTGTTTTTGGAAAAAGGAAAGCACACAAGAAATAGCAGTAGCCTCGCGTCCGTGTGTGACCCCTTGAGATTTTCCTCCATATTGAAGGTGCGCGAAGAAGCCCTTGATTCGGGAGAGAGTTTCTATTTACCTTGCCGAGGTATGAGGAGATGATTCGACACACGAAGTATACATGAAATAGCTCCATGTTCATCGAATGAAAAATGCCGATTTCATAACCCGCGGCAGCACTGAACGATTTGCGTGAATGTAAGTAAACTACATGAGAGCAGTCGGTAACTGCATGTGAAAGCAGACTGCGATCAGTGATTTTTGTTGCAGGATTGCAGGGAACCTTAAAATGGTATTTTTCATGCAAAAATTGTGCCAAGGCATCATATGAAAATGCTCTGTTCTTTGGGACAAGCTTTGACTTCCAATTCCTCTTATTTAAAGCATGGCCCTTTTACTGCACATTTTGTTCCTGCTTCTTTAATATTTTTGTATTTTATATATTTTTTTTTTGACGCGATATAGACTTCGTGGTGTAAGGATAATAAAGCCTGCTTGCAACAGAGGCCCTGTGATGTGACACCATCGCCGGAAGTTTCATGCCAATAGAAATTTAAAGGCGGAAACTGTGTGGAAACTGTGTTACAGTTTAGATAATTTGTTTCTTTCTTTTTAAGTTCTTCTCGTATCCAATTGATGTACTCAAAGGCTTTCTTCTAAAACTAGTATAAAATCCAGTCGTACAACAGGCAGCATTTTACACGTCACTGTCATATGCATATTTTCTTTCTACGACAAAATTTCATTATATTCAATGGAAATGTAATGGAATACTTTGGCAAACGGAGTATGAAATATGTGTGAGCAACGCACGAACCAAAGGACCAGATATCTTTCAGTCTTTTTTTTCATTCACATTTGGTCTTGGTTTGGCATACTTTCATACATAGCGCTTTATTATATAATTGTAAATATTGTGAAACTTCTCTTTGCGGACACCCCTCTTTAAGGGACACCTCAATTTATAGACAATCTGTCAACCGCCCGGCATGAACAACGTCTATTTTAACCCCTTTGCAACTGTCACTCCTTCATAATGGACAATTATAATGGTCCCGCTGCTGTCCGCTTTAGAGAAGTTTCACTGTACGATCATTTTTTCTGTACTGTGGTTCCGTACCACAAAGTTGAGTTCGCGCGGTCGTGCTCTGACATGTAGAATACACGTAAATCCATTAAACAAGTCACAATGCAGCTGTCGCTTTGATGCGTTCGCCCCGTGCGTCGGTCTCTGGCATTCTGAATAGGATACACGTAAATCCAAACAAGTCACAATGCAGGGGTCGCGCTTTAATAGTTCACAGATCGTAATATCGTAAGCGCGGGCACAAATTTCTAGGTGGAGCTACTTCTACGAACTCAGAGTTTGACAGTTGTGAAACAATTCTCTTTTATTTACTCGTGGTTTTTCAGTCTTGGCAGGCTGAGGCAACTATTTGTGTACAAAATTAATTTTTGGAGAGATTTTATGTGAAATAATTGCATTTTTTCTGGTAAAATGGATCTTAAGCCAATTTTTGTGTGAAACGCGCCTTACATTTTGATTTGGAAAAGTGAGGAAGCCGCGCTGGACATAACATTCTCGTAAACTCGATAAAACGAGTACGGACGCCTATCAACGCCCCACCGCTCGAACGCGACTTTGTGATTCGGCCTTTAGCCGAACGATAATTTGGCTTCTTTCGAATCACTATCAGTCAACGCGAATATTATGCCGAAAATTACGGACGAATCATCTCTGTGTAAACATGCTTGGTAGATATTTCCTTGCCTTGTAATCATTACCCTTGAGCTACGCTCTTGCCTTTCTGTAATCATTCGCCTAAGATAGTGTTTTGTTGTCGCTCTTCTCTTTCAGGGTTGCTAATGCTCATGCGTCGCTGCCATAGGGACCCTTTACACGGTCAATCTTCTACGCATCCATTGCTACCATTTACCGCCGTTGGTTTGCCTTTCCCTGACAAATGATAGGCGACAATTTTGAGGGAAGGTCTGGGAAATTTTGCAGTCGGTGTAGGTGTGGTGGTAAGTGAAAAAAAGGATAGCTCCAGCCAAATTTGAGTTCAGAACCTGAGCTAAAGAGTGAGCAATGAGCACCAAACCACTCCACCAAGGTGTCCGAGCATGTGGGCCTGTAGGACTATGTTACAGGGGACGTCCGTCTTTAATGTCCCAACGAAGGTCGTGATCCCAACTGGGATCTTATAAGCTGGAGGGCATCATTTGTGGAAACTGTAGATTCTACGGCCAACTCCCGTGTGTCTGTTCAAATATATGACTCACCTCCATTTCCTGTCTCCGAGCTTGAGTCATTTCAATTGAAAAGGGTCAAAACCAGTCACGCCAGTCCACTCAATCCCCTGCAGACTCCCTAATCATTCAGGCCAATTACAAGAGTTTCTCCGAATGAACCAACTGCCTGCTGATAAATTCACATCATTCGCACTCAGTGGCTATTCCATTTCCACGAAATCTCCCTCATCTCCCACCCCATCAACGACGTCAAGTGAAAGAGACCCCAGCCGTCGCAAAAGCAGACATTTTTCATCGTGGGTGTTACATTCAGTGAAAGTGACCAAAAAATCGAGAAGGAGTGCAAAAAAACAGCAGACCGACGTTTCCCTCGTCCAACATCGGCGCAGTGTCGGCAACAATCTCCTCGGCTTCGGCGTCGACTTTGACTCCGACTCCGACTCCGAGTGCCGCTTTGGTTCCTAGTTGCTGCCACATGAACAGCGAACACATGCCCGTGGCTTGGATGCAAGGCACTAACCAGTTTCTGGTCGATATGCTGCTGCCGGCTGTCCGTCGGACGTGCAATCGAACGATGTTTCTAGCGCTAGCTCGTTGTACGTGTGCACTCCTGGTGCATGTGCGACTGCCTTGCACCGCTCCGTGGATGCCACAGAGTTGTTTTTTTATTCTCTCTGACGAGTACAGTTATGTGTTTTTCCAACCATTTCCCGTTGAATTGAATTCATTTGGTTTTTCATTTTGCGACATATAAAGGCACATGCCTCGGCCGAATGGCTGCGATTTTTCTTCCAGCTGTCAGCGTGAAATGCAATGGAATCGACGCAACGCGCACAAAAAAACACCGAACACACATTTGATTAGATGTCAGATTGACAGATCCCGGATTTTTTTGTTGGTTGCCGTGTTTGCGGCTGCTACACGGTATCTGCTCTGAGGTGAACTGACACGACGATGTGAGAATTCCCGAGGAGACCCGGAGCTCAGGTTCTAGTTCGGCGGCCGATAAGAGTCGCTGTAAATATGTCACGCCTCCGCGCGGCCATTATCACCTCCGAACACGAACACATGACTTTTCGCGGAATACCTCCGCTGACAGGGATTTCGGTGGAGCGCGGTACTGTGCGGTCGTGCCCTTGCTTGGTGAGCAGCCGCGGAAATAATTAAGGCACCATTTGTTCGCGGGCCTCACGGACCGTGGCGGTCAGGTTTGGACCTAGGTACCAAGTGCGACATGAGCGTTGCCTCCGACCTCGCACAACAATGGACCGATGGCGGCGGCGTGGTGCACCTGCGGTATGCGAGCACCGTGTTGGTGGCGGTATCAAAGGTGTCGGGGCAATTTAATTGCGCATGGAATGTTGCGGAGTGTTGCTCTGGACTATGGGAACATTTATTGGTAGATCACGACGAGAGGAGTTCTTGAATGGGATTGTGTTGGGTTTCAATTAGAGGCCAGTCGTTGGAGTTGTTTTGGTCCCAATTCGGGAAAATTTAATTGGGCTGCTGCCTGGTGGTGTGGAATGTTGCGCATACGCCAGAGTTGCAACATGTATTTTTCACAATCGATTTGACATGATCTTCGGCGGGGTGTTGTTCTGGACTAATGGGCAATGGCCTGAGAGAGAAGGGTCGACGTATTGACACTGATTGCGGACATCGTGGTGATGCGTACAAGGATAGCATCGACAGTATGTGACGGACAAAGGGGGTGCCGGATGAGAAGGCACTCTTTCGAACCACCAACGAAGTTCGATTTAACTTGGAATTGTTCCATCTGGACGGGACGGATGATTTTTGGTGCGAGTGGTGTTTACTAGATCGTCGCGTTGCCAATGTTGCTTGTCAAATTGCAACATTCAGGGGAAATGACTATGAATTTGCATTTTATTGATTCTTTTCGTTGGACTACTAGAAGGCTGACGCCTTTGAGCGCACAGCTTTGATACCAGCTTGTTCGTCTATGGAAGCGGCTCTCGACTTATCTCATATGTGGAAGGTTTTGTGTACGATTTTTCTGATCTTCCTGATAAATGCGCCTTGCGGAATATAAGCTGAACAAGAGACCTCGGAGGTGTGTCTATTTCTTTTCTCAAGCACTAAATAGTTTGACAACCAAAGGTGTTACGAATAGAGCCCTAGAATTTGATACCTTAATACATGTGTCACGTACATACGTATGTGCTACACTGCATTTAATTCACGTGGTGATCACGTGTCACGCACATATGTATGTGCTACACTACAGTAAATTCACGTGGTGATCACGTGTCACGTACATACGTATGTGCTACACTACATTAAATTCACGTAGTGATCACGTGTCACGTGCATCAAATTCACGTGATCAAGTGCGCGTTCTTTGTACAATGAGATTAATTCCGGTGATTACGTGAGTGTCTTTACATAACAGTGGAATGGAACGAAGACTCTGGAAGAATTTGGAATCAAATGAAAAAGCTATTCATTTACGTGTAATTAGATTCACGTGAAATTAAGTCACTGTAGTCACGCTTAATACGTGTGATCAAGTACGCACGTGAAATCTGAGGCTCTGATTAGGAAACCCTTAAGAGTGTGGTATCAAGGGGAACCACAGTCTGAAGGTGTAAATTTAGGAAGGGTACTTGTGGTCTTACATTGGTCTTTAAGGGTCGTGATGGAGGGAGCGGTGATTGATGAAAATATTATATGCTATCGGTAAAACTGAACCCCTGGATTATGCGTCAAAGTTCGATAACTCGTGAACTGTGAATTATTCGTGGAAGGACGAGGATTGCAGGTTAATGACATCATACTTGAGCATCGTTTATTAAAATTATTAAATTAACTTACGCCAGTCTTCAAACGAGTCGGCTGACTTCGTCAAATTGCTAACTCCTATTAGATTAATCGCTCTGTCCTGCAGCTGTAGAGAGACGTTGAGGGCACCAGATAAGATGTGTCGTTTGCATATTATATGACAGACATGTGTTCGAAAGGCAGGGTCTAAAATGTTGTTTCGAAGTTAAAAAGCAGAGGGCACATCGTCATCGGTAAATGATTGAATTGGATTAGCAGACAAGAGATCAATGATAAAAGAAAGAAAAAGTGTAGGTGCCAAGGCAGAGCCTTGAGGAATACCAGCATTCATTTGGTCGATATCAGACTGCAGCCCATTCCAAAAAAACTTGAACAGACCGACTCGAAAGTTGAACTCTTTCAAAGATTGGTTCCACTTATTGGTGAGCTTGGCCATCAAATCACAAGTGGACTTGAAGGTGCAGAGAGTATACTTTCAGTCACTAGGAAGTGACCAAAATGAATCCAATTAAAGAGCTAAATTTTCAGTAATATTAAGGCCTTGAGACAGTGGCTCCAAGTGGCTTATGTAAGTTAGTACATTGTACTGCTATCTTAAGTGGGAGTGGTGCCTTTATCGAGGGTAAGTCAAACTGCCCCGTCCAACGAGAAAAGCTGTCCCAAGTGAAACTGACGTTGTCTTTTCTGTGCCGTGATGAAATGGCGCCCAACGTCCGGTCAAATAGCGCACTTAAGTGGATTTCTGCCTGGGATCTTATATGAGCGTGGGAGCCAGCAATGATGATGTACATTCCAAGACCGATGAAGGACGTCCATCGAGCAGATTCATAAGTCACCCAGGTCAATCAAGAGCAATGGTGGGTTGAAATTACATGTCAACCTCTTCAGTCACTTTAATCTCTGCACCCATGGTTCGCGGTTGGCTCTTCTGCTCTACTACAAGCCCGGCCGGGGAACAAGCCCCGATGAGATCCAGTGATTCCTTCACCAGTTCCTTGATTGGTCTGATCAGGGTCACATGTGACTACTTCTGCCTACTACTCGATCTTCAGTTCAACGAAATAGCAATTGACAAGGCTGGACAAGCTGACAACAGTTTCTCTTTTGCTCTTTGCGGAACGCTCATAGGATTCTCATGAACAGTCTTTAAGGGAAAATGAAAAGCTAGCGAGACTTACAGTCTTCGTCGCATTTTAAGGTTAAATCTTTCAGTTAGTAGAGTTTGTCTGTGCGACGACTCACGAACTTGAACCTCGTAATTTTCCCGCATACTTTCCACGGTCATTAGCCTAGCTATTACATCAACGCCAGGCGGTGTTTCCTCTCTGAAATGGTATTAACGAACTGCCAGCGAATAACTTGGCAGCAGACGGGAGTCCACCGATCTCTGGCCAGTCCGACATTTGCGCACAATTTAAGTCACCCCACCTTTCAGAGGCTTTCTCAGATCACTTAAATTCCCTCCTGCTCAAGAGCATCTGCCTCCTGTACCCCTTTTGGTAACTCAGTCTGTCCATAGCTCTCCATTTGATGGAAGCTCCCTGAATCACAACGAGCTCCTAAAACGGTCCCCAGTCAGCAATCAAATGTCCCAATCACGTGACCCTCTTCCATTATCCATCACGTCAACGTCGCGCATCTTCATTTGCATACCATCTTCGCGCCAAGAACCGCGAGAAATGGCAAGCAACACTCTTCCCATCGCACCTCGCGCAAACTGCCTCGCGCGGCCTACTTCTGACGCAAGAAGTCCTCCCTCATTCCTCCAAGAAGTCAACCCCCTGCCCACCAGGCCATCATTCGCTACTCACATGGGACCGCGCGCACAGCGTCCCAACCGACGGAGAGCCAATCCAGTGCCAGTCACCATATGAATCAAATGTCATATGCCACCGATGTTATCTGTCATGTTTGTCCCCATTTCTTGTGCACTGCATCCGGGGCTAAAACATGATCGCGAACCAAAGATGAGCTCTGTGCATGTTGGTTACAACACCGCGCTACCAGGCATCAGACACCAGACACTGCCAAACTCTGACGGAGTACACGAGAGCCGCGCGCAGACGCAATGTGTCCCCCCTATGTATGGCAGTGGATGGATGGGTGGCGGTCGGTGGCTGTGGCTGTGGCTGTGGCAGTGCGCGCTATTACTGCCATTCTGTGTGAAAATGTTTCAATTTTCGTCTCATTGCAGCAGATATCTTCCGTCAAAGCATTTGACAGGTAATCAACTGATGAGCTCCATGTTCCGCCGCTCCATGAGGAGGCCTGGATTTTTGCGAAAATCCAACATCTCACAGATATGGCTCGGTTCAGGCTGGCAGCAGCACCTGCCTCTGCAGTCGCTCAGAGTGTCGTGTAATTTGTCATGTTTTCCACTGTGCCGATGTTCATGAATTTTCATTAGACACTACGTGTGTGTGTGCTGAGGCAATTGGGACAGGCGCTGCTCGGGCCTGATTTGGACGCGCGCGCTTAACTCGGCTCGCAGTGAGAAGGTGGAGTAATTAACGAGTGATGCATATCAAATGGATTTGGCCGAGTGAGACATGAAGTGGATGTGTCCGAGGGTATAAATGGCAACTGGCTGTCGCTGGATCGCTGGATGTGGACATTTTTGACAAGACTCAATTAGCCGTAATTGGGATTTCGGCCTGTTGATTGAGATCTTGCATCGAGAATTGTAATCCGAACGGGGGCTGTGAACTGGGAAGGTTCACATTGTGGGAACTTTGAGAAGTTTTTTCACAGTTTCGCGGCATGAGTCATGCGACTGTGGTTGGTTTTGGGGTTAATGGTAGTCAGTCATATCCTAAGCTCTCGATCGGGTCTCATGCTGGGCGCCAATGTCAGACATACCAAGGTTACAAGGCAACTAAGGGAGTTGCGGCGTCGATATAAACTAATTTGAGTGATGCATGGATGAGGTAACTTAAAATTAATCGTCCGAAGAGATAAGAGGTGCAAATACGTATCGGCACCATGTTTCTCGGACCATATTCAATAGTGGCGCCCAACGAAGGGCCGGAGGACATCATATATTGTCATCTTATTTGACTGTCGGAGCCTTTTTACGAGGACAGCGCAAAGTAGCCCGCTGTCCTGCTCCTAAAAATCGAAAGGGAACCTGTTTGTGAAGGCGCTCAGAATGGTGTCCAAAAACTTGAATTAGCGAATTCCGTTTAAGTGCGCTCCTCTCTGGGATCCTTTATGACCGCGGAAGGCTTTAAAGAGTGCAATTCAAACCGTCAAGCAATTCTGCAACCTGACACAGAATCAGCCTTGTAGTCGGAGGTAATAGTGGCGCTCACCGTGGGACCTGAACACCCATAAAGTGGAGTGGATTTTAGACTCGCCCAACTCTACTTCTCCGCCACTCTGAAGTGTCTTAGTCTGTGTGATGTAATAGTGGCGCCCAACGTGGGGTCAAATACCGGGTTAAATGGATTGGATATTAGCAGGCTCTAGGATTTTGTGTAATTGTTGGAAATTTTAACAAGGTATAAGAACTTACTTCGCCTGTAAACCGAGCACGCCTTCTCTGTGGCGCCCAACACCAGACCCCAGCTAGTTGTCGTATTGAGCGCTGATGTCTTACGGTATTCCTTATGGGGATAATCGAGCTAGTTCTACTTCTCCACTTACTTCTACTTCTCGACATCGAACCGCCATTGGCGTGGGAAGGTTTAGTGGCGCCCAACGTCAGGCGAATGAAGAGAAAAGCATTAATGAGCGCTTCTTTTTGTGACGTCGGGCCGAAAACTCATCTTGTGGGAAACTGAAATTAAGTGATCTCCTCTCTGGGTGTCTCAGCTCATACGACTGGATACATTAAGCGAGGACAATTTCACAAGAAGACCGACCGACGCCATAATGGACCAGCACGAGTGTTATTGTGTTTATCGGGCCACACAAAATTATGGAGGACACACAAGACAGGACAGCGGTTAGCACATCTTACAGGGCTGCGATGACTAGACAAAGACTTAGGCGACGCAATGGCCACAAATTTGCAGACACACGAATTAGACTTCAGACGTCACCCGTACCCATCACATAGTCGTCGGTGTCATCTCGTAGACTTCAGCCACATTCTAGTCTCCAGCCGATCGTGTTCGCCTGTCAATCTGTCTCTGGCCCCACTGAAAAAGGCGATGAAGAAGTCCTTGGTCAGCAATTGCATGCACCAACAAGCATCATCAAAGGCCCCCCATCACGGCAGAAGCTAATAAAAACCATCGCTCTTGTAAAGACCCACAGAAGACTTAACAGAAATGGTCATAAGTGTGTGTCGCAGCCGCTTTATCTCCCTCTCGATCTGCGACTCTAATTGCCTGCAAATTATTCCAATGACGCAATCCGCCGGCCATCGTCCGATCGGATCGGAACACGACTCGACCGGCAAGTGACTGGAGCACAGTTTGTCAACCAAAGTTTGAATGATTGCGTCCTAGATTTGATTGAAGTTGTCCATTCGACTCGCACGGACTTAATCCACTCGGCTGAGTGCACTCGCGCTGCGTCAGTGACCAGAGCAGAGCCTGGGAATGAAAATGCAGACAACTGCCAAGTTGTCCGGTCCTAATGATCTGGATAAGTACCATCAATCGGTTAAATGTATATCTCCCTCTCTCTGTCCGAAATTAACACGTAATTACGAGTGTCAGTAACGGCTCTTGCATGCAACCAGGTCCAATTAACATGCGGGTTTATGGGGGGCCACGAGGAGTGTCGGCCTCAAGTAGGGCAACCCGTCCGGCGAACGAGGTGTAATGATGGATGCAGCTGCGCATAATTTGCTTTTGATGATGCTGGCGGTGGTGAATGAGATCCAGTTTACAAGCTCATATCCGTTGGACATTTCTGGGTTTGATGCAATTCTGTGTGATCTGCTTTTGTGTGAGCAATGGACTGGATGAAGGGACGAACGAAGGATTCCCTTGGAATTGGGCATTTTCAGAACAGCGCGTTGTGATCAATGATCATCTGACGAGATGGGGGTCACTTAGTGCGGCACCGTTGGTCTTTACGCGCTCGGATTTCCTCACGCTCTTTTGGCATCCTGGCATGAAATGTTGGATGAATTGAGCGATAAGATCCAACATGAAGGCCAGTCAGACAGTCTCGCTGAGAGAGCTTGTGGTCGAGTGCAGCGATAAGATCCAGCATGATGGCCAGTCGGACAGTCTTGTGATCGAGCTTCGTTCGACATGTAATCAATGCAATGAGCTGGAATGGGCTGCAAAAAGTTGTCATGTAGAGTAGCTTTTCTGTCGACATTTATAAGAAAGGAAAGAATTCGCAAGTATACGGGCATGGACGTAGAAAGGACGAGGAGCACAAGCAAAACTTGAAGTCAAATATGCCAGGAAAAGACATTCAAGGCACTTTTTGATGTTTTATTGGCGCTCCGTGGGAGTTAAATCGACTCGGATGTCGCGACGGAAAACGGCATGACGCTGTCGTGTCATCATGCCACAACTGAGGCGCGAGCATATACTATGCACCACAGACAAATAGTACACAGACGTCTGAACCTTATGGAAAATCAAGGCATTGCGTTAGGATGTTGCCCATGTTGATGGTAAAAAGATGCCCATTATTTTTCCAACAGATGTCTTTGGAGGTCTGTATCCGGCGTTGTACCCGTCCTATCGTTGTATGCTAAATTACCTCAGAAAGATGAGATTGTGTGCCAAAATACCTTCTCTGGCAGTTTTGGCATCGGGTGACTTAGTTTTGCTTGAGCGTGCGTCAAAAATTAACATCGGGAAAATGACTATGCGCCATCTTCTACTACTTTCCTGGCTACATGTCATAATCGGATGCCATGAATATGTTAGCAGAGTCTTGAAACAGGAACCTCCAAATATGTTCAGCTTCGCTTTCGTCGCCTCCGTTGTGGTAATTTAGGTGTCAAAGGTGCACCACACATTGGAATGTCAACTGGAGGCCATAATATGAGCCAGGTTTCGATTACCCAGCAGCTGAAGATTGCACAAAAATGCATTTGGAACCATTTGAATGAGGCGCGATTCACAGAGAAACACGAGTTGACGCCCAAAAAACTCATGAGCCCCAATCGTTGAGTGTTCACCGGTCTTCAAGTTCGTGGCTCTGAGGGATGTCGGGTCCGAAATTACGAATGTTCTTCTTGTGGGAAATTAAACCTGGATACCGCGGTAAGTGGCGATTGTGTCGTTGTGGCATGTGTTCGACTCCCGGCTCCACCTCATTCGAGTCTCTGACAACGCTTAAAGAGCATTGTCCGCTCGGAGTCGGTATAAAACTGCATTCGCCTTCCACACGTGACAGAACAAGGGCACTGACAAAACGAGTGGTTGCTGAGAAATTAGGCGCTGTCCCTGTATCGCCAAGCATACTACTCGACTCATGTGCCAACTATACCACGGCGGCCACAGTGAAACGACGGAAAAGGCAAAAATTGCAGGCACAGCAGGTTTTAATAGACTACATGGGATACTTTGATGTTGGCAGTGGTGAAATGAGCGAAATGACCCGTTCATATAGTGCTTCAAGGAGATCTCGTCACATCCACTGGAAGTCACTGTTGTGTGCTGGTGTGGCTTGTGCTTTATACGCCTATGGACTCGCACAAAAGACCTGTCTTCACCTTCAAGTACGAGCGGAGGAAGCCAGAATGTCATCTTGAATGAGGATGTTTCCAAGACCTCTAGACTCAGACAGATATCGGCATCGTCTCCAAAAATGCCCTGCCTAATGCAAAGGAAGGTCGGAACCTGGACCACCTGGGGCGTCTCATCGACACGCAAGGGGAACTGCATTGATAATGCATGTTGATAGGCCTAAAACAGGAAAAATCTGTCAAGCATAAGAAACTCAACTCTTTTACATTTGTAGGTATCGAAAGAGAGTCTTTAAGAACACCGAACCCAAAGCAATAACCCACTGAGTGCTGGGTTTCTCTTAATTATCCGTTGGGAGCAAAAACAGTGTTCTCCAAATTTGTTAAGACGGTTGTAAGCTTGTCTGTCAAGAGCCGATTCTGTGTTTATTTTGTGGCTTAATAAGCCAAAAAGTGCAAATTATGGCCCGTACACCAAATTCTGCTGATTCTCATCGAAGATCTCTTCGCTCCGTTAACAAACCGGGCACTTCTCTTAAAGCGTCTGGTTCTGAGGATGCTCTTAACTTCATCAGGAGAACCTTTGACTCGTAAAAGCTGACTTAATTAATTCTGTTGCCACTGTGATCAAAAAAACGAACTTAAGTCTACAGAGAAGCGCTTAAATGACCAGTTACGGTATTTTGAACGTGAATTTGAACTGGAACTTAAATCTGTGGAAGGAACCCACCCCAAACAAACGCCCTTCATGAACCGTTGCAAGAAGTAAACAAAGATTTGAAAGATGGAATGGATTTTCTCTTTCGCGAGCGTATTGCGGGAGATGCTGTGTTTTGCGCGGAATTCCAATTTGCCCTAAATGAGGATCTCAACAAAGTGTATAAGGTACCTTGTTCAGGCATTAACGCAAATCATGTTGCCCCCACTTCCATCACACGCCCTGTCCCGAAGAAGCAGTTCTCTCATCACTAAGCTTCCATCGGAAGAGAACGCTTGTTAAGAAGTGTCGCGGCGTACTACTCCCGTCCGCTGTCTCCTCACGACCTGGGCTTTGCTAGCAGCACTTCGTGTGCTGCGTGTACGAAAGCCTACCATATTCCGGAGAGCTATGACAATGCGAAAAGAGAATCAACTCCACTCTGTTTATACACGCTCTCGAAGAGTGTTTGTGAAAAAAGGTGCAGGTGACAGATCTGTTCCAGTTTGTGACACTCCTGCTCCTGCTCACACGTTCTGTCAGTACTGCAGCCTCTCCCTCGCTCTGTTCCACCAACAATTCAACGGTTGCCGATACTGACGGTAGTCCTGCTCTTGAAGATGCCGGACTGGACATGTTGCTGATACGTAGCTACTGACACTAGAAAGCACAGGGGACAGGGCAAGGTCATTGCTAATGCAGACAATGTTGTCATAGTGGCCTCTAGATAGTATACATGCACGGCCAGACAGTGCATGTGACGACCGGTGCCGTGGACCACCTTCGAACTAGAAAAGGGAGCTATTCAGCAGGAAATACAAAATCCCTGTGATTGACCCTGCCACAGTATGTGCAACCCCTCTAAGAGTAACAAATTCGTCTGTCGTGTCCTGGACATGAAATGACACCAATAATTGTGTCAAAAGACCGCCACAGGCTGTATGGCTCAAATGGGGGGCTACAGCCCGGCATGGTCCATATCAGAAGTCCATACTGACGTATGGAGTCGCGATTTGGTGGACTGCACTCGACAAAGACATCAACTACAAACCACTCGATAGGGTGAAAAGTGCGTGTGTCAGAGTGGAGCATTAAGAGCCACACCGCGGCTCTTAACGCACTCCTTAGTCTTCTTAATTGACAGACAGGCAACAGCCAGCACAGTGATGAGACTGATATGTGAAAGAAACTCCGCTCTGTACACTCTACTGTCCTTGGCAGATATAGATCCGTAGCCGAAGACACCGACCTCATGATAAATAAGCTCCTCTTCGAGAAGGGTTCATTCTGGATCACTCTGGCAGGCTGACCATCACACGCTGGACCATCCCACAGCGAATCTTCACAGATGGATGGAGAACGACGACGGCATGAACCCGAGTGTCTACTCAAAGGATCTATGTATTCAATCGTCATTCCGGCTGCCAAATCACTGTAGCTTATGAAACTGGCTAAAAGGCAATTTAAGGCAGACATCGTCACCTGATCTCTGAGGGCAGTCAGTTACCATCCAAAGACCTCCCTGAAATCAACCGGACATATTTAGCAAATCCTAGACTAGCCCTTCATCAGTTGACAACGGATTAATTCAAGACCACTCACAAGTGGTACAATGAACCAGGTCTGTTAGCTCACCGAGTCCTGCTCAAGGAATCGCTTTTCTTTTTTGAAGCTCCTCCACGCTCATGACATTGTTTAAAATTCTTCGACTGGCTTGCAGTCCGCTTCAAATCGCGCTCCCCTTTCTCAGTCAAAAACATTGCCTCTTGCCTGCCAACTGATCGGTTGCCCTAATCGATCTTCAAGACCTCTGCTAACCAACTCCAAGTTGACACCCCAGCAGGGAAGGAAACCACCATGTTGACAGCTCTTATTGAGCACATGTCTGACTCCCTGCCAGCGTCCCTGCCTCCTGCCGCCTCTAAAGTACGTGCATGATTTATGCTGATTGCGTCTCCAGCCAGCTCCACAATTATCCACCCGAAATTGAAGAGGAAAAACGACAACAACCAATTTCCATTTAAAGACTACCCTCCCTGCTCCCCCCGCACAGTGCAGCGCAGCTCTTCATGTGCGAGACTCCGATGTCAAGTAAATTGCCGTTCAAATATGGTCTCCGCTGAAATGTAAGCCCGGCCGTTAATCAAGCGAAGAGACCGCCATTGACACAGCATTGACTCGCGTCGAAATCTGCGCACGATCTGCGCTTGGACCGCGATCGCTATGCAGTATCCACCTCAATCAGCGAGTGTGTGCGCACATTGTCGAATCGTGTACGAAACTCCGCTCACACCCACCGTCCTTCTGCACACTCTGCATATCCACCGTTCAGCGCCGAGCGGCAAGTTGATCCATTTTTGTTGCCACGAGGAATTTTTCAATTCAGATCGCCTACCTACGTGCTGACTATTAAATAACTATCGCTGAGATAAATTGGTCGATAATCTTATTTTGGGACCGCCGCGCTGCTGTGGTCCGGCTGCGCGGAGTGTGGTTCGCGCTACAGAATGCGGGCGCCCGTGGGCCAAATTGCGATTGTCTGCGGCCTGTAAACATTTTGTAAATGGGACAACAAGTTTCTCGCGCGCCCGCTGGTGTCTTTGTGTGCTTTGGTCCTTTGTTGGTGGCATTCGATTGTGTGCTGGTGGCTGGAAATATTTTATTAATTTAAAATCACTTACCTCGGCTACTGTTACTTCGTAGGGCGTGTTCATAAATCTTGGCGCATTGTCGTTGACATCTGACACACGCACGATGATTGGAATGTTCCGTTTCTTGTTCGACGATCTGATCGTACATGACACCTGAAATGCAAAAAAAAGAAAACACGAAGGCTATGAATTGTGTTCAGTGACTTATGGTTGCATGCGGGGGAATTTGGTTGTTCTCACAAGGAATGGTGTATGACACAGTGTGGTTGCGACAAGTGATGTCAGACAGAAGGTCGAACAGGGAGAGGTTGGGCTGATGACATGCCAGAGGCGGGGAGCTTGGCGCATTTTGTACCCAGTTCTGCGCTGGCGTCCTTAAGAAACATCTGGGACAACACGAGGACAACACGTTATTCACAGACTCAGTGGCATTTCACAAATCCCCCAAAATGTTCAAGTTCTCGTCAACATTCGGGGCAAGTTTGAATGCAATCTGAATCCAGTTTGCATCACGAGAGTTGTAGCCTGGAAAGTGGACCTCACATTCGAGAATAGTAAGCCTCTTGTTACGTTTTAGAATCGACCGATTTAATGACAAGATGTACTCCAAATGTTTCCCTCTAAAATACGGCAGACGGCAGGGCTATGGCAGACGAACTTCTGGAGTGGAATGTGAGGTTTTCCTATTATCTGACGACGATTTAATCTACTTCGTTACAGCGAATCTGGGCCATATATGGTACTATATGGTATAGTTGCGATGCCTGCGACAAGGTTAGGTTTTTCAATTGTTCTAGTAACACCGAGCTGGAACGACTGGATGGATAGGTTAGGTTCAAACTTCACACAAACCATGTATAGACCACTACGAATGATGTGTGCATGTTTGGTTGAAATCGGTGCATTCGTTAAGGCGTGAATCGGCGACAAACGTCTGAGGCCCAATTAGATGTTTGCCATTTTGAATGCCATTATTCCAGACACTTGTTGGTTTATTTGGCGGCTTTTAAAATCGGGACAACATTGAAGGCTTGCATTTCCTTTAGTAAAATCAAAATAGAACTTGATCATTGAACACTTATTCGTTGGTCAAAATTTATCGATTTTGCCTATCAGAAAGTTTTCAAACTTGTCCCGATGCTGGTTCACAGTAGCTGTTGCATCGATGTTATTAGCATTTTCTAATGAATATGCCTGGACCACAGTGCAGCCATTCCACGCACGTTTTGCGGTTTAGTAGTGCTCTTGATCTTACAAGGGTAATACCCATTTCAACAATTAACCGAGTAACAGGGTACCCAGGTAATGCGAATAATATCCAAGTTGGCTACCGGATAGCCGTCACCATCGAGCATGCCAACAAGTACTCTAATTCAATACAAAAGTGAATAATGTGAACAATGTCTCGAAGAAAGGGAGGACACCGCTGAAAGCATAAGTCATTGGTGTAGTACCCAACACAGGCGAATGCCTGTTCGGATATCCCGTCTGGGGGATGCGCGACAGTTTATGACTACTTTAGAGCTTAAAAACGAGAGATACGACCTCTCAAAAATCAAACCTTATATACTAATTCTTCCATCAGCACTCCCAATGCGTCGCATGCCATCAAATTTTGGTTGGTCACTTATGACCCGAAAGTTATGGTCCTATTCCCACACACACACTGTGTGCAGTGTGTACAGTGTAATGGGCCACTTGGACAGCAAACGTAAAAATGTTGATGTTCTAATTCTTACTGAACTCGTACTCGTCTCTTAGGCTCCTTTGATTTGGTGGGTACAAGATTTTCGTGCATTTCAGACCCAACACGTTGGTCTGAGTAAGCCACGGCCACAAGATCGTCAGGGCATTCATACCATTCCAAGGGTGCTAAGACCAGAGATAATGGAGGAAGAGATATTCGTCTTTCCAGTGGAAAACCCCCAGTCCACCTCAGATTTTGACGGTTGTGCTCTTAAGCCACCCATACTACTTCATTTTCACTAACACTTGTTAGGAGCAACGCAATGGTGTTAGGCGGGAGTAATCAGCTTCGCTTAGCTCACACGTATTCACAGACGCCTGGCTGTGAAAAGGTTATAAAAAACGCTGTCAGATGAATCTGAGGGACAAGAAGCGTAGAAGTGGCACATCTCTTCCTCCATTGTCTCTGGCTAAGACTCAACAAAGCGGTGTGTAGCTCGTCTCGCTGTCATCAAAACACAGAGGGTGAGTATTGATTTGAAACTCCGAGGGGTTTCCGGAAGTGAATATATGTGCAACAACGAATTCCGCTGGCTTGAACCTGCAAAGATATTGTCAGTGAAGGGCTCAATGGCTGAGACCCAGTAGTCCGGCCTGTCCACCTGCACACAATCCAATGGCCATGCACAAAATACTGCGCCGACCTACGTTAGTGAAAAATGAGAGAGATGAGAGGATCGTAATAAAACGTAAAATGTAAGTCCATCGCACGTCATTATCGAACAAGTCGAAGAGTATTTGACAGAGAAGTGCGCTGTGGGAGCGAAGTTGTGAGATTTTCTTCCAAAAGAGAAAGAGTGTTTTTCGCCCAAATTGAGAATTTTTGGTTTTTTGCCCAACTTCTGCCTCTCCTGCCCCCTAAACTTTTTGACAACAATTTTTTATATCGTTTCAGGCTAAATTGACCAAGCAGAGAACGTCATTTACATTATTTCGTGAGTAACTGCCAAAAATTCATGAATAACTGTCAAAAAGCTTCTGGAATTCGTTGATGGACTAGGGGTCAATCAGCTATGAAGTTGGGCCTCTCTTTAATACTTCATTTCTGATTCTTTTCTGTCAACTAACATTTGATAAATGGAACAGCTGATGAAAATTATTTTAACGACAAAAGTAATTTGAAATGTGCTGACATTTCAGAAATGAAACCAGCTGAGGCAGGGAACAGCTGAGAGAGAGAGGGAACAGCTGATTAACGCAGTGCGTCATCGCACTCTCTCCGTAACATGAAGTCGGCTGGCTGGTGCAACGCTCTGTTGTGTTTCAGCCATGGGCGCTTACGCATGGGCAGGGCCGGCGCTACCATATGCGCAGGATGTGCAAATGCACAGGGCGCCACTGCTCCCAGGGGCGCATTCTGAAGGCTAACAATCTTTTCCTCTGTTCACACAAAAAACCATTCACACACAAGAAAATAGTTCGAAAAAAGCCAAAATAAAAAAATCCCCTACGCCTGTGTGGGATAGTTTCTTGCACAAGCTTCATTCACAAATTTTCATTAGAGCGAAACGCCCAGCAATTATTTCTGACAAGGATCGGAGGAGACATTCTCAGAACCTGAACCTGCGCTGGGTCTACCGGCGTCCTTGGTTAGAGCTTCCATCGATGGTTGCTCGCTTGACTCTCCAGGACGCAGACAGACCAAGCGCCTGTAAGAAATCCTCGGCATTCTTGTTATCTCTTGGCAGAAAAGACTGCAGACTACTTACAGGCGTACAAACGGGGCACTGCATCTTCGCCAAACATCTAAATGTGCTTGATGAAACCCTCTGCGATGCCTGTGGACGACGACGCTGCAGAGCACTTCTTCTGTCACTGTCCCGCCTTTGCTCGGATCAGGTGGCAGATTCTCGGTGCTGAAGTGGTGAGAGCTGATGATTTAGGCTGTGGAGAGGACGACGACGCTGCAGAGCACTTCCTCTGTCACTGTCCCGCCTTTGCTCGGATCAGGTGGCAGGTTCTCGAGCAGAGCTGATGATGTAGGCTCCTCATCACAGAAGCACCTGCTGGTCTTCCTTCGGAGAGTAGGTTGCTGCTTAGCGGTACAATGGACCAGTTTTTGAGTCTTAGTGCTCCAGTGCAGTGCTAAAAACCTCCCACAAAAAATGGGCACTTGTTAATTTGATACAATTGTGACACGCATTGAAAGACTTCCTCTAATGTAATCTGGAAACGACTTATGCTACAAAAAACTAAGACGCGGGCGCCAAACGTAGGGCCACCACAAGGCGCTCATTTGCCTTGGGCCGGCCGTGCACATGAGTTGTAGAAATGTCGCATGCCATGTTAAGGGGGCTCATTCCTCTGTAGTTGGCGCAGTTAGGAGGGCCTTCTTCCTCCGGATTGGGCTACCAATGCTGAGATTTCACTCATTCTGCATGCGACCAGACGAGTTGCCAACTTATCCATCATCTTGCACCGCCTTGCACCGCTGCTGTCGATAGTTTAAGTATCAGCCCCTGACATGTCCAGCCTGCAGCTCTTTGCCGTCTTAAGTCACTCCCGCAACAGACTTGAGTTCTTAAGTTCATGTCACTGGTTGCAGCCGCTCAGTCAACTTACGTTTCATTCATCTGAAGGGGCCACAATCAAAACCATCAACATGTGAACCTTAACCACTTCGCAATGTGAACCGCGTTGAATGCTCCATCTGCCATGCCATGGTCATTTGAACAACCCTCCACTCACTGTCAACAGAGAATACGAGTCCTATCCGAAAACTCGTTGCCATCGCTGATAAATAACCACACTTAAGTCCAGTTAAAATTCCATTCCCATTCCAGCATTCCTCGAGCGGATTTATACGCGACGCGCCAAGTGATAATTTGAAACAAAATTTCGTTAAAATATCTCCATTAGCAACGCGATTAGTATTCATTTCAGTCCACACTCCGGCCGGCAGCCCCAATGACTTCCACGGGCAATTTATTGAGTCATTACCGCAAACGACGGCCATAACAATTTGGATGGACCAACGACATCAGACGACCATAAACCCCTAACACTTCAGCGGGGACACAGAAAAAAGCCTCCAACCACTTGACGTTATTTTTTGCCGTGCCACAGTACCGAGCTGATTCAAATTAGATCGAAACCAGCTTGTTTTTTTCCCGCGTTGAGCTGGCCACGGGCAACTGTGACACGGGGTACACGAGGTGCCGGGTCGTGGGTCGGGGGGGCTGTTGGGCATTTGATTTTATTTTAACACTACATGGCTCGACATCGGCGTCAATCGGCCGGCTCGGCGTGTGTATTAAAAGTCAGACGAGTTTCGTGTTCAGTTCAAATTTTATAGACATCTCCTCTCACCTGGAAGACAATGTGACTGAGATTTTCCTCATCGCGGTCCAGTGGTTGCAGCAGCTGCAGCTTCTTGCCGTTCAGCAGAAATGTTGGATTGCCCTTCGGAAAGACGAGATCGAGAGCGATTTCCGTGTACGGATCGCCGAAGATCGGTAGCTCTGGTGGATTTGTCTGCTGGCCGACATCTGAAATACAAGAAAAAAAGCACATGTTAGAGCGACAATTTTGTTGGGAGGAGAACTAGTTTGAGTTTGAATGGGGTTTTGCAGGAGAGACAGTTCCCACGCGGGCTTAACAGCTCCGGTGCGTGACGGTCTGCGCGGCTGGTGATGTAAGCTGGACTCGCCACGAATGACTCGGACGAATGAGTCAGCGGAAGTGGACAACGTGGCACAGCTGTCCGCTTGACTCGCCAACTTCCGATGTTCAAGGCGAAAGTTCGTCGGCTAAGGTAGGAGGAGATTAACTCAAGGCGATGAGGGAGTGGCGAGTGGGTTCAGTCGGTGAAGTCAATAGGAGAGTGTACCAGGCGCTGCTCCATAGAAGGCGCTAAGAGTGCCGGCCAGGAAGCATTATGTGATTCTCAAGGTCTCTCTGTGCAAAACGTAGTCAGAGATACCTCGTCGCCTGGTGAATCACATTTTGAACAGACAGGTCGATGGCAAGCAATTTGCAACAAGAGTTGTCATATGGTCAAGGGACGGCTGTAAGTCATTAGCGTTATTTCCTCGAGTAGTACCTGTTGCCCGATATCACTTCTTCTTGTGGGAATCCTTTGACTGAATATTGGACTCCTAAGTCCTAAGAAAAAACTTAACATTGCTTTGTACAGTGGTTAGGAGCGGATTGCCACTGCCACGTGCTGGGGGACTCGCAAGTGGGGATGATTAGAAGGACTGTCGTAAGGCACTTTGGCAGTGTTCTCCAAACGCAGGTCCTGGCAGTCGAAGAACTGGCCAGAATGTCATCAACGGAAATACCTTCGGCTGGTATTGACATTCCAATCGACAGTCGAAAAGAAATCAAGGCCACGGCCGCCGTGGTGAGCTGAGCGTTATCAGCGCATTGCCCGTGATTACTCGATGCTAGGTCCCAGTCGTAGGTACATAGCCGGCAAGGAGGCAGCGGATTAACTTGCCAGAAAAGTGCGGAGACCGTCTCATCACAGGCAATCGACATTAGTGGACGACACACGCATGGTAGTTCCAGCATTGACTGGCCATAATCACTGAGAGAGTGAGATAGAGTGAGATAGATAGATAGAGCGAGATAGGGAGAAAGAGAGAGAGGGAGGGGGTGGGGGGTGAGAGTGATTTAGAGAGAAAGAGTGAGTGGGAGAGAGAGAGAGAGAGAGAATGAGTAACAGTGAGAGAGAGTGAGAGAGAGCGAGAGAGAAAGAGAGACAGAATGAGAGAGAGAGAGAGAAAGTGAGAGTGTGAGTGAGAGAGAGTGACAGTGAGAGAGAGAGAGAGAAAGAGAGAAAGATAAGTTCAAGCAGTGGTCATCACAGTGAGTCGACGTGTGTGTGACTTGCTTTTAATTCAACTCAACTGAAGATATTGGGGAGTGACTAGAGTCACATAGCACTGCGACACTTCATCTATTGTGCCCCCTTTCTATACCCAAGGCTTCAGAGTTATCTTGAGAAATTGTAAGCTCTTTTTAGATGGGATGTGCTGATAGCCTGTTCCTTTTAAGGTGGCTCCATTGGTTGTTTTGGGATTGCTTGAAGTCAGATTTGGACACTCTACAAGTAGGTGTTCCATGGTCTTCTTTGATTGCCCATAGCGTCTACAGTATTCTGACCTGCTATGCCAAATTTTGAATAGGTGATAAATGCATAGGAAGTGGCCAGTAAGTGATCCACATAGTATCCTAAGGTCAGACTTGTTTAGGCTCAGAGCCTCCTTGGTTCTTCTGGGACCAGCCCTCATGCATTTTTTGGAGTGTGTCCATTCAGTCGGTAATGTGTGGTGGATGACGTAGACTCCAATTCGTACCGATGGCCTTTTTCGCATTGAATATTCTTCCAAATGCCGGTGCTATTTACTAACAAGACAATTCCTTCAGACATTCGATTTCAAAATTGCTGTTATTGGAGTGAATTCAAAAGTGCGAGACTAAGCATCAAGTCTTCCTAAAAGATTGAGTCAGTGCAGTTTATGGAATGGTGGCATCATCTGACGAGACACCGTTATCGTCAATGGTCTCAGGTCAAGATGTTAACCGACTTTCTGTGGTCAAAGCAGTCACAGCATCGATGTAACTCAGCTGTGGATACAATAAATGACACAATGGTGGAAGTTGGAAAGAACAATTTGCGACTGGTCAAATCATGGTGAGCTTTGACGGGATATGCAGCTTATAGGGCCCATACACGACAAAGACCCTGACCATTTCTCTGCTCACCATTTTATTTGTTTGTTGTTGTGCACATTCCTGTGCACAAACGGTCCCATGTCGAGAGTTTGCAGCGACTTTCTGCGTGAATTCAATTTTTTTTTTTAAATTTTCCATGGTCTGCAGCGACGTGTCTGTGTCGTGTATGGCCCATATGAGCGTCCCTTGATTATTTTCTTTGTGAGCGCGTCAAGTTCTTAGTCTGTGCTGGCAGCCGTAGATGGCCAGGGACGAGCTCCTCAGCAACGACTCGTGTTGTAGGCGCTATTGCTCTCTCACGAGTGGAAGGGACGTAGAAGTTTACGCCGACTCCGAATGGCCAAATTGAATGGGAAGCTTTGTCTAGACAATTATTAGTCTTTGAGCATTGTCAGTGACTCGAAAGTAGGAAGTACCAGGAATCGAACCTAGTGACCGGGGTCCAACAGCGAAGGAGTCGACGCACATACCCACAAGGGCACGGTTAACAAGCCGTCTCCACTGGACATGCACCATGCCCAGCTCATGGACATGAAGTGAAAAAATGTTGTTGGAAATGTCCAAAGGTGCAGCGTGTAGTTCTGTACAGACAGAACGCGTATCGCTGTTCAGATTATGATTGTGATGTTGGGCCAGTGTGGAGCCAGTGGAGACGGTGTGTCACGTAACATTCGGAGTTAATATAAGGAAACGCAGAGAATTCGTAAAAATGGAGATCACTCTTCCACGCGCTGTAGTGAGCGTGTAGAAGAATCTTCCAATCTACCTGGCCGTACGTGGATTGAGATGCAGAATGCACGGGCTGATCCAGGGCTGATCGCAGATGGGTTTCAACCAGCCTTTCTTCTGCTTTTAGTGGGAAAGGTGAATCACCAGTGGACCCCTGGGGGTAAACATTGGGACTGCCTTTGCATGGCAATTTGGCAGGTGGATGTTTGCAAGGCGACGGAAAGTCAATAAGGAACGCAGTGATCAAACCTCCGCTCGCCCACAGGCCACGGAATGATGACCACCTCAACAAGCTCCGACTTAATGAATTGGTTCTGGCTAACGACGTGCCCCTTGGCGTCCGAAACAGACATAACTGAAACAACCGCCCAGCTTTATCGTTCCACCCCCACATTTGAACCGACTCTAAACAAACACACCACGCCGAGCCCGTTCCGCCCAAATTCACAGAGAACCACTAGCGGAACAGCGGAGCGCATGTCTGGCAGTCGTAAAGCGTCGAATAAATATTTGCTTTTCAATCGCCCGTACCCGGCGGCAATTCCGAACGCGGAAGAATTCAGCGCACCACCAACCTTGCGAATTCACTTATCCAATTGCCGCATACGTCCGCAGGGACCTATTCTCAAACCTGCTAACTTCTAATGGTCACTGTTCGTAGAATTCCCCAATCGCCACGAGCGCACGCCGTTCCTTCGCGCAGATCCTTCGAGCTTGAGTGCGGTGCCCACACCAAGCGTTGAGCATTGGAGGCGATAAAATCTCCCGTCCTTCGGCCAGTGCACAACACCCGTCACACACAATGGCCCTGACAAGGAACACGCTCCTTGTCCGACCATTCAGGTACCGGGCACCCAGCATCCCACCCGCTCCGTGTGCACAGCCGCCCATAAAAATGCTAATATAAAATAATTACCATTAATTGGTAATCACATCGTCACAACTCATTCCACATCCTGGCCGGGATGGGAAGCATGCTCCACAGATCAGCCGACCGACGACGACGGCGGACGAACGGACGTACCGGACCGACCATCTGCACCAGAAGTTTATCCAATTACTTGGAACGCATTTAAGTTATTGGCATTACGGCAGTCATTCGTTTTCATTACATCGCGCTCTTGTCGTCGCCATCGCCGTCGCCGGGACGTGTTGCTCGACGACGGATTCGGAACGCCCTTGCCTCGCCGGATCATTAGTGGTATCGGGCCCCGCATCCACGGATGCGGTGGACATGCAAACATCCCCACGTCAGAACCGAGTGCAAGTCCCACTTCAGGAGCGATGGCGATCTAGATACCGCACGCTAGACCCGGACTTTTGCTTGCCCCCTTGACTTGGCCAAACGCAACTGGCTCGGGAGGTGGCTGCAATCGGCTGGCATCTAAACGAAACTTTTGGCCAACCTCAGGAGGAGCTCCAAACAAAGGTGCAATCTAAGACCGAACCGTTTGCCATGCAAATAAACACCTCGGACGGATAGAAATAAATCAGGCCTGGCGCGCATTGCATACTAGCTTCGGGAGCGGTGCCAAGGTGGATGCATCAGAGTGGCCGCCACTCGCGTTCCCGGTGCGGAAGGAAACTCTGGATTATTGGTGTCATGACTTGATTATATAGCTCCGAGGTGACTATGAGTTGAAAATGGGAGGGCCACGCCGGGCAGCCGCCACTGATTATTTGTGAAACGTTTTGTGAGCGCAATCAAGAGCGCCAGCGCTGCGGAGGACGATCACCGCTCGACGCTCGACGCTGGACGCGGGAAGTGTGGAAGCGATCGTGGCCGATCGCGCGCCGGCTCCGAGCGAGGAATTGAATGCAAAATGGTAGGTTGGTAGCAGCAACCGTTGAGAATGCGATTTATGGCTTGTTAGGGAGTGTGTGCCGGGGGAAGATGGTCTATTCACGGGCGAGATTCATGGAGTGGGCGTGTGCGGCTTCGCAGGCGCAAGTCAAGATACAATTTCGTGCTGATTGGAGGCGAGGAGACGGTAATAGGCCCCCATACGCTGTGCACTGGTTATGACATGATACTGCTGAGCCGCTGGACCGGCGGCGGCGACGGGGAGATTGATCGTTCTGCATGGTTGCCTGGATGGGCCGCTGCTGTTGCGTGAGAAACGAAAGGAAATCGGTTCCGAAACAGATCAGGCGATGGTGGGTGCGGAGGAGGAAGCGAAGACTGATGATGTTTGGAGAGCAGATTGGATTGCGGACCATGTAACTAGGAATTAAGCATGACACATGACATATGGTCGGAGGGCAGAAGCCAGATGCGGTTCGAAGGAAGGATTTGGCATCGTAGGGACTTGAGCTAATGAATGATGGCATTGCGTGTGGCTAGAAGATCACAGAACAGATTGATGGATTATTCAATGAGAGCGAAGAAAGGCCGAGTGGATGTTGTGCATAGTCAACGCAAGAGAGGGCGGGAAGGAAGAAGTTGTCGCAAATGAAGAGAAAAGTATCCCTAAACTGGGAATAAGTTGTCAGCGAAGGAACGGGGTAACATGCGTAGTCTGTCTATGATTGCTGGTGCTGGGCATCTGCAGAGGAACACTTGCCTCCTCAAGAGAAGGGTGCCAGTGTATTGGCTTCCGTCAGTGTCGAATAATGACTCGAACTTTGATGTCGATTGACTTGTGAACCTTGTTAGTCAAGATTAATTCTCACATAGGAAGAATTCCACCCAAACACTGTTCGTTTCTATCAACACCAGAGCGCCTCTTGCTGGAAGAGAAGATTCATAAAGGAATAAGAGTCTGGTGCGTTCACCAACCGCTCCTAAAAAGGTGCTAAACAGACAGAACCACATCACAACAGGTCGCTCAACGTCTACAAATCTGTCAATTTACGCAAGATTGTATCAACAAAAGGTATGCACCTCTTCAAGGTTGCAAGAATCCCACAATGCCTAATCGGTCATTGTTCGTTTGTGTCTTTTTTTTGTTTTAATGCTCATATTCGTAGTTATGACAGGTTTAAGATACACCGCATTAAATAGGTTAGCATTTTTCAGTTATTTTTGTAAATTTCAAGTGACCTTAATTTGTAAATAAATACCACCACAATATAAAGTTGATGGCACTATGAAACCTCCATCGATCCAAGTCTGTTTGATTGTCATCTAATGTGAGGCTGCATTAGGCGATTGAATTCATAAAGATTCTAATTGGTAGAATTGGTCCTTCGAGCCGGATCTGAACTAGCTATGGATATACAGTCCAAATGACTCCTCAAATTGTCGGATCACACAGTGGACTTGAGGGACTGGTGAGGGTAGTAACTGTTAAAACTACAAAAAGACGAACGACCAAAAACAAAAGTGTGTTAAAAAAGTGGAATCCAATGAAAGCAAAGCAAAATCATCACTTCCTGCATGACAATCGAAAGGGAACCGGAGGAATATCAAACAGCCTGCCAAGGTGTCTTTTGCTCTTGTATGTCTAACAATTCTTGCATCAGTCACGCCGGTATCTTCGAAGTATACAATCACCCACCCACCAATTTGGAACAGCAGATATAGAATGACAGATATATTAGGTGATCAAAAAAAACGTCAACAAAACGCGATATTAATTCACTGAGTTATTCAGTAAGACAAGGGCTGTGACTAAAGAAGTTCAATGTGATGCATTTTTTTATAATAGCAAGTTGATGTAATCTGTACAGATTTTGGTGAAGCATTTGACTATGTTAACCACTGGTTATGCTAAAGAGCGGCTCCCTCAATTTTCCAAATCACATTGAAAGGCGCGCGTAAATAGTACAAGTAGTACAAGTAAAATGGTCTAAAATCCGTCCTACCAGAAAAAATGCAATAATTTTACATATAGTCACAAAAAATTAATTACGTACACAAATAGTTGCCTCAGCCTGCCAAGACTAAAAAATCAAGAGTAAATAAAAGAAAATTGTTTCACAACTGTCAAAGTCCGAGTTTGTAGAAGTATTTCTACATATTAAATTGCGCTCGCGCTTACGATATTACGGTCTGTGAGCTGTGAAAGCGCGACCGCTGCATTGTGACTTGTTTAATGGACTTACGTGTATTCTACATAAAATGTCAGAGCATGACTGTGCGAACGCGACATTGTGTTATGGGTATAGGGAATTACCTACACCTTTTTCGGAACCACAAAGTCAAGAAAAAGGATTGGGATAAAAACAAGTACACTGAAACTTCTCTAAAGCGGACAGCAGCGGAACCATTATGATTGTCCATTCTGAAGGAGTGACCGCTGCAAAGGGGTTAGAATACACGATTGTGTGCCGCGAGTTTGACAGACTGTCCGCAAATTGAGGTGTCCTTTATAGAGGGGTGTCCGTAAAGAGAAGTTTCACTGTATTTACAATTGTATAATAAGGCGCTATGTATGTAGCTATGTCAAACCAATCCCAAATGTGAATGAAAAACAAATATTGAAAGATATCTGGTCCTTTGGTTGGTGCGTTGCTCACGCATATTATATATCCGTTTCCGTTTTCCAAAGTATTCCATTATATTTCCAATGAATATATGAAATTTATCGTAAAACCAAGCAGCGACCCATAACATTCTGCCTGTCGTACGACAGGCTGTTCAGCTTGTAGAAGACCTAGAATGAAACAGATCTTGCTTTGACGCCCATGTGTCAACCCTCTAAATGTCAAACTGCCTTTTTTGTTTGAGTTCATGGACCTAGTTTTTGTTTTCATTTTGTCCTCTTTTTTAAGGTGGTGATGTGCTCAAAAGTCCGGGATTTTAACTTTTTGCCCTAGCTTCGACAGCCATGACAGCGGAACAGACTTCTAGAAGATCGTGCATCTAACTTTTTCTAAAGTCTCTGCGATTTGATTGCCGACCTTGGTAGAGCTGCGCAATTAGACGAGTTTGGCAGGATAGACAAAACTAGTATTGCGTGTCTCCCTACACCCAGTCATACGTAAACTTGAAATCGACGAAGAGCCGCGCGCGGATGACTTTTTCAGGACCTGCCGCAATTTATAGGTTTTGTTGATCTTGGCCTTCCTTAAGGAGCTATGGCATGCACATCATGATCGCCTTATTTTATCTATGACTCTTCGTGGGGTAGTTGTCACATTTTCGGAAGACTCCTTCATTCCATGTCCCAACACAACTCATGTCTTTTAAGCATCGCGCGATCCCCTCCCCTTGCGACCAAGGTGTTAGGAACCTGACAGCGCTAATGTGATGCAACACACCACGCAACGCAGCATCCATCAACACATAATCGCTCATAAATCCTAGCGCTAGTGCGTCGTCGACTCAGTGGCGATTCCATCAGCATCCCATGATCGCTTTGCATGCCCGAGTTTGCTGCAGATGTGCCATCCTTATCCGCAATTACGCTCGCCTCAGCTGCAGGGTGCTGCTTCATAAACATCCTGGGGCTGCCACAAGGGGTTCCGTTGAAAAATGAAACCGACGCCGAACAATGCAAATGCACCAAGCATCAAGCACCCCATCATGCAGCTAATGCCATGCGATCTCGGAGGAGCCAAGAATGCACATGATGCGCCGCAGAGCCGGCACAGCGGACGGGAGATCTCATCAAGCCCCCGACGCAGAACATGAAAAACGGCCAAGGGTGCCGGGATGCAGGCGCACGGCGGAATGGTCATCATTATCGTGATCACTTTGATTTGAGCAGGGACTCGCTGTGCACCGAATGCAAACACACAGCAGTCTTCCTGGTAAAGCGGATCAAATGCCCAGATAACGAGATCGCAGAGAAACGGTCCTCCTCTCATGGACCGCGGCGCGTCTGTGTGGCTGACAGGACGTCGCCGACGACCAGGATGACGCCCCTCGGCCTCTCCGCGCTGCGCCCCACCGAGCAAGAGCTGAATTAAAATTGAGTGCTTAATAACAGGTATTTCCAGGGAATGCAATAAATCTTCAATTGAATGAACTAGATTACTTCTGGGGGCTCTTGCCTTTGAGGAGGATGATTCGTCAAGGCTCCGGCCGTGTAATAAGCGGACTTTGAGATGGTAATTGTCGTGCCTTTAATGACGAGTTCGATCAGCGACTGACGCTCGAGAGCGGGAACTAAATTGCCGCAGCAATGAGTTCCTTGGATGGTTTGTGCCGCTGCCTGGTGATTCAACGATGCGCTGGTCGATGATGGATGGACTCTGTGTCGGTGTCAATGGATGCGAGAGTCGTAAAAAATCAATGAAAGGGTGATTTCCGTCCGTCGACGATTCTGACCAGTTCTGAGCAGCGGTTCAGTTGCTTTAATTGAATGAATTGCCATTGTTTGTCGGCCTCGAATGTTCTCGGCTTTGTCTGCAAAAGGATGTGGATTCTTTTATGATATGACAGGCTGAGAGAGGGTTTGATGAGGTGGATGGATGAGGGACTGGCACTGGCACTGGCACTGGCACCTATGCCGGATGTGAAAGGGAGCCTTGGTGGCAGTGGCCTTCAGTTGAGTACTTTGTTTGACTGGGATGAGGACTTCACGAGGATTCGGCTTTAAAATTGCTCTCGAATACAGAGTAACCTTCAACTGGGCCTGAAACTAAAGGCAGGTCATTAAGAATTTCACAGGAATTCACATTTCTGTGCCGCAAAGCTTGACCGCCTCCATCTTATTACATTTTGTATTTGTCCTTGGGTGGCGCGAGAGTGTTGCTGTTTTCTCATGAGTGGAAGGGACTCACAGATCCATGTCGACTTAGTGCGGCGTAGTTTTGACAAGCCTCTCCTGGCGTGTACCCTCTTCGAACATTGCCAGTGTCTCTAGAGAGGCGGTGCACTCTGAATGTCCGGGGTTTTAATCCAGGGACATTAAAACAGCACACGGCGGCAGTCGGATTGAGTTTGTTGAACCATTTCAAATAGTATCCCAAATAGTACTCGATTCATTCAACTCAGTTACAGACCACATATCTTCGATAAGTCCACTCCCTTGTACAAATCGTAGGTTTATCCTAGACAAAACCAAATATCAACCGAAGAATCAGGATACTCGGGAATCACGTACCTTGTGTTGCTGATTTGCAATTGCTGCTGTTGTTGCAGCCACTGACAATGTCCGAAGGGTCTAGAAAAAGCTTTTCAAATTGGCCGCTCGGAGTCGGAAGGGTTCCACTCGTGAGAGAACAATAGCAAGCATAACACGGTTGGTTGCTGAGAAGCTGTGTCAAGTTGTTTTGGACGGGTTCAAGTCTGATACCCACCAAATAAATGCTGGTGTTCCCCAGGGCTCTGTTCTGTCTCCCACACTCTTTCGCATTTTTATAAATGATCTCTTGTCTGCTACTTCTAATCCAATCCATTCCTTGGCTGATGGCAGCACCCTCAGCTTTTCATCCTCGTTCCAACACTCACGACGCCGCTCTTCGGCCGTAGATACGTCGTGTTAAACACATTGAATTCCGATCTTGACAGCGCCGAGTGGAAAAACTCAATACTGTCCGCTGTCACTTAAGCGAACCCTTGTTAGTCAGTCGTCAGCCGGCATTTTCATCAGGTTACCTGACTATGGGAGCGTGTTTCAAGCGGAAGTCCTCGCAGTCAAGTTAATGGACAAAATGATCTGATTGATGGAAATATCACCGAATAATATTGCCTTCTTAATTGACAGTCAAGTGGCCGTAAAAGCGATTGAAATCAAGTCCAAGCTGGTCGCAATCTGTCGCGAAGAGCTTAAGGTTCTTGGTATAAAACACACGATCACTCTCTGCTGGGTTCCGGGTCACAGGGACATAACCGGCAATGAGGCAGTTGATGAACTTGCAAGAAAAGGGGCCGAAATCGAGCAATCCCAGGTACATTTCCACCCCGGGCGGACGGCAGGAAGAAGGTGGAGGATAAAATCTTGGAGCTTGCTAATGATAGGGGATCTCTTTATTATCTCTCTCTTTAACCACCTGTGAGACCTCACGAGTGTTGTGTCAAGATATAATGGCACGAGAACCTTCAATGCGGTCAAAAAAACGGCTGAGAATGGTTGTGGGTGCGCTAACAGGACACATCGAAAGACACATCATGGTAGCAGAATGGGACTTACCCAGGACACCATATGCAGGGGCTGTGGGGACGAGGAAGAAATGGAGGAAACTCCTCACTTTCTGTGTCATTGCCCCAGTCTCTCTGCACAAAGACGCAGAGCAGTGGGAGAATATTTCTTCCAGGATCTGCATGAACTGGCAGATACCGCACTAACGTCTATTTTGCAGGTTCATAAAGATCACTGGATGGATGGAGCGACACAACAATGCGCCGGAAGGATGACACGTGTAGGAATTGAAGTAATGAATTGTGGTTGTGGGGCACACATAAAATCGAAAGACGTGAGTTCCAGTGGCAAAAACGTAAGCCCAAGTTTCGCATGATGTTTAGGACAGACATCATTTAAAACCTTGGATTTGCATTTGCTTGCCTTGGCCAGGAAACTCGGCACTTATCGCACAAGAATTCCTAATTCCAAGTGTGTCACTGTCATCTCCAGAGACAATCTTAGCCCTGACAACAAATCGTGGAGAATCGTTCAATTTACAAACCACATCTTTATTCCACTCCCATCACTTTGTAAGTGTGTCATCTCACCCAATGGATCGCTCGACTTTTTCTTCGTCAAGCCACGCTATGGGCTGATGGAGCTGACCTGAAACAACACCATTTGCTAATTACCACACGGAGCCCTTGCTGATCGTCTTCCATTTCCTCCTCCTCTGCTGTGTCATTGTCCATCTGTGATACATGCGAAGACCCCCGCAGAGTAATCTGTTGCTGATATTTCAATATATCTCAGCACAATTAACCTTCCGCCGCCTAAGTGTGTACCCCCTAGTGCGTCCTCAATTTGAAAAGTTGCAGCCTCCACGATGGCTTTCGGCTCATTGATTCACTTTCTCGGACGCACCTTGAAACTCCATTTCAAACCCAATTCTTAACGAAATGATGTCACTTACAATTTCCCCGGCTCTCCTCGATGTCCAAAATAATGTTCGTCTGTCCAGTTTCCACCTCGCACATCTGCGACTTGCCCAGCAGGCCATGCGCCCGTCGCGTGGATATCAGCAACAGGACACCGATCACACCAACGTGCCACGTCATTTTCTGAAAAGAAAAAAACGAAAGAGAAAAACTCATTAAAACTGCTATTGACCACCCACCCAACGCCCGCATCTGTGAGACAAAAGATTCAGAGTCAATTCAATTCCACCCGAGACTCGTTTTTAATCACATTTGCGTGCCCTCTACTCGTGACTACTCAAGACCGCCGACGGGACAGTGATTGATGGCTGACAGCGCGGAGCACCGTATTCAAGGCCAGTCTCAAGTTGAAGCAATTTTTGTGTGTCCCCCGAAAGAGCACAACAAATCAATTCGATTTGGAGCACGGCACACGTCCCACAGTCAATGTTTGCTGCACCCGATTGGCTGCCGGGATAAGTAGCTGATTTGAATTTTTATTACTTGATCCGCGCAGTGAAAGGTCAGGCAGCGATTTATCCGGGAAAAAAACACGCGAACGCTGCTCCTGTCCGCAAGCGGAGAGGACGCACATTAGAGCTCTATTTGGTGCGGCTTTGCATATGGCTTGACATTGGACCTTTCCGATGCGCCCATCGAAACTGGCAACCGCGAGCGCGGTCCACTTGGGTTCAGCTGAAAAATCTCTGCGTTTCTTGGAACGAGTGCGGCCATTTGTGAGCGCAGCCAACAGCCGGGATCCCGACAGCCGAGATTCATGGTTTCTATTTGCGATGCCATTTGAATATTATGGCAAGATACGCTCTCCGCAATTGGTAATGGCAACAACAATAGCAACAGCAATGGCAATGGCACTGGAAATGGAAATGGGGAATGGGCAATGGCACGGCCAATGGCCACTGGGCAATGGGCACTAGCCGTTGGCTTATGCGTAACGTCCTTATAGAGCTGCGTCTGTGCCGGTGGCAGTGGCGAATGTGTTCTTCGGTGGAGTTCGCGTTTAGGTGAAGGAAATTTGCAAAATAATGAATTATTCAGATAAGTCATGTAAGGAGACTCGCAAAGAGTCAACGGGAGCGGAGAGAGGGATTTTCGAGAAAGTGCGGAAAAGGGACTTGGAATATGTTGGACTTAGGTGCTGACCAGCGTTTAATCGAGAAATGGCTTGACATGTCAGGAGGAGCGCAATGGAATCCCGAGTGGGATTCCGAAGCCTCGTTTGGAGGCATTTTCTGCCAAAAATTTCCTTTGGTCTGCCTTTTTGTCTGAGGCACGCATGGCGAGTCGTAATAGGGCCTCATTAAGGCACGAAGTTATTTCCTGTTCGCATATCGAAGGAATAACTTTTTGTCTATCTCATTAGCTCTCATAAATGCCAATTTGTCGCAAAGAGTTCAGCTCTCGGAATGTGGGTGGATGTGGTCTTCAATTAGAAGGTCCAAAGGGTTTGGCGATGAGTGCAAATTTGGATTGGGAAAAAGGGAAATCATTCAGGCGACTAGAAATTATTCAGGAAAAGTCACAATTTCAGAATGATCGATCATAATGAGCACCATATTCAGTTTCGTTAAGTTTCCATAACTTTTGTCATGACCATTTTGTTTAGTTTCATTGGTTTCATTCACTGTACCTATGGTCAACAATAATGATTTTTCAGTTTCGTTCAGTTTCGATAAGTTTCGTTAAGTTTGAGTAAGTTTCGTACTTACTTACATGGTCGACAGTAAAGAGTGATTTGCTTAGTTTCGTTGGGTTTTGTCTTAGAAATGCCTCACTAAGGGATAAGAACCATAATAAACAGCAAAACCGAAGAAAAAGTTGACAGCACAATGCCGACAATTTCATTAAGCGTGACAATTGGAGGAGGAGATAGCCTTCTATAAGAATTTTTCTGAAACTGGAATGTCCTTATCAGTGTTTGACGCCAGAGAAAATATCAAATATGAAAGCGTGTATATAGACGAGCTATCCAGGGCCGTGTTAAGTTTTGACATTGCTCACAAACTCGGTATATCGTGCAAGTCTCACTTGGCAACACACGAGCCATGATCTTCTAAAAGTCCCTACAATAGATGGCAGCTAACGGCAATTGAGGCGAAAACGAAGTATCTGATGGTTTCAAGAAAGAACACATTCCACCGACGAATTGAACAGAGGGTCACAATGGACAGTTATAACTGCAAGGTATTGTGGAACGTCATTTCCATTAGTTACGTAGGGAATATTGCTTTGTTGTCAATACTGAGATTATGAGCAGAATAACTCTTGTCAATCTCTGTTTCGTTTGGTTCAAGAGACAGTTGAGTAGCAGAGCCCATTCTCGAAGGATCAAGCGGACTTTACAATAACAATTTGATCATCCCTGTCATCTTCTATTGCGCGAAGACGTGGATAAACTCTAGAGCAGTCGACGAAGTACTTGGTCCTTTCAAGAGAAAAGTTCCGCGGTCAATCGTTGGTCATATTTGATGGCGAAGTTGGAAGATTCAACCACGAAGTGAATGGCTTTACTGTGGCATGTCTCTTGCCATACGTCTACGTACTTAACGACTAAGATGGCGATGGAGTTCCAAGTTGCATTGCAGCGCCACATAAAGAAAGAAGAAGAAACTCTGTAAAGCGACTTTGACTGGACAGATAAATAAAAAATACCACCTTCCTGTCAACACAATGGGCATGAGTTTCAACTGGATGCTTCTGATTTGAAAAAGCTTTTAGGGATTTTGAGATTTTGAGAACCAGTGTACGCTTTCTTTCAGAGGCGCTTTCTCCCTTACAAAGAGACTGTTTTACAACAGCCAACTCGATGTGAGGGTGAATGTTATCTGCTACATGGCCCTCATCCGGCCAATGCTCACCTATGGCTTTCTCGTGTGGTTCAACGTGAGTGCAAGCTTGATGGAAAAGATTCGGTTGTTTTAGAGGGCCTAGGACTTGCCTTCGCCTTTATCGAACTCCAGAGTCCCAGTTCAAAAAATTCTATTCCAATTAAGTATTGTGTTGCACGGCGAAAGCCACTTTTAAGAGAAGAAAATATTAAACGAAGGCTGTGAAAAAGTATAAGAACGAGACAGTAGAATTTTGGAAAAAAGTGATTTTCTTAGATGAGAGTAAGTTCGAGCTCTTTAGAAGTGATAGAAAACAAGAAAGAAGAAGGAGAGAAAAAAAAACGAAGCTTTGCAACCAAAACATGTAACGGCCACAGTTAAACACGGGGGTGGGAATGTTATGGTTTTGGGGGCATTAGGGTATTATGGAATGGGGAATCTCGTATTTGGACCACAAGCAATATTTAACCATCCTCAAGTAAAATTTGATCGCTTCTGCTGAAAAAAAAAACAACTTCGCTCAGGATTTTTGTCTTTATCAAGATAACGATCTTAAGCACACAGCACACGACGTTAAGTTTTGGTTGCTTTATAACTGTCCCCACGTTCTTCAGACTCCAGCTCAAAGCCCAGATCTCAAGCCAATTGAGGATATGTGGGAATATTTAGACAGGAAAACACGTGAAAATCATAAAGTTCGGACGAAAATGCAGCTAAAAGAAGCAATCAAAGAAGAGCGGAATAAGATGGACACCAGCATTACAAAAAATCTATTACCGCCAATGCCACGTAGATTAAAAGCTGCGATTGAAAACAAGGGCCTTCATACTAGGTACTAACGATTAATATTACAACTTTAATACAACTCTTAAATTTTGTACGAACAATTTTTCTCACTGAAATCAATTTATTTTAAGCACATTTTTGAACTTTTTTATTTTTTAGTGTTATTGCATTGAACTATTCTCCTTAAAGCCTATTTAATAAAATATTGTCTTTGAAATACAAATTACATTCCGTTTTTATTAAAATAAACTTTTGTTGAGTAGCCATATTCCAATTTTCTCAAAATGTCAGCTTTTTGCTTGACTGTAAGAAATCTACCCTGCTTTTGGGGTGTTAAGAGTCCTAAATCATGAACAAACATGATCTGTCATGACGATCAGCAGATAAAACCATCATCAACAGGAGCGGCGACAACCAGACGATGTGCAAAGCGTCCAGCGCGAGGCAATTCCCGGAAGGAGAGCGGTGGTTGCGACCGAAATATGTATAAGGGACAACAGAGCAGAGCACGAGCGCATGCCACACCCCATGTCATAGTGCGCTGTGTAGCGGTGGTTGCGACCGAGAAGTCGGCGTCGATGTGCCTCCCAGACAGGAGTGCTGGGACTACGACGAAAAATATATTCTTTTCATTACTTTGTTACCAGGGATGACAGACAATATCACTCTTGCTTTGTCACAGTCCATTGTGAAGAGCTAACGTGCATAGTGCGAACAATAAAATCTTGTTGAGCTTTCGAACAGGAAGCTTCCAAGCACTTCCAAGCAGAAATCTGTGCCATAGGCAGATGCGCTCAAATCAGTCTTGCCAGCAACTACAGCAACTGCGACATAGCAATAATGTTGGACAGTCGTGCCGCATACTTGGGTGCCGTGACATTGTGCCAAATGGAAAAGTGGTACTTTGGTCGTTAAAATGTAAAAATTCAACCTAATGACACTTTCAATGGCTTGCAATGGCACAATGTCACTGCGCCAGTACTTGGCACTGGACTCCTACATCATCACTCCTACACGGGAGTGCCTACCGAAGCCCAACGAATTGAGTAGGAGAAACCGAGTAAAACTCTGATGGATTCCTGGCCATACAGGGTAGAAGGCAATGAAATGGCTGACTCCCTAGCAAGATCTGTCGGAACCTTTCACAGGCTCCAAACCATTCTGCGCTGCAGGAGACCACGTCCTCAGAGAAGAATTCAGGGAACTAGAAAAAAGGTACCGGACAGAAGCTTAGGATAACGCTGATGTAAGCCTGCGTTAATGTAACCGCAAGAGGCTTGAGGCATGTATCAAGATCAGCAAGAACAGCATCCGTATCCTAAGGAAAGGGAAACTGGGGATATCATAATTAGGTCTCCGCAGAATCTGGGATTTTGTGAGACCCTATCCCAGCAGCTAATGTCAAAGGTATCTGGGTAAGCACCAACTATCAGAGGAAGATTATTGAAGTCTCTCATCGTCAGATTCCTCACAGGCACATGTAGGTGCGCAACAGCAGTCCATTACTCTGAATACAACTGTATGTGAGTGGACCTCGTAAGAGAGCACAATGGATCGCAAGGTCGCTGTGCAATCTACCCTCAACAACAATTACAACAAAGTACTTCCTAGGAAGCGTCACATTTCACCCACTTGCTCAATATGTACCGTCACTTTCACCCTGTTCTCCAAAATGCCAGAGATTTCTAACACTTTCCATTGCCGGTCCTCGTAACTCTTCTCTTCAGCAATTACGATTGCAGGAAGCTTCATCGCAGGCCCCCCAAACACGCCTGATTTACATCGGTGAAAGGGGGCGCTGCAGCTGGAGTGTGGCCATTGCATGTCTGGCAAAGCATTCTTATCAGTCAATCTGACCACGAGAGCCGGTGCAGCGTTGGGAACTTTTAGTTCGTTCCCAAATTAAGTTGCCCGGCGCACCAGCACCTACTCACGCAACGCCAAACATCGAACGGTTTTCAATCAAAATTACCGAACGATCGCAATGAGCGCTCCCTTATCGCTGCCACTCAGCGCAGCACTCGTATTCCCGCTGAAAGCAAACACTTTTCTCTCGGATCATGCAAACTTACGCCACCGGCGAGTGTTAAAATTCAAATGCACTCGCGAGCCCAGCCTCGCAACGAATTCGACCGAAAACGATCCGCCAGAGCCGGCATACATCAGCGGAGACCCTCTCGGACAAGGATCGCAGGCCCAGATGTACTAGCTGTCCCGAGCGAAAATTCCGCACTTAATCAGGTGCAATATTAATTGCAATAACATTGCCGTAAATTCATTGTCTGTAAATGGACAAGTTGGCCGCTGGGTAATCGGCCAGCGGCCGGGACGTGTACCGACTGCTTGTGGTTGCCGCTGCGGAGGCACTTTAATTATCTGCAGATCTGCTGGCAACAGACCGAACAAAATGCTGCAGTGCCGTGAAATCAGAGCACGCACCGCATCGTGGCACCCATTGCTCGGGCAGTCACAGCCCCAGCCTCAGCGGCATCCATCCAGAGCAGTGGCATATTTCCTCTGCGGCGTCTCAGCTGCTGCTGCCGCCGCTGTCGTGGTTCTTTCAATTTTAATTCGCGTGCAATGGTGTATTTTATTCCCTCCTCGTCTCCTATTTTCTTCGCTTAAGTGGATATCTGCTGTGCGGAGTTATCGCGGAGATAGTTCGGTCAAACCGCTTGCTCCAGACGCGAAGTGATCGCGGACTGAGTCAACGTCTGCAGCCGCTTAATGCGACCACTTTATGGCAGACGGCATGCACTTGGGTGACTATGCCAAATGTCAGCTGCAATTCCATGAGGCATATGGCACAGACTTCTCGGGCCATGGGTCGGCACTAGACTACGGACTTTATTTGACAGACGAGGCGAGGCCAATGGGCCGGTGCTCGTTGCAATTAGGTGATCGCTGTCAAGCGGGGACAAATTTATGCGCGACTCATGGTCATCAGTGAGAGGATTGAAAGGATTTGCTTGTCACTTGACACAAGACACTTGTGGCAGTTGAATGGCCAGCCGGTCGGCTAGATATCCCATGGCTTGGGGTGAGATCATTATTTCGTGGGATTATTATTTTACTTTCTGAATTTTATGACAGAATCGAGTGTACCTTGTGTTGGACAAACTTTCGATGTTGCCAACGTCTCCGAACTTTCCATCGTGACTCTGAAGATGAATGCATTTTGTTTCGGAACGAGCTGAGGTATTTATTCAAAAAGGGCAAAGTGGGAAAACTCGTTAAGTTTGACTATGACTTCAAACACCTTGTCTATGAAACGATTCATTGCGGCTGCTGATTTGCCAACGGCAGCTGTGGAAGACGACTAGTTGAGGAGTCGCAACGCTAATATCACAATTAGATGCATTTATTTGCTGCACTTTATTTGAGGCCTTCTTCATTTAGGCTCAGGTATCGTTTAAGTCCTGATAAGCCTGGATATGATGAGTTAACAAGGTTGTCACACGTTGCTAATCATAAGCTACATGAGTGGCTGACAGACTCCGCAACCAAGCGGGGAAGGAAAATTGGAGCATAAGCACTTGTGCCTTCGCGGAGCAGCGTGACTTTGAGCTGAAGACTATGGGAACTGGCGTGTGCTTGGCCTGTCAATACAACTTCACACAATCCAGTAGCCGTGTACTATCAATGAAATAATGTGAGCGTCCCGATTTCCGAACACATGGAATTATTGGTCCTTCGAGTCGTAACGAACTGACTGACGCAGAGTACCCTCGCTTCTGCCAACATTCTCACCCATTTTGCTTGATGATTGCCCTACTGTCATAAGAATATATCTCGTTTATTCTTGGCAACTAACCCGGGACACAAACACTTCCCGACACGTAATCATATCTGGCAATGGTGATTCGTTCTCAGCGTGGTTCATATCCAACGACTTTTTGTTAGACTGTCAAAAAAAAATGGCTCAAATGGCTCAAAATGGCAAAATGGTTTCTATTCAACCTGATACCTTCTTTCGACATTCTCTTCATGATGTGGTCACCGGTGAGCTCTCTGTTTGCCTCTGCCTACCACCACATCTGCTCTGCGAATGTCGGTCATCAGTATTAGCCATACCGATCGCAATAAGGTGAAAATCAAGGGCTTTGGGAGCCCACTTTTATCACCATGTCCGTCTTTTATCGCTACACTAGCAAACGATGATTAAATAAGCTAGCCAACTGCATTCCCCCGCTCTATGAATTCACCCGCAATACCCTTCTCGCCAGCAATGCTCATCAGTTTACCCTTAAGCCTATTTTCTGACGCACAGTTAAATTTAGAGACTCGCTTTTCAGCCGCACAACACGAACATGGAATGCCCTTTCCAGCCTAATATATGCCACAGACAACAACCCGCAGATATTTAAGACCAATGTGCACAGGTACCTCCTCTTCCTGTGTATCTGAAAATTTCAATCAAATCCGTTTTATGGGGGAAAGCCCACAAAAACTGGAATGATGCATCCAGTCTTCCTTGCCAACCGGACCCGCTGTATTCAGACTTGTACGACTTGACCTTCTCTGTGTGAACAGTTGTTCATATTGGTTTGGATTCAATTCTTATTGAAACCTCGCTTACGTTTTACATGTGTTCACTGTGACAGCTCGTTTAAGAAGAAGGCAACGAGAACAAGCTTGACAGGCGGACAACGTGTAGTCGTTGGTTAACAACGAGTTCGAACGGTGCTGCCAAACTTGCTCGCGTATCACCCTAATATTTATCTGCATTAACACACAATTACTACAATAATTTGCTACATCATGATGTATTTATCAAAAACCATAAAGCTTCATTAGCATCATTTTAAACTACCTTTGGATGCACTTGAGCCTTACCGAAAGAGAGGCAACGCTGATTAGACTGAGATGACTTCATCAAGTAAATGTTACCCCTTCTACTTGCGGCCAGAGGCGCGGGCATCGACAAAATGACTTTGAACAGTGATTGAAGGACTCACGACCTCAATCATCAAAAATCCTTAAACCAGCAAAACAAGCTCAGAACAAGCAGAGACAGGTATAGTCACTTACCCGTACATATCCAAAACCTTTATCACCACAGGCAAAGGCTGAGGAAAAGACTCCAGCGAATACACCACCATGAGGTGAACACACGAGGCAGAGACTACCAAGCTGTTCTCAGTGAGTTAAACTGCACGAACATCATGTTTCGGAACTCGCTACAAAAGCACAACAATAAACAGAAGAACAGTCTCCGCAAGCCAGTACCCAACACATTCCGACAATTCCACCAAAGAGAAAGAAGCTGCCACAAACACTGACAACAGCGAAGGAGACGCAAGCACGCCGGCGGAGAAAGCAGAAACATTTTCGCCCCTTTTCGAAGGCAACTTTCAACAATCGCCGCCCGATGACCCGGAATTTGTCACAGAAGTCAGTAGCTACGTCAATGCACTTGAGACCTCATCCGCACCAGACATCATCTTCAACGAAACCAACATAGCGGACAACCCGACAGGAAATGATGACCTCACAACGTCCGAAGAAATTGCTGGAATTATTCAACGTAGCCCAACGAGGAAATCAGCCGGGGCTGACAATATTTCGAATTTCGTCCTGAAGCGACTGCCACAAGCGTTGATGATACTTCTCACAATCATCATGAACAATTGCATCAACAATTGCTACTTTCCTAGCAAGTGGAAAATAGCAAAAATCCAATACCAATAAAGGGGAACGGTGCCAGTGTTTCAGGATACAGGCCTATATCGCTCTTAAGCAATATAAGCAAGATACTTGAGGACCTGGTAGTGCGAAAAATAAAGCGATGCTCTATCGACCTAAACATCATTCCGTATATTCAGTACGGATTTAGGGAAAAACTTTCAACGCTACATCCTCTAATGAAGTTCCGCCACGATGTTGTAGCTACGCTAAATAGTAACGAGTTCACCGTCGCCTGGTTCCTGGACGTAGAAAAGCCCTTCGATACGGTCTGGATTGAGGGACTCATCTACAAGCTGAACCAGATGGGATTCCCCTCCAACCTTATCAGAATAATTTATAGCTTTCTGCATTCCAGAAGATTCTACGTCTCAGTTGAAGGCAGCGAGTCAACAGAGCGGAGCACAAGAAACAAAGCTGGGACCGTGGCTTTTCAACATCTACACGGCAGATCAACCACGGCAAACTGGCAAAGTGAACTGCGGTCTATTTGCAGATGACTCGCTAACTTATGCCAGCCCGACGTCACCACAGACTACGGCAAACTGGCAAAGTGAACTGCGGTCTATTTGCAGATGACTCGCTGACTTATGCCAGCTGGACGTCACCACAGATAACCGAGCACAGGGTCGAAATCCAAACAACGAAAAAATTTGACTGGGAAATCGGTACTTATATGCTTAAGGAGACCATCTAGAGGTGGAGGCAGTTCAGCAGCCAAATGTCGAAGCATAAAGGCAGTGCTCCCTAACGGTGCAGAAATGTCAACAAACAAAAAGATCAAGTGTCTTGGCGTTAGCTTCACTGAAAAGTTGACGTTCAACAGTCATTCGAAACTGAACCTAAAGAAGGCCAACCTAGGCTTCCATCGCATCTATCCGTTGATGCGCTAGCAAAATGGAGTAAGCCGGAGGACAAGACCGCTGTTGTACAAACAGCTTATACGGCCGATCTTAACGTACGGCTTCCCAATCTGGCACACCATCTCTAAGACGAAGCTCGCAATTTTCGACAGAAAAATGCTGCGAATATGTATCGGACTCACCATCGACAGGGACCGTCAAAGGCACCACAGCAACAATAGGCTTTACGACCAAGCACGCATCATCCCCCTGAAACAGTACATCTTGACATTGTTCAGAAAGCAGCTACTAATCATCAACAACTATTCTAAGGAGGAAACCAGGAACCTGAGAAACATAATCCGCGGACAACACCTCAACGCGTTAAATGTGCTAAACGAGCTGAACTTTCCAACGACGTGCATGGATTCTGCCAGAGTAGCGATAGCACTCCCCATCGAGGCTAAGTCGGCTACCACATCACAACCCCATCCCAAAAGGACCATCATAGACACACGGACTTCAACAACCCGATGTAAGCCCCAGCCATTGTAGGACATAAAAAATAAACAATAAAGCGACAATAATAATGAATATTAAATTCAACAAAGTACATCAGTTGGGCCCTACTCTTGAGCCAACACGCTAACCTTTAGTTTGTAAGTCTAGTGTAGTGTGTAGTTGCTTTTCTCTCTCTCTGTACGCGATCATCGATCTCGTCCGTGTTGACGATGGGTTGAGGAGAAGGGGTCACCGTTTTAAAGGTAATTATTTGGAATGTGTTCGCCCCGATAAAACCAAAGCTCATTGTTGCATAAGATCTAATGGAGCTGACATAACTTGTGTATTTGCAAGTGATCAGTGTAAGTGATCAGACTGACCCATTTCGAAGATCAATCTTATCTCGAATAGGAGCGCCAGTGAGAAAGTGAGTGTTGTATTTTAGGGAGTTGTCGGATCCGGGAAAGTTCAACTAGTGATCATTTTTAGGCCTTGCAGATTATCAGAGAATTAAAGTGGAAGTTAATGGATAACCGGCTAAACCGGCTAAACGCACAAATAGACATCATTACACTCCAAATCATTTGATCACCGACTGCGAACGATAACAAGAAAGTGATGCTTTGCAACACACGGCAACTCTGACATATGTGCACAGAAGTAAAAAGTCGCTGTTGAATTCTTATTCCTCTCTGTGTGTCGCTGCAGTGCAGGGTCGACCTGGGTCTCAACCAACAAGGCTTCTCACCATCTAGTGCGATCGCTTGTTAACTGACTCCAGCTACGCACGTCATAGTGGCTGAGGTCCTTCTTCCCTTGAATCTGACACCTGAAAATAGGGCGTCCGATGTTGCGTTGCAGCACATACACGAACACACGATATGGGCTCACTATTATCTAAATCGCTGCGCCTAATTCCTAGCAAGTTTCTCTAAAAAGTGATGTTGGCAGTGGTCCCTAAGAAAGTCTCCTAAAGACTCTGAGAGAGGACGTCAAGACATCTCCGACTTCTCCCCAGCCCTCAAGCAGCCATCTTCTAAAGACTCTGAGAGAGGACGTCAAGACATATACGACTTCCCCCCCAGCCCTCAAGCGGCCATCCCCTGTCGTGAAGGCAGCTATACCACTCCTGATCCTTACAACCAAAAACCCTTGACTAAAGACCTGAATTTGGCTCTAATTACAGATTGTGTTCCAACCATAGGCGATAATCCATCCCCTTGCGACGACTGCTTAACATCACTGCCGCTCTGTGTGTTGCAAGCTCCCGGTTGCAATGCAACTCCAAACTGATTTCATGCACATCTCAGAGCCAGCCACTGCTCTATGACGCCAAGCTTCACCAAAAATCTGATTCCAAATCGAAAGTATCCTCTCACCGCCATTACAACATGCCATCCCATCAGCAATCGACTTTCTCGTTTCATCAGGCATCTCTCCACACGTCCATTAGCGAAATGCAAACACAGATGACTGGTTCGTTATGCGGTCGCCATTTGGCGGCATCGCTCCACCGCCTACCTCAAAAGCGCTCGTTATGCAGCATCAATATTGACGCTTACTCAGCACAACATAATTATCCGACTTTGCAATCGGACGCCTCTTCAGTCGAGCACCGTCTCGCCAGACGCCCGTCCAGAATGTCATCGCAACACAACGAAGCAAGAAAATTTAAGCATCGCCTCGACCGCCACCCATCGGCATCCGCGCCGCCCCTGAAGTGGCGTGCCTCGCCACGATCACCTCCCGATTCGATACGCTCGACCGAGGCACAGTGGACGCGGAATCCACTCCGCACGGAGATGGCACACGAACACTATGGCCGTGCTGTGCGCAGAGAGGTCAAGAACTCAAACGAAATCCAATTTCGCTCGGCAATCGATGCAAAATCACTGATGGGTGGCAGGGCAGGCCATCGATCGCCATCGAGGAGCCACAAACTAACACATTGTGTGCAGGTATCTACAGATCGCACAACACGCCATTACGAGGTGATCTAATTTCTTCCTGGAAAGAGCCGTCGCCTGCGATAACTCGCCGCGAGACGACTCCTCTCCTGGGCGTCCGCGTGCGCTGGGAGATATGAAATTATGAACCAGATGGAGGGCATGGGCACGGATACCGACAGGGGCACGGGCACACTGGAGTGCGAGACCGAGACCGCAAAATTGCGACACGATCGTGTTTACGATGAAGAAGTGGAGGTTAGCTGTGGTACCGTACTCTCGTAGAATGCACCCAGGTCCCATCGCCCATCGCCCCGGACAGACGAAACCAAATCGCAGCAGCTCCTTGGATTACAAAATTCCAGCTTCTAATCACGGAGCCGGGGGAGGGCTCCGCTCGGATTCAGGTTTCGCGCTGGAATGAGGAAACCGAAAACCATCTCAACCGCGACATGGAATGGTTCTGTATGTGCGCTCGCGATCGCGCTCGCGCCAGTCTTGTATTGGCTTCTGTCGATGAGCTGACCACGTTCTATTGGGCAAAAATCGAACATGACGGCGCGCCGCGGACTGCTCACCGCGGCCGGGTCCCATACGTGAAGGAACACCCTTTAAGTAGATCGTGAGCTTTCAGTAACCACCGCGAGAGCCAGCTACTCGGTATCTAATCATTTGTTTTCCTCCTCGGCGATGTCAGGTGTACGTTTGTGAGTTTTCCTTCTTCATTTCACTCGCGTTGTGTTTCGGTTGTGCGGACTGTGCACTGGGGACTGGAGAAGGAACTGAGAGTACAGTTAGATGCTGGGCCATGTTCCAGCGTGGGTAACCCGTGGGTAATTGCTTGTCTACCGCTGTGCCTGCTGCCATTACACCTGAACGACTGGCGCAAGAGGTTAAAGATTTCCGTCGTCGTCGGCTGGAATGATGCTTCTCTTGTTTTTTTTTTCCCTGTATTTTTGTTTTACCTCGGAACTAATGAAGAGAATCTTAGAAATGTGTGAGGACGTGCTACAGTTGTTGTAATTAAGTGAAGCACCACCATGAACTGAACTCGGGACTGACTCGAGATGACTTTTTGAAACGAGATACTTATGGTGGATGCAGTGCAGTGCAGTGAGGTGCAGCTGAGACATTGAACTTGCTGTGGTTTCGGGTTGATTTTTGCGAAGAAGAATGTCGTTCCGAAGGGCTATGGATCGTATTTGCGGCTTTGACTGGTTGGGCCTTGGAATATTTTCGGTCAGAAGTGTCAAGGGAGTCATAGGGAATGAAGAAATCTCAACTCCAGACGAAGTAGACCTCCCAATTTGATGAAGTCGGCGTAATCATTAAAAGTCTGGAGAACAACAAAGCCGCAGGGTCATATGCTTACCATCAGTCCCCTTCTCAGCCGGTGACAATGTTACACATCAGATCATCTTCAGAATTTTTGAAGACGACAGCACGGGACTACTGGAATATCAGCTCCGTCCACAAAAAAGGCTACTACCTCTATCCTCCCTCTTGGAACACTCATAGCTGCATATCCCCGCTCAAAGTCCCCTACAAGACCCTGTCCAGCGTACTGCGGGAACAACTACAGAGGCACCGCACTAATCGACTCAGACCAGTGCGGCTTCCGGCTCGGCAAATAGTCTGACCACATTTTCACATTAACGCACATCCTGTAGAAGAAAAATGATGACCCCGACTACAGCCCACGCAACGAAAACGGACAAATGATTTGAGAAACAAAATTTGAAGGGTATTGTGTGAACGCTATAAGCGAAGGACTATGTATGAGACAAATTTAGGAACACCAGGCTCATAAATGTTCACGGACCTACGGAGGAGTCCCCTGAAGAAGAAAAACATATTTCTTTCGAACAAGTCGAAAGGGCGCTCAAATCCTGCCCAAGGCATGGTGTTAAAACCATCCTTCGAGATTTGAACGCAAGAATAGGTCGGAAGCCTCATAGCAATCCGCATCAAGACTAAATTCGGCAACATCAGCCCAATCTTCGTCCACGACGCAGCGGAGGATAACGATCAAGAATGGACAGGATGATCAGGGGATAGCCTAGATACGATCAATGTCCAATATGCGACATCAACACGTCCGAGAATGGACTCAGGCTGTTGGGCTTCATGACGGGGCGAAACTTCTTTGTGGCGGTAAGCAGTTGTGACCTGACGATCCCCTGATGGAGCTAACATTGTTACTTTGTATGGCTTCCCCATAAAGGGGAAAGCGCTGTGGAATTACATTGCGATTGAGACTTATCACCTCTGTGCTTTATCTGCCCCGCAGTGAACATGGCCAACATACGCCATTTGAGTGAGAAGTCACAACAGAAGGCTATCAATCGAGGTTCCAGCGAGATGGGCTCTCAGACGAGCAGTCAATGAATTGCACGAGGTTCCAATGAGAGTGGACGAGGATATTGTCGCTCTTCGCACATGGATTGAAAAGCAGCCGCATTTGAACGCCTGCAAGGACGAGCAGTTTTTGGTGGCCTTCTCGAGAGGATGCACATTCAGTTTGGGGAAAGCTAAGGACAAATACTACACTCCACGGACTGACTTACGAAAAGCAGCTCACATGCCGTAATGTTGAAGATCCACGGATTCGTGGTATATTTGCCTTGGGGTTAGTTGGAAGACATTTGAAAACACTGTTTATGACGCACATTGTCTTTGTCTTACAGAAATGGTGTGGTCCTAACCAACCCAATGGGCGAAGACAGTCCAAGGATTATGATCGGCGGTTATCCCACGGAAAAGTATACCATGGCAGAAGTTACGAGTGTAAACGCTGCTGTTCAGGATATTCTCTTACGAGAGCATGACGACGTCACCATCAGTGGATACGTTCAAATATTGGATTTTGGAGATGCAACCCCAGCACATTTCTTCCAACTTAATCCGTCGTTCATGAGAAAATTCTCGGCTTTTAGTGAGGAAGCACTGCCACTGCGTCATCAGGGTTCACATTTCATCAATACACTAACTGGCTGAAAAATCATTTTGCCATGCGTAGTAGACTCAGTTGTACGTTCACGGATACAGCCTTGAAGCACCTTATAAATTCGTTCCATAGAATTACCTCCCCAAGGAGTACGGCGGTGAGAATGGATCCATGCCAGAAATCATCCGCGGTTCGTGCAAGGGCCTTCTCGACCATGCTGAATTCTTCAAAAACGACGTTCAATACAGAACCGACGGGGAATTGCGAGTGGGCAAGGTCTGACTTTGACAGTGTGTTCGGCGTCTCGTCTCAATTGAGTACATGATCAAACTTTGTGTTTTTTAGTTTTCAAAGCAAAAACAGTAGCCTATGTCCTTATTCTGCACGTGGGTTCTCTAAAAATCAAATTTCATACAAGTCCGAACACCGCTTCCAGAGCAGGAGGTCCACAAACATTCAGACCTTCCTTTTTATGGCATAAGTGGGTTAGGGTCTTAAATGAATACATGATCAACGCTTTTTTTGACAGCTTGGAAGTCGTCGCTAAAGTTCGTGATCCCAGAACCAGGAAAAGACGTGTTATACTCTCGTCCAGTAACAAATACTGATCTCAATAAAACGCAAAACAGGTTTGATCTTTTTAGTCCGGATCGTTCAATAACTTCGCCAGTTCTTTGTTGTCTTTTGCTAACACGGGCACAATTGCATTTTTTTTACCACGTTTAAAGCGTTATTAAAAATTGCTTAAAAGTCTTAGTCTGGCATATACGATGGCGGGAAAAACACGTTCCACAAGTGCTTTACCCAAAGAGCATCTCTCCACTCCCAAACAGAGTTTGACACCATCCCAAAAGCGATTGATCAGTGACGCTGTTTCCTTACAATCTACATCTCTTACGGACTTGGAGCAGGGATTCACTAAACTAACGGATGACATTGTCAACAGAATTCTCCTCAAACGCACATGACTTGTGGAAAAACATGTAGCCTCGCATGTACAAGAGCTTGAAAGATCTCTTCAGCATCTCCGTGCCCGAGTTGATACTTTGGAGGAACACCGGGCTGAAGTAAACTCTCTCCATGGGCAAATAGCTGTATTGGACAGGAAATATGAAGAGATCGAAAAGAGAGAGATAGCAGCTGGTGCTGTGTTCTTCGGAGTTCCACAATTCCCAGGAGTGAACTCGAAGTCAATGTTCCACCATCTCTGTATGCCACCCACACTAAAACCGGCTTTTCGTGCAAAGCAGGGCAACAGGGATCTTGATTCTCCCATTATTTTGAAATTCAACCATTTGAGAGAAACACTGTCCTAAAGACAGTTGTATCTCGATGACATTGGTTTTTAATCTGAAAAGCACACGAACATCTAAATGTACGCGAGCCTAACAGCAAAGAACAGAAAATTACTCCAGGCATGCGCTTAGTTTAAAGCGTCGGAAACAGCTGTTCTCAGTACACACTCACCTCGGGTCCATTTTTGCAGATTGCGAAAGGAGAGACGATCAAAATTGAAAGCGATGATGTACTCAAAGACGTTGCTGCGAGATGTCAAAATGATCAATGGGGAAAAACAGTGTAAGCATTTTAACAAAACTGGTAGCAATCACAAATTTTAGTATTTTATTGGGCACATAACTTAATTCGTGCGGCTTTTCTCGTGTCTGGTCGCATATTTGGTTACTGCTCTCTTCAAACGGATTAATTGTGTTCGGTAGCGTTGCCCATTGATGGTTTCACCCAGTTTTAGCAGCTCATAATACAGCACACCCTTCTGATGCCACCAAATACAGAGCATTACCTTCGCGCCATGGATATGCGGCCTTGCCGTTGATTTGGCTGATTGGCCGGGTTTCACATATGATTTTTTGCTCTTGTGATTGTCGTAATGGATGCATTTTTCATCACCAGTAACAATCCGATGCAAAAATGACTTCCTTTTGTGGGGTTCCAGCAGCATTTCGGAAAACCGCCTTTCGACGTCTCTCGGATTGAGTTCATGTGGAACCCAATTTCCCAGCAGCTTAGAAACGTTTTGAAACGGCTGCTTGAGTGACACCCAAAGATTCTTTATGTGTTTGGCAACAATCTTCATAGAGCATTGCTTTCAGTGCTTCGTCTTCAAACTTTTTTGGTTGCCATTTTTAAATCCTGCAAACCACTTTTGGCACGTTCGCTCAGCTAGCGCATGTTCACCATAAACTTCCATCAAAATACGATGACTTTCGGCAGCAGTTTTCTTATAGTTCGACATATTTGAGTGAAAAAAAAATGATTGTTGTTTACGCTTCAAATGAATGACGTACAATGACGGTAGCTTTCCAACGCACGTTCCAATGGAATAATACAAGTGACGCCATCTCTTAGCCAACCGCACGAATTATGTTATGGACCCAATACTCTTTCCCTTTTCTTTTTTTCGTTTATTGAAGCTACTCCTCAACAACACAACGGTAGTGTGTTCTAGAACCCAATTGGAGAGCTTGGAATATCGGCGCGGTGGTAAAACCAAGTCAGTTACAGCGTCGATAAAGATCGCCTAAAAGGCAACATTGCAAGCAATGTGGAAGGAGTAGAAAAGATTATTGATATCCATTTTTGGTCGGATCGTTGAATGAGATCTGTCAGGCAGGATCAGTCAATGAATGCCGGTACACCATCTGATCTGATAGAATGATTCCCCGTGGACCTCTGCCCATTAGAGCTGGACGACGCTAAAATTTCTCCCAGCATTTTGTTTCTTTCGTGGCACCGGAATAGTTTTCACTCGAAGTCTGGTTGCGTGTAGACACTTAAGTGAATTTTCGTTTGTACAATGGAACCCACACGGACGTTCCAAATGGTCAACACAACCTATCGGAGACCTACCGCACATACACACAATTGTACATACAAGTCTTAGCTGAATTTCATGTTTTTGTTAATTTGCTGGTTTGCCTGGTCGCACCCAAGCTCTTCAAACATTCATAAGTCAGTGCAGTGTTCTACAATCGATTATCGCACAGATCGGAAACACAGCCGGCAGCACGTACGTACCGCATCTTCAGAGGCAGAGCTGTATAGTCAGTCTATACCAAGCAACAAGTTGACGCAACCCCCGTCCGCAGTTCCTGTAGAAACATGCAGCGCCTCCTCTCGTTCTCTGGTACTTATCAAATTTCGACAACAGATTTGTCGTTCCCAGGCGCTGCGTCGTCACTGGTCCCACGAAAACATAATCCTTCCACGCTCGTCCATCGTCTGCCAGTTCAAAAATGTCACAGGTGCCGTCAGTGTTGCAATCTCCGCCGTCAATCTCCCGGGACAGTCCACCGCTGAGAGTCCACTGACACCCCGGACCACATGCGACCATGATTGCGGCAAAACACAGTTGACACATCACCATCATCGTCAAGTGAACGGACTGCCCCAGGCGGTCGACCACACGACCGCAAGAACCTCTCCCGCATCGCAGGCAAATGCCAGTCCAATCTGCATTAGTTCCCCAAATGAAATACTAATATTTCTTGCAAGCCACAGCATCTGAGTCAATTAAAGGGGCTCCGGCTCTTGGCGGAGTCACGACTGCACCGCGCTGCAGTGGCGTAACATGAACTTTACCAGCGCACTCGGCGATGTCTGCGGTCGAGGTTCCCTTGGCCAGTGGACGGATCGATTTAATTGGACACCGTGTTCCAGTGACACTTAATCAGCAAAAATTGAATGTAAAGCAGCCCGGCGAGATGTTACACTTTACCTGAAGTGAGGCGATGTGATTCGGCACACAACAGCGTGGCCATTGCTGAATTAGCATCTCAAGGTACATATCCGTCCTGCACCTGCCATTTAGCGTGATCTTTGCTGGCATCGCGAGGCGCGCGGATGCGAGGAACGGGACCGACTGCAGCCAAACGACAAACATGAACTTTACGGGCTGTAAATTGTCTTCCCACCGAATGCGCTGAATGGCTGCGGGTCGATGCAAGTGGATGCAAGTGGATCCGCCGCTTGTGCACCTCGCCACTCGAAGATTCCGTTAACGATGACACAATTCCCCTTTAGCTGCGCTGCACAGCTACACAGGCCGACGACTGACTCTGCGGTTCGGTTCCTGGTTCTGTGCCGTGCTGACAGCAGTCTTCTTCGCGGACACGTCGTCATCGTGGTTGTCGTGGTCGCAGTGCCGTTGCGAATGTGGGTGGTGGTTGACGGTAAGTGAATCTTAACGGATTTGCCTCGGGGTCCGATGTGAATCTTCGCTGGGTTTTCCGTGTCCACTCACCTACGCCAAGCAAATGTCATGGTGTCCCTCTAGCTCTGGTGACCCAGACGCTACTAAGCCACCACACCACTGTTGCCTGCTCCGACATATGTGTCGCATGCACCCTGCGCCCTCGGTTGTGGCATGGTGTCCAGCCCCGATCGGGCATAAATAATTTATATTCACACCTAAAAATTGCTCGGTTCGCGTGCGGTTTCCAACGTGCGCGGGCATTGGGGTTGGCCGTAGTCACCGTGTTCGCTGACACAAACCACGCTAAGGCCGGCCGAAGGGGGCTGGGAACAGATAAAACATTTCTATCATAAAGTTCCCATAACTTTCGACCACAGGCTCGGTTGCAGCCTCAGTCACACACTGCCATGTACCGCAGCACCACCGCGTGTTGCATGTTCCGAGTGCCTCCTCGCTTGGACCGGTGTGCGGCTAGAGCTGGCGTGGTGGTGTTTGATTGTCAATGTGGCCAGAAGTGAAAGGTTACAATTACTTTTCCGAGCCAGCAGCAGCGAAGAACTGCAACAAAACAATCCTTTTATTGCCAGCACGGCTTCGGGTTTGCTGGGTTTGTTGCTGGCACTCCGATCGCCGTCGCCATTAGTCTGGCCTGGCCACCACCACCACCGCGCGTCTCCGAGGGGGGCGAGTGGACGAGGCGGGCGAAGTTCACCGCTGTTGCGCGCGTGTTGTTTCGCCGGGAAGACGTTCCCTGTGTGAAAATAGCTTCGAGATAACTGGAAACTTAACTTTTTGACTCTTGTCCACACAAAAGAAGCAAACGAGAACCAACCACCATGCGCCGCGATAAGTGAGATAGATGATGGGAAGTGCAAATCCAGCCGAGATTTCGGCGCGGCGAGGAGGTTGCTTAAAAACGGATTATTGCTTGTCATTAAGGCCGCTGCAGTCGCAGCCTCAACGACGACGACGACGACGATGATGTCTCGGTTTCCGGCTTTGAAGCCAACCAGAGGGCATTCGTTTGGAGGCATCTCAGCCTTATTTGGTGTTTTGCTTATGCCAGGGGTTAGTGGATGGTTGCGATTTGCAGGGGTTATCAGATGACATGGATATTGCCCTGAGGAATGTGAAGTCTTGGGAAAAGCAAACGTGGCTGGCGTTTATCAAGCTTTAGATGATGTGAATTGTGTGGGGACAACAGAGCTTGTGTTAGAGGGGCGATCCTGGAGGCGATGGCCGGAAGGAAGGGCTGGCAATCGGAGGGTTCATTTAATGGGGAGGCGTTTGGACGAGACTAGGTGTGACACAACTGGTGTCATTTTAAGTCATATGTCCCCAAAGTCTCGCTTTAGCAACGTAAACAACAAAGGATGTATTTTGTGGTCTGAAGGCAGGTTCACTAGCCTCAAGCCATCTAACGAGGAGTGCTCAGCGATCACAGTAACGAGCACAACGACGCTATCTACGCGCGTTATTGGAATAGGAGACGATAAGATCAATCAATCGGTGGTTTGGATGGATTAGAGCGCTGAAAGGTGTTGCGTGAGGAATCACTTTGGTGACCTTGGTGCTCATTCAGCGACTTGCCGGCCTTTCAATTCCGTCGCACCATGACCTCAAGGAGACTTCAAGGAGTCTCCACTCATGAATGACCAAAACTCCTGCCGTATTGATAAAATTGATCATCAAATGTCTCTTAGCGTGGCTGGAATAGGTGGCAGCGGCAGAGTCGTCACCGAACGTGGTCAGGTGCATAAATGCTCATAATTTTTGAAATTTGCAATTCAATCGCACAGCTATCGGCTGAGATACATGATTACACGTCGTCGCTGGTTGTTAGCGGGGTGCTAGGTGTCTTGATTGTAGTGTCGGGTATTCAGTTTCAGCTGACGAACGGTTGAGGCATCGAATGTCACTCTGAGCTCGGGTGCTCGAGGCGGTAACAGAAGCCGCGCATATAAACGCACTCGTTTACATCGTTGGTTGGGGGAGAAAAGTGATTCTGACTTGAACTGGGAGCGGTGATATTCATTCCGGGCGGGAGACAAAGGTGATGTGTAACACGAACAAAATCAGAGAACTTCCCGGAAGAATGAAACCACTGACACCTAAATTATTTCCACCAGAGCTCAAGATTTCACATTAGCACAAAAAAAAATCTCTGTTTCAGTCTGTTCAGCTCCAATTCAGCTGAGCTGAATACCAACCAAATCAGCGGCAGTCAGAAATATATTCAAAAATTTAAATGAACAAGTTTTTGATCGGAGTTCATCATCAAAATTCATAAATCCGAATTTAAACAGTAGCCACAAACTTCAGGGGAAATCTCTCTAAAATCCTCCAGGAATTCGCTACAAGATGATAACCTTTCACTTCGTCAGAATCTCCTGGCTTCAGGTCGACAGCTCACAGTCAAGAAACGTCACTGTTGCATATTTCCATCTAATTCAGCTCCAATTCAGCCGACCAGAATATCAACTATTCACGATGACCAAATCCGTGGCAACCCGAAACAACTTCCAACGATGTTCCTACACATGTACTTTCTAAATCCAACGGTCCCCCCGGTGAGTTGTTAGAGGCGCATTCATTTGCCGTCTGCGCAGCGCATAACCAGCTCGCGCGCCAAATTCAACTCACCTCCGCACGATTGCCATCAGCCTGGCGTCGCAAGCTTCGCGGACGGAGCGAACATCAAAATTCAAAACCATCAACTGTGCTGTTAACGTGATTGGAAATCCAAAGCAAATGCATAATCGGCCCTAGTGAAGCCCGTCCCCCTTCGCCGACACGTTGGACATCTCAAATACATTAGCAAGGTGCCACCCGTTCGCTACACCGAGCCACTTCCTCGCGCTATTATCTAAGAACCGTACGGACAAGCATAAATCCTCCGTGGAGCCGCCACTGCGGCAGAGGCACAGGAGAAGTGCTGCGAAAGAATTTGGTATGCAAAATGGTTTGCGGCCCACGGGCAAGGCAGACAACTGACATAACCGTAGTTCCCGGAGCCGGCACACCACCGTAGACCGTGAAATGTCATGCCGGGTTGCGAGTTCCATCGCCAGTCGTCTCTAGCCAGATGCAGGCGATGCAGGCGGGACGCAGATGCAATCTGCCACAAGGAGTGACATGTCTTCGGGGCGTTCGTCTCGCTCGCGTGCACTGCGATGCGGGCCCCTTGCGAGCGCAATCTTCGAGTGATGTGCTTTTGATGGTCACCAGAGATACTTGGAACGCTTGTCTGTGTGACCTCAGGCACAAATGTGCCATCGGAATGCTATTACCCACTCGATGCTCGTCGAAGGTTAGAGTGGGACGTGTGCAAGCCAAATCATCGCGGCCCCCATTCCATGGCGCGCACAGAAGTTCAATTGCAATTATATACGATTTCTGCGGTGTACGCAGGCCGAGCTGAATGGAGCGAACAGAATCGCCGACGAATCTCGTATCGATTTGGCTTTTGTGCAACTGTTCGCACAGCTGGACCGCTTGCGGTTTGATTGATGGCTACAATGAATGGGATTGAGTAATGATGGACATATGCGATCGTCTGTGGCAATTCTGTTGCGGTGATTCGAGTGCACAATGCTTCGAGTGCTTCTCAAGCAGTGCCGCAAGCGTGTGTTCACACATTGGACCTTGACAGATGCAGAGTTTCGTTTGAATTGTAATTTGCCTGCGGGTCCTCTGTTTGCTGTAGATGGAGAGACTGCATCGAAAGAATTTCCCAATAGACTGCATATGGAGGTGTAAACTGATGGATTTGTGCTGGAAATTGGTCTTCATGGTCGCGTGCTGAGACTGGGCCATGCGGTCGAGTCTTCCTACGCTCAGTTGATGGTTGCCCTCAGTGATATGTTGCATATTTTTAGGCGATATAAAAAAAAGAGCTGTCTGCTCGCATTCCATTCTGTTGAACAGACTCTTGGCCTCATTCCTCAGCAGAGTGGATTACAATTGACTTCCCGAGTCAAATCAAAGGCGAATCGTTGCCCATTCCCATTCTCCGCTTCCATCGGCCATCCACGCACTTCGGTGGCAGTCGAGTTCACTTCAGTCACTTAAACCAGAACACCCGGGCACTGGACGAAAAAATTCGATGTTCAATGTGTCTGAGTGTCAGTGTGCGTCACTCTCCACTTATCCCTATCTCCCTGTTCCATTCGTACTCACTTCCTATCTCAAACCACTTTCACTTCTTCTCTTTGGCTTATCATTCTCCACGTCACCCCCATAAATTGTTGCCGTCAGTCCATTCAAGCTTCCTCCTTTGACTATGGTTCACACAACAAGTCCCCCCCATGTGGGTTTCACTTGTCAGGTCACAAGTTCACTACACGAATTATGAAATCTGTCCGTTCGCGTCGTCTTGCCACACTGGACCCGACAACATTCAGGAATCCTGTCGTGATTTTATTTGAGCATCCTTATCCCTCCGCCGAGCCACAACGAAGCGGGAGGGGATGCAGAGGTCGTGATAGATGCAAACATGCCCCGGCAGCGTCTGAGTACCTCAAACCATAACTCCTTTTCGGATCGAATTTGAACCTATCTTCTGTCATAAATCTGGCGAACATCGCTTTAGGCACGAAGCTATGCCTACCGTGTCTGCGCCTCTTAGCAGCGACGACGATGAGTGCTGCGAGCAGTGACTTCACAAGAAAAAGGTCACATCACTCATGGCTTGCAGTGGTTACTCCTTTCCCGGCCGGACTGGTGGTTCATTCTCCCCCCTCGCGCGGTAAAAGTTCTTCTTCAGAAGTGTACCCCCCGCGTTTGGTGTTGGTTTCCCTCGGCAAACAGGTACGGCCACGACGACGTTGATGGTGATGATCAACAGACTTGACCTCATTAGAGGTGCTGCCGCTGGTACCGACCGAATGGAGTCTGTGTGCCACTTTTTCCGAACAGTTGCCAATACCACCAGTCCCTTGTGGCTTTCTTTCAGTCCACGGACGCGCTCGCGAACTTGCGAATTGTGGAACGCAGCGGATGCATAATTTTCATAATTTTATGGATCGAGTGAGAATTAGTCGTCGTCCCCTCCGGTCCCTCCGCGCCAGGCAAACAGAGCGCTTGAAGAGTTTTCTCCTCCGATTTATCTTCTTCGATCTTGACAGTACAAACATTGATTTAGTGATTCCGTCTGCTTGGAGGGTTCCACTCACCGTCACGCGGTCTTGGTCGTTGAAGGGGCTTCCGCCGTGTTTGCTTGTGCATCAGCTTAGGGATATTTTCTGATGTCGGAGCAGAATTCGAGACATATCGGTGATTCGATCAAGTCGAGGCAGTCGGTGACGAATGTGAGTCCCGGATTGGGGCGCGATCGTGGCGGTCTTTCGCCTCTTGACGGGCTCTTAATTTAATCCGGGAATGAAATGAGTGCGAGACAAACACAGAAATGATCGGGTTGAATGATAAACGATTTCCTCGATAGCTGCAGCTATTGACTGCTCTGGGAGCTGACAACACCGGTGGTTGGAAATCTGATACTGAATATGGAGCAACGCAGAGAAACGTTGAACGACAAGGGAGGCCACCTAAGACTGCCTAGGAAAAGGAAAAACTTGAAAACCTGAGAAGAAAGCAACCACCGCATGTGCCTGGTGGTTGATTTTCTGGACTAATTCTGAATTCGAGACGACACACGACGCCATAGTAAGTCTAGATGTGAATACGCATGTCTTGGGATGGATACAAACAAGCAGAAGAATCGATTCTCGGATAGACTGAAGGCAGGCTAATTCATCGGACAGCAGTTTTTGAATGAAGCTAGTCAGGATTAGGGTCCACGGTATTCAACAGCGGTACCATAGCGATGTTTCCCTTATGGAAATGGAGCGAATATGCCTATTGTCACTCATCAAGGACTATGGCTGGAGTTCAAGAGATCATTGTAAGCTTTAGTACCAACTACAGTAATAAAACAATTTACTCCACTCGACTTATTTGGACGACAAGTTGGCCCTAGAACGGGTCTTCGGGACCTCCTCCTCCTTGCAGTGGCACGTTTTAAAGTGGCACACAAAATCCCTAGAACATTTTGAGACCTTGATACAGACCCCGCTGGGAGAACATGATAGGTTTCTCTATTGATTTTTTAAAGAATTTAAACAGTGTTGTCTCTTTATACTGTAGAAACGATCTTCTCCCTACTTTGTACACCGACCTGGACAGTCTGTGGAAGTCGTGGAGATAACTCGCACAGTCGAATCGTAAAATAACACGAACAAGCTAAGTTGATGGATGTCAGAAGATGGGCTGAGGGATGAGCCTATCAAAAAAGCTGAAACATGTTCTATGCCCGCAGTAGAATGCTTGGGTCAAGGTTAAGCTGGAGATCAAAGCCCCCTGCTGGATCCACACTACCATAGTAAGTCCTATCTCCAAAGCCTTCAGCACCTATTGCTATCACTAGGACAGTCATTAGGTCAACATAAACCATCATTTATTCTAACCCAACTATAATACCATACACGGGATATTTCTACGTATGAGTGAATGCAATCGATGGTCTAAAGAAGACAATGAATACATGTTCAACACTGTGTGCGATTGCGTCCCATTCCGAGAATAGCAGAGTAATAGTCAACGCAACTTACGATCCCTAATTAGATTTTCTGTTTGCAGGGAGTTTGTAGTGACACTATGGATTAGCGCTCCTGATCTTACACATTTCTACAATTACCCGAGATCCCGGGTACCCGGGTAATGTGGTTTGTGTTCTGATACCCGTCATTTTCGGGTAATGAGCACCCGTGGTAACAAACACTGTAATTCATTCCAAAAATTGCAATCGACAATTACCCGAGATCCCGGGTACACAGGTAATGTGGTTTGTGTTCTGGTACCCCTCATTTTCGGGTAACATGCACCCGGGATAACAAATACTTAATTCATTCCAAAAATTATAATCGACAATTACCCGAGTACCCGGGTACACGGGTAATGCGGTTTGTGTTCTGGTACCCGTCATTTTCGGGTAACATGCACCTGGGGCAACAATCACTGGAATTCATTCCAAAAATTGCAATCGACAATTACCCGAGTACCCGGGTACACGGGTAATCTGGTTTGTGTTCTGGTACCCTTCATTTTCGGGTAACATGCACCCGGGGCAACAATCACTGGAATTCATTCCAAAAGTTGTAATCGACAATTACCCGAGATCCCGGGTACCCGGGTAATGTGGTTTGTGTTCTGGTACCCCTCATTTTCGGGTAACATGCACCCGGGGTAACAATCACTGGAATTCATTCCAAAAATTACAATCGACAATTACCCGAGTATCCGGGTACACGGGTAATGTGGTTTGTGTTCTGGTACCCCTCATTTTCGGGTAACATGCACCCGGGGTGACAATCACTGGAATTCATTCCAAAAATTACAATCCACAATTACCCGAGTACCCGGGTACACGGGTAATGTGGTTTGTGTTCTGGTACCCCTCATTTTCGGGTAACATGCACCCGGGGCAACAATCACTGGAATTCATTCTAAAAATTACAATCCACTATTACCCGGATAAGCTGGTCACCGAGTAATGCGTGTAATACCCAAGTTCATGGCCACTCGCCATTATCGCGTAACGTACACGTTGGCTGTCACTCGGTATTGTTTGGGCACCGAGTACCCGTCATTATCGGGTAATGTACACATTTAGACACCACCGATGACAACATAATTCATTCTTGAACTGCCCACCAAATGTAATTGAACTACAATGTCTTTTTGGCATGTGAAGAGTTCGAATTGCATTTGGTTTAGTTGTAGCTGATTCAGTATACACGACCCGGTTATTTTCTATGCGAGTACTACCACAAAATGCGGGTACCCGGGTACGCGGGTAACATGAGCTCTACTATGGAAGGATATGACCGCCACTTTAACTAACACTAGTCTAGATAAATGTGGTGGCATTGAGTAGCACAGCGGCAGACGTGTGATCGCTTAGCCAATCTCTTCGCTCATGACAGTCACTCGATCTTCCAAGTCGCCCATATACGTACAGTTCCGTTTCGTTTCACATCGCATTTCTCCTAGCACACCCTCAAGCTGAGAATAAATTTCACCGCTCCCAGTTCAGGTCAGAACCACTTTTCTCCCCCAACCAACGACGTAAACGAGTGCGTTTAGAAGTGCGGCTTCTGTTGCCGCCTCGCGCATCCGCGCTCAGAGAGACATTCGATGCCACCCGACACCACAATCAAGACACCGAACACCCCGCTAACAGCCAGCAACGACGCGTGATTCTATGTACATCAGCCGATAGCTGTGCGAATGAATTGCAAATTTCTAAAATTATCAGCACTTATATGGTTGACTGCGTTCCGTCGGACGGCTCCCGCCTGAGCATCCATTCACGGGACTCGCCAGCGAACCGATCTCGTGCTTCGATCTCTGATCGATGCAATCACGCCCGGACCAGACCGATGATAATTACCGCCTGGCCACCGCCACACACCACACATGACCGCCGCTGTAATTAGACAACATTTTCCATTTCAAAATCAATAACGCGGTTCACTCGTCAAAGGTCGCCCAATTGTGAGGCGCTGAGAACGGCGGCGCAGCGATCGGTTGGGCGAAATTCCGATTGGCAATTTACCCCGCATGCAGTGGGACGGAGAACTCGAAGACAAGGTGTGTCCCCGGCTCAGTTCAGCTTCACCTGCGCCACCGCCGTGGATTTCTGCAGACAATTGTATCATTGAGTGAAATTATTGGCGTTTCGCAGTTCGACTGGGCGTGCTGGGGGGTGGTAAGGAGCGATTGAGTTATTTGTTTATTTGCGAACTCTGACGTTAGCTGGGTGCTGCGCCAGCGCTAAATGCAATTGTCTTCGGTTCGATCAGACGAATGTAAATTCGACGTTGATGTCATTCCCAATAAGGCGTCGCTGGGTGTTTATTTGGATTTAATTGGCTTCTAAAGCCAGGCACGCCGTGGTATGAAAATGACATGTCTCGGAACTTATCCTGAATCGTAAATTTTGCGATAATTTGAGGCTTAGGCTGGGAAAGACGGTATTTCGCGGAGACTCGAACACGTAAAGGTAAAAACCTGACATCAATTGCGTTCTGAAAATGACACCAAATAACTACGCTCGCAGTAGGCGCCGAATTGGATTACAAAACGTGCAAAAATGTGCTGATTTTTCGGTTCTGTAGACGACTACTAATGTCGGTTGGATTCTATTTTCGTGTTCGAACTAATTCCGGTTGCATGTCGATTTGTAGTTGCCTCTAAGGAAACACACACCATTTCTAACCAACTTTTTGAACTTGAGCTATTTTATGGCGCCAACGTCAACGAAAGCGAAAGGCTTCCAGTCTTGGAAGGCATGTTCGTTTGGTTGGGGGGATAAGACATGCGGAACGTTGCTGTCAGTTGTTGTACGAGTAAAGGGTGTTTTTGAAAGCGTGTGGTTTTTAACTGTCAAAAAGAAACGGGCAATGGTACAAAAGAGCATCACATTGACTGCCAGGCCAAATTTGGAAAATTAGCTTAAGGTGAAATAAAAAATGATTGCATGCCACGTCATTTATATATGAATGATACCCTCGTTTCCGTGGGGGACACGTGCACGGAAGGCACATACTAGTATGTGGCTGTAAAGGACAATCATTTGAGAACGTACCATTTTTGAATGATATCAGGCTTTTTCACGACCTTGTTCTTGCTTTATTTTTGCATAGCAAATGATAAATCGTATCCGCAACTTTGGGTGTTTTCCAAAATGCTGGTTTGTGAATCAGCACACATTCCTAAATGTGATACTAAATAGACACTAAGGACACTAGACACTAAATATGACACAACGCACTACTTAGTGAACGCAAACAAAAGCAAACAGCGCATCGTGAAATAGTGCGATGTAAATGACATTTGTTATAAACTTTTGAACACGAAGGATGGAGAACACCGAGAAGTGGGCTTATTTAAATTTAAAAGTTATTAATTTTCTAATTATAATTATTTTAATGCGTTTAACAGAAAACAGTGGACAAAAAGTCAAATCTCCCCATTGATCACAAACAGACTCCAGTTTGAACAGAAGTTCAGCTCAACTAAAGGGTGATTTTTTAGCTATTACCTTTTGGCAACACTGGTTTAAACAGCTGACGCACGTTTCGTGTTTTGTTTCACCGTCAAACATCTTCAGTTTGGTCTATAATTTAACCATGAATCGTCTTAGAAACGAACAACGCTTGCAAATTATTGAATTTTGTCATCAAAATGCGTGCTCTGTTAAGAAAGTTCATCGCGCGCTTCTTCCATTTTATGGTCAGCTCATTTTTGGCCCTTTCGAGTGAATATCAGCCAGAAGCATTGCAAGAGCTACCAATGCATCCAGAAAAAGTCACAGTTTGGTGCGGTTTATGGGCTGGTGGCATCATTGGACCGTACTTCTTCAAAGATGATGCGAATCGAAACGTAACTGTGAATGGTGAGCGCTACCGTGAGATGGTATCCAACTTTTTTTTGCCCAAAATGCAAGAGCTTGACTTGCATGACATGTGGTTTCAAAAAGAAGGTGCCACATGCCACACAGCACGCGCAACAATGGACTTATTGAGAGGCGAGTTCGGTGAACATTTTATTTCACATATTTGTTGTGGGGCTATGTTAAAGCTCATGTCTATACAGACAAGTCCGCTTCAATTGACGCATTGGAAGACAACATTGAAGCATGTATTCGTGAAATACCGGCGGAAATGTTGGAAAGAGTATGCCAAAATTGGACTAAGCGGATGGACCATTTGAGGCGCAGTCAAGGTCAACATTTGCATGAAATAATCTTCAAACATTGAATTATATGGAATATCGATTCAAATAAAGATTTCATGCACTTTTCTGAATTTTTTTGAAAAACTTCCCTAACGCTTTTGAAAATTCACCCTTTACAAAAAAAAAAAAAAAAAAATTGGGAAAGGGTTCGCACAGAAATGGATGCAGAATTTGCATATTCTATCGACGATTGCATTAGAAAATTCTTAAATGTCATGTTAACTTACAGAAGAATCAAGGCAAGAATCAACATGTTGTCAATATTGTGATGTTCTCGACAAACAGTAGGGATCAAAGCATTCCATTTCTGTGCCAGAAGGGCATCTTGATTCTTCATCGGAACATGACGTATCGTGAAAACGAAGAAAACACTGCTGCTGGGGCCAACGAAGAACCTGCGAGGAAAAGACAAAACATAAGTAAACGTTGTCTTTGATTTCCTCGAGGAAGAATCCGAAAAGGATAGAGAGGAAAAAGTGAACGATCTAAGAAGATATGATGCATAAATAATCTTAATAGTAAGTACTTTTTTCTCTTTCAATTTTTCAAATTCAAATTTGATTTGTTTTTGTTTTATTAATGCCAAATATGAAATAAGACAAATTAAGCAGGAAACAGTGTAGTTAATTGTTCTCTTTTACGTTTTGCTTTCGAAATACTGTGCACGGGTATAAAGTTCAAGATCCGGAACTTCTTCTTCAGAACCACGTAAGCTTGTTGAATAAGTACGCGTGTGGAACTATGGCAGTTCTTCTTCTGTGCTACTGTCAAATGGCCATTTTCTTTATATGGAACAATGACATGAGTTTCCAGCGGATACTCCGAATCTCTGAAGGTACTCTGAAGGTATCCTTAATGTCCGGTTAACTCAACACAGCAGCTACCCTATAAGCTGCAAGAAAGTAGCAGTCTATGTCCAAATCCAGACCATAACATCAATTTTATCTTAATTTGAGAGGTCCATCAGAAAATAGAGATCCACAAAAATTTGTGTGTGAGCTTTCTAATTTATATAACTTCAGCACGCTGACTGTCGCAGACTGCCTTGTGTACACAAGCCTAGAAGTGAAGTATTATAGAGGCAGTCAACTTTGACCTCTCTGGCCCCTTGAAATGTTTGACACCCGTTTTTTTTATGGTTTTATATCGTATTTTCAAACCAGATTGACCAATCAGAGAACGGCATTGACATTATTTCGTGAGTAACCATCGAAAAATTCATGAATAATTGTCAAAAATTCTCTCAAATTCGTCGATGAGGGGACAATCAACTGTGCACTTCACCATGTGTCATCTCTATTGGACTTCATTTCTGCACAAGCTTATCGAAAATTATTCAGAATATTCGAAAGTGATTTGAAGTAGAGAGTGTTCCCTTATTTTATTGTCGGTTTGGTCCAAGCATGTTTTTTATGGTTACACAACTTCCTGTCTCACTCGTTATCAGTCGGTCTCAGGGTTAATCAGCAAAAATCCAGTCCGCAAGCCATAAGCTTTGACGGCAGGCAGTCGACTGACCGATGGTGCGATTGCTGGTCATGACACAGAACATTTCTCAAGGAAGCCATGCGTAAACATCAATTTCCTGCAACGCCTAAACGACATGAAGTCGACTGAAGGACAGGTCTCAGGCGTCGGATTTTCTTGGATCTTTAAGTGGTCCCTGTGCGATCGACCCTGTGTCTGATCGATGTGCTTCGATCTTCGTGGCGAACTACGTAAGCAACCGTCACGATTCAATTACAATGAGGTGTTTAATATATTTAGATGCCATCATTTGTCATCATTTTTAAATCCCTAAATGCTGTCATTGCAACCAGTTCAATTTAATTGAAGAAAGAGCAGTGTCTACATGACTGTAGTCTGTCAACCCGAACGGTCTTCCACAACAAAACCATCGCGTGGCCTTTATGTTTCCCAGCACTCACTTCTCCCGTTTCAGCCTCTCCTTCAGAAATCTGAGTCATTTGACAAGGTCAACAAAGCACCCACATCACCCCAGGCTTATCCAAAATTACTCCATTTCAGCCCCGCGGCGGACTGGTGCTTGTGACCTTCCCCTGTGAACGGTGTTAAATTTATCGTCACGTCACGACAAGCAATCTTGAAACCCGACAATAAACTATCGACGCTTTTGCAGAGAAACCAAGCTCGCCCGCTGAGTCGATTTGAAGTCAGCAATAAATCGCGTCGCATAGCTCACCAGCATGTGGCGTCCTTGGTGTCTAATTACCCACTCGATCGACAGCAAGCCACCTGGACTCGAATGTCTCCATCGAACGCGTACCCCACAGACTGTGCATATCTCCGCCCGGACGCCCCCGAATCAAATTCAATTAATTTCCCCAAGACCCACCACGAGACGGCTAATCAAACGAGAATCTCATCGCCACGGTAGCGAGCTGCCTCGGTGTCTGGTAATTAAGATTTCGGCGTTAGCCTCTGGCCCCGAGCCTGGCTTGCGGAAGCGTATCCCTGCGCCGCACAGCCGAAGGAATGAAGAAGTGACTGTGCGGTGAGCATAATTTATGCAATTATGCCCGAAGAGTATCTCCCGGCAAATTAGGAAACCCAGTGAAAGTACCCCCGATCGTGCCTGCTCAGCGCTTTGTGGGAAGCCCTCGAGTGAGGAGGTTAAGCGAGACGGAAAAATGCCAGCGCATGTGGAAGTGCTCGCATGTGAGAGCCGGCGCACTTGTGACAAGTAAATGGCCAATTTGTGACCTCTCCGGCCTCGATGGGGAATTTCACGGAGTGGCAGCTTGGCTGGAGGTGTGGTGTGTGGTGTGTGCTGGGCGCTGTGGTGGCGGCGGCGATTATGAATGCGGTGAGTGCGGCGGCTGGCGGTAGCGAATTGGATTCAAATTTCGAAACACCGCCGCCGATTGGGTGGCAACCGGGTCAATTGCTCTATTGGCATACGATTCTGGCTGTGCCTGCCATGGCAAGGCTCGTGAATCGAGTCAAATTAGATTTCGACTAGCTGCGGGTGCAATTATGAAAGAATGGGGAACAAGATAATTCAAAATGAAATGAGGTCTGCTTGGACCTGGTTGCCTTACCACAAGCGTTGGCCAATGAATGGCGGGGCGTCACGTCACGTACCTGCAAGTGAGAGAAGAAATTGTTAGTTCATTGAGGAAATTCGATCTGATGGTTATGATGTGTTCATGATGGGAGCCCATGGACCCATTGATGGAGATGAAGAATGCCTTTAGAGATGTCTTCCTTGTCGTATGAACATTATTTTTGATCGAACAGTAAAAGTTGATCGACTACGAGCGACGAAGATCAGGCCCATGGGAGGACACACCGACACGCCAGTGTTGAAAATTACTTCATCACGGCGGTGCCAAGACAGACACCTTGTTGGTGGAAAGTACCGGCTAAGGAAGGGTAGGTGGGAAACTTTTTGAGACCTCAAGCGACTCAGAGCGCTGCACTGGGCACTGATGAAAAGCAGAGAGGTTGTTGTTGTTAAGACTGAAGTCTACGTCAACATATGACAGCGTGCATAGAAACGGGCTTTACAACAGTTTGACATTGCTCCCAAGCTCGTCAGGTCGTGCAGGATGACGATGGAGAACTATTGCTGCTCTATCAAGTTCAGAAACGGACTCGCTCAGATTTTGAAAAAGGTTTTAGACAAGGCATCGTCATATGACTTCGTTAATATCATCCTTGATCGTGCAAAATTCACTGGACAACGCAAGAGGCGGATGACATTGACGTGATTGCTGGAACTCATCTGGCCGTCATTGAAGCGTTTGCGGGCATTGAGACGGAAGCGAATAAAGTTGTTCTGGCGGTGAACGAGGAGAGAGAGAGAACTAAGCATATGCTTGCATCAAGAAAGGGCGCACAACATCGACGACTCGGCCAGAACGTCACCAAAGGCAGCTTTAACTTCGAGGTAGAGAAGGACTTCGTCTACCTCAGCGCCGTAATAAACAGTACACACAACGTCAGTACCAGCCTCAGACGGAGAATAACTCTTGCCAACCGCTGTTTCTGTGGGCTCAAGAGGCAATTGAGTATTAAAATCCTCTCTTGGAAGACGGCGCAGAGGCATGGCCTATATGCAAAGAATCCTCTTTGACAAGGCTTTTGGAATTTTCGAAAGAAAAGTTCTGCTCGCGATATTTGTTCCTATCTGCATCGATGGCATTTGGAGAAAATGCTTCAATCACGAACTGAGGGGGCTGTACAGCGACATGAGTCTGATCAGGCTTCTATGGATCCAACGCCCAAGACTGCCGAGACTGCCACTCTGAACCTGTGGAGCAACCTCACAGAGAAGGCCCACGTACAAGGTGGCGCACACAAGTCGAGGGGACCTCCCCCGGCTTGGTGTGCGAAACCAGAGACACCTGCCGAGAGACCGGACCGGTTGGAGAGGCACAATGGTCCACCGCAGACCGTAGAACTCTAAGAAGACGAAGAAAACGCGTTCATATTGATGTATGCAAGACCTTACACACACACTGAAGTCCACAGAAGTCTCTTTTCAAAGTTTAAGTATCTCGGGGTCTTGGAATGAGTAATGCTGAGCTTTCCTGTAGGATTGGTAAAGCTGGGTAAATTTTGAAACAGCTTGGTAGTTCTGTAATCAGGAAGGCCGAGCTTGGTGTCAAAGCCAAGTTAGAGGCTTTGAACTCAGTATTTGTTCCAACTCTGACCTATGGTCATGAAATTTGGGGAATGTCCCCTTCATTACAACTTCCGAGGCGGGCGACCATGAGTTAGGCGACCACTTGGCCGACCCATGTCGAGGTGGTTGGACGAAGTCCAAAAACTCACCTGATTAAAACAATTTAACAACGACTCTCATTCCATCATCATCATCATTTTCTGACCCGCATGCTCCACTAAAGGGGTCGCGGGGGTAAACCACGCCGAGAGATCTCCTGGCAACTCGATCCTCCGCCATCGATTCTAACTCATCAGGAGTTATGGCCAAGCGTAATCGAACAAGTTTTTGGACTTGATCTAACCACCTCGTCCTGGATTTGGCAAGCTCTAGTCTACTGATGGAATCTCGCATTGAACGCCCACCTCGAAAGTCGTCATGAAGGGGACATTTATGCCAAGTGACCAGACAACCGAAGCATAGCCCTCTGAGTTCGAAGAAGCAGCACCGCGCGCACTTCCGCGTTTCTCACCCTATCCCGGAAATCATCTGTGCTGCTTGTATTCGCGAACTCAGTCTTTCGGTCATTACCCAAATTTCATGACCATTGGTGAGAGTTGGAACAAATACTGAGTTGAAAACCATTAATTTGACTTTGATACCTGATCACAAATCAACCAAGCTGTTTCAGAATTGACTCAGCTTGAACAATCGTACAAGAAAGCTCAGCATTACTCCTTCCATCACTCGTGAAAAAGACCCCGAGATGGTCAAACCTCTCCACCTGCTTCAATGGGACAACACTAAACTGTAGAGTGCATTGAACAGGCATTCTGGAGGTGATCATGAACACCTTGAGTTCCGAAGATGTGAGGATAACTAAGTCATCTGCAAAAAGGAGATGACTGAACCTCAACTCTGCCAATGTGAAATATTCCTCGTTTCGGCTGCGCTTCAACATCCAGTCCATACATACAATGAAAAGGAGAGGTGACAAGACGCACCCTTGGCGAAGTCCAACGCCCACGGTGAAAGGTGTTGATTTAGCAACGAACACAGCTGCTACAGTTGTGTGTTCAGTTCCTCAGAAGTGTACCATCAATCCCATACTCCAGTAGAACACTCCAGAGTTTACCTCGAGGAACTCGGTCGTATGCCTTTTCACAAATCCACAAAGCAACTGTCCCAAGCCTTCTCAAGTGCCATCTTTAGAGTGAAATGGTGGCCGGTTGTACTTCTACCGGGACGAAAGCCGCACTGTTCATTCCCCATCCTGGACTCTCATTTATTCTACACAATCTCTTTCTCTGAATTAATTAATTCCGAATTAAAGGACTTCATTTAATTTACTTTTTATTTGTCGTTTCTTCTTTCCCGTTCTTGTGCAGTTATAAATAAAAAGTAAATAATAAAATAAAAAAGGTAAGGAGTATGCACCAACTCATCTGTAAAATATGGTCGGAGGAAAACATGCCCGATGAATGGAACCTCAGCATAGTCTGCCCGATCCATAAAAAAGGAGACCCTCTGAACTGCGCCAACTACAGAGGCATCAGTCTCCTAAGTATTGCATATAAAATCTCATCTGCCGTACTGTGTGAACGCCTAAAGCCATTCGTCAACAACCTGGTCGGTCCATACCAGTGTGGCTTTAGGCCAGGAAAATCCACCATCGACCAAATATTCACACTGCGGCAGATTTTGGAGAAAACCCAGGAGCAACAAATCGATACCCACCACCTTTTTATCGATTTTAAGGCCGCGTATGATAGCATTTATAGAGACGAGCTATACAGAGCAATGTCTAGTTTTGGCATCCCTACCAAACTCGTCCGTTTGTGTAGGATGACGATGGAGAATGCACGCTGCTCCATCAAGGTCGGTAAAGACCTAACCATGGCTAGGTCATGTAGAGCGGATGGAAACCAATGCTCCGGCCCGAAAAGTCTTCGAATCCACCCCCGAGGGACGGCGCAGTAGAGGAAGACCGCGACTCAGGTGGCGCACGCAAGTGGAAAGGGACCTCAACCAATTATGCGTGCGAAACTGGAGACAGCTAGCTAAAGATCGAGCTGGCTGGAGACGCTTGTTGGTTGAGGCCCAGGTCCACCCCGGACTGTAGCGCCACCTTAAGTAAGTAAGTAAGTAAGTAAAATAAAAAAGAGAAACTTTTAATGCCCACTGTACCCTGCCCAGATCAACTCCAATTATTTTGTAATCCCCCGTTAGATTGCACTTGTCTAGCATGGCTCTCTTTTAAGTAAGCTGAAGCACATTGTATTTGTAACCAAATGAAGAAAGGACGGAATGAAGTGGATCGTCGAAGGAATCGGACATGGTGTGTCATTTAATTGTTGCAAAATTTAGATTACACTTGTAACTTATTTTAAACTCTTTAAGTTAATTATTTCTTGTTTTTACAACACCATGTCTAGTTTTGACATTGTTGCCAAATTTGTCAGGTTGTGTAGGATGACAATGGAGACCTCAGAGTCTTGCGAAACCGATAAATCTTTCGCAGTAAGTCCGTCTAAATTCAAAAAGCTTGTGAAATGTTCAATATATTCCACAGGACCACAGATGGTGTCATGCAATGCATTAAAGCCACATAAATAATATCAGGCATGCATTTTGGGGGAGGCCATTGGCGTACGTAACCCAATTTCGATGGCCGGTAAGAGCACCTCTTCCGAGTCACTGACAATGCTCGCAGAGTATAACTGTCTAGAAAAAAGCTTCCCAAGTTGACCCCTCGGAGGCGGCATAAAACTGTAGGTCACCTCCACTCGTGGGAGCACAACACGAGTGGTTGCTGGGAAGCTAGGCCCTGTCCCTCTACAGGCACCACACATATTATTATGGTGTTTATTTAGTAGCAAACGAAGTCAAGCAGGTTCATCCCAAGCTCAACAATCTCCAGAAGGGAGATGATAAAGTAGCCATTCTATGCCTTTTAGCAGTACATCCGCTTCCTCAGCTGTTGCAAGGCCTGTTCTCCCGTCCCCATTATGGCAACACACAGAATCACTCACCCAAATCCTGACCCCGTTTTCCAAAGTTCCCATACTTTCACCCATCTGCAGGCACCCAAAATCAGTCCAAAATCACCCCGAACCAGTTCCTGTTCCTTATTTGAAACCAAACCTTCAGTCATCAATTTATTCAGCTCGAAGGAACAAGTTCAAGTGTGACCCAAATCAGCACCATCCATGGCGAGTATCTTTAAAGTCCTTTCCATCCGCTCACCGCAGGCACTGAAGGCAGTAGATGATTATTCCTCCACCCTCCTTCCTTCCCCCCACACACATTCAAAATCATATCCAAACTGCTGACTTCATACGGAATAGCCTCCGATGGTTAAATTTATTCGCGCAAAAGCGAATTCCCAAAAAAAAGCAAAACAAAACAACGAACAACCAGTTTCTGACTGAAGGTGTCTGTGCAGCAGAAATCCGTTCCGATGACGACGACGGCAAGCAACCGAATGTGGGTCGACCTCTTTCCCCAATTTGGCACAAGCCTCTGGCGCGCCGTGATGTCATTGCCATTGTAACCTGCGGACGACTCAGCGAAAATCGACGCCCAAACTCGAGGAAATTATAATTTTCTGTTTGCTCTCCAGTCTTATCACGCAGAAGAAAAAGTCACGAATGACTGACGGGTGACGTGGGGACGATCTTGGCGGAAGAACAGGTAGCTTCGGACGGAACTGGGTCAACGCCGCCACCGCAAGAGACGATGGCAATTTCGCGTTTCTCTTGGGCGATGGGTTCATGTAATTACAAGGCGCTTCCGGACTTTGACATGTGTTCGACAGCTTGTCAGAGCCGCCTGTGTGACAAGTGTAGGAAAAGCATTTCGTGGAAATATCGCCATCAGCGCGTTTGGGCTGGGCCGTGCCAGGCGGGCGCGACTAGACAACTGAAAGTGAAAGTAAACAAGGCCTGCGCTGTGGATGTCATTGAGAAAGAGCTCTTGTTCGACTCTCGGTCTGAAGGTGGACTACTAATTAATTGCGCGGTGCTTGCGGGCTGTAAGCTACTCCTACAAATGCCGACAGGTCGCTTTCATTGATCGAGGTTGTTTATTGTGGAGTCATCCAGTGGCTTGTGAGAGAAACACGGATCATTGGTTGGGGGCTTTGACGTGCTGCCGATGACGTCTTCGATTACGCTTGGAAGCATTATTAGCACGGGCTTCTTTGGATGGAAATGGCCATCGTTTTCTGGAACTGATCCTCATGGACAATGACATGCAGAAGGAGGTGCTTTTGATGCGATGTGTCTTAAACAGTCTTTAGTCTATCTAGTGCTGGGATTTCTATGTACTGTCCCAATAGTCGACGAACCCTCAACCTACTTGCACATATGTACGCTGACAAAGTCAGGAAATTTGGTGAAGATAGCTACGCAATCAACGAGGAAAAAATGGTTTCGAAAATGGGAAAGGTCCGGCCAGACCCACTTTCTTAAGACGGAAGCGTTACGATACTTTTATTTTGCTGCGGTCACATTCTTATGCAATTTGCTTGCAATCAAGTATTGGGAAGTCCGTCCTTTAGCTGGCAGGCAACATTAGGTCCATCCACACTCGGAATCTCAAACAATGTTCCGTGTCACAAAAGAGCCTCACTCAGTCTCCTCCACTTGGCGTCAGCATATGACCGCACTCATCTCAGAGCAAGCATGAGCAACACGGCAGATACTGAAATAGCTGCAGACATAGTGTTAAGGTCTGCCTCCCAATTCCGATTGAGTCACTTCACCGACGTTGCTGTTGCCCCCTTTCACAAGAGCCTTGTCATCGTTTCGTCCAATCTCATTCGCCCTCTTATGGAAGTCCAGACCAATCGGCCAACACACTCGCATGCCTTTCGATGGCCCACGTCTTCGACGGGACTTATAAAGCCACCGCAGCCACCGACCAGTTCGTGGACATTTCCATATCAATGGCCCCACATGACTCTTCCATTCAGCAGAAACGACAGTTCTCTCGTCAGATTTGGCAACAAATTGCTGTTTAGCACCTCCGCCAAGTCGATGCTCTCACGTGGGCACCGACCGACCACTTCCCACCATCACACGCTGGGGATTGTATTTCCCGCGCCGATGCTAAACAATAACTCTTCCATTTACCGCAAATCTTCGTGGTTAACGACCTGGACCATCGCCACGTTCGCAGCAGATGCCCATCCGTCAGCATCTCTTGACACCTTTTCTCCACTTGGGAGATGCGTTCGGACACATGTACGTGCCACCAAAGCGCGGACATGTAGTCACCGAGTACCGCAAACAATTCTCATAATAAACAAAAGGGCAAAGCTCTTAGACGCTAATTCAAAATTCGCGGGACGCGCACGCTGAGCGCCTCTGTTTGCGCGGTTTATTGACGCAGCCAAATGGATGGGAGAGTCTCCACAGCCAACCTTGCTTTCGAATGATTAGCATTACCATTCTAATCCGCCGTCCTGGTACCGACATCGGCACTGGAATGGCTAATCGCTTTTACAGCTAAAACTCAGCGTGAGTAGGGTACGATCCGTGGTCCCTTCCACCGACTTGAGGCAAGCGTCACGTCCACCGTTCGTCCACGGCTAGACGCGGTGAGTGTGTGCGTGTGTGCGTGTGTGGCTTGACCCAACTGAGTGAAGGCACTTGTGAGCTGGCAATGCAATTGAAAATATTTTCTTACTAGTGAATTTATAATGACAGCCAGTTGACGTGAACCCGCTTTAATTGGCTGTAGCGGGGGAAAATCGCACGTCAACACTTCGCCTGGTGTCGCTGATGACACAGCCGCACGCACAAACAAGACGTCAATCCGAGAATTCGGGTGACACGGGGAACACATCGAAAATTCAATTTGGACACGGACTCACGGGCGGCTTAAGTGTCATTCAACCGCGAGTGCGTGTCGTTAATGCCGATAGGCAACCACGCCTGTCGGGCGTAAGTGATTCGCTGTCAACTTAAGGGGTCATTCGCATGCAGCACTACTGACATTTGACGCTGGTTCGACGCGACGCGATGTTCGCTTGCTGTTGGGATTTACTGGGAAACACGATGCTTGGCGGCTGTGTCAATCGATTAAAGGCGAGGTGTGCTGTGGAATTAAACGGTTGGCAGATAAAAAATTCCCCTCGAATAATCGGATTTCGATGTTTCGAAATCGAATAATGGGGAAATTATTCACGGGCCGTGATCGATTTGCCCCGAAGACTGGCGGTGATGTCGAAGAGTGGCGCAGATAATGCATCTGGAGGCGGCTTGAGAAGCGGGCTGGGTGCTGTTTGGGGTGTCGTTTGCATGGAATGTACGTGAGGGATTAAAAGAAATGTCTTCACTTTTATGGGCAAACTCTTGTTGCCAGCCCCAATGGCATAGCCGGAGAATCTTGTACTTTCTTCAGAGGTTAGTGCACATGCTGGGCAGAATCACTGCTGCAGCTTAGGACTCACTGAGGGAAGATTGTGTGTGCGATAAAGCTTGCCGCATGTATATTGTCGAAAAAACGTTTGGAATTGACGGGTCAGTGTCTTAGGTTAGGCGAGGAGGAGTGGAACTGTGGCTCGTGTAGGTTGCATGGCTCTACTCGTCTTGGCTTCTCTGGCGGTAGGTGGTGACCGGGGTGTTGTATGCGGCAGGCAGACAGGAACGTGGACAGGAGTAGGATGGAGGCTTGTTTGCGGAGGGACGGGGTAGTTCATCAGTTTCATGTACTCTCAGCCGTGCGTTCATCAACATTTTCTGTTTCCCGAGTGCTGTCAATTTCTCCTCGTTCTGATTTCAGTTGAAGAACTGCGAACGTTGTATTGGCCCAATCGCCGTGCTCTAGTGTCCGTGAATTTGATGTCGCTGGTTGATAGGCTCTTTATCCTCTCCATCTTGGTCCTAAAGATGAAGCTGTCTCTCGACAATCTCTTGTTGATTCCATCAACATTTAGGTTATGTCACCAAATCGGGTTTGGTTAGATAGGTTTGCACGCAAACAGACTGGAGATTCATTGTGTTTCGAGTGGCTGCTGAGAATTTGTGGAGACCCTGGCCCTTTATGGGCTGTAGCGCCCATATATGTTAAGCAGTGACAGTAAATGAGAACAGCTGCAGACACTCTACCATCCTTGATAAATTTGGATCCCTACCAGGAAACACCGATCTCACGATACGTAAGCTCTTTTTCGAGAAAAACTTCTCAACCAGGACGGTTCTATGCGAATTTTCACAAATAGATCGAAGACAGGCTAAGGAGTGGATTCACTCTAAGGATCTGAATTTTGAACTTTCGTTCCGACTACCCTCTCACTGTAGCGTCTTTCAGGCAGAAACTATAGCGATCAAGGAAGCTCTGTCATGGCTAAGAGAGACTATAGCGATCAAGGAAGCTCTGTCATGGCTAAAAATTTCAGGTACAGATATTGACATCTACTCAGACCTAATCCGCCAGGCAGCATGAGCAGAACGAATCTCAGAACTCTCATCGGCGTTATAACCGGGCATTGTGCCATTGGAATTCACGCCTCAAGACTGGGTATCCCCTATAACGACTGCTGCAGAAGCTGTCTATAAAGAGGAAAAAGAAACTATTTCACATCCTTGGAATTTATCAGCATTTTGAATTACGTGTAGGACAGACGCCACAGCCATACTCCATAACGAAACGAATAAGTGACATGTACAGTGACTTACGAATCGTGAAATTCTTTGGAGTAACGAAATAAGAAACCAAGCATCCCGGAATTGGTTAACAAGCGCCTCACTTTACGATCCAGTTCACGTTTTGGTAAAGTTTTGGAGAATATGCCCGTCATCATTTTCGACTCATCCCTGCCGATAAAAATGTCAACATTTTACAATGGCCCGTCCCGTCTCCATGGAACAATGTAGAACACCCAATCTAGACTGTAAAACCCAGAAATGCAGCTGAGCTGTGGAATCAAATTCAAATCGCCTGGACTTCTCTTTCCACAAAACGATGTCAAGATGGTATGACATGTGTTGTTTGTAAACTTGACGAAGCATTTGGTTCGAATTTGACATTAGCTCATGCCAGAGTTGGGCCTTTACTCCCTTACTCCATTTTTGTACAGCAACTTTTGTATACACACATTTCCTGCACGTATTTAAGGATCTTTGACGTATATAGACAAAGTCTTGAACATCTTTCGGTTTCCTTCGGTCTATGAGGGCGTCGGTCTAACCTGCAGTCTTCCAGGCAGTTGTGGAATATTGTCATCATGCCTACTGTGGCGTATTGGGTTGATGCGTTCATGCGTTGACTACGTGCGTCGGTCGCACAGTGGTTCACAAGCGGAAAAAATACAAAAAATGAAAATTGGAATATGAAATATGTTGCATTTAGTTTTTTATAAATATACGACTAGATGGCGCAGTTGGGTAAGTGGGGTCCCCGGCTCGAATCCCACTAAAATCAAAATTGCTACGGAGTCTGACTGGGTATCACAGTTGAACAACATGGTCTAAGTGTGCTGGTGAGTTCACTAGCAGTCCCGTTCAATACCCTCCCCCGTCAACGACTCGTCGCGCTTGCCAGGTTCCATCCCCGAATTTATAATTCACGACTCCACCTAATGCCCTGTGAACACGTGCGTTATTTCAACGAGCGGTGACGCAGCGTCACCGCATTTGCGTCTTACAGTACTCGAAAGCACACACACGCTGCGGCATCGAAAATTACTCGTTTCTTTTTATAAACGTCCATAGCTGCAAGTCAAAGCGAGAAAAACCTGCGCATTGAACTATTTCGTCACCGCGCATCAAAATGACGCATGTGTACACCGGGCCTTAGAGTCCCACAGAAACCGCCACATAGTGCCGACTTAAAACTATAGAACTCGTCCACCTGTGATAAGCACAAGTGGCACGGCAACCAAGCTAGACTCAGGTCCACCTCGGACCGTTGCACCACCCACATTTTTATAATTTGGTTCCAGTACGCTTTGGCGGGTTCCCAGGTACACAACCTGAATTTCGAGTGTAGGTAAACAAAATCCAGCTGAGAGTGAGGGCATTCTGGAAATCTTCTGATACCTGCCTGCCTCTTCTCTGCCATCTGTCGATAAACGGCGTCGCCCCTCGCTCAAAGATCTTACATCATCTCCCGCCTACGTGCTCCAAGTCACATCAAAGCGATCACCTTTGTCAATTTGTTGAAAGCACACGTCGTCAGAAATTGTCACACAACACAAACTTCCAAGAATCACAAAGCACTCTCGATGATAACATCTGCGCGTGCTCCCTCGTCTCTCGCCGTGTCGCTCTTCATTCATATTCATGTGCTGCCGCAGAACCCAAACAGAACAATATGCATGCATGCAGGTTTTTGAAAAGTAAATAACATGAAATAGCAATCTACACAAATTAAATGCAAATATCCATAGTTCCACGGAATAGCGCGCCACAGATACCCCACATTTAACATGCACGCCGCACTGTCCGATTATGTATACGAAGTCTCATAGTGCACTTGAGGAATAATGTTGCACACCGACTCAGACTGTGAATGTAAATGACGTGGGCGGCATAATTACGCCTCCGGGCTGGCATCCACGTTCGGGTAATATCTTCATACGAGTGCGGAGAGAGCACCGCTCCGGCCATCGGAGTGCGCACGCAGTTAATAGATATAAATTGTATCGAGGAAGACTGTGAGGTGTTAATTCTCGTCTTCGCCAAGATAGACACTCGTACTGTAAATATTTGTACAAATGACTCTATCAGCGGAGCGCGGCGGTAAACCGGGACTGGTCTCGCGGCGGACGACTGTGGGGAGCGGTCTCAATTTGTTTAACTGAGAATGGAGAGAGAGTCAGCACACTACAAATAGACACAAACTGGGTTAGATAGACTCTGTGCGTTAGAATCGGCCCCGAGGGATGTACGGCCGAAGGTGTGCGGTACAATCGGCTATCTTAAGTGCTTAACAGAACAGATGTGTGCATGGGGATAGGGACGGGTTTGTGTTTGCCAATGCACGGTGTGTGTTTGGACCACGTTAAGAGTTATGAGGGACTCAGTGTTTCCCTCAGACTAAATAGAGAGGCAAACATTGGCGGACTGGTGTGTTTGACTTGCTCGGAGAGACGCGTCTTGATGCTGGGTTATCTTGAGATAAGCCGGAGTTATTTTCACTTTTTGAAGCACTTCACTCTGTGTTGGAGACTTCATCGGGAACATTAAGCAGCCTATTTGGACGATCCCAAGGAAGTTGAATACTTTTTTCACGAAATGCAGGACAAGTTAGACGCAAGTGTATGCATCCTCATGCATCAAAATCAACAGAAGCTCTATGGGTCCAAATACAACTTGTGGGCAAGCCATTGGAACTACACAAACGAGCCTATGTTCAGCGGCATCCCAACGAACGGGTCCACCAAACCAGCAACGAAACAACTACAATGCTCATGGGAACTCCGAAAATTGTATACGCCTCGAAGCTAAATAAACCAGATCCGAAGTAAGGACCACTTGCTCTTCATGGCTTGCAAGGCAAGAAATGTCTACAAATATCACCCTAGAACTATATCAAAGAAGGGGGCGATCCCCTCAAGCTTGTCCCTCAAGCCACACCCCACTGCCATCAATTCAATTCCATGTCATTGTTGCGAAATCGAAAGCAATGGAAGCGGGCAAGCACTAATGGCACTGCGAACTCGTACCCGTTTCAATCATAATCAAACCTCTATCTACACCCTATCGGCGCAATGTCCACCTCCGCATTGCATGCAAACCAAACCATACCATACCCAAGCTCGTCCGTCGAAAGTTGAAAGTCGCTGAAAGAGAGGCCTTTCCATTGCATGTGGCAGCAACTCTTGCAAGACCGTTTGCACTCATTGATTGCATCTGAAGCGGAAATATTCATTATTAGGACTCAACATTCACCAGCCAGTGTGTCAGCAGCCGGCCGCCGGTCACAATTCAAAGGCAACCCATTCAGCCCACCGAAAACCTTGCCGCGGCGACTAGGCCCACTGCACTGATTTGAATCGAATAAATCACACAATAGCACGTTTCCCCCGTTCGGTCGCAGCAACGAAAGTGTCGCATTGTCAGCGGTTGCCGGCGCGCAGCGCATACAACTTTCCAATACAGTTCGCATCGCGGTCGTTCGGTGTGGTCAACGCCAGCGGCAATCGCCACCCTATCGTGCAGTAATTCACAATCGAACAAAAATAAATTGGCCAAGGCATTGTGGCGGTTCGCACACCAACTCGTCTGTTTCCACTGTCATTGCATTGCATTGGGGTGCTCATTAGCTTGCGAGTGCGATCGGTCGGTAGTGCAGCGCGCTTCCTTTCTTCGGCTGATTTCACTCGCGTCTTGTGGAGCATCGCTTGCTCCAGTCGACTTATATGGCTGCGACTCGACGACGGCGAGTATCGTATTTTATGTACGTAAAGTACCGCAACCTACGATAATTGAGTGGAGAAAGAGTACGAATACCGTTACTGATAAGTGGTATCCATTCGAATCGTCGTCGTCGCCGTCGTGTGGTCGTCGTCAGAGCTACAGAAATGCGGTTGCATACTTATGCATAGGCTACCAGTGTAGCTTGTGACCTCAATATGAACGTTCCAGGCTAGACTCCGGCTGTTGGATGCCGGAGTACCTCCCCAGCCGGTTTCCCTGCCAGTCAGCAAGCCAGCAGTGAACACGAGAAAATATTCTTCCGTTTTTGATTTATCACCGCTTGCAAACACGCCGTACAACAGCAGACCACCGTCAGTTCGATTGGATGGTCATTTGCAGAGCACCACGGACGGTTAGGATGCAGAGAATTCGGCGCGACGGTGAGGGAGTATGCTGTGTACAGGCTGTCGGACCGGGACTCAATGTTCATCGTGTGCACGGCGACTGTGCGCTTTTAATGGCTTCATTCAATTTTGCCTCAGCCTCGGCAGTTGGTACCCAACAATCGATTGATTAGAACGGCCGAGCGAGTGGAGGCGAAAGGGACGACACTGGCGAGGCTTAATAACTGACCACCAAGTGCCAATTTGGCGACGACCGCGGCGATCGAAAACTGCTTTGGGAGAGACTTGATTGAGTTGCTCTGTGGGACTGAGGGGAGAGGCAACGCTGCGCGGGCATTCCAATCCATCCCAAAGATTGACGCTGCTACAGCGACAATTGCACACAACAATGAGGAGGAGCCTGACATGGATTTGTTGCGCTCCCAATTAGGTGGGGTCTTGCATTTGTTGCCGTTTCGCAATGCCCGTGGAATGGTTTATGAATTTTGTGTGCAATCATGCAAGCCCGGATTGCATTGGAATTTCGGTTTCGAAATCGTTGCGGGTGCACTCAGACTCAGTAGTCAGTCATTAATGACTGTCGAACTTCTTGGACGCCTCTCCGTCCAGTGACAACCGCATTCAACAAAACGAACATTTATGTACGCTGTTCCAGGCTTACATGACACCCTTGTGGTCGGACAACAAAAGGGCACACAGACGAGAGAGACAATGGCATCCGGCTTGGCATGGTAATGACCTATTGCCACGGTCTAGTAACTCAGCGTGGCCCCTTAACACGGTGAACATGGCTCACAGCCCTCTTTGTTGTTCGGTTCGACATGCTGCAACCAGTCGAGTAACCGGAGAACACAATCTTATGCATCCGTACGTACACGGACGGCGGAGAGAACTGCTCACTGCCGCTAATAACTTTTAAGCAAAACCCCGGTGAGACGGAGAGGGAGAGAGAAGAAAGGAACACCTCCAAGTAATCCGGTTGTATATCCATCCGTTACAAATTGCACTCATGGGAGGTGCGGTTCAAGCCCATTCCATGTTTTGTTTCGTATTTCATTAAGCCCGCCAAGAGTCAGGAGTCACCGAACCGAAAGCCAAACGCAGTCTCATCATAAAATGATGCTGGGCTGCTGTTGGTCTTCTGCGGTGGTTTTCACAGACTGTGGCTGTGGTTATGACCACTCATCGCTTGAGTAAAAGTCGTAAAACTCTCATGCGCCGTGTCTCGAAGAAATCGCAGATTTGCGTACGCTTTTGGACGACTATTGGGGCATTTACAAAATTGTCTGCTTTTACTCGTGTACTCTAGTCGTTATTGAGGTTAACGCGTTGTGCAGTCATAACTGGTGTCATCTGGACAATAACAGTCTTAAGTGAGCACTTTAATTGGACTGAGAAGAGATTTTTCGATTTTTAGGCCACAGTCGACTATGGTTGCGATAATTTTGTGAAGATTTGACAGAGTTTTGCAGACAGAGCGGTGAGTGAGTGGAGACTTTGAACAATTGTCTTTCGGGAACTAGTGCTGAGGAGGTTCTTTGCTTTTTATGTCATTAGCGATACTTTGATATTGGTGGTGATGATGAACCCAACTTAATTCAGTTATGATGCTTGCATTCTTGTTTCTTTCTTATAATTGTCTGATTTAGAGTTAGACAGTGTGTGACACCTTTTGGGTTTCAGAGCTTATTCTTTATTGAACCACCCACGCCAGTGGCGTGGTGTGGAGAATTTCAAATGGAAATCTGGAATAAATAACAAACGCTCTCTGAAATTCACCCTTATTCTCTTAGTCGTGACTGTTTTGTATTCAATTAGTCACGCAAATGTCACATAAGGTGACTAAGACGGTACAAATTTGTCACAGTGACAAGTGACACGAGTAAGAGAATAATGTGATTATATTATCGTCGTTTTATGAAAGAGATTTTTCAAACAGAAATAAAGAGATACGTGGAATTTCACGAAATAAGCCGAAGAAAAGCGGGTTAGCATAAGAAATCGTCTATTAAACAGAGAGGAGTCTAGCTTAGTGAACGCTGAAGAAATAAAACTATTTTCTTTTCTACCCTGATTGTGTATAACCCGGCATATTTCGGGTTACTATGCTTTGTTTTGCTATGGGTTGGTAGAATTGGCCGCTTGTGTGTGCGATTTAGGTCGCTTCTTATACTGCTGAAAAGCAAAATTTCAAAAGGTACAGCCACTGATCCCTATCTGTCTAAAAAAAAAATATTTCTGCGACGTTGCGTCATCAAGACCGTCAGGGTATCATCAGAGAAAAAAATCACATACAACGCGAGTGGTTGATTAAGAGGCTATGCGCAGGCAAACCCCACAATAGGTCCACCCATATTATATTACATTTAATATTCAAATGGCGCCCGACATAGGACCATGACACGCGATTTTTGATAATAAAAGTCGCTGAGCATGGTCTAAAGCGATCACTTTGTTGAGCTGGAATCAGCCGATCTGCACTCAGGACACTTCTCGGCGTCATAATATGACACTGCCTAGGCACACGTGTGCCTTCGGGATTGACCTTCTGTATAATGACTTCTGACGTGGTACCAAACGTCAGTCGAGGAGGAGACTAAATGGAAAACGACTTCAATTCGCCTTAAGCTTTATTTATGTGTCGCCATCGATAAGAGGCTACTGCTAGTGGAATCTGTTGCTAGGCATCTCCATAAAATTGCCTGAGGTCCTACTCCTCCACTTCCTACAATAAATTCTGCGCTGCCCGACCGGTTCGGAGTCGAAGAGGCATTGAATTTGGGCGAAATGAGGAGGAATACACCAACGATTTCGAAAGAACTGAATATGTCATCCAGGTCAGCCAACTAATTCACTTCGCTGCAAGCGCTATTTAGTTTTAAGGGGATGATCCACGATCGCAATGCGGTACACTGGCCTTGTGTGACTGTTTTTTTGAACTGCACACAGTCACAACACGTCAAAACACGGCGGCAAGGACCGCCGATTTATTGAGAGAAGTTGGTCTGGTCTTGATTTCGTTTCACTCAATGCCATCACATTCAACAAACGACATTTTGCTTCAGTTACAAACCTCCGGCTCAAGCATGTGCAGATGTGTTCAATCTCCAAACGACGTCGGTATTGGAGAGGTGAAGATCAGACCAAAGCAGTTCAAACACACATAAAGTTCGTCTGAGAAGTGAATCTCCGAAGTCCATTGTTCCACCCGAACAGAGACTAACGCGTAGGACTACCTGAGCTGCGATCGTTAAACGAAACCTGGCTAATCATAGAACCATGTTAACATCAGGGAATGACGAAATGTTGGATACAAGTGTTTGGTTAGCCACGCCCAAATATGAAGTTTCATGTTCAGCGTAGCTGATGATTTACAACTTGAGGCTGTCATAAATCGGCTGCGCCTCGCAATGCTGTGCAATTTAACGAGCTGTTAAATGTCGACTCACACGAGTCTACTTCAAGACTTGAAATTGGCACGTGCATAGATTGATTAATTCTTCATAATTTGCCGCCAGCTCGTATCCTTGCAGAGCTTTCTAACTCAATCCTGGTCAGTCCCAGTTCACAAGGCATGCTTAACCTTGACAAGGTAATCTATCGCCCGAGACATTAGCATTTTAAAATTTCACACCCGCAGCAAGATGAAGTGCCACCGCGGAGCATTAAAATAAATTCCATCGTCCAAGACTATAACTCTTCCCAAATGGTTCCAGGCACTTAAGCCGGAATGGGTGCAATAAAATTTAATAGCTCCGCCGAGCGTGATAAGCATACGTCCCCAATAACCGATACGACACTTGCAACACCCGCAGTATCGTGAGGTGATACCTTAAATGCGCCTCTAAACGTCCATCTTACCTTGTTTTCTTGTTTGTTTTTCCTTTTGTCTACTCGTAGATCTCCTCTCCTCCTTCTTCTTTTGCGGTATCCGTAATCCAATAAAGCTCTAGAGCTCGCGATAAGAACTCAACCAGTTGAATCGCGGCACACTGTAAGGCAACACCGAGTTCAAACCGAGCGCATATTGCACATCCGGACGCATTCAACGCGCACTAAAATTCGAATAACAATAAATTCACACGAAAATTAACAAAAATTATATTAAATTTCGCATCACATCGAGTGTCGCACTGTTGCTCTTGCTGGCACTCTCGCGGTCCCAGTATTTATGACAGATACTATTATTATTGCAATAATCATAAAGTGTCGGCGTCGCGCCAAGTCATGGAGACGTTAATTGTTTTTACGATAACCATCCGAGACGATGGTGACGGTGACGGTGGCTGTGCGGCGGTGTGACTGTGTGAGTTGGCCGGCATTCAGATTTGGATCGGCTTACCGCGAACCGGTCTTACATAACTCAGTTTCAGTTTTTGTTTCAGGCTTGACGGCTGCAGTCGGTTGGCATTGGTGCACTGGAGGTTTTCACGCTGCTCTTTTTCTGCGTCTTGCCGGGGATTAAGTTGGGTGGGTGATCACAGCTGGAAAATCGAAAGAAATAAAAATGTATGTTATTATTTAGTTAATTGAGCGGATAAATAATTTCAAAAGGTGTTCGGTCAATCGACCGAGGGGATGATCATGTCATTTATGGTTCATAACTAGACGCGTATTAAGTGGGAAATTGTGAGCTACGAGCGTCGATCCTATACCTCTGAGCTCTGTCTAAAAAACTCCAGTGTCTGTTGATAACCTCGGACAAAAGATGATGATGTGGTCTTATTCATAAGGGGTCATCTAGAGAGGAACGCTGCTCAGTCTTTGAGTGGGTGCGAACCCCCAGCAACGACCCTTCGAAACATATGACTTTAAAGCCGCAAAGTAAATCGCAGATACAAGTAAAAATGTTACAAAAGTTTATCGTTTTCATAAAGATACCTCTTTTTAAAATCAAATTGGAAGTACATCAGCAGCAAGTGAAGTAATTAATGTCATGGCTGGTGTTGTTTTGTAGCTACCAAGTTACAGTCGAATCTCGAAACGAAACGTTTGAGTTATGGAAAGTAAAATATGGGAAAGCGTGAAGGCCTAGGTAGTGAAGGACTTCGTCTACCTCGGCTCGCAATGAACAAGTATGAACAGCATCAGTACCGATATAAAACGCAAAATAACTATTGCCAATCGCTGTTTCTTTGGGCGCAAGACGCAATTGAGCAGTAGAGCCCTCTCTCGAAGGACCAAGCTAACCATTACTTACTTATCAGGCTGACGACCCTTGGAGGGTCTGAGCCTGAGCAATTGCTGCCTTCCATCGTTGACGGTCCTGGGTACGCTGCTTCCAGTCATGAAGACCAAACTGTCGAAGATGTCATGTCGGAGATGTGCTGTCGGAGATTCGGTCTTCCTCTCCTTCTCGAATCAGGAAGCTCTGATTCGAAGACCTTCGTAGCTGGAGCGTTGGTGGCCATGCTCTCAATGAGGCCGAGCCAGTGCAATCGAAGGATTTTTGCCTTCCGGACTACATCCATTCCCTGGCAGAGCTCGTACAGTTTTCTTCTCCTCCATTCACCTTCCTCGCAGACAGGACCATCAATCCGATGCAGAATTTTTCGTTCAAAGGTACCACGAATCAGCTCTGCAATTTTGCTTAGAGTCAAGCTTTGGGCTCGATATGGCAGGACTGGCAAAAAAGAGAGTTTTGTAAAGTATGACTTTGGTCAGGCGTTTTGAGCCCAGTTGTTTCGACAAACTGATGTAGCACCGGTTGCCAAGGGCGATTCTGTGATGTCCTCGACCTTGGCCACCTCGAAATTGTTGCTGTCGATAGTGATGTTTTCTAACCATTCGTCTTATCTAAATCTTCGTTCCCGAATTTCTAGAGATTCGCCAAGCCCACTGCACTGCTTCTAAATAAAATCCGCTCCTTCAGTTCCTAGGATACCAGAATGTCTCAGTACCCAACCGAACAGTAAACAACATAAATTAACAAGGATAATCAAGGCTAACAAAACTCTACGCCAGTCCTCTTGTATGACCCAGAAATACAAAGAGAATTAGTCCTCTAAGAAGTGATGCGTGATGTTCCGAGTGATCCATTTGACATGCATTTTGACAATTCATGGGGATAGATGACATGTCATATATGTCAAAGATCAGAGATCAGTATTCCCTTTTTTAAATTGATAGCATACTCCCATTGGACGAAAGAACGTCAAAATCCCTCGAAATTAGGACCGAAATTGTTCAATTTCCCACACAATGACCCAATTTCAAAATTGCCTCAATTACCGAAATTCCAATGCAATTTCGTACGAAATTGTGTATTATAACACATTATGACAGTTTGCGTGTAGTCACAATCACAACGCTAGCATATTTCTGAACCATTATAACAGTTAACTAACACAAACCTCACCATTATACCAGTTAACTAGCAAAATCCCCACAATTATGCCAGTTAACTAGCAAAATCCTCACCATTATGCCAGTTAACTTGCAGATTTCTGAGTGATTGTGGTTTCTTCGAAATCCAAGGACGCCAAGTTCATCTGACATGTGGTTGAAATAGAAAAATCGTTGCCCTTTAATGAAGTATCGAGGAAGACATTGCTGCTAGAACAGGATATCCACTGGGAGCACCTGAGAACAAAGGACATAGTGCAATGCAGGAACTGCCAGCGATTTGGTCATATTGCACCCAACTGCGGGACGCAATGTGTATGTGTGAAGTGCGACGCGAAGCAACAATCTGGGGAATGCCCGAGGAAAGACAGCACAGGGTCTGAGGTATTTTTTTTAAATGGCTTGTGTTTTCTTTCTTTGTTTTGTTTGGCATAAACAAGTTCGCGTGTAGTGGGAACGCACTATAAGACACAAAGTTTTTGCATTTTTTTCCAGAACGGAACAGCCTGCGGTACTAGACGCCACTTAAGAAGGCGGGTGATCACCGGGTTCTATGGTGTAATGGTTAGCACTCTGGACTCTGAATCCAGCGATCCGAGTTCAAATCTCGGTAGAACCTTCGCTCCTTTTTTTTTACTTTATTTCCACATTAACTCACAATCACTTGGATTGACCGAATTCTGAATGAATATCAACTTTTTCTGTGAAATTTAATGACCGTGGATTTTAAGCGTACGTTCATCGTACTTACAAGAAGGAAGATATGATGAGGTGGCTGACCATCCGCAGAGCGTATTTATTGTGTAGCAACTGTTGACGAATTTCCAACGACTTCTAAGCAACTCACATCTATTTGTGAGTTAATCATCGAGTCAGCGTGAGCAAAATATAGTGCCCACTACTTTACCTGGAGGTGGACACTGCAACCTCTCGTCTTGGCAATAAAAATGGGCGAACCGAATGACACTGCCATGCCATTATGCCCCCTCCACCTATGGAGTCCAGACAACCGCTTCTGAACGCCCTCCGGAGTATAAACATAGATTTTTCACATCTGACGGGCATCCCGTAAAGTCCAACTTTCTTGTATATCATTTCCGAACATTCGAAATAACGAAAATCGTCGTCGTTTGGCCCGTCTGAGGAGGCTGAATGAAAAAGACGCGGATTAGACAACAAACACCCTCGCATACATTCATTTAGTGCTTGCAATGAGGTGGCTAAGTTGGCTGGTGCTGATATTGATCAGCTCCGTCAGCCCTTCCTACGGCAAAAGGACACGACTGGAGCAGAGGATGTTTTGGATGGTAACTTTATCCTGTTCAACTTCTGAGACTGTTGCAGAAGTCATTATAAGGTAGGCCAGTTATAACGCCGATGAATGTTCTAAATGTGAGCCTACTAAGTCTGAATAGACGAAGGGAGTAATGGGCCTTCAAGTGGGGGAGGCATCTACCTCGGACCTTGAGTACAGACAATTCGATAGAGACGTCACGCACTGACTTGAAAGGGCCCAAATTAAGTGGTCGAAATTAAGTCTTGCAAGACTGTAGAATTTATGCTTGTGAAACATTTTTATGCGACTTTTGCTGAAATTTAAACGGAAGCGACTAAAACAAACATCTCTAGGCGTTGGGCAGATAGAAGACACCCAGGTTCACTTCGAATGTGAAATGTGAAGCTAGCGTTGAATTTGACACGGAACTAAAATACTTGTTCTGTTCATTTAACTTGCGGAAATATAGGAATTTTGATTTGGGAGCGCGGAACTGGGAGGTTAGGTTAGGTTCGAGTGGCTGACTGTTGGATGGCTTTCGAGAGCTCAGCAGTTCCGCGATCTGGAAGTCGATCTGTACTGGATTGAGGGGGCGCCCCATCCTTTGGAGGCACTAGGTGCGGCGCTGGTTGATTTCCTAGTCTTCGAACGTCAGGAGTTGTTTTAGTAGAGTCATTGAGTGGACTGGGCTTTCGTCATGATTGAACATGATAGGTCTTATAAGCAGCGGAGGGAGGAAGTCAGACTGAACAGCTAAGACTGCTTAGCAAAGAAGGTCCCCAGGTGCCTAAGGCAAACCGTTCGTGGCTGAACTGGTGTTTGAAGTGAGCACCCAGTCAATGTGATCATCAGCACTGTAGGATGGGGATAGTAGAATAGAGAAGATTAGGTGATAGAGAGAGAGAGAGATAGAGAGAGAGAGAGAGAGAGAGAGAGAGATAGAGAGAAAGAGATAGAGCGAGAGAGAACGAGAGCGAGCTTGATGTCTCACCATAGGGAATATATTCCTAAGCGTCTTTGGCCTCTACTAAGCCTTCGTCCCGCGCAAGGTTTACATACCACCGAAGGAAGTCCTGATACATCCAATCAAGTATCGAGTTGCTAAAGTCCGACCAAAGCCAAAGGAAGTTCTTTGTATTTACAGCGCCATCAGAGCTCAATAGGCTTGCTTATTAAACTCATTTCAATAGGAACACTGAACTCGTCCAAAGCGACGCAACAAATTTAAGTAGTGACTTGTCAAATGGCCCAAAATTAACCTCCTGTCTTAGCAGAAACGAGTTTATTCAATTCTTTTCACGTGATTAACATCTAAACGTCATCGCTGCAAATGCAGCAATCGGCGAATAACTGACGATATTACCAGGTTCATTGCAACCGACTCTCCCGAGGGAAGTCCGCTGTGAGAAAGTTCCTAGAAATTCTCTTCATTGTTCCAACAGCCTATGTGCATGTAGCCGTAACTAATGACATCAAAAAAAAAAAAATGATTCTTCCACTCCACGCTCCAAATTTCGCACTGCACGATATGTACATGTCGGACGCCCCACACGCCGCTCACAGCCATGCACGGCCCAGCACTGTTCTCGGCATCCGCATGTGCCCGTGTTGAAGAAGCCCACACTTCTTCTCCTTCTGTGAAGATCATAATCTAATCAGCCCAACATTTCCGATTCCCGATGCTGATCTGTGTGCCTGTACTCCAAAATAAATCACCGAGCCGTGGAATTTATGAGCTCCGGGCCCTGGGAGCGGGGCTTGGGCCGGACGGCGACGCACAGACACGTCCAAGTGCCCACGGGCGCTCTGAGAGAAAAGAATTTTCCGAGATATATCCATTTCCAGGCAACAGCAAGAAGGACGGGGAGGGGGCGAAAAATCCGTAGGACGAGTTGATTTTCATGACCGGAGGATGGGACTTGTTACCGCACACACTCACGTGTTCCCGGGCATGGTACCATCCAGCATGGGTTCCTCCTCTACCCAGCACTGGCACCACTCTCCACTATTAGATGTCAAGCAGCAAATGAACAAACATAGCCAGACAGACGGCTGAGATTGGTGTAACTTGCCCCATGGTAAGTGTGTGGGCTCAACAACTTGTTCCTCACTATCATCGCTGCATGTGATGCATCGTCATCATGCAGCCAGCCAGCCAGCCAGCAAGCCAGTCAGCCCATCCACCGGCTGAAGAATGGTCCGCGGATGTACTGTGCCTGGGACCTTTTTCTTGTTGCCATTTCATGGTTCCTTGTAGTGCCAATCACATCCTACACTCGCACACAGTCATACTGACGGGTCGTGTTCTGCGGTCGCGCATGTGTTTCCTGCTCCGTTTCGCCGACGCGCGGGGCTGGTCTGGCAGGCGCTGGCGGATGATTTCAATTTTATGGTGAGAATAAGGATGTTGCGCTCGGTAGCGCTGGGGCGAGAGCACACCTATCCGACGACGAACGTACGCGAACGAGGTGATGAAGGGCTTGCGCACTGGATATGGTTTAGTGCCCCGTAGATACCCCGCGCCGCCGATCAGATGTGGTTCTCGCCGGACGACGATGAAACCATGTATGCACCTGCAAATAATTATTCCAGACAGGGGCCTCAAAGTGTTTTGATTTATGCAGATGCTGAGCGTGATTGATGGTCTGCTACACGGCGCAGGGATGCCTGCGATTTCAGAGTCTCACAGATTGCCGTCCTTCATCGGATCTCAGGTGCGCCTGAGGTTGGGTCCAGCTCCAGCACTGGAAGCGGCAGTAATGGAGTTGCGCATCTTCCGACTCATTGACTTGAACATGATCTCCAGTGCCAGGAGGCGATCATCAATTGAAAGAAGACAGTTTAATGTGCCACCTTAACACCTATCGCCTTTGTGCGTCCCGTCATCTCATGCGATCACATGTCCTAGCACCCTTGCAGGCCAACAGCTTCCCACCTTCCTGGGGTGTATGTGCTCTATGGCCGCACAACCCTCCAACGACACTACCGCACCGCCCGAGGTATTTCCAGGTGTTCATCTACATACAAACTTCGTTAGAGTCCCATGTATTATTCTGACGTTGAATTATGGGACCACTGTCTGCGGGAAAACATGAGCCTGTGGGCATACGGCCCGAGAACGTGTTCTCTCTCTCGCCCGGTGCAAATGACCATGGCGGTCGCGTCTTGTTCTCTGTCACTTCCCGGCGAGACAATGGTGATGGCGATCTGAAAAAGGACACGTAAAGCATGGCGTTGTCCTTACGTGGATGCAAATATTCCCTGGCTGGTGCGTCGCCGTAGCCACACCATCCGTCAACCGCTCATGAATAAGACGCTCGCAAGCACTAAAGGTGGCAACTAAGGATTTGATTCTTGAAAAGGACTGGCCAGCGCATGCACTGCTTCCGAAGTCATTTGTCAATGACAATTCTCAGAGAAAATGCCAGAGATTCTGTGGGAAGCAACCGTTTCGAATTCAGGATCTCATTCGAACCACCTTTCAGAGATGAACCTCCACTCATTGCTTGTTCTTTTGTTGGCTTGTTGTCTTGTTGTTTTGTTGTCTTGTTGTCTTGTTGTCTTGTTGTCTTGTTGTCTTGTTGTCTTGTTGTCTTGTTGTCTTGTTGTCTTGTTGTCTTGTTGTCTTGTTGTCTTGTTGTCTTGTTGTCTTGTTGTCTTGTTGTCTTGTTGTCTGGTTGCCTTGTTGTTTTGTTGTCTGGTTGCCTTGTTGTCTTGTTGTCTTGTTGTCTTGTTGTCTTGTTGTCTTGTTGTCTTGTTGTCTTGTTGTCTTGTTGTCTTGTTGTCTTGTTGTCTTGTTGTCTTGTTGTCTTCCACTTCCACTTATTGCTTGTTCTCTTGTTGGCTTGTTGTCTTGTTGCCTTGCTGTCTTGCTGTCTTGTTGTCTTGTTGTCTTGTTGTCTTGTTGTCTTGTTGTCTTGTTGTCTTGTTGTCTTGTTGTCTGGTTGCCTTGTTGTCTTGTTGTCTTTTTGTCTTGTTGTCTTGTTGTCTTGTTGTCTTGTTGTCTTGTTGTCTTATTGCCTTGATGTCTTGTTGTCTTATTGCCTTGTTGCCTTGTTGTCTTGTCGCCTTGTTGTCTTGTTGTCTTGTTGTCTTGTTGTCTTGTTGTCTTGTTGTCTTGTTGTCTTGTTGTCTTGTTGTCTTGTTGCCTTGTTGTCTTGTTGCCTTGTTGTCTTGTTGTCTTGTTGTCTTGTTGTCTTGCTGTCTTGCTGTCTTGTTGCCTTGTTGCCTTGTTGTCTTCTTGTCTTGTTGTCTTGTTGTCTTGTTGTCTTGTTGTCTTCTTGTCTTCTTGTCTTGTTGTCTTGTTGTCTTGTTGTCTTGTTGTCTTGTTGTCTTATTGCCTTGTTGTCTTGTTGTCTTATTGCCTTGTTGCCTTGTTGTCTTGTTGTGTTGTTGTCTTGTTGTCTTGTTGTCTTGTTGTCTTGTTGTCTTGTTATCTTGTTGTCTTGTTGTCTTGTTGTCTTGTTGTCTTGTTGTTTTGTTGTCTTGTTGTCTTGTTGTCTTGTTGTCTTGTTGCCTTGCTGTCTTGCTGTCTTGTTGTCTTGTTGCCTTGTTGTCTTGTTGTCTTGTTGTCTTCCACTTCCACTTATTGCTTGTTCTCTTGTTGGCTTGTTGTCTTGTTGCCTTGCTGCCTTGCTGTCTTGCTGTCTTGTTGTCTTGTTGTCTTGTTGCCTTGTTGTCTTGTTGTGTTGTTGTCTTGTTGTCTTGTTGTCTTGTTGTCTTGTTATCTTGTTGTCTTGTTGTCTTGTTGTCTTGTTATCTTGTTGTCTTGTTGTCTTGTTGTCTTGTTGTCTTGTTGTCTTGTTGTCTTGTTGTCTTGTTGTCTTGTTGTCTTGTTGTCTTGTTGTCTTGTTGTATTGTTGCCTTGTTGTCTTGTTGTCTTGTTGCCTTGTTGTCTTGTTGCCTTGTTGTCTTGTTGTCTTGTTGTCTTGTTGTCATGTTGTCTTGCTGTCTTCTTTTCTTGTTGTCTTGTTGTCTTGCTATCTTTTTGTCTTGTTGTCTTTCTGTATTGTTGTCTTGTTGTCTTCTCGTATTTGTGTCTTGTTGTCCTGTTGCCTTGATGCCTTGTTGTTTTGTTGATTTGTTGTCTTGGTTGTCTGTTTGACTACTCGTATAGTTGCCTCATTGACTGCCATACTGTTGTTCTTTTCCTCCTTCTGGTTGCCCTTCTCTTGCAATTTGAATTGATTATTCAATTGCAAGCCGTCTCTCATTGCGTCGGAATTTCCTTTGTTTTCCCAGCAGCACAAACGACTCATACGGACCGAGTTCACAAGCTGCACTCAGAGTTCAAGGAAGCTCACTCGTTGAGTGTGTCAACTCGCGCGGCAGTGCAACTTGAAAATGCGTGAAAAATTCGAAATTTTCCGCCTCAATCAGGGGAAATTATGCAAGTCCCCGTCGATCAGTTCCCTGGCGCGGCACACAACGCAGTGCCTCACTGGGCGGCAATCGGGCGCTTGTACAGATTCGAAATGGGCGTCTCGTACCGACAGTGGCGACCGTTGTCCGCCGCCTGTTGGAAGCATGCTGATGAGACACTGCAGCTTGACGTGGGAAATGATGTTTCCTCATCTCCTTCTCGACGACAACGGCGTTCACCAGAGGAAACGGAGCGAACACGAAAATGATTCAGCGCTAATTTAATTGAATTGAAAATTGCTCGCTCATCTGTCGCGAAGCACCACCGCCACCGCCCTTTCCATGCATCCGTTCATCGTCGAGCGCTAGACCGTGCAACACACACGGGGGTTACGTAATTTGAAAGTTGTTTCTTTTTCGTTTCTGTTTTGTGGATCAACAGATGCTGAGATAGTTTAATAAATATCTCAAGTCAGCGAACTCGCCGACTGTCGAATGGAATTCTTGTTCTTTTATCTCTGACGAAACTGGTATAATGGGCGGCATATATCTCAGAACTACGAGCCGCACAATCTCGACTGTGCACGCGCACCTGTGAGGCCGACCGAGCTGCTCTCGATCGCGATCGAACACAACGTATCTGTGGTCCATCGGTGGTGGTTGGCCGGAGCCGTTCTTGGAATTAGTGCCTAGTTTATTACAAGCAATTGCTGCCTGACAGCAGCGGCATTTACATATAATCAAGAGTATCTTAAGCGCTCACAAAAAATAAAAGACACCCACAACCGAACGACGCGACGGTGGAAAGGTCCCACGTTGCTGCAATTATGTCGTGCATGGCAATATTATCTATCACCCCGTGAAACAGTGAGATACTCAAGCGCAGTGAATAAGTAGCTGCCACAGCGCCCCCACACAACGCGAACAAAACTTGAAGTGCGCACCAAATGCATGCACAATCGAATGAATTGCACGGCAATCGACCAGCCAGCCGTCTTGCTGTTCAATGAAAGCGTCTCTCTGCGAGGTTTCTTTCATTTGTCATCGCATGTGCCTCGCACACTCTCGCACAGAGTGGCTTGTCAGTGCGCTCCAACTTGTTTCCAAGTAATTTCTTTAACCTCGCGTACAAATCGGCGTAATTAAATTTTATCGACTTGCGCTTAGGGTCTTGTTTAATTAGTTTCTGGTTTCTGGCTGGGTTTTGCATGTCCCAACATAGTTCTGTGAGATTTTGGAACTTTCTCTTCGCCTGCTGCTCCGCACTGTGAGAGGATGACGGTTGAATGGCGGCGGCGGCGCGGCGGAGCACAAATCAAAACGCAAATCACCTCGACCCGGCTCGTTTGTGAAAATGAAGAAGATTTATGCAAAAGTTTTGAAAGTAGCTCTCGCTGTGTGCAAGAGTGGGCAGAGAGGCGGTCGGTGATGAGATGTTAACAAAGGCGGTACATGGGCAGTTTCGGATGCCATTAGTTTGATTGTTATTACCGGGAAATTAATTTGAATTTTTTTCCATTTTTGGAAATTTTGCTTACGAAATAATGACGGAGAGTCGAATGGTGGTAACTGGACGGATGCAGGAAGTTGGAATTCAATTGTGTGCAGAGTGGCCACTTGCCAAGAGAGAGTGCTTTGTCCAAGAAAATTGTTTGCAAATAATTCCATTGGTGGCACATTTCTTGTTAAATAAGCACAGCCAGAATTTTCTGCCGATCGAAGTGGGTTTGGGGATGACTGCCGGTTGAATGAGGGCGAAGCAGAACTCTTCAATGGAATACTGCATTGGAATGCTTCGTTCCATAGGAACTCACACGTTGTCAAGAATGGCAACGTGACCTCTAGCATCATTTCTGACATTCTGACAACGAACCTGGTGAGGCTAGGAAGATAGAGCCTCATAATCGTAGAAATCAGCGATGCTCTGCTGGGTACCGCGACTGATACTGAAATCCAAGAAAATGAAAATGGTTTCGGTGTTGGGAGAATACAAGAAAAAAAATTAAATCCAGAAGACGAAACCCTGCACCAAGCCATTACTCGCTGGGTAAGCACTGCAGCAACAGCTAGGATTCATTGCGGATGCTGAGCAAGAAGAGATCAACATGATTGATCGGATTTAGTCGAAAGGACGTACTCACGCTAATGGGAGTCACTACCGGGCACTGTTACATGGTGGTGTTGGTTGATGACATGGTGGTAAGAATCACAGCAGCTATGATTTGTGCCTCATCCACAGCTTGCCCTGTGAACGAGCAGAAGAGGAATAGGAAACCGACATGTTTTAACATGTGCTGTCAGCATTAGGCAAAGTAATGCCACAAGATGATTCGGAACGAAAATTGTCCAGGGAAACAGGGTACTGGAATCTTTATAAGCAAAGTCTTAGAAACTATGAAAGAGAGGTGGAGAGCGTGCACAGAAAGGCCTATAGAGTTTTCTGCAACATATAAAACATAAAGGGGTGCGGTCGGTTGAGACACCTACTGCAGAACTCTTCTACGTGTATCCAATCGTCCGAAGGAGAATGTTCTGAATTCGCTGAGGAAACCCTAGAACTCCTAGTCGAAACACACTTCCCCGGGAACAAGGATCCCAATGAAATTGATTACTGTAACTCACCAACCGAACTGGATGACAGTACCAGATGGACTCTTAAGGAAATCCAAGCTGACTGGGTGCTTGAAAGTTTCCAGCCCTACAACTGGCCAGGCTTAGACGATGTCAGGCCGGCTGAACTACAGCACGGACTGGAGATACTATCGGCATTTCTGATAGCTGCTTAATATTTAGCCATACTCCTAAACTGTGGAAGAAAGCTGGGGCGGTACTCATACCAAAACGTAGGAAAGCCACACACGGCTTACCAAATGACTTCAGAACCACAACCCTTTGTTATTTTCTCTGGAAAACAATGAAAAGGATGGGGGATCTACATATCGGGGAAAGTATTAGCTGCAGATCCTCTCAAAATTGTCAAAATGCCCGAGCGAAATGAGCGTGGGTCTACCTAGAACATGGTGCTCGGGACTACGACGTTAGGGTCTGAAAAATCTCAAAGCACACACACGACGAAATTGAATAATCATGCACAAGTGTGCATGTGGTGTGCACTGTGAAGAGTGTATGCACAGTGGCTAGTGGCGCGATGGTCAATGATGGCAAGTGTCGTTGGAAAATATGAGTCAGAGTCAGAGCAAAAATTTAACAATAAATTATTGCAGATTGAACATGAACAATAATTAATATTGCACAATAATAAATAACAAATATTTATGAACTGTAGCAAATCGAGAAACATTAATTAACAATGATTTTTAATACTGAACATATATCAACATTTATACATGACGAGAGTAATTTATGGACATTCACAAACAGTTGGGTTACGCAAATGAGATCAAGATTGTACCGCGTTCCGGATGACAATTGAAGAACAATCGAAATGAGCTGATCTCACGGACGAGCTAAATGACAATGGACAATACGTTTACAAACATCATCCCTGTGGAGATTGGATTAAACCAAGATCATGCTAGCCGCTGCTGCTAGCAAGGAACTTGGCTCTTGGTCCTCAGCACTCTAGTTCTGACAAAACTGTCAAATGGAGTCGAACGTGGGGCAACCAGCAACAAGGCTGAGTGACTTCCTGATGAGTTTCGGAAAAAGATTCTGCCTTGGATGTGTGGTCATATCTGCGTGAAAGGTATTTTAGAAAGGGAAATTTAAGCTGAATTCCTCTGTTGCCTTGCGATGCGAATGGTCCAGTTCATTCTTGAGAAGTTGCCCGGTCCCTCCTTGAGAGGAATGTCCTTAGACTCCCCCCTGCTATAGTATATCCCAATGACTTCGCATTATCTGTCAGCGCGACGCATCCTCAGTGCCTGGAACGAATCTTAACCGCACCACCGTGCATTCCGTAGCTGAGGACACGGAAAAGCCCCCACGCATCTGCTCATTACGTTTCAATAGCTTTTAGCAAACATGCTTTGGGAGTTTACTTCATGCCTCAAAGAAGATGACGTAGAAACTAAATGCTTCCATGGGCGACGTCCTAAGCGTACTCGGCACAGTTGACCAAACCAAATTGCAGTTGTAGGCCAATTTGCTTTCATTAGCGCAGCGGCCAAAATGATCTTCAAATGATCAATTCAAAGTAGATGTGCTCGTTCATTATCTAAGACAGAATCCGTTTCGCCTAGCAACTCAATTATTTGCCACATTCCACACTCCATGCATCCGCACATGCGTCGTGCGTTGCCGCAGTCTGCAGAGAATAATGTCCTAATTTTCTACTCAATTCAGTAAATGCCGCTTGTTCGTTTAAATTGTTGCAGTAGACAATATTCACCCAACAAATTGCCAACAGCTGTCCGTGCGTCGGTCAATTGCTTTTGCCATTCTCCCTCTCTAATCAGCGTACATAAAAGTAATTTTTATGGTCCTCCTCGTGTTCGTTCGAAGAAGTCGCCTCTACTCTGCCACGTCGTGGATTGCAGTGCATTTTTCGTATTTTTATGTATGCACTTATATCACAGCAGAAACGTTCATCTGGCTGTCCGTGTCTGGCGGAAACGATGAGTGGCCGAGAGACGAGATGGCCAACGACCACCTCTAATGCATTCTAGCATAATCTCCTGCATGATGGCAGAACAATTTTTGTTACAACTCTCTGGCTGGCGCAACAGAAAAACCAGCGCAGCGCAAAAAAGCAGAAAAAACCAACAGAAACGCACACAAGAGTGGACGCTGCAGAGTGGCAGTGCCGGTGCGGCTGCAGCTACCTCAGCTGCACTCTACACACTCCAGGAACGATAAACCCATTAAGAGATGAATGAATGGACGGCCAGCGTTGCTGCTGCTATTGCACCTCTCGGCCACTCGGCAAAGGAGTGTGTGAGGTTTCCTGGCATTCTTTCAACGGCATAATCTCTGCAGCCACCGCGCCGGTCTGCGGCTGTCACAACCACCTTGACAAATCGGTAGAACAGTGCCCCAAACGAGGAAACATTATTTCTTCCTCATGCCAGGCTGTGTGCCGGACGGCTGTGCTGCTGCACTCGGAGAGATGGTCATGTTTTTTAATTAATCGTAAATATTGGGTTAAATCAGTGGAATGATGCGCGAGACCATGTGGTCATTAGGAGGCATTTCATTTCATAATTAAACGCCGGGAAAAAGTGTGCAGTGGACGAAGTTCGCTTTCTCACATTTCTACAACTTCGTCTGCATCCTGATTTTTTCACTCGACATCTTCACCCAATTAGCCGTTTATTGTTGCCTAAAATTGGGGTTTTCTTCGGTCGACTTGTTCTCGGTATCACCACAAGAGGAAGTCGACCGATATCGATTACACACGCTACCACCACGATGCCCCAGCAGCTTCGTCCATTGATTAGCTCGTCCAGCTCGGTCGGCTGATACATTTGTTCCCAGAGCGCCGCGCCGTGCCGAGAACTGGTTTCCGATTTCCAATAAACGTAACTCGAATCCCTCGCTGGCCTCGTAGGCAGATACAATTACACGATTCGTTTTTGGCTTGGCTTTATGAGTGCTTGTGTGTGTTTCGTTTGGTGTTTGGCTGTTGTTGGCTTCAAATCCCTTGTTTTTTTTCATTATTGATAATGGATGAATAAGCTATTAGAGAGACTGTTTGGAATCTCCCCCTCCCCCACGGCACAATCTGATCGGGAGTTTAAAGTCGACGACTGTGAGGAGGGAGAGAAAATTGAAAGAACCACCACCCAACCATCGACAATCTAACAGCCCACGACTAATGGCTTTAGTCAAGGAAGTGAATCATCTCACACAGGCGATCATCACGGAATCACAGCTGGACGCCGCGAAGCGCGGTGCGGAGCGGTGAGGAAGACAAAGCATCGGAATGTTGGAAGGGTCATCCTTTCAATACGAGATCATGTACACGGACTTTAGTTTTCGTTTAATCAGAATCTATGTTCTCCTCGATTGGTTTTCCCTGCTCTGCGGTGGATGCGGTGGCTGTTGATGGAATATAAATGATGCGCCTGGCTTGGTGTGAGTTGCGAGACTCCCTTGGAACTGAACTGTGGATGAGGGGTGTACTGGATCTTCCACGGGATTTTGAAATTATTTTCCCACTCACTCACATATTTCGCCGCTCCATCAAATCCGGTAATGAACTCACAGAGACCCTCCGAGGGAAGCGGCTCTCTGGCATGTGTTTGGACGGATTTCGCGTCGAAGATGGCATGGCACTTTAGAGCGCATTGCTCCATGGCGCACACAGGTGGAGTAGGACCTTATCCAACTTGATGTTTGTAATTGGAGGCACTTGGCTAAAATTCGTGACAGATGAAGGGACTTAGTAGTTGCGTCACAGGATCCACTCCGGCACACTTGTAGACCACTATGAGCCTAGGCAGGGATCTACGGATGCAACGGCTAAAGTCGGCTGTAGAGCCCATAGACAACTCAGATCCGGTTAGAACCTGTGGGAGAAGACAGCAGAGGACGCTCGCGTCTAACATCAAGAAGAACCTCAAACAACTTTTCGGGCGAAACTGCAGCTAGCCAAAGATGTCACCAGTTGAATAGGCTTTTTGGTTGAGGCCCAACTCCGTGCCGGACTGAAGCGCCAAATAAAACAGAAGAAGATGATGAAGTAATCATGGCGGATCGTGTAAAGTGTCGACTCCAACTCTCTTTCCCAGCATCGAGCGATGTGTTGACACACACGGAGTTTCCCTCTGGCATCCATCATCCCCATGACGTCGCCTACATGCAGCCACAGTCCACCTCTCCACTTTCATTCACATTCGCCGATGCTTGGGTGTTCCACCTGCCAAAATTACAAACAAAAGATTTATTAATCCATTCACCCTTCCAGTCGATTTCCTCCACCAGACGCCGCAGCGGCGGCCGCAGAAACTCTCCAAAGCACAGACTTTCCTCAGATCTAATCCGACAGCCGAAATGATTGATGTTCGATTCATCTGCCGGAATCTTGCAGAGCGGCGCACAAATCATACACACATATCGTGTCCAATCGAAAAATAAATTATTGTCGATCAGCAATCCGAGATTTCGCTCGACTTCAAGTGAAAGTTTCGCCATAGCCGTCGCTCAGTTCCGCTTTCGTTCGTTCGTCTGCATGTGCCCACCATGCCACCATGGAACATGTACGCCTCCCACTCACTGTTCTAAATCGGAGAATTCGAATCAATCACGAGAGTTCATGGTCACCCAATAAGAGTGAAATGATATTTATGCCTATCGTCTCTAGCAGCGGCACTCCCTTTGCACTGTGCTGTTACGTTGTTATCTGCAGTCACACTCGCGAACGAATGCGGAGAAGGCGAACACAGCGCAACTCGTTCAGGTTTATGCTACGTGATCGTTTGCATTCAGCTGCTTAATGGCTATTACCGTGCAAATATTTGAGACCAATCCGTTGGGTGCGCGGTTGAGGCATTGAACTTGTATGCACACGGAGCGTAGTGTACTTGGACGCACCTCGAAGCCAGTGTGTTCCTCTCCGCGGTTCGTTATCATTTCTGCATGACATTATTTTGCGCTAATGTCACTGCTGGCTCATAACAAAGTTGAACGTATCCGCATGGACTGCTAGTGACAGGTAGGGAGTACCCTTTGTGAATACTGATTTCGCTGGACGGACTTTTTGACGACTGACGACAGAGTTTGTTGGCAGAGGACTTCGCACAAAGTCAATGGTTCAATGGACGTTTGCTGGTGGCCCACAAGGGCTTCCATAAAACAAGAAGTTCATGCATTGAAACCGAACGAGATTGTTTCGTGTCCGGCAGATGGATGCAATTGGGAGGAGGTAGGTGAGGCTGTGGAGAATTTATCACCACATCAGTGAAGAATGTATCACCACACACGGAATGTGTTAGATTCCACGTGGAAGAGACGGCTTAGGGCGATATTTTATGGTTTTAGGACCATCCTCCGGTTTCACGAGGAGGAGGCTATTGTCGTTGGCTGTAAAGGTGATTGCTTGATTGAGCTAGAGAGACGCGTTAATAGGAAAGATTGTGGTATATGTTGGATCTCGAAGGTGCTTAATCATACTTCGGACCATAAATGAAACGATGGTATACCACAAGGATCTACTCTTGGGCCGTGACTCTTTTCAAGGTTCTGTAATGATCCAAGAGGAATATTGCGAAAGATTGTGGTATATATTGCTGCTCTGATCTCGAAACAGCTTAACCGACCAATCATGCACAAAAAGTACTTCGAGCCATACACGAAACGATGGTGTACCACAAGGATCTACTCTTGGGCCTAGACTCTTTTCAAGTTTCGTTAATGATCGAAGAGTGTTGTAATATTGTTAACTCCATATATTGGGTCTATAAATTAATCCGTGCATTTTTTTTTTTTTTAAATTTGAACTTTTATTTAAAAAGATCATGTACAATAGTATTATTCAAAGTATTGCCCATCTGAAGCTATGACTCTTTCCCATCTTTCTGGCAATTTGTGGATCCCATCTCAAGAATGAATGCGCGAAGAGTGAATCAAGCCAATTTTTGATATTCTGCTCTGATCTGAACCGTATTTCAGTGAGGGCGTCCCTGCATCGCCGGGATGGTCGAAATGGTAGTCTGAAAGGGCAAGGTCTGGGCTATAATGCCGGTGGGGTTAAACTTCCCATTCTCTTTTTTCCAAATAGTTGTCATGATGCAAAATTATTGCCCCGCTTCTGGTCGCATATTCCGGGCGTTTTTCGGCTACTGCTCTCTTCAAACGGATTAATTGTGTTCGGTAGCGTTGTCCATTGATCGTTTCACTCGGCTTTAGCAGCTCATAATACAGCACACCCTTCTGATCCCACCAAATACAGAGCATTACCTTCGCGCCATGGATATTCGGCTTTGCCGTTGATTTGGCTTGGCCAAACCAAAATCGCCAGTTTTAAAACGTGCAAACCACTTTTGGCATGTTGGCTCAGCTGGCGCATATTCACCATAAACTTCTACCAATTCGGCAGAAGTTTGCTTCATCTTAAAGTAATGAAGAAGAACTCCCCGCAAAAACACGTTTTCAGGCACAAAGTTCGACATATTTGAGTGAAAAAAATGATTGTTGTTCACGCTTCAAATGAATGACATATGCTGAAATGACGTACAATGACGGTAGCTTTCCAACGCATGTTCCAATGGAATAATACAAGTTACGCCATCTCTTAGCAAAGCAAATTAAGTTAATGACCCAATATCACTTAGAATATTATTGAGTCTGTTTTCAGCACAACTACAGCGTTCTTGGAATTTTAATTTCATTTTCTGTATCCTGTCAGAAATCAATTCACCATTTGCCTTTTGTGAACGTGCAGACTTGACACCCAGAATAATGGCTGGAAAAATCACCTTATAGACGATCGTTTCATTTTCGAGTGAAAGTAACGATTTCCTATTAATAAATGGGTATAACATTTTTGTTGCAACCCCAACGTTTTTAATTGATCTATTAATGTGCTCACTAAATGTTAGTCTCGAATCTGGACTTATACCCAAGCAACGTACGGAGTTCTCCCAATTTATAGCCAATCCATTTAACTGCAATTTCCTTGCGGGAACAAAGCAGGGCTTTCTTTTTCGCGTAAAAAAGATAGCCTGCGTCTTTTCCTCATTCAATTTGATGTTCCATTTGCTGAGATATTTTTCCACAATTTGTATCACATTTATGAGATCGGTCCGAATATTGACGCAAATTATTCATTCTTATATTAAAAGCTGCTTAAGTTGATGGAATGGTTGACGATTTAGTTGCTTACGCGAATAACGATTAGTGGGCAATCATACGAGATCTGAAGCTGAATTCTAATTAGAACAAGGTTGTCCCATTTACAAAAGGCCCCTCATCTCTCTTGGGGTTGCCCTCGTGCAGCGTGAGAGGATGTAATAAGAAAAGGAGTGGCACTGAAATAATTTGGTATGAATGCATTAACAGTATACCGTAGTAGAAGGGACGCATATCTTGGTGACCAGCAAATATACACTCCCTGTTAGTAATAAGTTAATACAGTCGACTCTTGATAAATCGAAACTCGATAATTCGAATTTCTTGATAATTCGAATTTTTCGATAATTCGAATTAATCGATACATCGAGTTTCTCCATAATTCGAATTTCTCGATAATTCGAACTGATTGTTAGGTCCCTTGAATAAACCTCGATAAATCGAACAAAGCTTATGTGTTTTGGTACGCTTGCTAATTCGAAGTGATTCCTCAGTCGGTCTGCCCGCAGGCGCGCTCTAATTCGAATCAGTAGCTGTCAGTAATTCGAATTTTTATACAGTAGACGCTCGATATAGTGAACATCGATATATTGAACAATCGAATATAGTGAACACACTAACACATTTGTCAGAAGTCGTAGCATATTGCGGTGACTGGAGAATCTAGTTTAAGATCAAGTCGAACAATTTTACGTTTAATAGAAAACCCCGCTTACTCTTAACCAACGGAATTCTACTCAAAAGTGTTCATCTTGATTGCGACCGGAATATGAAGCATGTAGGCATATAAAGGTTGTCACAAAATCGACGCAAAATGTTAATCTCCGCCATTTGTGCCGAAAACAGTGGTTTCAGCAAGACGGTGCAACATGGCTGCCTACAGCCTGTGAAACAATTACTGCCTGAGTCATTTCTTGGGCGTGTACTCACACTCGTCTCGGTGATCAGAATTTTCGTCCTAGATCGTGTTAGGGGGTTATTTGATGTCACGGTGACCAGAAAATCTAGTTTCAAGATTCAGATTTGATGTCAAAGGTCTACCCACTACAGGAAGAGGCACAGCTGCATGAAAGAGATTATTCCACATTTAAACAGAACCGTTAATGCAAAATTTCGACAAAACAGTGCGTATGTTCAAAGCCCTCCGCACTTACCATGTGCTAAAAAAATAACCAAAAAACAATAAAATAAAAAAAACAAATATTTTCGGACGGTTGACGACCGGAGGTGAATAGGAGGGCTCTAGGATCAATCTCTGAATTCGCCAACTTTCATAATTCATGTCTCGGCAAGGCATCACAGAGAATGGACAGACTTTCCTCTGCCATTCCCTCCCAGGACTCCAGGGGAGCGGACCAACAATATTATCCCGAGTCCGAACAGCAGAAGTTTGAGAAAGTTTTTGTTGACAAGTAGAGGGGGTACAGAAGGTATGACTTCAGTCATTGCCCTAAATTTTACATCCCTGGAAAGACAACCGCGTTGAAACGTAGCAACGCCTAAGGTGGCTGGGTCAGTTCCGGCCGGTCAGAGGACGCCCGCGTTTAAGGTGGCGCACATGGGTGGAGAAGGACCTCAACTAACTGGGCGTGTTATAGCTTGTGGCGCCAAATAAAGACTGCAGTGTCTTCAGAGGGGTCCAGCAGATGGCCAGAGTCTGACAGCTGGACTTGATGAGTCAAAATTCAAATCGACAACAAGGTGTCAATATTAATTGTCAAAATAAATGTGGACAACGTGATGCAATGTTTCATGGCGCACTCAGACTCAAAAACTGATCCATTGTACTGCCATGCAACAACCGACTTTTGCTGCCTACGTCATCAGCTCTCACCACATCAGCACCGAAAACCAGGCATCTTATCCTAGCAAAGCCGGGACAGTGGCGGAGGAAATACTCTGCAGTAACCTCTTCTCCTCAGGCGTCGCAGATTGTTTCGTCGCTTAGGCCAATCAAGTGAAAGTCGTCTGCAGCCTTTTCTGCCAAGAGATAACAAGAATGCCGCAGATTTTTATACAGACGTTAGGGAGCATGCGCTTGGTCTGTCTGCTTGGTCTTGAGAGTCATGTCACTCCGGTAGTGTTCTCGAGAGCCCCAGCCATCGATGGAAGCCCTTATCAAGGAGGCAGGTAGTGCAGTGGATTTCTGGAGAGTCATGCCACCTCTGATAGAAGCGTTAACCAAGGACGCAGATAGTCCCAGCACATGTTTAGGTCCTGACAATCCCTCCTCTCATGTTCATTGGCGATCTCATTTCCAGCGATCCCATGGTGACCCGGGACCGGAGAAATCTAAGTGAGGAAACGCTTCCCAGAAGACGACACGCTTGCCTGAACTATCCTGGAAGTGCTTAAAGGGCTAAGCAACACGGTTATGGTTCTTCAATTCAACTAAGACCACCAGTGATTTTTACGTTTGCACGTCACAACCTTCCATGAAGAGCCGCAACTTCGAAAATGGTCCCATTTCACATTCAAGGTTCTTAAGAGAGAATAGAAAGTAATTAAAGACTAACTATCATGCAGACGATGAGCAAATACTCTGACGTTAGCTGAGACGTTGTTGACGTAAAGCACGTCACTGAATTGGCCGCACCTCATTCACTCTCGGGCGGACATTTTTTTCCAATCGATTCCAGATGATCGATGTTCGGGCACAAAATTGATGTTCGCCCCTGAAAATGGAAACGCCTTGTGAATTATGACTCCACAGAAAATCCCAAGCCATTGAGATCATCCAAGACGATCGGAGATTTCTCTCAATCTTTCGACAAAATCGATTGCAGGCGCTTCAATCAATTATGCAAATCCAACGCGGCCACTGGCATTTCTGCCCCAGAAGAGCTGTGTGTTTCGATGGCGACTGCTGCGGCGACATCCAACTCCTGTCCTTCGTAAATCACGGGGTCACAAGCAGCCAGTCGCTTGTGTGCTGTCACACTGGGTCATCGCGCAAGCGAGGAGCACATCTCATCGCAGTCACTCATCACATCAAATGGCTTCATCATGTTCGATTTGGAAATTGATGGGACCGTAAACCGCTCATCAGGCTGGCAGCAGCGTCTCCCATGGAGCTGTGGGAAAACGCGGAGATGATCTCAATCTCCTCCCGGCGGCGCCACTTTTTTTCCTCCACTCACGAAAATCCTCCATTAAACACCTATCAGCGGAGATTATACAAACAGACAAATGATTAACGAATTAGAAAGGCGATGGTCTGACTTTGGGGCAGAGTCAGCGGCGCGCACGTCGAAGTTGCGGTCTGAAGTTGCGGTGGTGCGGTGCGCTGGCCGATGTAGTCATCAAATCTAAACGAGTTTATGCCCGCGATATGCATCGCTTTGATTTGCGTTGAAACCTATGGAAATTTGTGTTTTCTGTGGTGACACGCCACGCACGTGGACCTTGGGACCTTGGGAACGCTCGGAGATCACCGGAAACGATGATTGCTCAAGACGAATTGGGTGAATGATCCAAAAACACATGCGCATCGTGTACCGGAGTCGTCGGGGGTAATCGGCTTCGGCTTGCGCAAGTCCGTGGCTGGGGAGGCGGGCCTGACAGACCAGCAATTAGCCGTGTCAGTGACGAAGGCATTGACCGCAAATCGATTTATTCGGTGAATCGGTGGAACTGGCGGTATCTAATTAAAAGCGACTTAACTGGAGAGCTAATTGTGCCTTGTGAGGCAACGCTCATGTACAGTTCGCGGTGTGGGAATGGCTTGAGACGATTCGATGATGATGCCGTTGTGTGCTTCCATGGTCGAGTGAGTGATTGCGATCTGTAATGATTGGCAGTGAAGGGGAGAACGACAATTTGAGAGAATCGTTGCGGTACAAACTATTGGATCCGATGCCCAAATTCGAGACCCCGGTACAATTTTATCCGGCTGTGTGGCAGCACTTCGACACACAGCCGATGCCTGGTGCAGATCGCTTCGACGGCTCCCAAGCCGTGAAATTTTCACCGGGTTTCGGCAATTAAATGGCCTGTCGTGTGATTTCTTCAATCTGGCAAATAGTAGGACGGGAACACGGGAGGCATTAAATCAGCTCAACTGTTGGATAATGCAGATGGACATCGCCACGCGTTTCCAACATTTTGTATTGAAGCGGCGCTTGAGGAACACACGCAACCAATTGGTCTTAAGGTCAATGAGGACCAAACAAAAAATAACTAAAGCGTCTTCCAAAAGGGACTTTCGAACTATGACAGTTGATGGCGGCCATATTGTTGAAGCTACATCTGTCAAATGGACTGTCATTTATTCGACGGACATAGCATTCAACTGGCTGTTCTGTTCGGGCCACGTTCCGCCCGCTTCGCCCGTTTATAGTCGCCATAATCACCCGTCCGAGAGAATCGCAGTGCGGTGGATAATTTTGAGTCCAGTTCAGTGAACTACTAACCAACACCCTATCAAGGTCTGCCTAAAACATCAGCACCGTCTGTTTGTAAGTGAAACCGAGGTCACCGATATCATGTCGCTTTCAAGAACTCTGCATTTTGCCGCAACTTGGGGAATTTTGTTTCGTGACTTGGGCCTGCATCCGTACAAAATTCATCTGACTCCGTGGCTGAAGGTACAATATACATGGGCTTTGGAGCAGTTGAAAATGTACACCAATTTTCAACTCTTTCTAGATGATTGCACACACCAACTAACAAGATTGTCGAGTTTGGGGCCATTCCAATCTACATGCGATCCAAGAGCGTCGAGTGGCTCTTGAAACAGTTCCGGTGTGGCGTGGCTGTTGGCGATATCGATCAATATTTCTTTGAGACGTTGGCCAGGCCATCACCGTCAACGGCGAGTGTTATAAGTCGATTATTTCCAACTTCTTTTGGCCTGGATGGGATGATATGATCACCAACGACATTTTGGACGGCTATAAGTCAATAATTACCAACTTCTCTCGGCCTGAATTGGATGATATCAGCGAATTTTGGTTTCATCAGGACGGCGTTACGTGCCAAATAGCTTCCGCTGCAATGGAAATTCTGCACGAGCGATTCGAGGGCATCGCATTCGACCCTGCTAAACATGTTATTGACGGGTTTTCAAAACACAGCAGCCCTCAAAGCCAGCACAACCCATGGCATCGCTCAAATTCAGGATGATCTATTCGATTTATTCAGTCATGAGTTGGTTCATGAGAGGTTGCGCGCCACCCAGAAACGCCGCGGCGGACATTTGAACGATGTTATTTTCTATACACAATGGCATGGATAGGCCTTGAAACCGAATGCAATATTTCGACAAACCTCAAACACACATTTAAAGAGATGAAGCGCCTAATAAATAGTCTTTTGAGCAAGAATCCCTCCGCCACTTCCATAACATCACCGTCGGCAATTATGTACAATTTTGACGCAGCGAAGGACTTCGTCTCCAGCAGGAGCTCCGCAACCAGAGATAATGGACGTTGGAAGAGATATCCAACTTCTACCTTCATTCGACCTTCCTTTACAAGGTATCATCTTCGATGACAATAAATATTTATCACTTATCCCAAATTTATGTTTAATACAGTGTACTCTCTCCTAACGGACATCTACCATGAAGGAAAACCGGAATTATTTGCACGATTATATCCGGATTCTGAAAAGTATTAATTTTTCGTAATTCGGTCGAAAAGCATCGTTATGAGAAAAGAAAGCATTCGTTAACATTGAAAGAAAAAGTTGACCTTATGCAATAATATGTCTGTTGTGTTTTTTCCTTATTTTTTCTCATAACCGGACACCTCTCCTAAGCTGACAAATTCCTTGGTACCGTCCGCTTGTGAGAGAGTTCACTTTGTGCAACACACAAACGCATTTCTCAAGGAGAAAGAGCTCAGTCGCATTTATTACGTTTCTGTCCAGCAGGTTCAGCATTTCTTCGTCCGAGCCTTAGCAAGTTTGAAGAAAAAAATCGGGTAACGCTGTTTCTGGGAATTCTTATTTTTCTTTGTATTTTTGTATCCTCTTATATTTTGTGTGTTTATTTCATTTTATTTATTATTTCATCTGAATTAGAAAGAGAATGCATTTACATACTTAATGTTTTTCTACATTCTTTTTTAATTAAATCGCGTCCTCGAACATTTAAACAATTTGAACAATTTGAAAAGACGATGCATGTCTGATCGTCTTTCAAAGATTCTACTGTATTCACGTATATTATTAAGTTAACTTCAAATAAGCCTGAAAAGTCGATAAAAATCGAATCGTCAATATCAACTGAAGTGCCTCAAAACTGTCTCTTACAATCGTCGCGACGACTGATTTTGTGAAGCTGTGGTTGTATATATAAATTGACTTATTTATCAAGTAATACTATTATTTTACTGCATCCATGTAAATTTTCATATAAGTGTGATTATTAATTCGCGTTTTATCTCTAGTTAAACAGAATCATAATGGCAACTGAGACGATGATGGTGAAAATTGAGCATCGGGCTGTAATTAAATTTCTCACTAAGTAAGGAAAAAGTCAAACAACTATTCATGAAGGGATGGTGGCTGTTTACCAGGGTTCCGCACCTTCATTATCAACTGTGCAAAAGTGGTCATGTGAGTTCAAGAAAGGGCAGAGAGAGCATTGAAGACGGCCCCCGCTCCGGCGCCCCGGCTACTTCTTGTACAGGAGAAAGCATCAAAGAAGTCGAAAAACTTGTTCTTGAGGATTCCCGAATATAGATGAAAATTATGGCAGAGATCACCAAGCCTTCAATTGTTACCATTCACACCAGTCTTCAAGACCATCTTAACCTATCAAAGGTCAGTGCAAGGTGTGTGCCATGAATGCTCACAGCGCCTCAGAAAAAAGTGAGAATCGCATGCTGTAGAGAGCTTTTGGAGATGTGTAGTGAGAACGCGGACGGTGTTATGGATCGAATTGTTACTGGTGACGAAACATGGGTCCACCGCTATGACCCTGAAAGCAAACAAGAGCCCATGCAATTGCATAAAAAAGGAACAGACCCCCCGAAGAAGTTCAAAGTCACTCCGTCTGCCGGGAAGCTCATGGCCACAGTTTTTTGGGACTCAAAGGGAATCTTGCTCAACTTTAAAAAAAAAAAAAGGTGAAACCATCAACGCCACATCCTACGCTTCCACTTTGCATAATTTGCGGGATGTAATTAAAAAGAAAAGACGGGGTAAACTCGCAGCGGGTGTGATGCTTCTTCAGGACAACGCTCCTGTTCACACGGCGCGAGTTTCCAAGGCTGCTGCGCGAGATTGTGCTTTCGAAGAAATCCAACACCCACCCTATAGTCCAGACCTGGCCCCTAGTGATTATTTCCTGTTTCCGGATTTGAAAAAGTGTCTGCGTGGAAAAAGATTTTCGGATGATGAAGAACTCAAGTCGACAATAAATGGGTATTTTGGAGAGAAAGAGGAAATTTATTTTTTTGAGGGTTTAAAAAAGCTTATCTCAAGATGTGGGGAGATTATATTGAAAAATAAAAACAGTTTAAATTGAATTCGCATCTTCCTTCATATCGATACCGAGAATATATTGAACGCGTATAAGAATGCACTCGGTAATTACAGTGAACTCCCTCATAATCCCCCACTTATTCCCCTAAACGAAAAAGATGTTCAGTGTCAGGTGTTCGTACAGTCAGGGTACGGACATTCCCTAAGTAAAAAAAAAACACGATTCAAGACTGTCTAGCTAGTTCACCGGTCTCGCTACCCTCATCTGATGGATACCCACGGACCTTAGGCACAATTTTCCACAACGGAACACCTGTGTTCACTACAGTTCTCATTTATTTCATCTACGTGCCGCCATCACATCACTCCCGCTGTTTCCAAGAAATGCCAGCGGCAACCAGCAATTTGTAAACTGTTCCTCTTCTGGTCAAGATCACCGATTAGATGGCGATCGTGAAGCAATTTCCCTTCACATCTCAATCCGAGGCTTCTTCCTTCAACTGCCCCAGCCATTCACAACATTGAACAGAATAAAATTTCACATAATTTCCCACAAAAAAACCAACACAGAAGCTACTGTACGAGCACATAATCTCAAACGGAGCCTAATCTGGGGCCGTTCTTGTTCCGAACTCAATCCCCAAGACAACGCGGTCCAAGCTACAATTAATTATTCCATTTGAATTGTCGCCATTATCCTCAAATTTATCACGACCAACAAACAACGACTCGCCTGCTCACCGCGGTCTATCCCATAAACCCCCAGAAGAGCACAAATATAGCCGTGCTTCCATTCTAAGCAGAACGAACACCGCCGCGCCGCCGCAAAAGTATGTTCGGTCACTGTTTTGGACAACACGACAAAAAGAGTCGTAATCGACGCCGATTTACATATGATTTCGGTATATCTGGGTGACGGAGCCACCCAATCCTACGACTGTTTCGATTCTGGGCCTTGTCTGCGGACGGGCTGAACCGGGATAAAGTGTTGATTTATGCTGCGTCGCTTATCGGTCTAGAGGCGAGCTGATGGGCATACTAAGCAGCACTTGGCGGTGTGTGTTGTCGCAAGACATTAGTTTCGAATGCAATCGAATGGTTTACGCTTTGAATTTGAAGTTGGTCGCACGGCTTCGGGCGCTTTTTTTTGTGCTGGAGAATGAGAATTGGGACAGGAAAAGTAACGTTAGAGTTGGAATCGCGATAAGGCCGTCGTCGTTTCGTGGGAAGACAGTGGCAATGGGTCATTCTGTGATTATGGGTTAAATGCCAAGATGGAGGAGTGTGCTGGGAAACAATATTGGAATTGGAGAAAGGACAGGTTGAGGTTTTTAATGTAATCTCTTTAGACGCTTATGCTTATGTTAGAGGGGGCGTGTGTGATTTATCTGTAAGCCAACCAACAAAGGCTTATGTTCTTTGAAGAGACCCAGGCCCATCTCGGTCTGGAGAGCACACGAAGAAGGAAGGGAGCTGCCATCAGCTTACAAGAAAAACCAAGGCGAATAGATTAACCTTCATGTTTGCCATGCTCTTTGAGAAAGACACGAAAATGGCCAAATTGCTGGCTGTCCAAGTTGTTGTCTGTGGTATTCGAAAAATTTAGGAATTACAGAAAATCTTCTCTTCCTGAAACCAAGCCTACGGTAGAAAGGTCATGTGATCACGGCCAGGACAATCGGCTGTGGAAAGCAGCAGTCACAATGGAGCTTGGTCATGCTAACTGGAAGCAGCATGCCCAAGAGAGTCAGCGGTTGAAAGCCGCTACAGCTCGTTAGCCTCATCACCGCCGACCCAAGGCAGCTTGGTCATGATGACTGGAAGCAGCGTGCCCAAGAGAGTTAGCGGTGGAAAGCAGCTACAGCTCGTTGGCCTGATCACCGCCGACGTAAGACAGCTTGGTCATGATGACTGGAAGCAGCGGTCCCAAGACAGTCGGCGGTGGAAAGCCGCTACAGCTCGTTAGCCTCATCACCGCCGACCCAAGACAGCTTGGTCATGATGACTGGAAGCAGCGTGCCCAAGAGAGTTAGCGGTGGAAAGCAGCTACAGCTCGTTGGCCTGATCACCGCCGACGTAAGACAGCTTGGTCATGATGACTGGAAGCAGCGGTCCCAAGACAGTCGGCGGTGGAAAGCAGCTACAGCTCGTTGGCCTGAGCATTACTGGAAATTTTCAGCAAACAGGTTATTTCAGCACAGCCCGGGGACACTCAAAGCACTTCGACTGTGGTCCGAACTCACCTTCGGCCACTCCACCATTCAAAGCAAATTTCCCAAGGATACCGAACGCCAACTACCCCAAGTTATCTGCCAGCATTCCCCCAAGATCAGACATGATACCTGACAACCAGATGGCAGCTAATCTCCTGCTCACCTTCACGCTCGGATCGACGAAACGGACGAGGAAGTAGGCGCAGGTGTGTATTCCCAAGACCTTAATACTGCTATCTCCCAGAAGCTTCCTGATTACTGTAGCGTCTCCCAGACAGAACCCATTGCGATAAAAGAGGCAGTGTCCTGGCTTAAGAACAATGTAGAGATATCACCATCTGTTCGGACAGTCATGCCGCAATTAAGTCCCTGGACAATGCCAGGTTTGACTCAAAACAACCCTTGATTGTGGGCAGTCTCTGAGTATTTTAACATACACCTCATGTGGGTGCCGAGAATTTCTGACATACCGGACAGTTACAAAGCCGATGCACTCACTAGTTGAGGACCATCCTCCTCCCGATCCCCTCTAGGAGGTGTTCCATCTTCCATGCCGATCGCTACACCCCACCATTCACTTCAGATACACACAATCAACCGCAACTGGCTAGAAGGCATCACATGCATTAAAACAAAGCAAATATGACCATCATTTAATCTCAAACGATCGCCCAATCAGCTTAGACTTAGCAGATCTTCACTCAGGACGTTCATCGGCCGTGTCCGGAACCGGACACTGAGCAATTGGCATTCATGCCCGCGGGGTGGGTGTCCCTTATGATGACTGAGAGGAGGTGAGGAGGAGGGTGAAAACCACATATCACCTACACGCCGGCAAATCGTAGGTATTTACAATTAGAGACCAACTACTTCAATAATCTTAGGTAGGAGCTAAGTAGCTTCAGCATTAGCCAGCGCAACCGCTTCGTCATAAGCACCGACTGGTCCCAACTGTTAGGAGGAGGGGCAGTGAAAATTATAAACAGTGATGATCGCTCTTGAGCCATATAAGCAAGATCCTGGTGCACCTGGTAGTGCGAAAACTAAAGCGATGGTCTACCGATCTACACCACATTCCGGATATTCAGTACGCATTTCGGGAAGAACTTTCAACGCTACATCCTCTAATCAAGTTCCACCACGATATTGTAGCTGCGCTGAACAATAACGAGCTCACCGTCGCCTGCTTCCTGGACGTGGAAAATTCCTTCGATACGGTCTGGATTGAGGGACTCATCTACAAGCTGAACCAGATGGGATTCCCCTCCAACCTTATCAGAATAATTTATAGCTTTCTGCATTGGAGAAGATTCTAAGTTTCAGTTGGAGGCAGCAAGTCAAGGGAGCGGAGCACCAAGGCGGGAGTTGCACAAGGATGAAAGCTGGGACCGTGGCTTTTAACATCTACACGGCAGATCAACCACATCCAACTGCAGATGACACGCTGACTTATGCCAGCTCGATGTCACCACAGATAGCCGCGCGATGTGTCGAAATCCAAACAGCGAACAAATTTGCGTACTATACCAAATGGGGTGTTCGTATCAATGCTGAGAATGGGTACTTCCGAATCTGGCACACCATCTCTAAGACCAGCATGACGAAGCTCGCAATTTTTCAAAAGTGCTGCGTATATGTACCGGACTCACTTTCTACAGGGACCGTCAAAGGCCCCACAGCAACAATAGGCTTTACGGCTAAGCACGCGTCATCCCGACCAAGCACGCTTCAACAGTACATCCCGACACTGTTCAGAAAGCAGCTACTAGAAATCAATATCCATCGTAACACAATCCCCGGACAACGCTACCTCAACGCGTTAAGTCTGCTAAACGAGCAGCGATAGCCATCACCATCGAGGCTAAGTCAGCGTCCACATCAGCACCACATCAGACTTGAACAGCCCGATGTAAGCACCAGTCATTATAGGAGATGCAAAATAAACAATAAGCCGACTATAATAACAAACATTAAATTAAACAAAGTACAGCAGTTGGGCCCTATTGTTGAGCCAACACCCTGATCTTTAGTTTGTAAGCCTAATTGTAAAAATAATTCCGTTCAAATAAATGTTTACATCGCTTTAAAAAAGCGAACATTATTTTGCTCGTACCAGCAGTAGAACTAAGGCATGCGTAGTCTCAAGTGCGTAGACTTGACACACCAACCCACAAAGCCACAGCTGCCATGGCCTGGTGAATCACAAAAAAAGATCGGCTCTTCTTGATACACAGAGCAATGTGCGGCTGAGTTTCAGCCGATCGTTTGCTATCGCCGCCAAGGTGAATGCGGTCTTCCTCCGCATACGCGTGTCACCTTAAACGCTCCTGTAGCGTTGTTCCATCGGCTAGGAGTTAAGGAGTCTTCAATCTTGAAGTCATGCGTCTTATTCAGCAGGCAAGCGACTAACAACTGATGTGAATATGTTGTGTTCGGTCTTTCAGTCTTGGAAGCAAAAAGCAACCACCTTTTAAAATAACAAGCTTCTAGACGCAAGAGCAACACCAGCCGCTTCGACTTGGTCTTTATACCGAAGCTTCGACCTTCTTATAATTCCGGAACAAGGTTGTCCGGATTCTAAGACCGCTGCCAAAACGAGTTGATATTCATTTTCTCTGTTTCTGCAGTCGGTCGCCCAGAATTTCAATGGTTTAAGGGACCATTGTTATCTAGATTCTTAAGAGGCGGTGAACTGAGCATGGCTGGTGAGGAGAATAAACTCTTATATTTGAGGTGGTCCTTTATGATCAGTTCATATTAAATTCCGTGACATCTCCTATTACGGACACCTCTCTTAGCGGACAATCCTCTTGAGCTGACAATTTCTTACGACCGTGGATCTTGAACTTACGTCTTCGCCATGGCCAGACCATTCCCTTAGCCGGACAAAAGTGCTGCCACCTTCGCTGTCCGCCCCTGAGAGCTTTCCCTGTAATAATGTGGGTGCCGCTAGAGCCAGTAGATGGTCAGGGCTTAGCTTCGCAGCAACCACTTGTGCAGTGTGGAACGGTCCCACAGCCTTATGCCGACTCCCATCGGTCGAACTTAAGAAGATGTTTCTAGGCAGCCAAGTATCACTGTCTCAGCATTGTCAGTCACTCGAAGGAGGAGGGGCGGTCAAAATTTGTCTTGCTGTACCGGAAATCGAACCTAGACTCTGTCAACTGCCTAGGACTCACAACGCCACGGCCCCCATTACTAGTGTTACGTTACTGTCCATGACAAGGAGTGGAAGACGGAAAACAGTACTCACTTGGGAAAAAAAAAACTGGTCCATGTAAAGCTCCAATCGTGATCTCACTCAGATTAACATGCCAATGATCATGGGCAATGATTAAGTCGTTTAGTTTAAAGAAAAAGTGTAGACAAAGGCTTATGACACGGTCATTAGATCGCAGAGATACGGAATTAATTGCGAAATTATCACTTAGTTGTTGTCAGAGTTTTACGCCTTTGCCATTGAGAGCGCTTGATTGTGGGTTTCACGACAACGATGTTTTTCATTTCAATGCTCTGAGGGATCAATCACCAAAGCAGGAGGGATCTGCGTCTGCTAGGATTTCACATCAAATCCCATCCAGAATCGAGTTCCAGTGAGTCTCAGATCCCATCAACATCACACAAACAGCAGCCCAAAGGTTACGTCACACCACACCTCGTGCCCTTTTCAACAGTAAACACCTTACACCATCCACTGAAAGCCTCGATCATAAATCATGGCACTAGCGTGCTTGGCATGTGATCAAAATCATGACGTGTCGTAATCACTCAGCCCAGTCTGCACCCTTTTCCGTCAGACTTGATTGCGACTGTGCGACAGGCAAGAGTTAATGAACTTGAACACACCCCGTCGGTCCGGTTGGCACATGAAGGGCGAATATCGAATGCATTTGGAGCCCTTTTGAACGACGCTTAATCTAGTGGCCATGGCAAAGTGAACAGCTTCACACATCCACCAAGCCTCTCGACCGCCATCCGGATCGAGAGCATCGTTCATTTGAATTGCGCAACAGAAACTCCGCGAAATAGGTGTACAGAAATCGATTTCGATCAGCAGCGGTGCATCCGTCTGCATGCGCCTCTCGGAGATAATTAGCCGATGCGCGTCTGTTTTTGTGCGTGCATCACATGACCTATTGGCATCGATATTTTGATGGTTTGCTGGTGGTTGTCCAATGACTTGATCGAATGGACGTAGCGTCCGATTGGGAAATGCTTATAAATATTTATCGCCCCGAGACGGTAGACAAATGGTCGCCACATAGTGTTATGACGTGACGCAGAAGCGGATTCAAGCGGAATGTTGTTTGTTACACGGCGACGCTCTGTCAGGTTCAAATGCCACTGCTTAAACAAGTTCGTTCTGAGCTCTGATCATTGCTGTAAGCCAAAGCAGCACCCGGAGAACCAGCTCATTCTGAAGTCCGGTCTGAGGTCTGTTCTGTTTTCGTCCAATCACTGGTTACATAATGATCGCGTTGAAGTTTGACTTATGCCCCAGCTTATTCAATCGGACCACTCTCTTGACCTTCGAATTTGGTTAATTCCTACCTGCGTCGCCTTCTGAACTCTGTTCGCCAGAATGGCTTGTGTTTCACACAAAATACCCACTCACCACTGATCCGCGAATAAAAACTTGTTCCACTCGGAATACATTAGCCCCGGCTGAATGAGAAGATGATGTTTTTAAATTAAAGCAAATGTGTGTATCTGATGGAGCAATTAATCGCCGTTTAGCGAATTCGATCCATTTTTACAAGACCATAAACCAGTCGAGGGTGTGCAAACCAGCACCGGGGTTCGCACACCAACTCTTTTGTCCAAGTGTGGGGTGTATCGCTGCTTCGATCTCGGATCGTTTTGCCAAATCTTGGCCGTTTGCTCATTAGCATGATTTTCTTAACCATCCCATATGCATAATCATACTCGATGAATGAACGCTATGACATCGATATTGCTTGAGAAATTAACTGAACTGGGTTTTATATCCGATCGCCATTTCTGTGCCCCTTACTCACATTCACTTTCCAAAACTGGAACCGCTCGCGCGAAACCAGCTTAAGAACCAGTCGCAGTGATCAGTTGCATGATGTCAAGGCAACGAGGATGACTCAGTTATTAATTTCACTCACTCTCATCTACCGGACATATGTCTTCTTTTCATCCAGCAGCTGCAAGCAAGTACAAGCAACTGTGGTCATAAATCGAAAGCATCAACCACACGTGCATCAGTTAAAGCAATCTGAGCTACCCGCCTTTGAACACTCACAACCTGATCAACTTTACCGTTGCGACATCTCTAAGATTCTCCCCCGCAAGCGTGCTTGATCAATGACATTAGAAAGGCCTAAGCACAATTATAAGCCAACAATGGCAACACAAAGAATGTGTGTACAAAAAATGTATTGCGTGACCATTTGTTACCGACTGACTTGAGTTGGTTTTCGTTGAATCAATTTTAGCTTGCGGTGATACTTGCGATTGTTTGATTTTGTTCACATACGAATGTGTAGCCTCCAAAAAATGTTTTGTTACACCCACGCCTGCGATATGTGGAGGAATAAATTGATTTTTTGTTTTTTTGCAATCGAAATGTGGTGTGTGGCTTCGTTCAGGCCAGGCAGCGACCGTCAAGTTGTTTCAGTATTAACGTTTTTATACCCTGAAACCTGTTGGGTCTGCTTGTAGGAAACGATTTTACGAGCCGCAGGGTAATTAAGTCCTGAACGGAATTCGTGTGCTGGGATATGGGTGAGTTAAAAACGAACAACAACATGAAATGTTCATGTCAAAGTTTATTTTTGCCTTTTCTCTTTGCGACTTCTGTACATTTTTGTGGAGACTATAAACTTGGTTTAAGTGATCATCCATGGCAATCTGTTCCAAACAGGGGAAATGCGAGTGGTCGGGGTCTAGTGAAGAATGGAGGACTCTGAAACGAAGCCGCTGTATGTGGGTGGACTGTTAAAATTGGTTAAAGTTTCTAAATGAAAATGAGAAGCCATTTGAAGGGATGTTATAGTCCTCTACAGGCGGCAGTGGCTCTTACATTGTTATTGTGACTGAACCAGATTTAAAAACCGGATAAAAGAATATTAACTTGGATTTCACTGGGATGCGAACCGGGGCCCTCACTTAACCAGCAGCACCAAGCAGTCGTCTATTTTTCTACACGAGTTGAGGAATAAATAAATTGAACATTAGTTCGAAGAGGCTTCGCCGAAAACTATTCATAATTTGTGCTGAGCTTCGGAGCCAGTTTTATAAAATATTTTGAAGTAAGCAATGTGTTGCCAAATCACTGCGTGGTAACTCGAAAATGATCCCTAAAATAAGTGAAGACATATTTTCAGGGACGAAACCAACTGTCAACAACACATTCCAAACCAGTTTGGTGTCGTAATTTGGTCGTATTTGAACGGCGGTGAAGGGAAGGAGTTTGCATTTCAATAATAATTCAGACGATCAGAATGTTGAACGAGAAAAAAATTATTGATACAAAAGTCTATACAATGTCATTTAGGAAGACGTTCTTGCACTTTTGCACACAGTCAACGGATTTGTAAACGGTGATAAGAGCTATAGGAAAGCTTTAAAAAAAAAAAAAAAAAACGCATACAATTCAGAAAAATGCATGAAATCTTTATTTGAATCGAAGGTACGGTCCATAAAGTTTAATGTTTGAAGATTATTTCATGCAATTGTTGACCTTGACTGCGCCTCAAATGGTCCATCCGCTTAGTCCAATTTTGGCATACTCTTTCCAACATTTCGGCCGGCATCTCACGAATAAATGCTTCAATGTTGTCTTCCAATGCGTCAATTGAAGCGGGCTTGTCTGTATAGACATGAGCTTTAACATAGCCCCACAAAAAATAGTCTAAGGGCGTTAAATCGCTCGATTCACAGTCCCAAACATGAAATAAAATGTTCACCGAACTCGCCTCTCAATAAGTCCACTGTTGCGCGTGCTGTGTGGCATGTGGCTCCGTCTTGTTGAAACCACATGTCATGCAAGTCAAGCTCTTGCATTTTGGACAAAAAAAAGTTGGATATCATCTCACGGTAGCGCTCACCATTCACAGTTACGTTACGATTCGCATCATCTTTGAAGAAGTATGGTCCAATGATGCCACCAGCCCATAAACCGCACCAAACTGTGACTTTTTCTGGATGCATTGGTAGCTCTTGCAATGCTTCTGGCTGATATTCACTCGAAAGGGCCAAAAATGAGCTGACCATAAAATGGAAGAAGCGCGCGATGAACTTTCTTAACAGAGCACGCATTTTGATAATAAAATTCAGTAATTTGCAAGCGTTGTTCGTTTGTAAGACGATTCATGGTTAAACTATAGACCAAACTGAAGATGTTTGACAGTGAAACAAAACTCGAAACGTGCGTCAGCTGTTTAAGCCAGTGTTGCCAAAAAGATAATAGCTAAAAAATCACCCTTTAGTTCCAGCTAGACCTTTGATTTAGGGAATAGCGCGCATGATGATCAATTTGACACCAGTGCTTCAACACAGAAGAGTTGATCCTACAACCCTGACGAACAGTGTTGGAAATTACGACGAAACAAGAAAATAACTGGGGTACACCTGGGTACACCGAGTGTTGTTTAAAACCAAGTGCCTGCCTAAATGGGGATGCTTGGTGATATTTTTCGGTAAGTAATTTGTCCAGCGCTATTCCAATTTTTTTTTTTATTCCCTTCAAATAATAGGTTTTTTAATGCCCCGAAAGGACGCGTTTGTTTCTGTGACATTCCAAACAAATCCCTGACCGCTGAGACATTTCTTCGAAAATAGCCAAATATCCTCAGAGAGCTAAGTCTGTGGGATATGCTAGAAATATGCTAGATAGGCCAGAAATTTATAAACCACTTTATGGACTGTGGCCACTCCTTTGGTCACTCAGTTTGAGCTTATGGGCGAGTAAGCGCGGATGGATTTTTCAGGTCCAATTATGCGTGTAAAATAAAAATAAACGTCCGGAAACAAATGCACTGTTATTTTCGATCGTTCAAGGATATCTGGTTCAAACAAAATCTGGTGAGCGACCTGAACGTTTAGCGCCGCACCAAAAACAATGAAGCTCAGTAAAGCACTTGTTGCCACTGATATCAAACTGCACTCTGCCCCATAGTATTTGTCAAACTTATCCCTGGTTTCGATGATATTGATTTTTTTTTCCTCAAAAAAATAATGTCTCTACATAAAGCAAAAGTATATCACACCACGAAACAAAAACCTTGAGAGATATCGGACCCGTTGGCGGAGTGGGTTGGTGCGTTGCTCACGCTTTTTTCACGTTCTGTGTTCACTGTGTCACTTCTCCATCATTTTTTTTTGTTTGTATGAATAAACCTTCTGCATTATGTTCCCCGAGGTATTCTGTTTGCAAGAAACAAAATATACAGACAGCGTCGCATAACATTTTGTACGACAGGATTTTCTACACTAGAACTGAATAAATCACTTGTTCCACTTTTGTTAAAATTCACGATATATGGCTGACATAAGCTAAATAATGCTCAAAAAATTGACAGTAGCCCATTGATGTATGGCAATTGATTTTGGGAGAATTGGGAGAAACATTGCATTTAAAAGCACAGCCAAAGCTTGTTGATTCGGAATGGTTCAATTGAACGTCCGGTCTGTCCGAATAAAGGAACTTTTCGAATTAAAATGCCTTTATATCCTGATTCACCTAGATCCATGCGTCGATAATCCTTCGAAGGGTATTCACGTGTATCACTGCTGACAGCGCACAGGGATTACCCGTCAAACCAGTTGTATTTCTGTCAGAGCGGTTCGCGCGGTCTTGCTCTGACATTCTAAGTGGAATATACGTAAGTCCAGCAGACAAGGCACAATGCAGCGGTCGCACTTTGATACGTTCGCCGCTTGCGTCGTGCTCTGACATTTTGAGTAGGATACACGTAAATCCAAACAAGTCACAATGCAGTGGTCGCGCTTTGATAGCTAACAGACCGTAATATCGTAAGCGGGAGCCAAAATTTCTAGGTAGAATAACTTCTACAAACTCGACTGTTGTGAAACAATTTTCTTTTATTTACTCGTGATTTTTCATTGCTGGCAGGTTGAGGCAACTAACTGTGCCTCAATGTGCCGTAATTAATTTTTTGTCCATATTTTACGTGAAATATGCATTTTCTGGTAGAATTAATTTTTGACAATTTTACTTGTGCAACGCGCGAATTGACATAACATTCTCGTAAGGTCGATAAAACGCTTACTGAAGCCCATCAACGCACGACCGCGTGACGTTTACAAACGAACATCGTAGACTTCAATGCAATCCAATTTCAATTTTTGAATTGACAGTGCCGGTGAAATGTAGGGCCACTCAATCGAGAAGAAAATGGTGAAGGCTTTGAGATTGGCTCCCAGAGGGACGTATCAAATATGCCATCAAATCTACAGACAAAGAGCACGGAAGACCATGTTTGATATGGAATATGGAACCATTCGACTTGGAATAGATTTCCAGAATTCGCTGTAAAGTCAATGTCTGCAAGAAGACCTCAAAGATGCTTATGACTTCGTTGACGTGTCGCACTGAATGTTTCTGCTGCACAAGAGCCCCCTTAAGTTTGAAAACTGTAGACTTATAAAATGCTTGCTGTTGTGACATGACATGTTTTTGAATACATACCAAGGGGCACTAATTTTCGACACCATGTCTGTCATTGCCAATAAGCACCAGTCACACTTAGGCCAGAGTAGGCCCGTTGTATTAACACGCGAATCTGGTCGGTCCTAGACAACAAACCAGTTGGCGTTGCTCGCTTTGGCCAGCTTAAAGAACTAAGATTCAAAAGGGCTCTGGATTCCGGAGGAGAGGGCTCTGCACCTGCAAAGAAGGTACACAATGCAGTCCTTCTCTTCGCCGTCCTTCCATCTTTTAGCAAAAGCCGCTGTAAGGCAATTTTGAGGCGCGAACCACAGTGCACAGTGATGACGTTCTTTTCCGCTTGTTCCCGTGACATTCCTACAAATCTCTGACATTTCTTCGAAATGGCCAATTTTGAGCCGTGAAGCACAGTACCCACTGCTGATGCCAATAGGATTCCTGAGACACGGTCTGTTTATTCTGATCAGGACGTGTGATAGTCCCGGCTTGAGTTTAGGACCTGAGCCATGAGATCATCAACCAAGCAGCCAGAAGACGTTTTGCAGCCGCAGGATGACAAGAGCACTGAACTAGTGCTCCCAACCAGCGAGTTCTTTCCTGGATCACAAAGATGTTCGTTGAGATGAAACTCAAAGATGGCTCAACATCGGTCACCAGTTTCACTGACGTTCGTTTAATGGTCTTTATCTGGATTTCACGCGGCAAGAATTTAAAAGCATGTTCACACACATCCGGCATCAGTGTGAAATCGCCAAGGCGCATAAATCTTCGTCGACAACAACATTCATGTTTTCATCTTTCGGAAATACCCGCACACAGTTTATTACCCGCACGCCTCTTAAGACACTTTTGCCGCGCAAGACGCACAGAACTTTCCAAAGCCACCTAGTCATCGTGGATGATGGAAACTTGAAAATGAATAAATCTCAACCCATTCAAGCCATCCAGCATCGCCATGCGCGTTCTTACAAAACCTTTGCATCATTGCCCCCGTTCCGAGAGAGAGACTCATTCCAGAAAAGCTATTCCCCCAACATCCACATGAATCACTTTGGAGTTTAATTAAGAAAAAAAAAAAACCAAAGAAATTTATATTCATCTCGGCACTTGAACACAATTTTTTCTCCTTTTTGGGTCAAATCAACTTCTGTGAAGTGGCACAGTACATCTCGGAGAGGCGGCGCGGCTCAAGTGCCTCCGCATCCGACAGGGCGGAGGCAAATGAAAAAAAAAAAAGCAGAGAGCAGCCATAGATCACAGCCAAAGCCCGCTGATAGCAGATCTATCAAGGTTTTGTCACTTGTTCGGGTCCACTCACCACAATGGGGTCCAACAGGAATTCAGCTGCTGCGCACTTAATCCAACTGCTCGTCCGATGATTCACCTAGATTCATGCGTCGATAATCCTTCGAAGGGTATTCACGTGTATCACAGAAGCACTGCTGAGTGACAGCGCACAGGGATTACCCGTCAAACCACTTGTATCTCTGTCAGAGCCACAGACGAACACAAATCCTTTCTCTTTTTTCTCTGCTTGTACACCACAAAAACACGATTCTTTTTTCACTATTTCACTGGACCCTATTTCGTTTAATCAGGTTACACAAATCTCCGTGCACTCGAGAGAGGGAGAGAGATACCGGCCACAACACCCTTGTATCCACTTGATATGTTGCCCTGGTCGAAGGTACGGAATCAATCACTCAGGTAGACGAGGGACTGACCAATTTTTTTATTCCACTCGTCGAAGTCGATGCGCGGGGGGATGGGGATGCTCGCATGAGAATGTGATCCCTTTTCGGAGGAAAAATTAAAGCCAATCACCACACTTCCTTTTATAGCCTGCAGCGGCGGCGGCGTCGGGACGGGAGATCACGGACGACGGTGGTTTATTTTCCCAATTCAGAACCAAACACAACGCGGGTACGGAGTGCAGCGGCGCGCTTAGGCGACAGCAACACCGTCGACGACGACAACGATCACGGAAAACATTGCTGACCTCGATTGTACGTGCCTTTCTTGCTCCTATTCTTCCCGATCGATAAACGAGATCGCGGACAGCACTGGCGGACGGATGCAGAACGGGCTCCGCAGCTGTGGGCTTCAAAGGGCACTTGTAATTATTCACAAAAAGGTACACTGATCTCGCTCGATGCTCGAATTCACTATCCACCTGTTGAGTCGCTGAGTCGGTCTGTTTGGCAGCATTCACACACGGTACCGTCGCGACGCGCAGATTCGTTTGACCGTAACAAGGGTTCGTCGTTAACTGACTGGAGTTGTGCACTTGGAGCTGTGTGTGCGCCATGGGACCGCAGCGCAGAGCGAGACAGCACAAACCTGAAATCCGTCCGCAGTTCCAATTCCAGGTGGTTGCGCAGAGCCCCGAAGACAGGTTATGCGGCCCGCCGTGGCATCGGAACGGTTTGTTCCACAAACAAACCGAAGCGAGTGCCTCCGTCAGTATCTGAGTGTGTATCTGATGGTTTGCTTTGTTTTTTGCCTTCTTCGTTTTGATCGTCTGATTCGTGTCCATTCAATTATCTAAGTCGCCGGTTGTTGCAATTGTCCACTTGCTGGCCGAGCGCTGCGCTGTGCTCTGGGAGCGGCCGACTGCAGCGGCCGCGGTGATTGTATCTGGACGACGTTTTGGCATTTGTATGCACGGGGTCAGTGCGAGTGGGGCTCGCTGCTGCTGCTGCTGCAGCCGCTGTTGCTGGCGAGGGTTTTGTTCTGAGAGATGATACGCAAATGACGACGTCGCCTTAGATGGGAATTATGCTTCGCGGGTGCTACTTTGTTGCACTGACTGGGGGAATATTTATGCGCGCGGTGGGCATGAGATCGGGCGATAACGAATGTTTGACTGGTTTTATAAGGGCTGCCGTTAAGCAGTGGCATGGCATAGAGTTTGGACGCGAAGGAGCTGGTGACAGAAATGATTTAGCGCAGCGGCGGCAGAAATTGATGAGACAAGCAAGTCATGGTGGCCGGCGAGAGAAGAGGGCGTCCGAAAATTCAGCGTTGGTTGGCATTTATTTACACCCGACGACGATTGGCGAGTGAAAATAAACATGTTGTGCTAAATTCAGACGGTCGCTGGCGGCCGTGTTGACGGTGTGTGGGGAGAATGTGCTGTCTGAATTATTTGACCTCCATTTCTGGAAGAATAATCAATTTGAAAGGCGCTGTTGAAATGTTGGAATTGATGTCGGGGAGATTAGCATAGCGGATTTCTTTTGACAACTGAATGCAGATAGCGACATTTTCGATCGCATTCTCATTAATTGCGGAACAAGAATCGGGCTTAACGGAGATTATAGTTTTTTTCAGAGGCAACCGGGGGCCGTCCGAATTTTTAATCGTCAAAACTGTTGTCCTGCGGCTTTTCTTTTTCATAAAAGTCCACCAACATGTACTTTTGTAAACTTCTCAGCATATTGGTAGTCCCCCATAGTCGAACCGTCTCGATTACGTAGTCATCGATATTTGGATACATAAACGGAGTACTCGCGATAAACCACTTTTTAAGCCTCCTTAAGCTGACACCTTCCCCTCGGTGCACCAACAAATGTATTATTTGCCACGTCCAGTGGATCCCGCTGTCAGGCAGAATGTTGCACTTAATTTGGACGAGGATGACCAAGATTTCCCGACTTAGACGAGGTCAAGATAGCGATATCTAGGCTGACGTGGAACAAAGCTGCTGGACGGAGGGGCTGATCTGGATGGGCGCTTGCACCAGCTCGTCTGTCGGAGGAAAGCATGCCCAATGAGTGGCCCATCGTTTCTCCGGTCCGCCAAAAAGGAGACCAATTTGACTTCGCCATCTATCGAGTTCTCAGTCTCCTTAACATCGCGTACAAGATCCTCTCTGCTGGTTTGTGTGAACGCCTGACACCATTCGTCAATAGTCTGACATGTCCTTATGCGGTTTCAGGCCGGTAAAGTCCAACATCGACCAAATTTTCACACTACGGCAGATCCTGGGAAAGACCCAAGACCACCACCTATTCGCCGATTTCAAGGCCGCATATGACATAGTGCATGGAGACAAGCTATACGGAGCCATGTCTAATTTTGGCATTCCTGCCGAACTCGTCAGCTTGCGCAGGATGACGATGGAGAACCCTCGCCGAGATCTTCAATGCAACGAGACCTTCAATGTCAAAAAAGTTTTAGACAAGGCGACACGCTGTGGTTTGATGTCTTCAATAACATACTTGAGAAGCTGGTGCGAAACTCAAACGTCAACTCGAAAGTAGGCTTAGGGGTAAACTGATGAGCATTAGGTGCGAGATGGGGTATTGCGGGCGAATTCATGTTGCGGAGGAATGCAGCTGGCTAGCTTATTTGATCATAGTTTGCTAGTGTAGCGATAAAAGACGGACATGGTGATAAAAGTGGGCTCTTAATTGACTGATGACTGACATTCGCAGAGCAGTTGTGGTGGTAGGCAGAGACAACCAGAGGGCTCACCGGTGACCACATCATGAAGAGAATGTCGAAAGTAGGTATCAGGTTGAATAGAAACCATGAAACCATGAATGCAGTTCGCTAGCGTTTATTATTCGGTCTATAACTTAATTCCTGTGGTTTTTTTTGTTTTTAATTTGAACGTTTATTTAGGAAAGACATGTGCGATAGTATTATTCAAAGCATCGCCCATCTGAAGCTATGACTTTTTCCCATCTTTCTGGCAATTTGTTGATCCCATCCCAAAAGAACTGCGCCAAGAATGAGTCAAGCCAATTTTTGATATTCTGCTCTGATGTGTACCGTACTTCAGTGAGGGCGTTCTGCATCGACCGGAACAAATGGCAGTCAGAAGGGGCACGGTCTGGGCTATAAGGCGGGCGGAGTAAGACTTCCCATCCACTCTTTTGTGGGGCCGAGCGCTGTCATGATGCAAAATTATTGCCCCTTTTCTGGTCGCATATTCCGGGCGTTCTTCGGCAACTGCTCTAGGTAGCGTTGTCCATTGACGGTTTCACCCGGTTTTAGCAGCTAATACAGCACACCCTTCAGATCCCACCAAATACAGAGCATTACCTTCGCGCCATGGATATTCGGCTATGCCGTAGATTTGACTGTTGCGCTTGGGGTTTTCGTATTGTATCCATTTTTCATCAACAGTAACAATCCGATGCAAAAATGACTTCCTTTTGTGGCGTTCCAGCAGCATTTTGGACATGCAAAACCACATGCAAAACGTGTAGCGGCTTGAGTTCATGTTGAACCCAATTTCCTTGCTTTTGAATATATCCAGCTGCTTTAGAACGTTTTCCTATGGCTGCTTGAGTGGCACCCAAAGTTTGTGCGAGCTCTCCTTGTGTTTGGCAACAATCTTTATAGAGTAATACTTTCAGTTCTTCGTCTTCAAACTTTTTTGGCTGCCCAGGGCGTTCATCGTCTTCCAAGCCACCATCACCACTTTTAAATCGCGCTCAGCTAGCCCATGTTCACCACAAACTTCCATCAAAATACGATGTCTTTCGCCAGCAGTTTTCTTCATATTAAAGTAATGAAGAAGAACTCCACGCAAAAACACTTTTTCAGGCACAAAGTTCGACATATTTGAGTGAGCTTTGTTGTTTAAGCTTCAAATGAATGACAGTAGCTTTCCAACGCATGTTCCAATGGAATAATACAAGTTACGCCATCTCTTAGCAAATCGCACGAAGTTATATACCCAATAAAATAGCGATACGTACAAAGAAGAGAGGAACAGAGAGTCTGTCTAGTAGGTGCAGAGTGGTCTTAGGAGCACCAGGCCAGATATGAGTACAACGCACTCAAGCGTGGGACGGATATACGCTTTATAAATTAAATCCAAATCAGGGGGGGGGGGGGGGGCAGCGGGGTTATTTCTTACATCGATTTCTTACATCGCGACCTCAAATATGTGATCGTTCCAACTAAGTGTTGTGTTGATACACATACCAAGGATGGAAAGCTTTCCGGCTTCATCGACACAGGCGACATTCATGGATAATGGCTGAGTATCAATGGTTCGTTGGAGAGCAGACAACATTGAGTTTTTGGACCATTAAATTTCACTCGGTTGTTGCTATGCTGTCAGGATCGGAACTCAATGTGTTTAACATAAGCTGCCGTTCCAGGGGGTCATGAGTCTTGGAACGAATATGAAAAGTTGAGGGTGCTGTCATCAGCGACAGCTTGGACTGGATTAGGAGCAGCAGATGAGGGATGATTTACAACAGGGAAACTTGGTCAGTACAGAACACAGGAAGGGCAGCGTTTAAGTGCTAACCCTCATAGGAGCGGAAAAGGTGGTCCATTCCTACTAGGACTTCAGTTTGGAATTGTCTAAATCACTAAACCTGTTGGTTTTCGGTGATGTCGCATCTTATCAAGCTTACTTACTTACAGAATGCAAAGACGTTTCTTTTGAGCCCTCAACCGTGCCACTGAGCCCAATAGGAGGTAAGAAAAAGTGCCGACAAAAGTGACCTGCAAGATCTGGCCATGGGGGGTCCATACCGGCCAGGGACTGGCCATGGACTCACCATACTGGTGCGTCGGCGGGCGGGCCTTCCTTCTGGCCATCGATAGAAGATGTAACGACGCCTAAAATTTGCCGCTACCTCTCTTAGGAGCGGAAAAGGGATAACGGAGGCAGAACAGAGTCTTGGGGCACACCAGCATATACCTGGTGGATATCAGGCTGGATCCCACCCAAAACAACTTGAATTGAACAGTTCGAAAGGTGAATTCTAACCCACAGAAGAAGAGATTCATCGATACCATAGACACGCATTTTCGACAAGAGAGATTGATGTCAAACTCTGTCAAATGCCTTAAAAATGTCAAACGCAACGATCTTACTTTCGCCTGTATTGTGCAAAGATTGGGTCCACTTTTCGTTGAGATGAGCTATCAGATCACCAGTGGACCTGTTGCTGCGGAAACCGTACTGCCGGTCATTAAGAAGCTTCCGCGATTCAAGATATTTGAATTATTTCAAAAGCTGATGATTTATCAGCGTTTCCCTGACCTTAGAAAGAAGGGACATACATAAGTGCTGTGGGCCGGTATGCTTATGAAGATGCGCTCTTTTTAGCGACGGGCGAATGCTGTCTTCCATCTGCTCGGACAGAGACCTAAAACTAGGATGGACGAAAACTCCTACGCAGTGGCTTTACCAGCGCAGAAGAACACTTCTTCAGAAGAGTTGGGGGAATACAATCCGGGCCATCGGATTTGTCGAGATCATTGAGTGCTCTTGCAACTGTTTGAGCAAAGTTTCGCACTTGAGACCACCGGACAGACACCGCACAGCCCAACTATTCGAATCCAATTTTCTAACCATTTCCGCAGCCTCCGTAGCAGACCATTTAATCAACGGCCCAGACAACCAAAAAAACCCAGAACATCGTCCATAATTAGAATGGAATTTCCCCAAAGCCTCTGTCTCTCCTATTAAGAGCTTAATGCCTTCGAATAAATCAACTCGCAGCCGAAGGTGGCCTATTGGACTGCGGCAAGATTTACGACAAGAAAATTGAATTCCCACTGCGAAATGAATGGCGGATACCCTTTCATAACTTCTTGAATTTCTCAGTGGGAAATATCCCCTCGAGTCGGGAGTGCGGTGGCCCCGCGCACCGCTTGGGGCAGCACTCCTCCTGCTCTGCTTTGCCGTGGTGTAAATTATGTGCCCATAAAACCAGCGCAGAAGGGAAACCCGTTGTTGGTGTCCAGACGAGAGTCGATTAGGCCGTTCTATGCAAATGTCAGTCGACCGCACATTAGTCACATGAAAAGGGCGCGGCTACTGCGCTCTCACACACCAGAAACTTCTCACGGATGTACGACGAGCCTCATTACACACGCGAAACAATCGACTTCCTGTGGTATCCTTGCGATGCGATGTCCGGCCCAGAGTCTGCTCTAATATGAAGTTAACAATCCTTAATAACCGTCGGGATTACAGTAATTATCTGGTCTGTTCGTGGGAAGTGGAGATTCTGAATTAGACGAGGATTGTGCGAGGGGCGCGACTGGATCAAAAGGGATGCGCAGCTCACAAATATTTGCCATCCATTCGATTTAATGAGCAACTCCTTGAAGTGGATACGCTTGGGCAATTATTCGCTTGTCGGAGGTTGCCTCCTTGGCAGCAGGTAGATCGGATTGAAACTTTCATCTTTTCGAATTATTTGTGGGTCCTTTGCACCTTGTTTTGACTTCGAACGATTTCATTCGAGCATCGCGTTGGAGATTTCGTTCCGCGTTTCGAGACAAAATTAAGGGAGGCGAGGACTCACGGTTACGTCAAATTCAGTGGTATGCCGGTGATCGGGTTTTAAGTTAAAAATATTTATCCCATCCTTACAGTCAGCTAGACGAAGTCTGTGTACTTTGACACGCAATCGTGAATGCAACAGTGATTCCGAAAGTTTGAATAGATTCGTGATTCGAGATTGCTGCCGAATCAAAAGTTCTCACCTGTTGTCTCAGAAAAACTGAGCGAACATTCGTCTTACAAGGTATAAGTGAAGCCACGGACGTCAACAGGAACAAATGTACTTTGGAGACTGTCAATTCAATAATGCACATTGAAAAACAAGCGACGGAAATCCCTGATCCCAAATGTACTATGTTGTCATATGCGTACTGCACTACAGTGCTAACCAGGGTAATATGCGTTCTTGTCTCTCCAGTTCGCACGGTTCTCTGCAAATTGGCTATAATACCGCACACTCAGTTGGGTAGGGATCTTCCCGTTAATACTCGCAGTTTCACAGTCTCAGAACAGGCTTTTTAATTACCTTTCAGCATTGTCCTTGTCGTGTATCTGCGTCTGAAGCCCTCGCTTAATGTCAGCGGGGTCCGTAGAGACCGAAATAGAGGTCGTTAGTCACTGCAGAGTTGAACAAAGCAGTCAAAAAATATTGGAATTTCAATATATCCCCATTCGTGTGACTTCCGAGTGGCGAAATTAATATTGTGTAGCAGGACGAAGGCGAAAAATGTGTTCTGGCAAAGCATTCGCCAACTCAGGGGAAGGATATTCATATTCATCATCGAAGGAGTCAAGTCCGAAGATTGCAAAGACGTGGACATCTTACGCAGGTGGAGCGAGCACTTTTCGGAGCTGCTCAATCCCGAACAGGGCACTGAGGATGGCAGACCAGTAGTCTTGAGTGGGGCTGAAAATAGTCCAATGGCGGAGGAAGTCATTTTGGCGATCGAATCGCCGAAAGTTGGCAAATACGCTGGTGTGGGTGAAATCCGGCTAGAAATGCCCAATGCAATGGGTAAAGAGGGAGTTTTATGGCTCTCTCGTGTCATTTAAGTGGTCTGGGGACGCGGCCAGTTACCTGGCGATTGGCTAACTTGTTGAGTGTCCCACTTATCAAGAAGGGGGACAAAAGAGATTGCTCCCACTACAGAGGCATATGTCTTTCAAGTCTCCCCGGGAAAGTCTACGCTAAGGTGTTGCAGTCGCATTCTGGGCCTATGGTCGAGCCCAGGATGGGGGATGAACAGTGCGGCTTTCGTCCCGGTAGAAGTACAACCGACCACCTTTTCACTCTAAGAATGGTACTTGAGAAGGCTTGGTAGTAGGCCTTGATAGTAGGCATACTCTGGAGTGTTCTGCATGAGTATGAGATTGATGAGGGCCATTCAGTCTCTATACACAAACTGTAGCAGCTGTGTCCGGGTTAACTTTGGACTTCACCAAGGGTGCGTCTTGTCACCTTTCCTTTTCATTGTATATATGGACTGGATGTGGCAGCCCAGCCGAGGCCATGAATGTTTCACATTGGGAGAGGTGAGGGTAGGTCATCTTCTTTTTGCAGATGACTTGGTTATCCTTATGAAGGTCAACATGGACAAATCGGAAGTTATGGTCAGCTCCAGAACGCCTGTTCAATGCACTCTACAGGTTAGTGGAGTCCCATTGAAGCAGGCGGAGAAGTTTCCGTATCTCTGGGTCTTTTTCACGAGTGATGTAAGGAGAAATGCTGAGCTTTCTTATGGGATAGGTCAAGCTGCTTCAATTTCGAAACAGCTTGGTGGATCTGTAATCAGGAAGGCCGAGCTTGGTGTCAAAGCCAAGTTGGCGGTTTTCAACTCAGTATTGATTCCAACTCCCACCTATGGTCATGAAATTTGGGTAATGACCGATAGACTAAGATCGCGAATACAAGCTGCTGAGATGGGATATCTCCGTGCAGTTGTCTGATTTACACGCCCGGATAAGTTGAGAGACAAGGCAGTGCACGAGGAACTTAACTTTGAGGAGCTGCTTCTTCGAACGGAGAGAACTGTGCTTCGGTGGTTTGGTCACATGGCACGAATGTCCCCCTCATTACGACTTCCGCGGCGGGCGTTGAATGCGATTCCATCGGGTAGGCGAGCGCTTGGCAGACCCAGGACGAGGAATTGGACCAAAAATCGCCTGGTTACGCTTGGGCATAACTCCTGATGAGTTAGAGTCGATGGCGGAGGATCGAGTTGCCTGGAGATCTGTCGTGTTCGGTTTAACCGCGACCCTTTTAGTGGAGAATGCGGGTCAGAAGATGACGGCGAGGACAGAGGCGACTTAATTGGCTGGAAATAAGGCCTGCTTATATGTTTGATTTTTTAAATATTTGGTAGCAAATATTTTTCAGAAGTGGCAACCATGTCTCTCGTCCCAGGTTTCATGTTAGTCATGACGCTACTCCTACGCCAGTTTAAAATTAACATCGGAAGATGATTAATAATTTATTACTTTAAATGCCAACAAGCGCATTGACTGGCAGACATGTCAAAACTGGCGCTGTACAGCTCCTCCCATACACGATCTCATCTCATACACGCTGTCCCTCTTCACAGGTATGATTTGCGAAAGTAAAGTTGTCCCGTTGGGATCAAGCTTAGGTCCACTCTTCTTCATCATCAGTGCTAAAGTTTAGGAGGGGTTATGCGTATGCGGACGACACAACGATAATTTGACCGTAAAACTGTTTATGAGTCGGTTTGATCTTTGTTGGATCTAGTTTTGAAGCACATTGTTGAGAGGAGTCCACTAGGGCGGCTGCTTAGCCTTGTACATCAAGCTCACATCCAAGCGCTTAAGGTGACGGCGGACAAAAAGTCCAGTGGCAATCGCCTTATTCTATGTTCCAACTTTTCATCTTCGATTTAGGCACATTCTGTCCCAACGCACTCCCAGCGGTCTTTGTGAAATCTAAGACAGACAGGCAGCGGTTCCACGATCATAGTCTAGACCCTTGTCCTTACTCCCACAGTTGTGATCATCAACAGCGATTCCAAGCAACGTCTGTGCCTATGTACGTACGTCAATCCCGAAGTATTCATTTATCCAAATCCCGTCATAAATATTCTTGGCATCTCTGAATAATGTGCGAAAGAACAGCTAAAGTCTGGCTGGCTTTTCAGAGACCAATCCGTAAAACCCACCTAGCTGCTGACCCCGCCTTAGAATTGCGAAGATTCCGTCTGTCGGTGAAACCCTTTCCCCCGGTCATGTGGGCGACCTGAACCCATTGTCAAAATGGCAGCCGTCAAAGAGCATGCCACCTGAAAATGTGTCTGCCGATCGGACAGAAAACAACCTCTCGGCCATCTGGCGCGACAAGCAACACGCAGATTAGTTAATAAAGGCTCCCTTATCCGCGGACCATCTAAATCAAACGTGAATAAAAACATATTTTTGTCATTTATGGGCGGTCATAAAAACAGCTGTAAACCTGGGTATTTAGCAAGCTCACCCAGCACACAGAGGAAACGTCTCAATATGGGACCAGCGATTATAAGGTCGTACAAAATCTCTCCCATCCCCCACCCGAGCCCAAACATCGCATGTATCTTGGATCTCGCAGCAAATGAATTGAAATTCAGACGAGAAAAAACCCACAACTCTGTGAATAAATTTGGGATCCGGTCAGCGGACAATTGTGTGTTGGTCGTTGATCACGTCACGTTGCTAATCGCTGGAGTCGATGTGCCGGCCATAACGGTTTGCCAAAAACTTGTGGTGTGTCGAGGCGGCATTAGAACAGCACTCGGCGCATATGTCACCACCGGGGGGCTGCGATCAATAAGGAATGTCGAACACGTTCCGGTTGGCTCATAAAGACCGCGAACTGATCGAGAGTGCTGGGTCGTAAAGCTTCCCAAAGTCTCGTCGACCCGCTTCGCCCGCGGATGACAGCAGGTTTTACGATATGATAAACAATCTGCTGGACCGTATTTGCAATTCATTAGGACGCGATCGATGCAGGGGTCCGCGGTACGGAGTCTGCGGTCTAATTAGAATCATTTAACACGCGGAGTTCTGAATTCTTCTTCACGGCAGAGGTGTAGTTTTATGCAGTGCTGATGACTGACGTTGGTCGTGACTTTTTGGCTCGAGATCGGCGTTGTTTTGAGTGACATTTGATGGACGTTCGAACCATCTGTCGGCTGTCATCGGGCAGAAATGGTGAATTGCGAAACTGACATCAGCACTCGGCTGGTGATCGCATCCGTGGATGGTGCATTTGTCGTGACATATGGCAGTCGTGTGCGCGGCTAGAATCGGCTAGCCTCAAAGGGATTCTGCCGAATGTCAAAGCTCACAGTCATTATGGTGAGTTTCTGTAAACCGATCGTCAAGTTGACAATTATGCTGCCAGAGGTACAGTGCGATAGATCAGGGGAGCACATTTAATGAGTTTTGTGGCTCAGAGGAAAACAGAAATTGGTTTCGCTGAAATTTGTGTGAAGGTGGACAAAGCGTAGAGCGGGTAGCAACTAATAATTATGAATGCGTTGACGGCAAGTAAAGCCTTGAGGCATGTATCCCCATGGTGGTTGAGAGTGCGCTGGAAGCCAATATTGATACGTCACCTGCTCATTTATTGCTTGGCACGAGAGACAAGTGCACATCCTCCTAAAGAGGAGATTGATTGGCATTCCTTGCGCTGAAATTGTGCAAACCTCATTTATTCTCACGAAAATCAGTTTTCTATCCATAAATTGATTAGTTTAAACTAAAACATGGAGACGGGCGTAAAAGTCGACATCCGTGGCGCTGTGGGTTGGTTGCGTCGGCTTGGGCCTAATTTCCCCAGGTTCGATGCCCGGTACGAGCAAAAATACTTTTCACGGCTCACTTCTTTCGAGTCACAACAAGAGTCACAACAAGAGTATAACAGCCTAGAAAAAACTACACAAATTGGCGGTTCGGAGTCGACATAAGACTGTTGGTCCATTCCAGTCGTGAAAGAACAACAGCACTAGTGATTGCTGAGAAGCTGGCCCCTGGCTCTCTACTAGCTGTAGGGTATTTTGTGATGGAGACGAGCAACTTCCCAAAAACGGAAAAAAGACACATGTGATTTCAAAACTAATTCTGAGCTTGACTGAAAGCAGACAACAACCAGCAATTGGCAAGCAATCCGTGGGCTGACTTCTTAGAGTGGAATAACTTCCTCTTATGATATTGAGCGTCATACTCGTTGGTTGCTGCATGGAAAGAGTCAGTCGTTGAGAGGAAAACAGAGCAATTCTCGGAAATCGAAGCATCTTACTGCGAAGCCATTGGACGACTCATCGAAAGGCAATTGTCCGAAACTGTCATCGAATGCAAACGCGAGGCACACCACACTGCCTCATTCGCACTAGATCCGATAGAAACCGTTGTTTTCTATCGTTGGATAGTTCTGTGGGGTTAGCCCGAACCATAGTTGACTTCAGTGGGTAAGAAAACAAATTTCAAAGAGTCTGTAATTGAGTCCGCAAAGTTACGCAAAAACAAAAACACACGTGATCTAGTACTTCGACATGAGTGGAAGCGAGGCAAAAGTGAACGAAACTTAACGAATCTTAACGATGTGTACCATGTCATTGGCACTGCTAACACTAGAACATTGCTGTGTTGTCTGGTCCCCATTATATGAAAACGCTAGCAAAAGAACTGAAAGAATACACACCCAACGCGTTCTATTAAATCTGAGGAGCTGCTTGCACTTGTCTATTGGTATGTCCCAGAAAGATGCCTTAGAAATAGAAATGAGCTTCTCATTCCCAGTCAGAGAACAAATTATGAGTGTAACAATCCAATAAGTCGCGCTTTAATGCTATACAACTCTGTTTGTCATGAAGTCGATCTTCAATTGAGCAGGGATGATTTTAAGAATACAATTTTGAATTTATTTAACTCTGCTGTATTGGGTCTATACATTACTACGTGCGGTTTGCTAAGAGATGGCGTAACTATACAATATTCGCATCATTTTGATCAAAAGATGTAATTTTCATTGAAATGAAATAAATAAATGATTTATAGTCAAAAAACGTAATTTTAGGTGAAAAAAGGCACAATTTTATGAAGATTAGATTAGATTAGAGTGCCCGATAGGCTCAGTAGGTTGAATGTTAGAGCTTTTGTTAAGATAATCAAGCTATTGGGTCTATAACTTAAAGCTAAGCTACTTTGCTAAAGATGGCGTAGCTTGTATTATTCCATTGGAACATGCGTTGGAAAGCTACAGTCATTGTTCGTCATTCATTCGAAGATTAAACAACAATAATTTTTTTTCACTCAAATATGTCGAACTTTGTGCCTGAAAAAGTGGTTTTGCGGGGAGTTCATTACTTTAATATGAAGAAAACTGCTGGCGAAAGTCATCGTATTTTGGTGGAAGTTTGTGGTGAACATGGGCTAGCTGAGCGCGATTGGTGGTATGTGCGATTTAAAAGTGGTGACTGTGGCTTGGAAGACGATGAACGCCCTGGGCAGCCAAAAAAGTTTGAAGATGAAGCATTAGTCTATGAAGATTGTTGCCAAACACAAGGAGAGCTCGCAGAATCTTTGGGTGCCACTCAAGCAGCCATAGGAAAACGTTCAAAAGCAGCTGGATATATTCAAAAGCAAGGAAATCGGGTTCAACATGAACTCAAGCCGCGACACGTTTTGCTTGTGGTTTTGCATGTCCCAAATGCTGCTGGAACGCCACAAAAGGAAGTCATTTTTGCATCGGATTGTTACTGGTGATGAAAAATGGATCCAATACGACAACCCCAAGCGCAACAAATCATAAGTGAAACCCGCCCAACCAGCCAAATCAACGGCAAAGCCGAATATCCATGGCGCGAAGGTAATGCTCTGTATTTGGTGGGATCCGAAGGGTGTGCTGTATTAGCTGCTAAAACCGGGTGAAACCATCAATGGACAACGCTACCGAACACAATTAGTCCGTTTGAACAGAGCAGTAGCCGAAAAACGCCCGGAATATGCGACCAGAAAAGGGGCAATAATTTTGCATCATGACAGCGCTCGGCAACACAAAACAGTGGATGGCAAGTCTTACTCCACCCGCCTTATAGCCCAGACCGTGCCCCTTCTGACTGCCATTTGTTCCGGTCGATGCAGAACGCCCTCACTGAAGTACGGTTCACATCAGAGCAGATCATCAAAAAGTGGCTTGAAAAAAGTCATAGCTTCAGATGAGCGATACTTTGAATAATGCTTTCTTAAGTAAACGTTCAAATTTTGAAAAAAAAAAAAACCGCACGAACTAAGGTATACGCCCATTAGGTTTAACTATTTTTGTCTGGCATTTAAGAAAAATGAATTTTAATAAGACAGGCATCCTGAATATTATATTATTCAATTCATTTATTATTTATTATATCATTCATATCATTTATACTTTGGAATGAGAATACTATTCATTATTATTTGATGAATTATTAATTCAATGCAAAGCCTGGAAAATTAGAATGTGCTGCTTTGTGTATCGTGGTCCGTTTTTACGCACAGAATTTTAAGAATTTTAAAGACCGAACCTTTACAATTGGGCGTATAAAAGGACGACACGATTTGGAGATGATCGCAGTCTAACCGAGATCGTGTATGCACACAAGCTAATATGAAGCTATACCATCAGCTAGATTGGCCTTTTATGAGTGGACGGACTGAACAACTCGTTTGGTCGTCTGGTCCTGTATTCGTCAGTAGGTGGAATAATATTTTCTTTTTGTTTTTGTATCTTTTTCTTTAAATTTGAATTTTTTGAATAAAGCTTTGAAAACAGTAATCGTTGGTTATCTTATCTTTAAACTGTAAAATGTGTGGTACATACTAGAGTCATGTAAATGTAGAACTATCTTTTTTGCCATTTTTATTGCCTAACTGCGAACTGTGTGTAGATGGGGTACGGAGGACAAGTATTTGTCAACTACGCTGGCTTGGCCGCATTGAGCGCATATGCTAGACAAAAATGACAGAAAACTAGATAAGATCTAATTTACCTCTGCCCACTGACTCACAGACTTACATTCATGACGAGCTTGCTGCTACGAGGAAATGGTGACAGCAAGATTCAGAGCTCGACAGTCCAATGTCAGAAAGCTGCACCAGCCAACAGAGAGGAGTTTTGACATTGGACACCCGAGCACACCAGTGATTGCCAGAGCCTACGAAGAGCAATTACGTGAGAGACTCTCCGGTATGCCCACGCCGAACACCTACGCCAACGAGATGTAGTTGCATTGCCGCTCGGTCAACCAAGAGGCAGCGGAAACAACCTAGGTTAACGACCACTCCCGACAAGAAACCCGCGGTATGATGGCATCTGACGGGGCATACCAACAGGCGATGCAACAGAAAACAAGGGCAGCGCAAGAGGAGTACCAGGCTAGAAGACGGGTGGAGAAGAAACTTCGGGCGTAGAACCGAAGAATAGGTCTCTCTCAACCCCACAGCTCAAGGATATCGAAGAGTCTAGGGACAGACAGAAAATACGGGACTTTTATAAACAAGCCAAAAGCCTTGCTATTGGCTTTAGGAAACGCATCCAGGTTCTTCGAAACTGTTACTGACCCACAGGCAATAGTGGACGTGCTTAAGCAGCCAATTCATTTGCAGAGTCTCTTGAATGAGAAAGTAGGCCTTTTTATGGATTTTTCATTGTGCTGCTCCTAAAAATAGCTTAAGCTTACCGTCTGTCATAAATAAGACTGCACATGTCAATGGCTCACTGTTTATTATAGCTGTTCGCGATATAACGCTTTAGCGACTTGCAGCAATGCAGGAACTAACGTTTTCGTCGTCAACTACACTGGCTTAGCCGCATTGAGCGCATAGACTTCAAAAACAAGCCCCCTGCTCCGAGAAGGAGAGGAAGCACGAACCTCAGGAACCAAGACCAACTTATCGTGACAGCTTCATCATGACGACTGCAAGCAGAGCTATAGCATGGGTTGCAGGCCATATTCCACTGCAAACATGCGTTTCTTGGCAACTCAATAAATCTCCATTCCTCATCCTATTGCATTTTTGATTCCATGTTTAAGATCAGGTCCGGATCAGGTGAAAAATCGTACAAAAATCAAAACTCGATCGAATGCCCATCTGAGGTCTTAATTATCCGAACCCCATGTCGTGTAATGTTATGAAAGTCTCCTACGACTTGGTCTGAATCCTCCAGAGACATGCCGCAGATTCCAAAGTCCATGAATGTGTTCCAGATAAAGGTGCAGAATGTAATTACTGCAGACAACACCACCGCACTCCATTCACTTCACATTTCCCAACACGAATCGCGGCCGACCCAAGAGCCCCAGCAGCTCTGAGCGTGCCTCTAAGAATGGTCTCTGGCTCACTCTCTGATGACAAATCATACGCTACGCTACCGATATGATCAATATCGATTCAGTTTTTAATTGAAATTCAGTGGGGAATGCCTGCGACAGTGCACGATCGTGGGATGTGGGAACTGACACGATTCCTGACCCAGCGCGCCCGTCGGTGGAATTAAATTGACTCCATTAGCCGCTGGGTGGTGGTGTGCCATTGCAGGACTATCTGCACACGGAATCGCAACACTCTGCTAAGGAAGTCAGCAGCGAGCCATGACATCACAACCGAAATGGGCAGTGATTCATGACCCGCACCTAGTACACATCATCCACCCATCAATCTCGGTTATTAATGGCAACTTAGTGACTGAGGGCACACTCGTAGGACACGACGCCGACATCGGCTTCTATTCTCTGCCACAAAAGAGGCAATTTAGGCCACACCTCGGCTTGTCACACCGACAGCAGCCGCAAAGCCGTAAAGCTGTAAAGCGCAGTTTGCTGGATATTGTGACAAATCACACCGCCGCCGCACAAGATTTATATCCGAAAAGTTTTATTTATTATTTATTGAGATACATTTTCACCCTGAAGCAGCGGCAGGAATGCACACCTTGAAAGTGTTGTCATGTTTATTCAAATTAACTTGTTGCCGAGAAGTGTGGCAGAGCTGCTGGTGGTGGCGTGCAATTGGAAGCACAAGTCGTGAGCTATGCACACGTCGTCGTTTTGTGATGCATAGATAATGTTTCTGTGTTAACACAAGTAATCGGCCGCTGATTCTAAGCGGCCGTGTGTGGGCAAGGGGATGCCATATGAACGCGGACTAGAGTCTATTGAGTGGAATGCGTTCCACTCTGGGGTGCGTTGCAGGTCATGCTCATGCTTGGTCACTTGATGCAATTATCTCCAGGAAGTGTTGTGACCACTTCCATTCGACTCGGGAAACTCCCGTGGGAAGTGTATCCTTTCATCTGACAAGAACCATTTCTTATGCAAATTTCATTGTCCATACACACACGCAGTCAGCGATCACAGCCAGTCACACACGATCATCCACCTGACAACATCGAGGCATAAAATCCATTAGTGTTGTATGGGTGCAACCATCCAAGGGACTGACATGCACCACAGCATGTCCAGGCTGTGCTCGGAGGCAGTAAAGTGTTCGAGTTTATTTCCTAGCTCGCCTGGGTTTCGTCGCACGGTCGCCCAATGTGGTCCCGGGCGCTGACAGAGTGGCGACGATTTCCGGAAAATCTCGGCATAAATTCGGGAAATTATGTCTTTTTGATTGGACAGCTGCCAGATCGGTGTCTGCGTCTGGCGTGTCGAAGTGCGGCGATGGAGTGAATCGAATCGCTCGATTCTGGCTTTGGAAGGGTATCTCTGAAACAATTACGCTTTGGTCACATGCCGGACCATGCAGGATGGCGGGGATTGATGAAAGTGGCTGTCTTGCATATTCCTGATTCGATACGCACAATCTTGCAGGAGCCCACACTGGAGGCGGCTTGAGACTGAGGGTGCTTACGGTTGGAATTGCCTTGTTTTGCCATTAGAGGGTAATTGACTTTAAATTGGATTACGAAGTGAAAGAAGGGTTTATTAGGCTCTGGCGGGGGAATGGTCATTTATGTGATTGGTAGCTCAGTGTGATTCGTAACCATGGAGCTACGTGGCCTTTTCACTGTCATTTTTTAAATGAACAGAGCGAACGAGACGAGTATCCTATGAGTGAAAGATCGGTTCATGGTCGCTTTAGGCGAGACAAGGCAATATGGACTTGTAGTCACAAAATTACATTAAGTCAGCAATGGTTTGAATGACGTTTTGACGTTTACTTTTTTTGTCGTACACCAGCGTTAGCTTTTTTGAATAAGTAAGTATCCGCATATGGAGGATAATTCGTCGGCTTAGCAAGAAATCGTCGTAAGACCATTTTTGTAAATTGTGCGGGACAGTGATTTCGAATGTAATTGAACACTAGAACCACCAATTGTACCACCTAGTGGCAGCCGTGGCCTTGTGGGTAAGTGCGTCGACCCCAAGCTGATCAGAAGGTACATTGCTACGACTTCTTCCAACAGTCTCTTTGGGGCTTCCTACATAAACACTACGTACCATGAATGGGTGCTCCTTAAGGTCCTTACTCTTCCCATTCCTCTATTTAGACACGATTGCCCTGATACACGAGACAGACGGATGCCCTGTGATCTTCCATGTCGTACGTCGAACAGCGGACAGGCGACTCTAATACAAACCGGATATCGCTCGCACCCACGAGGATCTTCTTCGGTTCAGTAGAGCGATCCCCGCCCGAGATAGGAAACAGTCTGTCAAAGAACGCCAATTTTACTGGTGGTTACACCGAAATCAGTCTCCGCCACCAATGGCCTTTCTAGACGACCCCGTAGTTGACCATGGTGGCCAGCTTACATAGGTTATATATAAGTCGAAATGCTCAGTTATAATTTAGATTTCACTAGTTAGAGTACCCGCATGCGGCCAGTAGGTTAGTATTAAGAACAAATTGAATTGTTAAGTGAATTGTTAAGTTACTTAAGCTAGTTTTAAGTTCTCTTGTCTAGCAAGTAAGTTTCATTAATTTCAATAAAACCAAAATAAGGACCCCTACGCAACTGAATCTCGATGCCTAGTTTCGATTCCCGGACGGTACGACGAAAATAATAATAATAAATTATAATTTTGACGGCTCCACCTCTTTCGAGTCACTGACAATGCTCTAAAAGTACAACTGTCTAGAAAAGCTTCTCAAAAATTAGACCTTCGGAGTCTCTCGTATTTCCCTGTACGCACTGCAGTTGACGTTGCAATACTCCATGACATTCGCACTACTTGCTGATACGCAGTTATACGCCTAGGTACCTCGATGGTAGTCTCACATTGTCCGTTTGGTGCTGGCATACAACTGAAGGTCCCTTCCAAAGTAACTCGCACATCACGAGTGATTGCTGAGAAGCTGGCCCTCTACGGGCTGTGGCTCCAACCATATTATTATTATTATAATTATAATTATTGTACCACTTCCAAGTGGTATGCATTTAACATTTAAAACTTTTTCTATTAAGGGATGCCCTCAATTGGAACGTCAAAAAATATATGTTTTGTGTGTTTCGTCACACATTTAAATATTTGATACCATCCCATCTGAAGCTATGACTTTTTTCCCATCTTTCTGGCGATTTGTGGGTCCCATCCCAAAAGAACTGCTCCGACTTGGCAGCCAAGAATGAATCAAGCCAATTTTTGATATTCTACTCTGATGTGAATCGTATTTCGGGTGAGGGCGTTCTGCATCGCCGGGAAGGTCGAAATGGTAGCCAGAAGGGGCAAGGTCTGGGCTATAGGCGGGTGGGGAAAAACTTCCCATCCACTGCTTTCCAATTTGTTCTTAACCGGAAAAGCAACGTGGGGCCGAGCGTTGTCATGATGGAAAATTATTGCCTCGTGTCTCGTCGCACATTCCGGGCGTTTTTCGGCTACTGCTCTCTTCAAACGGATCAATTGTGTTCGGTAGCGTTGTCCATTGATGGTTTCACCCGGTTTTAGCAGCTAATACAGCACACCCTTCTGACCCCACCAAATTCAGAGCATTACCTTCTCGCCATGGATATTTGGCTTTGACGTTGATTTGACTGGTTGGCCGGGTTTCACATATGATTTGTTGCGCTTGGGGTTGTCGTATTGGATCCATATTTCATCACTAGTAATAATCCGATTCAAAAATGACTTCCTTTTGTGGCGTTCCAGCAGCATTTCGGACATGCAAAACCATATGCAAAACGTGCCGCGACTTGAGTTCATGTTGAACCCAATTTCCTTGCTTTTGAATATATCCAGCTGCGTTTGAACGTTTTCCTATGGCTGCTTGAGTGACACCCAAAGTTTCTGCTAGCTTTCCTTGTGTTTGGCAACAATCTTCATAAAGTAATGCCTTCAGTTCTTCATCTTCAAACTTTTTTGGCTGCCCAGGGGGTTCATCGTCTTCCAAGCCAAAATCACCACTTTTAAATCGTGCAAACCACTTCTAGCACTTTCGCTCAGCTAGCGCATGTTCACCATAAACTTCCACCAAAATACGATGACTTTCGGCAGCAGTTTTCTTCATATTAAAGTAATGAAGAAGAACTCCCCGCAAAAACACTTATTCAGGCACAAAGTTCGACATATTTGAGTGAAAAAAATTATTGTTGTTTACGCTTCAAATGAATGACATTTACTGAAATGACGTGCAATGATAGTAGCTTTCCAACGCATGTTCCAATGGAATAATACAAGTTGCGCCATCTCTTAACAAACCGTACGTTCTTCAGTTATAGACCCTGAGCTAAGTTATAGATACTGAACACTTCGTTTGACCCAATTAATTTGCACAAGACCTTAAAGTTCGTCCTCCTAGCGAAAGAAGCTTTACAGAAAAACCTTAAATGAGCTACCTTAATACATCTCCGACTTTTCATCGGTTTATGTCCGCGATCTTTGCCACTTTCATCTAACTGCCTCAACCTCATTTAGCACCCACAAGTAACATCAATCGTGATAAATTCTTAATCAAACCCGAAGCTCTTTCACGCATCTTTCCCTCGCTAAGTGGCCATCAGACGTCAGAAGTCTAACAGTTTAACATCACAACAGTTCCGAGATAGACCACTTTACCCGTCTCTAGACATTAGCACCTCGCTTTGCCGCCACACTCGAGCGAACTCATGGCGAAACGATTTTCTGAAAGAAAAGCAAAAACGAACTTCATTGCTCAATCAAACCCATCCAATTTGATTAATGAATGAAGTGCCAGCGCAGCGCTGACAATGTCTGCGGTTAGCGGTTGGGACTCACAAACTCAGTCACGCAACGCCTGACGGTTCACACCTGCGCACTAAAGACAGGAGCCCGATTAAATTAACACTCGATTAGTTGCGCTTATGACTTACGAAACGATCAGCCATCGCTGCGGTCGTCAGTGTGATTGTCATTTCAGGCTATTTCGTCACTCGTCAATTAAAATCCATCACGGAGTCGTTGAAAGCATCTTCCATTTCGTTGGAAATCCATCCGCGGCGTCGATCGCTTTTACTTTCGATGAAATTGATTCTTCGCCGGCGTCGGAAAAGTGCAAGCGCATGAGTTCAACGAGTGCGAAGTCTGAGGTCAAGATGCTCACTTTCACCACCGATGCGACGCTGACTGCGCATCGAACTCCAGGAAGGATGAGTCGAGTGGATTATTAAATCGAATCATTTTTGCCGTTGCATCCGCGATCGGTCCATGCGATGGGTTTACGATCGAAAGGTTGATGATGGGTGAAGACGAATTCTGCTGGATGATGGATTCGCTGGTACTTCTCGAGGAGTTTGCGTGTTCATGCAAAAAGTTTCACTAATTCTTTAATGGTGGCTGAGGTGGTGGCGCGCGTTGCATAACCATCAATTGATCGCCATTGAGAAGAGTTGAGATCTGTGTAAATCGATGTCTGGGCAGGCGGGTGTTATGTAAAATGCTACATCTCCAATTGCAAGCAAGTCGTTGTAGAGGCTAGGGAAGGGAAGTTCAAATGGTGATGGAGAAGTTGCAAAGAGCATGACGGAGACGAGGGCGATTTTCACGAAGACCAAGTTAGTACCAACTTTGTTTGGCATTGACGACAATTTTTGAGTTGATTTAGTCTTGTTTGAGACCGTCTGAAAGATGGACTGTGAGATAAAATACGCCATATTTTACAAGTCTAGTGTGTTCAAGTGAACCTAAGATCGCACAATGAAATATTTATTTAGGCTCTGTTCTTCTCAGTGGACTGTAAACGAGTGCGGTAAACCATATCTCCTTCGGCCTTATATTTGCCCTTGTTCCTCGTGTGCCCATCGACACGACATTTCGGTCGCAACCATCCCTGTCCCACGCACTATGAAGTGGGATGTGGTTTGTGCTCGTTTACTCTGGAGATTTATTTGAACGGAACATTTTTTTTACAATTGAGATTACAGAGCGGCCACATGACTACCGGCTATTAATAATGTAGTAGACCATTATCTGCCGCCATATCTGGAAATTCATCAGATTCTGCTTTAAAATGAACCTGCTGTCAGTAATGCTTTCGTCTTCGCAAAGTCTGCGGATGCTCTGCTGCTTGATTGCATCCAGAAAATCATCGGTGGCCTCAAAGAACACTGCTGGTGGCCCATCGGACCCCGCAGCTTTGTTGTTCATTAACTTTTTGATGGCTGCGCCGCCTTCTTTCCCGGATCTACTCTTTTCTGGTCCAACGAGGATTTGAAGTGTAGCTTTACTTACTCCGCTATTCCATGCGTGTCATTTATCAGATTACCGTCGAAGAGCCTGGGTATAAAATATGGGTGACGCTACAGCCCTTAGAGGGCCAGGGCCTAGTTTCTACACCAACCACTGCTGTGCGTGCTCTTGTTCTCTCGCGAGTGGAAGGGACATACAGTTGTACGCCGACTCTGAAGTTACTGAACGAAGCTTTTTCTAGACAATTATCACTCTTCGATGCACAGTCAGTGACTCGAAAGAGGTGGGGCCGTGGAAATTATTTGTGTCTTGTCGTACCAGGAATCGAACCCAGGCAGCTAGGTTCAAGTGTGTAGGAGTCGTCGCACAGACCCAGTGCCTTTCGTAAGGCCTGCGACAAGATCTTTGCGACTTTGACCTTTTGTTTATCGAATTGTGGATTGTCCTTTTGGGATGTGGTGGTGATGTGGTAGCCGACTTAGCCTCGATGGTGATTCCTATCCCTGCTCTGGTAGAATCCATGCAGCTCGTCGTTCAACGTCGTTGGAAAGTTCTGCTCGTTTAGCAGATTTCACGCGTTGAGGTAGCCTTGTCGGGGGATTGTGTGTCTCAGGTTCCTGATTTCCTCGTTAGGATGGCTGTTGATGTCTATTAGCTGCTTGAACAGTGTCATCATGTCCTGTTGCAGGGGGACGATGCGTGATTTGTCGTAAAGTCTATTGTATCTGTGGTGCCTTTGGCGATCCCTGTCGAAGGTGATCGTTTGCTCTGGCGATCGTGATTCCTTCTTCTCGGTCGCAACCACCGCTATGGGTCTACCCTTCCGAGGGCTGCGGTAGTTGTTGTTCACATCGTAGACTGCTCTCGTCTGGCTCCTTCTTTTTGTTCCATGTCGGCTACCGATGACTGGTGGTGATGTGATGTGTTTTTCTCTGGCTGCCAGCCGCCAGTCATAAAAAAGGTTAAAAATTTCAAAGCATCTCTGGTCCTAACACTCACTCAAACATAAGTTAGCTAAAAAAAATCACATTTCCATTCGCGAATCGCTGCTGAATCACAGCAGCATCGCATAATTTCTGAAGGTCTGATAGTGTCTGATGATCGAATCAGGATAACTTCAAACGAAAATGGTTGCTGTCGAAACAACTAAGCATAGACCTGGAGCAAATGGGGGCTAGACATGAGGTTTTGCTGTGTGCTACACTCGAGGTAGCAATCACCCAGAAGCGGCCAGCTTTGTTCAATAGGAGTGGATCTGTGTTCTATCACTGAAACATCAGGGCATACACATTGGTACTGGCTTGTCAGAAAGTTCAGGGAGCTTGTTTAAGAGGTACTCACCCAAGCATCCACCATATAGTCCGGCCCTGACACCAAGTCCTGTCCATTACGAACTGTCCCATATTTTGCCATTTTTCAGCATGAAAACGATCTCAGGCACACACCCCGTCTAAATAGTTAAAAACACTTTGTTGTCGAGTAATGAATACAAATTCATTGATTATTTGAGGTCTAAACTAAAGCTGTCTCAGCTCTACTTCCTCTAAGAGCTCTACAGTCTGGTGTGAACCTGGGTCTCACTCAACGTTTCTCACTCAGTCTTCGCACGTTTCTCACTCAGTTTCGCACAGCAAGCCGGCTGAGGTCCCCCTCGACATGTGTGCCCCACCTTGTACGTGGACATCCTCCGTTGCTTTGTCCCACAGTGCGTGTTCGGCACGAATCAGGGATGTCACAGATATTCTGTGCCAAACATTCCCGCCTTCTCCTCAAAACCAACTCAGGCAAAAGTAGTCACACCTCGCATAATCCACCGCCACATCCGTCTGTTTATTGCATCCGCCAAACCCACCCGTTGGAACCAGTTTAAGTTCAAATTTCATACGTGCCTCCACTCCTGCCAACCACAGGAATCCACATAATTCAAGCTTCTAATTTCAATTCCCAAGAGTTCACGCCATTCCCCGTCCCTACCAGACCGACGACGCCAAGCGCGCATTCCTGTCAAAGAACTCTTTTGCATTCTGAGCATCCATGATCGCCCGCGATCGCAGATTTAAGGCAGCATCGCGAACTGCCAGACAGCATCCCACCGCGTGGCTGTGCTTTATCACTCCTTCTTCAGAGGAACCCGCACACACTTTCGCCATTTTCGGGCACATTCCTAAGATCAGCGCAGAAGTGAGAGAACAGATACACATCTTGGGCAGCATTTGCAGAATTAGAACACGGTCATCGCACACGGCACAACAGGTTGTGCCGCAGCGGGGAGCAGAGCCGCAGCCCAATGTCTTGTCGAAGGTGGGGCACTCACACTTTGGTACTCGTAGTCTTGTCAAATTAATTGTAATTAATCACCGACATGAGCTGACGGAGCTACAATGGAAATAAATCATTCCCAATCGGGGGGTGAAGCCAAACACGGCTTTTATCTGCAAATCCACGGCGGAGCTGGTAATGACCTTTGCTGCCGACAATTGACCCGGAATAGGATCATGTCGAGGCTTATCTTCTGACAGCGGTATCAATTTGAATGTTTAGAATGACAGTTGCCGAGGCGATTGATCATGCGGCGCTGTGTGGACTTCGGGTAGGCGTTGGAGTAAAACGAGACGTGGCGTTGCCGATGGAACGAGATAAAGAGACACTGCGGGTCGAGAAGCAAAAATCAGTTTCCTGGGAATGACTTCATCACGGAACATAGCTGGGTTAGATTCGCTTTCGCGGACATAGAAATGATGTGATTTAGTGGATACTACACACGGAGAGCAGCCCACAGAAAACGGGGAACTGAGGTTGAGGCAGACATTGTGTTCGGAAACCCATATTATGGAACAGCCAATGGTCGTCAGCAGCGTCTTAGAGGCTGGACAAGAACATGAGGCAGATGTCCAAAGAACAGTTCGACCTGACAGGAGGACAGCACGTCCGACAAGTGCAAACTTAGCACTGCATGCACAGTCGTCAAGCAAAGTGTTCGCTTCGGCAACGACCCGTTCGGGGAATAAGTTTGTAAACAAACCTTGCAGCAAAGTAAGTGAAATAATTGAAAGTGGCACAATGCCGGAAACGGTACATGAGCAAGCGATAGGTATGAAGGTGACTGGCAAGGTTGCTGCGGGGATTTTCAATAGATTCTTCAAGAGTGTCGTAAATCAGGATAAATATAGTAGAAAGTTAGATGTTTATCTGCACATGTTAACAAATCCATTAGCACTTACCTTGCCAGCCAAGCTTAAATTTTCTGTCTTTTTTTTGCGGTGGCCCTACCATATCGGCAAACAAGATCGACAAAGTGTTGACGTACCCAAAATAAACAGTACACAACGACAATCTACGAAAGTGGGTTTTATTTCAAACGAGCGCTCTCTAGAGAGAGCAAAGAAATTACTAGCTCTGTCCATTTTAACACAAGAAATTTCAATAGGTAAAGGGTGCTTTTGTACCTATTATCTTTTTGGCAACACTGGTTTAAACAGCTGACGCACGTTTCGTGTTTTGTTTCACTGTCAAACATCTTCAGTTTGGTCTATAATTTAACCATGAATCGTCTTACAAACGAACAACGCTTGCAAATTATTTAATTTTGTTATCAAAATGCGTGCTCTGTTAAGAAAGTTCATCGCGCGCTTCTTCCATTTCATGGTCAGCTTAATCGAAGCTAATTTTTGGCTCAATGGGTACGTAAATAAGCAGAATTGTCGATGTTGGAGTGAATATCAGCCAGAAGCATTGCAAGAGCTACCAATGCATCCAGAAAAAGTCACAGTTTGGTGCGGTTTATGGGCTGGTGGCATCATTGGACCGTACTTCTTCAAAGATGATGCGAATCGTAACGTAACTGTGAATGGTGAGCGCTACCGTGAGATGATATCCAACTTTTTTTGCCCAAAATGAGAGAGCTTGACTTGTATGACATGTGGTTTCAACAAGACGGTGCCACATGCCACACAGTACGCGCAACAATGGACTTATTGAGAGGCGAGTTCGGTGAACATTTTATTTCAGGTTCGGGACCGGTCAATTGGCCGCCTAGATCGTGCGATGTAACGCCTTTAGACTATTTTTTGTGGGGCTATGTTGAAGCTCATGTCTATACAGACAAGCCCTCTTCAATTGACGCATTGGAAGACAACATTGAAGCATTTATTCATGAGATACCGGCCGAAATGTTGGAAAGAGTATGCCAAAATTTGACTAAGCGGATGGACCATTTGAGGCGCAGTCAAGGTCAACATTTGCATGAAATAATCATCAAATAAAGATTTCACGCATTTTTCTGAATTTTATGTTTTTTGGTTTTTTTTTGAAAAACTTTCCTATAGCTTTTAAATAATCACCCTTTAATTTTTTATTCTTCAACTGATGCAGTTTATTTATGCAATTTTATTTCGAAAAAAAGTGAATGCTTACAATATTTATTTTTTGTTTGGCCTAGTGGCCGTCTACCAGAATGGCATTAAAAAGAAAAAATTACGTTAAAACATCACGTCAAGTTTTTTTCTTCATTACATTTGACATTTCTCAATTTCAGACTCACTCAATTTGAACCATGGAAAGATACACAATCGAGCAACGTGTTAAAGTTACTCAGGCTTATTATGAAAATGGACGTTCAAATCGAAATGATTATCGTGCACTTCGTGATTTTTTCGGTCATTTTAATCGTCCAAATGTGCGTACAATCGGAAAAATCGTGCAAAAATTTGAGCAAACCGGTTCTGTAGGAGATGCGAAAACACCAGTGAATGCTCGTACAGCTCGTATTGCAGAAAATATTGCTGCTGTTCGCGATAGTGTGGCTGAAGTGCCGTCCACCCCAAGTCGTCGTCGTGCCCAACACTTGCACCTCTCACGCTCGTCGTTGATGAACATTATGCATAAAGACTTGCATTCACAATCTTACAAGGTGCAATTGACTCAAGAACTAAAGCCTCTTGACCATTTCAAGCGGCGTCAATGGTCAGAATGGTGCCAAGAAATGGCAACAGTTTTATGATCAGTTTTCGAAGAAAATCGTCTTCAGTGATGAAGCACATTTTCATCTCAGTGGATTCGTCAATAAGCAGAATTGCCGCATTTGGGCGAATGACAATCCAAGAGTGATTGTCGAAAAACCAATGCACCCACAAAGAGTGACTGTTTGGTGCGGTTTATGGGCTGGCGGCATCATCGGGCCGTATTTTTTCCAAAATGAGGCCGGTCAGGCAGTTGCTGTGAATGGTGTTCGCTATCGTGAAATGATAACGAACTTTTTATGGCCCGAATCGGAAGATATGAATGTGGACCGTGTTATCTCACGTGGTGGCGATGTCAATTGGTCGCCAAGATCATGTGATTTGACACCGTTGGATTTTTTTCTTTGGGGTTATTTGAAAGAAAAGGTGTACGTCGATAAGCCAGCAACAATTCAAGAGCTAAAGGATGAGTGAATATTTGATTAACGTGATCACCTGCCGTGAAGGCTTATACCACGAGTTCATTTACTCCTAGGACCAATTTATCGACGCTGGACCGGACGCCTTAAGTAGGAATCTCATGTACCAAGTTCGAGTTCATGCTTTTGGACAATCACTCCCACCTTCTTAAGGTGTGAGGCCGATCTAAAACCTCTGCTGTTCTTTGGGAAACAGCACCCGGTTGTTAGTCTGCAACTCCACATAGATATGAATCAATACCTTCACAACTCAGAGTCGCACACACTGGCCTACCTCAGTGTGATAAACTCCAAGTCATGCAGGCATGTTCTCCATCTCTTCCCGCGACTTTGCGTATTAAACCACAGCCACCACGATACTCCCACTTGGGGGCCAACCTCAAGCGATCAGGCTGAAACCTATTGGTTTCACGGGCACATTCCTGATCTTCCCGTGGTGCCAGAATATAGCCTCTGGTCAGGCTACCAATAGGATGCCATAACATCCCAGGACTGGCAGCCATAATGTTATTTTCAAAACGTATGCTGTAATCTATTATGCATTAGCATTAGCCTTCAACAATAACAATGAAAATATTTTATGATCGAGCCCTCAGACAATTGTCTGAAGCGTTGGAGTAGGGACATTTCCGAAACCAACACTCTAAACCCGGGGATTTTAGTCGCCTCTTACGACAGGCATGCCTTACCTCGGGTCAATTCTATCCCCGAACCCGCAGGGGGGGCTAAAGGATGAGATAATTCGGCACATTAACGGCATAGAACCTCAATTATGCTTCAGCGTCATCGAAAATTTGTACCATCGGATGGAGGTGTGCCGCCGAGGTCGCGGCGGCCATTTGGCCGATATTTTGTTCCATACATAATTGAACCATACCAATATTATCTTAACAAAAAGAAATGACAATAATTTCCTAAATAATTTGTGTTTTATTCAAAATCAACATCGGCCGTTAAAATTTAACCACCCTTTAAAACGCTCTAATTAAATTAAAAAGTTTCTTCAACTATGCAGCTCCTGTAGCGAATGTGTTGACTACGTAGCTGTAGTAGGTCCCAAAGTTTTTTTTATTCATTTGCATTCCTTATTTCATGAAATACTTAAATACTAGACAAAAATGTTTAAAACAAGTTAAACAAACAATGCTAGATGTAACTTACTGGCCCTCGGCGGGGCCTAACTAAACTCTAAGCTAAGCTAAACTTAAACGTATGCTATGTCTTCCGACCTGAATTAACAACGCATATATTTAAACAAAAGATGGATATTAAATGAATAATATTAACTTAAGAATATTGGACAGAAAACTGTTCTCTTAAAACTTATATACTACATACTACCTTAAAATAACTTAGGCTACCTTATGCCCGATCTCTGCTCAGCTGTGATCCCCCTCGACTTGTGTGCGCCACCTTTTTTCTGGGCATTCTCCGTTGCTTTGTCCCACCTGGCTCAGAGTTGAAGATTCTTCGGGCCGGAGCTAAGTTGTCCATACGCTCTACAAGGCCTAACCATCAGTGGACGCCTGGCTAGACCCATGTCGCTAAACAGCCCATACAGTTTGTGGTTGAAACTTCTTCTCCAAATGCCTGAATTGGGGAAAGAACAACCGTGTGGAGTTCAATGCTTCAAAAACTCAATGCTGCCTGCTGTCACGCAAGCGAGCCCTTTTTAATCAACCATTTTCCATGAATGGCATCTGTGTCGATGAAACCGGAAAGCTGTCCATCCTTGGTATGTGTATCAACACAACGCTTAGTTTTAACGATCACATATTTGAGGTCGCCAAAAATGCTGCAAAATGTTTAGGTTTCCTCAATCGATGCAAGAAATACATCACCCCTTCTGATTTGGCTTTAAATTATAAGGCGTGTATACACCACAAACTTGAGTACAACGCTCATATCTGGTCTGGTGCCCCCAAAACCACCCTGCACCTACTAGATAGAATCCAAAAGCGAGCGATAAAACTTATAGGAGACAACAGTATTGCAGAGTCACTTGAGTCGCTCGAACATCGACGTATCGTCTCGTCTCTATCCGTATTTTATCGCTATTTTAACAAACGATGCTCAAGTGAGCTTGCCAACTGCATTCCTCCTCTCCAGGAATTCTCCCGCAATACCCCTCTCGCCAGGAATGCTCATCAGTTTACCCTTAAGCCTACTTTTGGACGCACAGCTAAATTTAGCGAATCGCCTTTCAGCCGCACAACACGAACATGGAATGCCCTTCCCAACCTAATATTTACTGCAGAATACAATCCGCAGATATTTAAAACCAATGTGCATTGGTACCTCCTGCATTGGTACTAACACTCCCTTGTGCGGGCGCAATTTATAAAAAAAATCTACACAGACAGGACCAAAGATTGCGCGCAGAATTTTTTTTTCGAAAATGCCAAAAGCCTCTTCATCCCCTTTGGATGCGCCGTAGAGCAGGACGGGGATGATCAAGGCTTTCTACAGAGTCAGCTTAGTCCTCCTAGAGAGAAAACAGCGATTGGCAAGAGTTATTCGCCGTCTGATCACGGTACTGATGTTGCGTGTACTGTTTCCCGAGGAGCTGAAGTAGACGTCTTACACATACATCCCAGATGGAATCTATTTAATGACAGGCCAAAAAAGAGACTTCACGGAGAGCTTGAAGATAAACAGTCATTCGAAACTGACCCCTAAGAAGGCCAACCTAGGCTTCCATCACAAGGGATAGACCCTTGTCGAGCAAGCAAAATGTATTAAGCCAGAGGACAAAACTGCTGCTATACAAGCAGCTTATACGGCCGATCTTAACCTACTTCTTTCCAATCTGGCACACCATCTCTAAGACCAGCATGGCGAAGCTCGCAATTTTCGAAAGAAAAATTAAATATATACCGACATCACCTTCGAGCTGCATGGATTCTGCCAGAGCGGCGATAGCAATCACCATCGAGGCTAAGTCGGCTACCAAATCACCACCCCCCACCACACGCACTTGAACAACCCAATGTAAGCACCAGCCATTATAGGACATAAAAAATAAAAAATAAACCGACAATAATGATGAACATTAAATTAAACAAAGTACATCAGTTGGGCCCCTACTGTTGAGTCAACACCCTAACCTTAAGTTTGTAAGTCTAGTCTGTTCAAATAAATTTGGAAATCGCTTAGCATTGCTATCGCTGCCTCCATGCAGCTCGTTGTTCGACGTCGTTGGAACGTTCTGCTCATTTAGGAGATTTAAAGCGCTGAGGTAGCCTTGTCTGTGGATTGTGTGTCTCATGTTCTTGACTTCCTCGTTAGGATGGCTGTTGATGTTTAGTAGCTGTTTTCTGAACAGTGTCTCCATGTACTGTTGCAGGGGGATGATGCGTGCTTGGTAATACGAATGAGTTCTACACTAAGGGCATCCTGAAATTACAAGAATTGGCAAATGTAACCACCGATTGGAAATCGATCCCACTTGAAGACACTATTCTGCAGCATGTTTGAATGGTTTTTTGTCACCTCACTTGAATTCAAGAATACAGATTTTGATACGAGGTGACAGAAAAATGCGAGGCGAGAATTTGTCACCTCGTCTAAGAGAATAAGCGGGAACGACATTGGACTGGTTTATTTTTGAGGTTGAAGTCGAAATTGTATGCAACCAAGCCCACGGCTACTAGTGCCCTGAAAGAGGCAATTGGGACGTGTGTTAATGAAACTCAGCCACAGTCGTAGTGCCGTGGCGGCAATTTATCGATGATCAATTCCAAACATAGCCTCCATCAGTATATTCTATGAATCAAACAAAATTGGCTTTCCTGTTAAGAATCTGTATTTTCTATCAATTATGGGACATCCTTTGAATTATGGGTCACCCTTTATTGTCGTGAAACTCCTGTCAGACGGCCGTAGCAAAGTCAATAAATTAAACTATCGTCGTTGGCCAATACTCAGAATTTGTTCATTTAGAAAAACATTTCCTACACGTAGCCGTTCACACTCGACCTGTTTCATTGAATTTCGACTTGTTTTCATTTCCGCACAGTTTTCCACGACAGCCTCTCCTTTGCACAATGCCTCTCCATCTTTCGATTGCATCGGCGAACACTTCACAGCAATTTCAACCACCACTCCAGACTCGATCATCTTGCCCAACAAATGCATAGTTCACCTCGTTTGAAAACGCCAATCACTTTCCCAATGAACACGGCACTGTGCTCGCGATGTGCCGAATGCCGCAAACGATACTCTGATACACATGTCAAACTCCCGATAGGCCCACTCAAAGTGATTGTCCCCGTTCGCCAGCGTCGGTTGCTTCCCCATTCGCCGCGACATTCATCCGTAAATGTGAGCATTCAGGCGAGAGCAATGCGAGCAAAATGCAAAACGCGCACGCGGCCTCTTTGAAGTAATCGCAATTTTACTTCGTCCCCCGCCTGTGGCCGCACTACTGACATCGTCACCCACATACGGAAACCGCCAGAAACGCAAACATGCGCTGGGATACATTTTTAAGAGTGACTGAGTGACGGCAGGTAAGATTACCACCAGTCACCGCCGCCGCGCCGTGTTGCCCCCTCGACTGATTTCAGATAATTCAGCTCGTCCGAAGCTGGCATTCGGATGGCCGTTCTCCCATTCTCCCGATCGCTCCAGAGCGACTGCGGCGTGGACCGGGCCATGCCAACATGGCCCCATGATCATGATCGAGCAATCGATGTTTACCTTATGGTAATGTGGTCATTCGGGCTGGTACATCCATTCCTCAGGGGAGCGCTCTTGTTGGACATGTGTTCGAAATGCAAAGGCTCCCAGTCCTGTCGAGTGCGCAATGGCATCCAGAGGACGTCTTGACTTGGTCAGAGCAGTGACGTACCGAGTGGTTGGCGTCTTGGCGGTGGAGGCGTACCGATGACTTCTTAATTTGCATACCCCGACGCTCGGTGGTGTCGTGGGCACGAGGTGCTCTGTCGATGCAGTGCTGTGGTGTGTTTTTGGAAAACGATTCCGATTTACCATGAAAATGAGCTCGAGGTGTTGACGGGATCAACGTACATGGCTTGAGCGCAATTAAGGTCACCGTTAGGCACTTGATATGAACGGCGCTTGAGTTGTTGCGGGCACACTGCCAAAGCATGAGAGAGGGGATCGCTTGAAATCTGCAGACGTTTGCCGTTACTAACTGCTCGCGGTGGGAAGTGGATGCTAATGAGGGAAAATCCGCGAGAGAATGATGGAGCCCGAATGAGGGCCTGCGAATGGGTGAGCCAGTGACGGTGAATCATAATTAAGGGCTACCGCGATTTGAATTCCTTTTGATGATGACACCAGGCGCGGTGACTGCGGTTGTGGGGAGAAATCGTGTCAGAAATGTGCCATTGTCTGTGACCGATTTTAGTTTAAGGTCGCGAAGTGTGTTCGGAGAGGGATCTATGACATCAAAGGCTCTAGTTACGATGCAAAAAAGGGAAGCATGCACAAGCAGGGCGCTTACAAATTTGAATGGATTGAGGCTCGAGAAGGGGATTCGTCCCTGAAAATACTGGAAGTGTATGTTCGACGGGCTGTGTCGGCAAACAGTCTGAATTTCGTCTCCAGGGAGTCCATACGCATGGCAGCTCTTCACAAGCTCCGAAGGGAGACAAATTGGCAAGTGCCACAAGTCCTAAAATCCTCTGTCTGAGTGTTGCTCATCTCAGAGCAGGCTCATAGCACCATCTCAGATATTTTACCGAGAGATCTCGTACCATGCTCTACAGGCTATATGGTCCTCAAACTTAATCTGTCAAACGGCTTTGACTCCCGTCCGTTCTTTCGGGGATTAGAGAGTTTCTATCCCCGAGCTGGCAAACGTGCTGGGAGTTTAACTGGACAATCTACACGGACGACACTAAAATGGGAGGCGGGGTCGGTCGGAATTCCTGAACATTTCTAAAGCCTACCGACTGCCGGACAGCGACATACGCTGGCTTTGACTTGAATGGCTAGGCGAAGAGGGCTCATAGGCTAACAAAAGGGCGTATATCTACCAACAATGTCGTATGTATGCCGTCCAGTAGATACAATTCATCCTCTTCGCCTAGCCATTCAAAGACAAGTTTACTCGAGAGCCTCTAGGCCAAGGCATGGACCTATTGGAGGATCCATTGCTTTTGTTGGTTCCCGCGATACATTTGCGCTAAGTTGTCCATCGTGAAGCTAGAATATCTTAGAGGATAACTTAGAGCACCTTCACTCACTGCTGTGCAGGAGATCAGGCAACTCATCGACGTCGGGGTCAGAGCCTAGGTCCATCGTCCATCGTTCTGTCGAGCTCCTTAAACAGGGCAATGAGCCTTTCTTTCCCTCTTGCCCATCCACATGTTGTTCCTTTTGAAATTTGCATTTTATTTCCCTCTTCAGTTCTAACCGAAGGACTGGCCTGGCCAACTCTACCCATCTACACGCCTTACACCGAACAAGTCAAGAAAATACTACCCTTGAGTGCCCTGTGGCCACACCATCGTCTTCACTTGCAGGCATGTCAAGGCTCGATGGGAGGGACCTGTCCTGCTTGCATCGACATCACTCTGGTAGGCATGCTCTTGGCGACAACTTGGTCAAACCAGTAGGTTCGAACCTGAGCATTTTTTAGCACTCGCTGTGACAGAAATATATCTTGTCAGTATGGTCGATGGATCTTTGTTAACCGGACTGTATCCATATCTTGTACATCGAAGTTCGTATTTGGGCCTTCTCCTCTTTCGTTCATCGTCGTCTCTATTATGACCGAGTAACGAAGTTCGTGTTTGTTCCTTCTCCTCCCCTGTTCATCGTCCTCGCTCGTATGACCCATTATCCGATGTCTCAAGCAAGCAATAAGCCACTCTGGGGTTCTACTTGTCACACCATCTTCAGATAAGAATCCTTTCGATCGGCAGCCTTTCTTCGTGAGGACACGCAAAAATAACAACAGTAGCCCAAACTGCTTCCCTTTGGATCACCGCCAAATGCACACACTCTGGGCAGTAAAGTGACGCACAGACAACGTCAACACCTTACGCCCCACGAGGAGTTGGAGGAACCATCCATTCAATCAATCAGTCAGGGACTTCCAAAGGAGCCTGCTGCTGCGGACACCATATCAGATCTCATGCTTCGATTAGAAGACCCTGAACGGACACGACTGAAGATAGATCCATGTCACGGCGAAGCGACAGCAAATCACACCTGACGACTGGTTACAGCCACAATCTGCTTGTACTATCAATTGTATCCTCCCTTCGCGTCCCTCAGAGCTGTCCCTCCTGAGCCGTCCTCCATTGACAGGAAACCTCCCAAAGGACAGCGCAAGCAGGATCTTCCAACAGACCGCAGTCACGGCCAGTCCAAGCAAGGAGTCCACCGTTCGGCCGTTCGTTCGTTCACCCCACGCACACACGGCGAAATGTCTATTTAAGACGTCTCAATTATTTACCACTCATGTGGGCATTGAGGTGTGCACTGAATACCCAAAAACGAGAGGACCCCAGCGTATCAATGGATTTGATGTGTTTTTTGTTCTCTCGCGCAATTCACGGAAAGTCACGTCCCTCCGGAGAGGGCTCAGCGGCCGGGTGTTGACCATATCTGATGAACAGATCAGGCTGGCGAGCGGCTGCAACGCGTACACCGCAGATTCATACGTATCCCAGGCCGCATAGGAATGGTCGCCGAATCAAATCATTTGAATCCCAATCGAATGCAATCTGGCAGAGCAGAGACGCGCGGTTTCGCGGGGCCAACATGACTGGAATACATTAGGCGGAGTGCTGTTGCGTGCGTCATAAATAAGCGCTGCCGAGAGTCGAAGCAGTGGAGCACTCTCCGCTGGGGACACACGGTGTCTCCCCATGGGAATCACAAAGAAACACATCTCGTATCTGTCCCCCTCGCAGCCGTCCCGCCACCGTCACAGCCGCTCATATTCCGTATGGAATTCGCGAATCCATTACAGAAGGAGCTGGACTTTGCATTTCTCGTTGATTAGCTCCTTCTTGTCCATTCGCTCTCAGCCGGCCGGTGACAGCCGCGATCGCCGATACTAGCGCAGAGGATCCGTGTCTCTCCCTCAGCAATGCACTTCCACCGTAGGACATGGTATTTATCTCTCACCCTGGACCTCTTTGCGAAATAATTGAATCCCATTAAGTGTGTCCCTGTAGTCCGCGGCGCAGCGGCGACCGAGTTCTAATGGCACTGCGAATGCACGAGGCATAGCTAACGATGGGAGCGCGGTCGCTTGGCGTGCGATGATGTAGAATCCGTCCGGGAGAATGTATCTCTCTCCCCGGAGAGCGCTGCTCAAGCGATGACAGCTTAATGGATGCAGTTTAATAATTTCTGAATGGAAGCATTTTAATTGCTATGCAAAAGGTGGTCCGGTGGTCCAGTGGTCCAGTGTGGTAGCCGATGAGTGGTGAGTGCTGCTCACCAGAAGGGGCAGTGTTATCATGTTCGGTGTCATTTGAATGGAACGACGGAATCTCGTGCATGTTCATTGTAATTTGTTCCTCCGAGGGTGCTCCTCCAGATAATTGAGGACAATTTCAGTCGCAGATAGGGGCTCATGAGCAATTTATTTGAGCTGGCTTTGTGGGCCGACTGCCAGGCTGCCAGATGGATGCACCTGGAAGTGGGTTGTATTAATTAATCCAAATGAGCGGGGAGAGCCGGTGCTGCGGCGGGGACAGTGACAGGAGGTTCACGGGTGCAACAGTGGGTGACACGAGAAGATTGCTTGATTGCATGAGAGGTGTTAACGAATATGAGAGCTCTGCTGGCAAGTGGGCTGGCTGGAGGCGATCCGTTTCAGGAAGTTCATGCTGGGCTAAGCTGACACGGGGAATGTGGTTGGTAGAATGCGGTGGTAGCATTAAACAGCCATTTGTTAATCTGTCATTTAACAAATGGACATGTTTGCTTAGGGCATACACAGCATGCGAGCGGCACGGTTGGAGTAGGTACTTCTTTACGGATTATTTCCGGTTGCGGTTGCGGTGATTTGTTGCGATGATTGTCCTGCCGCAAGAAACGCGTGCATTCTGTCTGCGTAACTCTGGGAAACAGTTTGTGGCTGCGAATGGAATCGGAATTAATGACTCGTCTCTGTGTGTTGCTTTAATGAGGGCCCGCTTTATTTGCGGGCTGACTGCCTACATGACCGCTGCGTCGACGGATGCAACACCTAAGATGGCTAGGTCATGTGGAGGTCGTGGGAAACACCGCTCCAGCCGGAAGAGCCTTAGACTCCGCTCCAGTGGGACAATGGAAGGCAAGTGGAGAAGGACCCCAGTCAACTTTGCGTGTGTACTTGGAGGCACTTGCCTCAGGCTCGTGTCAGCTGAAGCGGATTGTTGTTTGAGGCCCAGGCTCATCTCGGACTGTAAAGATTACCGCACAACATATTGACAGCCTGGGCTCCTGGATCAGTACTAGCTTAGGTCAGGTTCGACGTATGGCATAGATCAGTCACACAGGCTAACATTGTGTTACCACGCGAGAGTCCGAACCTAGTGCTTCTCAGTTCGGACAAGAAAACCCTTAAGTGACATTTTATCGGGCGAACATGGCGCAGCATGCGGGAAGAGTGATTTGCTCCTTTCCTCGCCTCTGCAACTTCTGAGAAAGTCGTTGTAGGGCAGACTCATGCTGATGACGTGAACCAATGGCGCAATGTCCACAAATACGCTGAGATTACTGAAATGTGTCCTCATAAGTCTGATCAGGGCATAGTGAGTAGGGCATTGATTCGTATGAGGCTTACTTGACCCTCTGGCCATCAAGACATATTTTGCTGTTGCGAGAGGTAGGGGTGGGAGTTCGTCAGCTTGGCATTTCTTAGGAATGTCGCAGTGCCGCGGCACCCACGTGAGATGGATGCTAGGATACTTGGTCATTTTGATAAAAGAGGAAAATCCCAGAGTTCAAGACACAGTCACTGCATTTGACGTATGACGAGTCTCTGTTTGGTACCGCATTGTTCTTGAACCAAGATAAAGCTGCTCTCGCTGTAGTTTCTGCTTGAGAGACACTAAAGTGGTTCGACAATCGAAATGATAATTAGACTACACTGCAATTAAGTGCTCTGCAGATTGCGGTGTAATCAAGCCTAGATATAAACGGCAGTTTGCTGAATAGATGGTGAGTAAAAGCCACTATAGACTTTATGATCACGAGCTTCCTAAGGCTATTGTACTTCTCATTCTCGCCTGATGGTGGTTGAAAGCTTGAAAGCCATGGCGGTGATTGAAAGCTTGTCGTCATGCTTGTGGTGGTGGTCCTGCGTAACCGCCTATTAAGCTACTCATCCACAATACAGACGCACTTACTACTGCTTGCCATCATCAAATAGCCAACCAAACGAACCACTGCGCATATTACCCGCTGAGTATTAGCGCCTAAGAGGTTAATCCTCCGTTTAACTTGAGGCTCCTCGAACCAAACAAACAACACTCAGACATCGCTGCCCATCAGCGCTTGCCTAAATCCCCTCATCAATTCTTAATTCAACGTTCTTGTGGCTACAAGCCGCTCTGGTCAAATACAAACTCCTCCGTCAACGCGCCACTATCCGCTATCAGGTTCATCGGGGGTTAAGCAAAGCCGCTAAAGGAAAATTAAAAATTATTAATTATCAAATAAAATTAATTGCAAACACTTGGTGGAGCCGACATGTTCAGCGAAACACCGTCACGCTCTTATGCAAGACTTCGACGGTACATAACTAATGCGGCGGTGCCGCGAAGTGTACGCCATTACTCGTGGGAAATTAAAACCGCCAGCATAGCGAAACATGTCCGAACTGCAGTGAGCCGAGTGCTTAACTGCCTAACCTTTCACTCTTATGAGATAGCCAGCTAGCCGCCATCCATCGAAACCGTCAATACGTGGTAGACGGACGGTCTATTCACACCACGCCGCCATTAATGACGCTGAGGCCAGCGGTGATGATGGCCAATCGGGTGTGCACCGATGGACCGTGACAACGGGAACAAACTGCTTTAGCCGAATCTGCCGTGTTGGTGCAGCATGCCGTATCCTTTCTTTGTTAAGTTTAATTTATATTTTTTTTATTAATTGGATGCATGATTTAGAGTGGCTATGGGCGATGAAATGAAAGTGCCCTCTGTGCCGGCTGGTAGGTAAGCGATATGTGTGCATACAGCGTGTGATGGTGGACAAAGTTGGCTTGCGGGGGAGGATATCGAGTTTTGTGGCACCATTTACGATGATGACGAGGGGACATGATGAATTGCTAGAACTTGTGACCTCACGAATCATTCCGAAATGACATTTTTTATCCATCATTCTCCGTCATTCCTGCGAAATCCACAACCACCAAATCCAGTTTCCGCCACCAGTTCTTTAGTAATTTTTCATTCCAAGCTCCACACTCTCATTTTGTTTTGTATGAATCCAGCAAGAATGGACTTCATTTCATGTCTAGAGTCGTAAATTCCTAGGCAACGCAAGAGAGGACGTCCTCAAACGAGATGACGCCCACAAGTGGAGAAGGATTTCAATGAACTTGGCGTGCCCAATTGGAGGCAGCTGCTGGGGGGACTTGTTGGTTGAGGCCCAAGTCCATCCTGGAATGTCGCGCCAAACAAAGAAGAAGAAGAATTTGATTTCAGACATGATAGTGTGTAGCCTATTTAATATTATCCAGATCAAAGGAATGAAAAATGGAAGACAATCATCCCCGTCATTTCATTGCGAACAATATGAACGAACGATGCAAGAGTATTGAATTGTTCCGTTCGTTCGTATGAACGAGTGAAAAGAGGCATTTAAGCAACCGATACTTTAAAAATACTGACTATGTGATTGATGGGCTGGTAGCTGTGTGTGCCACTGATACGTTTGGGTAAACATGTCAAAACGAACGGGCGGGCGTTGATAGACTTCAGTACGCGTTTTCACGAGCTTACGAGAATGTTATGCCCAAGCGCGGCTCCCTTACTTTTCGAAATCACAATGAACGGCGCGCGTTTGTCATCATCATCAGCATCTTCTGACTAAAGGGATAGCGGGGTAAACCACGAACGAGAGATCTCCAGGCAGCTCGATCCTCCGCCATCGACTCTAAATTCTCAGGAGTTATGCCCAAGCGTGACCAGGCGAGTTCTTGGAGTTGCTCTAACCACCCCCTCCTGGGTCTGCCAAGCGCTCTACCTGATGGAATCACATTTAACGTCCGCCTCGGAAATCGGGATGAAGGAGATATCCGTGCCACGTGACCAAACCACAGAAGCATAGCCCTTCCCGTTCGAAGAAGCAGCTGCTCAACGTTGATTCCTCCCAGCAGCAGCATTCGCGATCTCAGTCTTTCGGTCATAACCCAAATTTCATTACCATATGTGATGGATTTATACTTATATGAGTGGATTAAATACTGAGTTGAAAATCGCTAACTGGGCTTTGACACCTGATCACAGATCCACCAAGCTGTTTCACAACTGACCCAGCTTGTCCAATCCAACAGGAAAGCTCAGCATTACTCCTTCCATCACTCGTGAAGAAGACCCCGAGATACTTAAACGTCTCCTCCTGCCAGAATGGAACACCACTAACAAGTAGAGTGCATTGAACAGGCGTTCTGGAGATGACTACAACCTCCATTGTCCGAGTGAGTGCTGGAGTTCCCTCAGAGAAAATGTGAGGATAACTAACTCATCTGCAAAAAGAAAATGGCTTATCCTCAACTCTCCCAATTTGAACCATTCCTCGCCTCGACTGCGCTGCAAACATCCAGTCCATATATACAATGAAAAGGAGAGGTGACAAGACGCACCCATGGCGAAGTCCAAAGCCCAGATGTCAATGGTGGTGCGGAAATGTAAGTTTTTTGTCCAAAATAATATATCTACAGTCATCCGACCAATCCGTATCAACCGAGCACATATTAAGCTTAGTGCCATTGGGTAGGAAACACTGTTTCCTACACATTGAAAACCGCACAGCTTGCGTTTCGGAGATGTTTACTTTTATTTTCCATTTGCTGAAATAAACTAATAGCTTATTGTGAGCAATTTGCAGGCAGTTGCATACGTCAGTAAATGAGGAACCGGAAGAAAAAATTGCCGTGCCTTTAGCAAACATGACTGTGTGAATATTTTCCCGAGACATGACAAATTGGAAACATTTAAGTTGAATAATGTGGGCCCAAGGACCGAGCCTTGAGGTACGCCATTATAAATAAAGTGGGTAGAGGATTTGTCAGTTCCAATATTGACGTCGTATTAACAAGAACTAATTATATGTATAATTTTGATAAGCGATGTAGGTTGCTTAAATTGAAGAAGCTTATGACACAAGGCATAGTGCCAAACCGTATCAAAATCTTTTTCAATGTCTGGGAGTACCAGACCCATTGACTCCTTATCCACAAAGTTGTTTGCTATATGGTTTTTGATACGCAAATCTTTGTGTAATCTACTTTTGTCCCTCCGAATACCGAATTGGAAGTTTGGTATAACCTTACTGGCTAAAGGAATTTTCAATTTGAAGGCTCATAGGGATTATTTTTCGGTTTGCCAGGTTTAGCAATAGGAATGACTTAAGCCTTTTTCCAGCCATTTGGAAAATAGCAGTTCTTCAGGCAAGCATTAAAAATAAATGTTAAATATTTCACACCATCACCAGCAGCGCATTGATTTATTTATTGTGAATATTGTCAATGCCAGGTGATTTTAAGCCTTTGAAATGATGTTGGTTAGAATAACAACTGGAGTTGGAAATAATTGCTGAATAGAGTTGGAAACTTCAGCCTCGGTATGGTTCGAAATAAGCGTATAGCATAGTATAGCAAGTAGATTCAATTTCTCCGCTGAAGAAATATACAAATTATCTTACTTTAAGTGGTGGAATATTGGAGCCTTTTTTTCTAAATATTTGTTGAGATTTGCCAGACTTGCTTTATCAAATGAGGAAGGGAGGGCATTCTAGTGCTTGTTTTTAAAGGGTGTTATTTTATCCTTCTCAGTAGCATTTAAGAGACTTACATTATATAAAAAGGAATCGATACTAAACTGTACTCTTAAGAGAGGTAATATATTTTCCGACGTATCCGTTGAGTTGCTGTAACGGAACTTTTGGGCATCTGCTGCTCTCTTGAGAGTAGAACCAAGGTTGCTACATAAACTATCGATATTCTAAGTGGAGACTGTAGAATTTACGGAAGAATCGGCAGATTATGGTTTAGAAATAATTTATATAAATTCCATTTGGCGGCAAAATAATCGTACTAAAGATTAGCACCGCTGACCAATTGAGCCAAATGAGTTTCCCAAAACTGTCTGTAAGTTCGAGAAGGTTGGAGATATGGTCAAGAAGTCATCCAAGAAGATGGCACTGAAGTGGATATCCTATGATGGGCCATGTTGACTACGTGACTAGCTTAGTCTCAGCTCGAAGACTGATTCCGATCCACACATTGGACGACGCCCTACTCTAAGGTGGCTGACAAAAGCGGAGAATACCGTCAATCAAATGTGGGGCTGGAGGAAAGTAAGCGGAGTGGCTAGTTAGTTAGTGAGTTGAAGCCCAGGTTTACCCAAGACTGTACCGCCATTCAAAGAATGTAAAGAAGGGGGCCACTTGTAAGCTGCATGAGTACCTCTTTTTAAAGTCATTTAAAGCGTTGGTCGAGAAAGTTAATAATAATTATAAATAGGGCCAGCTCGTAGCTTCTCAGCAACAGCTCGAGTTGTTCGCGCTACTGTTCTCTCACAGTCCTATGCCGACTCTGAACGGCCAAGTTTGAGAAGCTTTTCCTAGGCAGTTAGAGGTGGAGCCGTGAAAATTAATTTTAGTAGCACCGGCCGGGAATGGAATTCAGGCAGCATTTGCTTGGAGGTCGAGGCATATACCCACAACACTACGTCCGAGACGTTTGAGAAAGTTAAGTGGTTAAAAAAGACGAAGTCCTGTGAAATATGTTCCGTCTGAGACACACTAGTCCTTACTGAAGTTCTTCGAAATGAGAAGTTAATGAGAATAAATTTTGCAACAGGCCATTCGCGTTGGTGAAGCCGAGAGAAATGATTTCTGCACATCAACCAGTGTATGCTTTGTCAGCCTTGAAGACTATCTCTTCTCAGCACTTCTATGCAATTGTACGGCCTAAAGGCTTCATGTGAGTTCATAAAGTATTGTTGCATTGAATTGATGAAGATTCCCAGGAAAACCCGCGCCCTGGCACACTGTCTACACACCCAATCGGTTCCTCCGACTCGCGAAAACTTCAAGACAACATTTGTTACCACCAACTCCCTCACATTCCAATGTTCTCACTCCCTCGGCACCAGGCAATAAAAACCAACAGCCGACAACAACCGCAAACACGAGTACTCGCCACTGGCTACATTTGCGCCGCATCGATCTCTATCTAGGATTAAAATTCATTTGTGCACGACCAACGCAAGCCACAGATGTAGGAGTGCACTGCACGGAGCTGCGCTACGTCACACGTTTCAACGCTGTGCATGTTCCTACGCATTTCAACAGATCCACCTTTCCCTTTAGCGGTAGGAATGGCCTTTTACCCGAAAGCAATTAGCCAAAAATGCGGATGAGATTTCGCCTTCATTGCGGTGTATCTAGGCAAAAAAGATACCATGCGGAGATACACAGATTTTCACTATCAACACCATCGCTCGCCGCTGGTGAGCGCAGCTAATTAAATTGCTTTCAGGGGGTAGCCAGGGCAGCGATGGGATCCGGGCAGTCGAACAGAATGTTTGGGACTTTCGCGAACTGAAGTGCCGTGGCATGTTATCATAACAATAACTGGAGTAATAGCTGTCAGACGAACAAACGAATGGAAGCATTCGCGTGTACCGCACGTTGAAGGTGCGGATATTACGCGGCAACATTGTCGATCGCGATGGGGTTGCTTCCTTGCTGTGGCGAGGGGCTCCTAAACTGCCATGTCACGTTGCTCAGATCGTGAATTCTCGGGGGAGCTGTGATGGCATCTGTTCTCTCGGCTAAGTAGCTGTCACTGCGGCTTTAGGATGCCGACAAGTGCTTTGCAGAAATTCAGGGGACACGTGAAGAGGTGGTATGAAGGATGGCGGATGTTGAAACAAGAGGACAACTTCGATGAGGGACACTTTGCTTGGAGAAGGGTTATGATTGAAGGTGGTGTTTTGCCTCTTGTGGGTTTTTTCTTTTGAAGTTCAGAGGACACTGGACTTCCATGCTTAGAAGAAGCTGCAAATCCAGTCTACCTAACCTAACACAATTTCAAAGATCTGCATGCCGCGAAATTATGGGCTGTCGAAGAACAACACCAGTCTACTCCCCTTGATCTATTCTGCAGCTCCAGTCCAGCTGTATCGGCCTTGAGGTTCAGAACGCGTTCATGCTAGCAGGGTGGACAGACAGCACAAAAGACAGGCGGACAGATTTGTATTTGTCTAGTGAACCCATGTTGTGCGGGGAATACTGGCATCCAAGGAAAACATCCAAAGGAAAGCTTACCTGTCACTGTGCCATAAGTACAACCGCATCGTGACTTCTGCAGAAGCTGAAGGGGCGAGGAAGAAATGGAATCTGTCCGATATCTGCTCCGCGTTTACCCGCGAGACCTGACAAAGAAAAGTATGCAGGCCTGGGGAAACCTTTGCTCTTCAGAGCTGGACAACTGAAACAGGGTTGGTCTGAAAAAACACGTGGATCTGGGTTATATACGGATTTGAGATGGTCAGCTGAGCGTTGTTCAGTAAGTTCTGCGATTTTTTTTTGATATCCACCAAATAAGTGAACACCAGCACATCAAGGCTATGTTCTGCCTTCATTATAAAAATGAAAGTAGGTCGCGTTTTCCGCTCCTACAGGGGTAGCGGAAAATGTTTGGTATGGAATGATGCGTCGTTAGATCCTCTATCGTAGATTTAGACACATTTTCAAATAGAAGCCCAAGTATGGGGAGCCAACTTTTCAGCTCCTATAGGGGTTAGCCCCAAAATGCTGGCCTTTCTGCATTCTGTATAGAGCAGGTTTTCTTTTTGTGAATCGTCTCTTGTCTGCTGCTTTTAATCCAGTCCAATCTGTCGCTGATGACAGCACCCTCAGCTCTTCATATTCGTTCCAAGACTCATGATCCCCTGGAACGGCAGCTTATGTTAAACACATTGAGTTCCGATCTTGACAGCATAGGAACAACCGAGTGGTATTCAGTGCTTCAAAAATGCAATGCTGTCAGCTGTCACTCCAGCGAACCCTTGATAGTCAGCCATTATCCATGAATGGCGCCTGTGTCGATGAAACCGGAAAGCTGTCCATCCTTGGTATGTGTATCAACACAACACTTAGTTGAACGATCACATATGTGAGGTCGCGAAATGTTTAGGCTTCCTTAATAGATGAACGAAATACTTCATCCCCTCTGATCTGGCTTGAATTTATAAGGAGGGTATCCGCTCCAAGCTTGAGTACAGCACTCATACCTGGTCTGGTGCCTCCAGAAAAACTTATAGGAGACAACAATATATTATATATATACAATAGGCAAAAAAGATACCATGCGGAGATACACAGATTTTCACTATCAACACCATCGCTCGCCGCTGGTGAGCGCAGCTAATTAAATTGCTTTCAGGGGGTAGCCAGGGCAGCGATGGGATCCGGGCAGTCGAACCGAATGTTTGGGACTTTCGCGAACTGAAGTGCCGTGGCATGTTATCATAACAATAACTGGAGTAATAGCTGTCAGACGAACAAACGAATGGAAGCATATATAATAATATTGCCGAGTCATTAGACTCTCTGTTCGTCTCTTCTTTGTCCGTGTCGCTATTTTAACAAACGCTCTGTCTCCTCAGTCGCACCGATGGGGACTTCCTTAAAAATACCCTACAATGGCCATCGTTTTATGTTTGCTTTACGCGCAAATTTTCATCGGCATCTCCCCATGAACTCGCCCGCAATACATGGCTCTCTAAGAGTGCTCATCAGTTTACCCTTAAGCCTACTTTCGGACGCTTAGTAAAATTTAGAAACTCCTTCTTCAGACGCACCACACGAATATGGAATGCTCTTCCCAGCCTAATATTTAATATTTTTAATATTTAAAATCCGTGTGCACAGGTACCTTCTCTCCCTTTCTCCCTCTATACCTTCGGCCTGTGCTGTGTCTTGACCCCGGACACTTAAGGGTATTAACAATCCCCTTTTGCTCGCGCAACTTATTAAAAAAAAGTGGAAGAATTAGGTATAAGGGGTGATTTTTGAGAAATAAATTCAGATTCAATTAGACCTCCAATCTAGTAGTTTCTCTCACGGCATTTGTGCCCTGCCCTACATCTTTATCATACTTTTGGCAGATATCAATGGGATTCGTACCCTGCCCTACGTCTCTCTACCCTTTGGCAGACTCCTATGGCACTCGTGCCCTGCCCCACGTCCCCTTTTGCTAAGAAAACATTGCATGGCTATCATGCACTTTACCCGACCATTCAATTTGACGACAGGGTCATATCATGGCCGCCGCGATAATGCAACTTGACACCACTGGATTGTTTTCTCTGAGGCTTCGTCCCTTAGTTCTTAGTCCCCCCTTACAAACACTCGAGACGCCTTTGCCAGAAGAACGGCGAATATATTGGACAGAGTCATCAAAATTCAAAAACTGGTCAACTGTGCTGAACTTGTGTAAATTTCCGTTCGTATCCCTTGAGCTGAACACAAGTTTCAATTTGGAGACGAAACCTTAAGAACGCGTTCTTTATGTCACCTTGAGTCACAGTCCTTCGCATGCTCTGGTTCCATTAAATGTTGACGGCGATTTCTAGCGACGTTTGCAACAATAACACCAGCGTCAACAACTAGATCGTATTTGCGTTGAGAGCATGAAGACACGTAATCTGCAGGGGCGGTTCAGCATCTGGGGCGGTCGAGCATCTTACAGTAAAGGCTTGTCCACACCCCGAAATTGAGGGTTACATATAATCTGCATGACATAGTGCAATGACTCAATTACTCAATTAAATGCCTGACCATTTGGATATGCTTAATTGATTGGCCAGAAGCTCTGATGAAGACATCGCGTCTCTCCACTCGTAACCAAATGGGTTTCAACAAAAGTCGTCAAATGAAGCATTCTGTCTGTTCTCCACGATACCCACGATTTACGACCAAGTGCATCCCATGCAGCCGAAGATGATAAAACATAAAAGCAGCCAAAATAACTTCATCGTCGATTTTACTGCGCATTTTTATGGATTCCTGTGCATTAAATATGCTTCTTAATCTGGACACGTCGTTAATATTTAAACGCCACTTCCTAGCGCTGACCCGTATCGATACACAATTAATGCGAGACCCGAAATCGAACAAGTTTTTTTTATCGTAACTCGTAATGAAGCACGTAATAGAATTCAAATAATATGCCTCATTCAAAACGAGTTCGACAACCCTTTTGTGTATGACTTAACATTACGGGAGTGCCCCTGAAAATGAAAATAAAAAGCGCAAAAACACATTACAATGCATCTCCCAGCCGTACAAGCATGAAAATATTCAAAAAAGTACCACAAACACCAGCACGCAACGCAAGAGAGCGAAATAAATCATGCAAGTGCCCAAGCGACGTGAGCATATGCGCGAGTAGTTTTGTTCTCTTCACTTGTGGCGAACAGAATTGGTTTGCTGCGCACGTATTCTTGCCTCAAATGAAAAATTACTCTCAATACACTCTGCTCAACCGTCCAGGAACAACAAAAGAAAAACTGGGTACACGTGAAATTATGAAAATAAAAGCAACAGTCCAGCGGGTAATCCAAGTGTGGCTGGAATTTGAAGCGCGCCGCACTTTTCAGATTATTGCGGAGCAAATTCGCGCCGGGGTCTTCGGGTGAGTTCTACACGAATGCACCTCTGCACGCCTCGCTCACTGCAGAGGCGGCGGCGGCGGTGGGTTGCAAAATTCGACTTAGGAAATCGCAGATAAATTGATTCGCCTCAATAGGGGGAAATCACAAAAGTGGAATTTGTTGGGTGTAAAATCAAAAGAGTTGCTGTACGAACTTGAGCACCCGGATTTTGCACAGAGACAAAGCATGCGGACGAGGAATGGTCAGGCGATTGAGTTAGGACTGTGATTCGTAAGAAAATCGGGGGAAAACCCCCCATAATTACGCTGACGAGGAAAATGCTCGTATCTTAGCATCCAATTCATTTCGAGCATGCGTGCTCTGGTTTCATTATCAAGGCTCGTTTGATGTATTCCTCAGAGGCTCCCCCCACGGGAGAAGGAACAAGGTTTGTGCCGTCTATTTGCACCAGCTCCATGGACTTAAGCCGGTGGTACGTTGGCATTTAGCAATTATGCCCACAGAGATAATCCCACCAGTTATGCATAATTTATAACATATTCTCAGATCGGGAAGCATGATAGAATGCCGCCAACGCCGTGGGTGCATGATTCGTTCTTGTAAATTGCTTCGAAGCGTCAAAGTGTGCATATAGGCAGGTTCTTAATTGCCAAATGCTGTGATTAAGATCGAGGTGTGGATACTTGAACGCTCCGAGAGTGAAGTTAACATGTATGAATTTTGTGAAGCATGTAATCATGCTCTAGGATAATTAATACCGGTCGCCATTACGACAACCTCTGAGACGGGCATAGTGAGCAATTGCTTGGTTTCAAATTAGCTTTGTTGAATAGGATTGGTGAATTAACTGCTGGAGATCACTTGGAGCATACCCGTAGAGGTTCAGTTGTCGATCTAGATGACGAGCCTTCTATTTTTAAAGCATATTTCACAGTAAAGGCAGAAAGATCCTCCGAACCCATCAAAGGACTTCTTTTGGGTCAATATCTCATAGATACTCAATGTATCTCAACAGCAGTGCCTCGAAGCATGATGTGTGGATTCAAATTTCGTCAATAGCCATATCACGCTGAAAAAATCGGCTCTCGCTATGAAAAAACCCTCTTCAGGACTGCGCTGTACATGGCTTCGTGGGATATACGCCTAAATGGCGCAAGTTCGGTATTGTTGACCCGCAAGGACGAACGTTAGCTGTAAAAATGTAGTTAGATATCTAGGCATGGATCAATGTCTGTATATGTCTGTAATGTCTGTATCCTACATCCGAGTGTGAGTACAAGAAGCACTATCCTAAGGAGGACGTGTACAACGAGGCAAACTTGAACAGGATAGATCATTTTATTATTGAGTGGTCAGAAGGCACATTGCAGAGCTATAACTTCTTCCAACAGTCTTCATTTACTACCCCAATGAACAGCCTTGTTCCTCCCGAAGCGTTCCTTTCTTCAGGCGAATGGCCTAATACAGAATACAGACGACTGGCATGTTGTCGGCCATGTCGTACGCCGAACAGTGGACAGGCGACTTCAATACGAACGGGATGTCGTTCCCTACCACTAGGATCTTCTCCGGTTCAGTAGAGCGATCTCCAGCCACCAGCCACCATCCACTAGTAACTAGTCGCCAGCCACCAGCCACCACCCACAAGCCATTAGCCACCAGCCATTAGCCACAAGCCACCAGCCACCAGCCACAAGCCAACAGCCACCAGTCAACAGCCACCAGCCACCAGCCACTAGTAACTAGTCGCGAGCCACCAGCCACCATCCACTAGTAACCAGTCGCTAGCCACCAGCCACCAGCCACCAGCCACCAGCCACCAGCCACCAGCCACCAGCCACCAGCCACCAGCCACCAGCCACCAGCCACCAGCCACCAGCCACCAGCCACCAGCCACCAGCCACCAGCCACCAGCCACCAGCCACCAGCCACCAGCCACCAGCCATCAGCCATCAGCCACCAGCCACCAGCCACCAGCCACCAGCCACCAGCCACCAGCCACAAGCCACCAGCCACCAGCCACCAGCCACCAGCCACCAGCCACCAGCCACCAGCCACCAGCCACCAGCCACCAGCCACCAGCCACCAGCCACCAGCCACCAGCCACCAGCCACCAGCCACCAGCCACCAGCCACCACCCACCAGCCACCAGCCACCAGCCACCAGCCACCAGCCACCAGCCACCAGCCACCAGCCACCAGCCACCAGCCACCAACCATCAGCCTCCAGCCACCAGCCACCAGCCACCAGCCACGAGCCACGAGCCACTAGCCACCAGCCACCAGCCACCAGCCACCAGCCACCAGCCACCAGCCACCAGCCACCAGCCACCAGCCACCAGCCACCAGCCACTAGCCACTAGCCATTAGCCACCATGCACCAGCCAACAGCCACCAGGTACAAGCCACGGTACAAGCCACGGATGATTCTACTACTGACGACCGGGGACAACTATTTTCGGATCTGCACGAAGAATATTGAGCGACCCAACAGACGATCGGCAGCCGATGATCCAACGAAGTTCACTCTTTCACGAGTGTACTGTCTACACAAATTGTATAATTTTTTCAATTGATGAGAGTCCACCCACACGGGTCCACAGCCGCAAAGATTCCATCAAAATTGCTGTGCTAAAAACAAAACGCAAAATAAAATCGCACAAAGGGATTCCGACATTTGCTTGTTTCGTTTTGTTTTTTTGTTCGCCTCACAACTTCGGTTTCTAATGACCCATGAGATTAGAGTTTCATTGTTTAGGCGGTGCTCATGCCAAAGTCAAGGTTAATCCAAACGCTAACATTTATTTCATTGGGGAATTAAATTCGAGGAAAAAAAGAACAACGATTGCTGCGCGATCGCCCGATACCTGCAAGAGTACTGAATAATCGTTTTTGGAACAATCAATTTGCACCTTGATCTTGGCGTTGATGGGCAGCCCGGTGGTGATGATCACTTGAGTCTGAATGTGATCAGATAATTGTTCGGCAAAAAGTCGTATTTATTCATGCCACTTCTGCACCGGCTCTTGTGATCCATCCATCATGCAGTGGTTCATGTTTCGCAGAGTCAGAAGATGAATTGGGCAACACAAAGGCACGAGCTTGTGGTGTGTGTGTGTGCGGAGGAGTGTGGGATGGGGCTTGATGCAATGCGCAGAAGGTGAGTTCAAGGATACTTGACTGGTTAGTGTGCTTCCACTTGGAACTGGAAAACAAACAATTTGATGAACATTTGCATGTCCTCTGTGCGGTGAGACCTTCAAATGAATGACAACACCAAGCGGGAAGTTCACTGAATGATACTTTCTGCGACTTTCAATTTACTTCCTAGAGAAGGAGCGCACATCGCGAAGCTGGTTGACAGAATTCGAATTTCTCCAATTGTGGGCAATGGTCAATGGCACAACCCTTCCTTTCTTCCGGCGCGACTACCTCAACAGCAACTCAGATCCCAGTGTCCAAGCTAATAAAAGTGAGTGCACCCGAATTCCTCAACGATCATATACTTGACCTCTGTCAGTCCACCAGAAGTGCACAGCTCGCTCCACTAATCACTCACCGTTCACCCAACTCCCAAGGGAACACCCCTCTCAAGCTTCCTGACACAAAAGCAGAGAATCCATTTTCTCATCGAATCCCGTCGCATCACTCATCCTCAAATGACTTTATTAATCACGATCCATCGGGTCCATCGGGGACCCAGCACACATTTCCCCGCACATCCACGACGACACACGGGATGGACAGGAAGACACAACAAGCAGCAACTTTGACACAAGTCGTGCACCGTTCACCGCCATTATCAGCCTCGTAACCGTACACAAGGTCCACACTGACGTGCTCATGGGAGAACATATGTACATAGGTCTGCTGCACCATCAATTACCGTTCGAAGGAAGACAACAATCCCGATCCAGAGATTAATGAAGATGCCCCCACGAGCCGACGCAAAGGGAATCCGTGTCCATGTCAGCATATCGCATGGATGTCAGCACATCAATTTTTACACCCTCCCACGATCGCGGTTCCGTTCAAAAGTCATCCGCGGCTAGGTCCCCGCCAGAACAAATACTCCTTGCGCTGCATGCGACTTCCTGGCCCGTCCGATACCGGTTATCACACAGCTCGCCTCTCACTGACGCGCTGGTAATGCGCATAACTGTTTGGCTGTAATAACTTCACCAACTGCAACGGGGGGACGTTCTCGCGTGATCCTGGTTCCCTTGCCGGATAACGTTTTCCCCCACGTTACGGTAATAAATGAATCTCTCACCGGAGTCGATATGCAAATTCAGCCATTCTGCTGCAAGTCCCTTTCGGTGTCCCTGGCACCGGCGCGGCGCAGCAGCGGCGACTGGGCACAGAATCCATTTTTTATTCATTTCACTCGCGCCTCACTCACAGCAAATCCATTTCACTCGCAGCCAATTGCCCCTCGAGAACGTTTTAACAATTCCATGCGCAAGCGATGCAGTTAATGACTCGTGCACTCGGGTAGTGACCCCCGTCCCGCACTCGCCGACTAAAGATTTTTGGCCAATCGCTCATATGGCCGAGATGTGCAGGAGCACAACAGCACTTTCGAGCGGTTCCAGGAATCATCAATTACGTGTGTACGAGCATCTCGCAACTTTGTACGGCTGAGCAATGTGTAATGGCTCACGACTGCGAGTTATTCGATTTTATTTGATCTATTGTGAGACGGTGGAGGCCTCGACGGAGCAGCGGAGTAGGTCGTGGTGCAACCATTGAGACAGCCTGTCTGTGATTGCCGTCTGGCGCTGCAGCGCTGCAGTAATGAATGGAGCAACGGCGCGCACAATGGAACCTCACTTGTGAATCGCTCAGGTAGCCGGAGTTGCTAACGAATGACGAGCTCGAATGCAAGTGATGTACATTCAATTAGATGTAATTTGAAGTTGCCATCCATGTCGGTGACAGCGACGGCGGCAGGGCAGAGAGGGAGCAACAGAAAAAAGGGAAGACGCTTTGACCTATGAGTGCCTTCAAAGTGCCGTATACCGTGCTGGCATTGTTGGAGGCACTTATGCTCGAGCATGATTTGTGGAATGCATTCAGTCGATAAATGAGGGAAGCGACCAAAATGGCACCTTTGGGAACGAACGTCATCATGACTACCGACGTTGAAGTGTAGTAGCTTGGATGAAGTTACACAACTCCGACACAGCGAGTTCGAGAGATGTGAACACTTAATGTGGCTTAGAAGGGTTTTTTGTTTCGAATGGATGAAGCCATCATCTAGATTATTTGATATGGCCCTTGGATGGGAGTGATTAAGTGGTCTGAAGGGCGCAAGGTGTCTAAGGCGATTTTGTGAAGATGAGACTTCGATTTAGAAACTCTTATCTTCGTAAGTGTATACCCCGGGCGCCGATGAAGAGAATAGGAATGGTGTTTGTTTTGAGCTCGTAGCGTCCTCCTGCATGTGAAACAACGATCTATCATCAGGGCAGTACCTGGAGAGACAGGCGAAAGGCGTTGTTTGGTCCCAACATGGCCGCATGCCAGAAACGATTCCTGTGAATGTTCAGGTGGTGTTGACATATGTACAACCTGTCCCGAGGCGTTCTGTGGTTGGCAGCCGCTGCGACGTGAGCTCCACACAACGGCGCTTTTCCAGTCCCTTCACTCTGACTGTTGGAGGAGGGCCCGCCTAGAAACGGACAGTCTGAGGGACTCAAGTACAGGCTAAAAGTACAACTCTACTGTCTGTATTCTATGCTACACTCGCCCATTGGTACATATGCGCATGAAATATGAAGCGGACACTCTATTCCTCCACTTTCAAACGAACGATGGCTACGTTGGTGTGCTCAAATCAAGACGTGTTTGGTCCAGTAGGCAACAAAAGGCCAGACTCCAAGACCGGGAAACAGCACGATTTCCCTGGATTTGGCCAGGGTTCTTGCGAGTGTTGCCGACATCCTTTCTGAAGACACCACGAGACAGACAACTGCTTTAGTTGGGCTTCTTTGAGTTGACAACATGTTCACCTCCGTTCTTGGGTCCTCCATTTCCCTTAACTCTTTTAGTTGGAACCTTTTCCTTCTTCACAACAGGGCTCCTCTCACCTTTCACCTTTCACATCATCGGGTACGACGCTTGAGCATCTGGTTGTTGGAGGAACGCACAGTACCACCCCCGCGGTATGTTTTGCTGACTTTCTTGCCAGATTTGGCCTTTTCACGTGTACACCGCTATTAAACTTTTTCGAAACGAACGTTTCTCTCACACTGAGCCAAATCCTGGAGTTCGGCTTCAAAGCCGCATATAACAGCATTCATCTCAGGCAGCTATTTGATGCGATCTGAGCACGCGCTGCGGCGTCCTGGGAACATTGATCCGGTTCTGTCGCATCACATACATTCCCAAAGCACCATGCAGTTTGAGTCAAAGGCTGCCAAAGCGTGCACCGGATTTCGCCAAGGAGATGCTCTGTCGTGTGGTTTCTTCAATCTGGTTTTGGAAAAGAGAGTGAGGAGTGCTGCGGAAGCCACTATCTTCTACAAGTCAGTCTAACTGTTGGGTTACGCAGATGACTTGACATTGTTGCGCGGTCGCAAAGCGGCGGAGTAGTGGATGCTAAACTTTTGACTCCAAGCATCAAGAGCGTGCACCACAAAACTTATATTTGGCACCTATATGGAGACGACTGCACAGCTGATTTTGGTCCCTTAACAGCAAACTCTACGAGCTGTACCAGTGTATGGGTGTAGCCCGGAAGGCAGAAATCCGCCGACTGTACTTGGTCTACGACGTCGATTGGATACTAGTACTTAAGCTACTGGGGCCTCTGAATCCGAGTCTTCTGATTCGCTAAGGAGACGTTGATAGAAGCAGCGTGCCCAGGTCCGTCAAAGATGGAAGGTAGCGACTTCTCAGGCTCCCAGCCTCTATCGTAGGCCTGCTAGGGATGTTAGTACACAGGGAATCCAATTTTGAGCAACTATTTTGATTCTTTTGGTTGGTATGTCGCTAATAACAAGACTTATGTTGTCTTCAAGGGATTAACGCCCAATTGACGCTGTATACTAAGGTGAGCCTTTAAACGGCCTGTTTAGTATTTGTAATCGAGCTGCAGTTTTGGCAGCTATATTCCTCATGAAGGTTGGTAGTGGAGTTAGCCTGATTACAGCGGGGCAGGTGCGGATGACACACTTGCCGTTGTCAGAAAGATCAAGGCCTGACAGATTTAATTGAGTTGAAATTCAGTCATGAATGACTCCCATGTCAAAGAATCCCACTTCACTGAGCCCGTCACACCCACATACCGCAATCGAATTCCACCATAAGTCACAATCAGCTACTATCTGCCATCGGCTCATTAAGAAGTGTGAAGCAAATTAGCAGACATTTACCTCTCCATTCTATTCAGAATTTATCGTACAACGATCTCCTCGTAAAGCCAAACAGTAGCCAGTAGCCACTGTCGTCACTGCCACCGTTGTACTCGACGCTCAGTCGCCATCAGTCGCTGGCTATCTCCATTCACCTTAACCGTCTGCGAGGTTCTCCACAATTACCCATTAAACACGGCAACACATCGATTTAGCTCGATTTGAGTTGTCATAAATTTCCATGAGGATTTTATTAGTTTTGGCTATGAAATGTGTCCACGGCGAGCAGTGGACGGCACTGCCTACGGCCCGCGTTCCCACCGAACCAGATCGCGGCGACAAGTGAACACGATACTCTCCGAACATGGACAGACGCCGTGGCAGTCGATAAATCATCCAATTTTATGACATCGTTGGCAGGTAGAAGTCCGAGCACACAAGTGCGTCCCGTGTTCGAGAGCCGTGCGTGCCTGGCTGAGAGTGTCCGAGAATGTCTAGTCTCAGCCGCTTGTTGGGGACAATGTCTCGAGCGTCTCGTTGGCAGAACAACTTTCGCTTTGGGACAGACGACATCCTTCGCGTCGATCACAATTCATTTAAGCGCTGAACGCGATCTGAAGGTAAACGGGGTGAGGTCCCGTTGGACACCCGCCCAACGGGTAACTTTCGCAAATGCGTCTTGCACAGACCACGCTCATCTGCATACGACAAGTGTGGCGCTGCTGTTCGCATACTTCCCGATCGCAGATGAGCAAACCAGCTCGGAGGCACTCGCACGGTCAAGTCACGAATTCAATCTCGTCACGCGTGTGTGTGTGCATGGAAAGTGAAAGAGCAGCCATCGTCTTCGCAGGACTGATGAGTATCTTAATGGCTCAACGGAACCGTAATGTGACATAATGTTTGATGAACACATGCTTTACGGCCATCAAGCGAGGCGTGGCTGACGCGCACCTCTGGGCGCTCGGATTCAGCCGAGTATCCGAAAATTCAATTGGAGAGTTATGTCATCGGTGCGATAGCTTCTACTCACTGGATGCATAAGCAAGTTGAGGTGAATGGCGCGGCGCGTTCAGTAGGTGGTCCCGACAACAATGAATTCAGAAAGTTTCTACTGTTTGCCAGAAGACGAATGCGAACGTAACTTTGCCATAAAACCACTCGTCGTTAGCTTATGAGGCTACGATTGATTGTAGAAACGTTGTTATTTTTTGAAAAGAGTTGAGTTGAGTTGGCGCTTTGTCATAAAAAGAAGTACAGAGGCGGATATTGGAAGTATGCCGGATTTGAAGGAGCGAGTCTACTTGGAAAATTGGTGAAATTTTGTACATTCATTCAGTGTCTTTCAAAGAACAAGAGCTGAGGTAAAGGTAGCGAGGCCTGAGAACTTGGCCTGGATTGCGGAGTCACCTAGAGGTCATGAATGCAATAAGGGCACGAATGCAATAATTTCGCCAGCACTCTCGGGAGTTATATAAGAGATACTTGTCATAATACTTGACAAGGCTAGGCTAGACAAGCCTAGATCAGTCAAGCTTGGGTCCTATTTTGAACGATTTCAGACTCTTCATGCCTATTTTTGAAGAAAAACATAGCAATTTGCAAAGTCAAACTAGCTTGTGTAAGGTCTTCAGAGCTCGTGCTTTTTGCAGTTATTTCATGGGTCTAACTAGACCTTATGAAACATGGCATCGTTAGATCAAGTCCATACCTACTTACTGCGCAAGGCACTGGCCAACGCACAGTACGTTATCCGTGCACGTGCACAGTACGTTATCCTTTGCTGAAATTTTAAAACCCCAGAGTTATGTTGCAAAGAAATAAACGAAACACCAACATTACACTCAATAACAAATGTTGACTTTATTGCTTGCCATCCAAACTTAGAACATAAATTAACAGCTAATACAGACGTATGCAAATAAATAATCAAGGGGCATCGAAAACGCTTTCAAAAACAGAACATGCAGGAAAGAAACACGTGACATTAGTTCGTAAACAACATATACTCGTATGTATGTATGCCTGTACATACTTGTTGTGGCGTCTTTAGTTTGTCAAGCTTGGCAACAGGTTGTTGGGCATTAATGTCAAGCCTGTACCTAAAGTTTGCGGATTTATTAGGAGTCACAACCAACATGTTGGAATTCTCCATATGATGCGTCAGCTTTAAGACATGTTTATACACATATGGGAATGTTGATAGGCTGCTAGTAGAGAGCATATCCCTCCAGGTACAAAGACGGATATTAACATGGTGCAGGGAACTAAGGCCCCGGGAACTTAGTCCACTGAGGGTCTTAATTCCCATTAAGTGGGAAATAAGTCCACTTTGGGAAAGTGGACTTAGTTCATATGCAAGGTGAGAACGTACTCCACTTTCTTATGGGAGCTAAGTACACACACAATAATTAAACAAAGAACTCGAAACTCCAGTTGGTTATCACGTTATCGTTTATGAGTACATCCAGAAAGTCTGGTGTATTCAAAGTATGAGGTGGGTGGCTCATTTTGCCCGCTAACAGGTTTGTAACCTATTTTCCGCAGGGTCTAACCCGCAAACGCTACTTCGTCGCTCTGCTAAGGGTATGTCAGCAACTGTCAGGCAGACGTCTGGAGCTAAGTTAACAGACATCGCCAGCTCTTGAAACTGCAAAACTAAACAAACCAAAATGGCCTTATTTTTTATTTTTCACGTCACCATTCCCCTGTTTATTGTACAAACGGTGACGTGAAATAAGACCCAACGAAATAAAGCCAAAAAATAAAAGTTTGGCCTTGTTTCGTTCTAAGACTGTAAATAACGCCGAATTTCCGAATTGTCTTTATTACGTTTTCTGTTACTTAAAGTTAATCTTGTCGTCTTTATTTTATTATTATTTCAATAGTGAGGATGGGGCAAAACGATAGAATTGTAAATTTTAATTGCACAGTTTTTTAAAATGCTTTTTTGAAAGGTTTTTTAAGAAAAACAAAAGAACTGCAGAATATTAAAAATTCGTCGGACCGACTTAGCAACCAAGAATGAATAAAGTCAATTTTTGATATTCTGCTCTGATGTGAACCGTATTTCAGTGAGGGCGTTCTGCATTTCCGGGATGGTCGAAATGGTAGTCAGAAGGGGCAAGGTCTGGGCTATAAGGCGGGTGGGGCAAAACTTAACATCCACTGTTTTCCAAATAGTTCTTAACCGGAATAGCAACGTGGGGCCGAGCGTTGTCATGGTGGAAAATTATTGCCTCGTGTCTGGTCGCACATTCCGGGCGTTTTTCGGCTACTGCTCTCTTAAAACGAATTATTTGTGTTCGGTAGCGTTGTCCATTGATGCACGGCTCATAACACACCCTTCTGATCAGTTTGCGCTTCATATGAATGACATATACTGAAATGACGCACAATGACAGTAGCTTTCCAACGCATGTTCCAATGGAATAATACAAGTTATGCCATCTCTTAGCAAACCGCACGTATTAAGTTATAGACCCAATATTTAAATAATCTGTTAGGCAAGATTGAATCTTATTTAACCTTAGCAAATGGTAGTAATTATAGTTTTGCTTGAGGGCCTTAAGCTTATCCGTTTTCTTTTTTGTATTGCCACTCTGTGCAGAGTTTTCAAAATGTATCCGCATGTCCATCTTGAGGTGTTATTTAATACCTCCATACACTATATACTATATAAAGGGTGATTTTTTAGCTATTTTCGTTTTGGTAACACTGGCTTAAACAGCTGACGCACGTTTCGTGTTTTGTTTCACTGTCAAACATCTTCAGTTTGGTCTATAATTTAACCATGAATCGTCTTACAAACGAACAACGCTTGCAAATTATTGAATTTTGTTATCAAAATGCGTGCTCTGTTAAGAAAGTTCATCGCGCGCTTCTTCCATTTTATGGTCAGTTTAAACGAAGCTCATTTTTGGCTCAATGGGTACGTAAATAAGCAGAATTGTCGATTTTGGAGTGAATATCAGCCAGAAGCACTGCAAGAGCTACCAATGCATCCAGAAAAGGTCACAGTTTGGTGCGGTTTATGGGCTGGTGGCATCATTGGACCGTACTTCTTCAAAGATGATGCGAATCGTAACGTAACTGTGAATGGTGAGCGCTACCGTGAGATGGTATCGAACTTTTTTTTGCCCAAAATGCAAGAGCTTGACTTGCATGACATGTGGTTTCAACAAGGCGGTGCCACATGCCACACAGCACGCGCAACAATGGACTTATTGAGAGGCGAGTTCGGTGGACATTTTATTTCACGTTCGGGACTGTGATTCGAGCGATTTAACGCCTTTAGACTATTTTTTGTGGGGCTATGTTAAAGCTCATCCTATACAGACAAGCCCGCTTCAATTGACGCATTGGAAGACAACATTGAAGCATTTTTTTCGAGATATACCGGCCGAAATGTTGGAAAGAGTATGCCAAAATTGGACTAAGCGGATGGACCATTTGAGGCGCAGTCAAGGTCAACATTTGCATGAAATAATCGTCAAACATTAAATCATGTGCACCGTACTATCGATTCAAATAAAGATTTCATGCATTTTTCTGAATTTATGTTTTTTTTTTTTTTGAAAAACTTTCCTATAGCTTTAAAAAATCACCCTTTACTTCCTGAATCTGCCACCCAAATTTTTTGTTGTTTGCCATGACATCGCTCACATAAGTATAGATTATCTACGACTATCTACGACTAAAACATATACTCTGCTGGGGTTGAGGACCTAAATAGTCGAACTTCGGTCCACATGATGGAAAGTGTTGGCATTTTTGGGAAGTCCCAGGATGCTGCAGTCATAAGTAAATAAGCTCTTTGAGTTGCAAGATGCATGCAAGGAAGGAACAAAGTGAACTAAAAATACTAAGTTTGCGGACCGATAATGGAATTGTTGGATCAGGAAATCGGGTTGCCGGTAGATGTCTATGATCTAGCTTCAACATGAAGCATGGCATCGTATCCTGAGCGAACCTCGAAGGCATGTAACGAATGTACACCCAAAGTGCACAAAACACCTATGCACTAAAACCACGAGTGAAATTTGCCGCAGAAGTGTATTTAGTATTAATGCCAAGAGAGATGCTGCAATCCTGGTAAGAGAGCTCGCATTTAGTCCTCCTGTAAGGGCTAACAATCTGAAAAAGCTCGATCAAGTCAAGAAAGGCATTATAAATGCATAACTCCCGACTTCAGAGGCAGCCCTTTTTCTGATAATACTATATGCAGCCCGTAGACTGCCAGGGCCTAGCTAATTATACATTTTTTTACTTTGGACGACTTGTCAAAAAAAAAAAGATAATGAAGAAAATATAAATATACAATTTCACTTTTCAAACATTTGCAATATTTTAGGATAATCTTAAACACTAGCTGACGAGAACCTTTCTCGTTCTCGTCGTACTGGAGACTGCCACAATTGTTTTCTCAATCTGCATCCCTTTCATAATCGATCGTCATCGATAATCGCACCCTGTGCTCGTGGGGTTAGTCCATTTTCTTATCTCTGACTCCACCATCCGAGCTCCAGTGGATTTATCATTTATTTAACGATGTAATGAATATATCGTCATCTTGGACTATGAAACCTTATCTCTTGGGATTAACTCATGAGTTACCCCTGGACCTGCGTTATCCAAGATTGGTGACGTTGACGTATTTATGACTAGCTTCTTAGCAACCACTCGCAACCACTCGCCACGGCCTCTTTTGCGGTACGTTTCAGTGCAAAGGTTGCTTACAAATATGTACACTCTGTTCCAACTGAATAGGGAAGGAGGTTGTAAATATATTACAATAAACTTAATAGCAGCCCATCTATTAAGTTTATTGTCACATCCTCAGCACCCACCACTCTCTGCTATTTTTCGTCAATTGCTTTGAAAAGTGTATGTACGACTGCCGCAACTTCATCGTCTGAATCTGGCCACACGTTGAACAACATTAGAAGCAAGTCGGTCTCAATCAACAAGACTGCCCAGGTGGCAGGATCCTTAGTCAGCGTTATCCAATGAAGCACGTCAAGTTGACTGAGGTCTCCCTGTAATTGTGTTCGCAATGGTTTCGTGTGCGTCCTCGATTGGATAGCCCCAGAGGCCTGAAGTCGAAGATTCTTCGGGTTAGGGCAGCAGTAATTGTCCATGCGATCTAAATAGCCATCTTAGGCCGTGAATCCATAGACGCCTAGCTATACTATATAAAGTTCGAGAAGACTGCCATTCGAGAGAGTGCTCTATTCGTTAATTGCCTTTTGAGCCCAAGGAATCCGCAGTTGGCAAGAGTAATTCTGCTTTTCATCGTGGTACTGATGGTATTTGTCCTATTTACTTGGAATCCGAGGTAAGGCCTGCTATCTCAAGAGTGTATCTGACTATTTTGACGTTCTGATTGAGTCGTAGTGTTGTGCGTCCTTTCCTGATGGCAGCGTAGTACTTCGATTTGTCCTCATTCAGCGCTAAGCACCTTTTCGTTACCTCGAGTTCAATGCTAACGCGCTGTGTTCTCAAGAACAGTTTTGAGAATGTCACATGACAGCACCCCGCTTTATCTAAAAACTTGTTAACAATAAGTGACGAGTTCATTACCGACGGGATTAAACGTGCACACAAGACAATAAAGCTTAGAGCCTTTGATATGCAGAGCAACTCCCACGCTCTACCATAGTGTTGCAAATACACTTCACCCGTCCTGCCAAACTGGGAGTTCGCAAGACCTTCAAAAAATGTTGAAAAAGTCACATTATACCGGTGCATAACGTCTTTGTCAGCATGTAAAACTGTTGTCGTATGTGTTTTTATCCTGCTCTCTGGGCACACTGATGTACACCGTTCAGCACCTGGCATTAAAAACGGAGAGGAGATGTTATTTTAAGCAGACCCGGCACTTGGCGTATTCAAATTGGTCCCAGGGTTGTTGAGAATCGTCGAAATGATTTAATTAAATCGCAGTTCCTCATTGAGTCTCCTTCGACACACAGGTCTTGCCCTCGCCACTTCCACTTCAAAGAAACAACTCCCTCATAAATAGAATCTGGAGGTGGTAGAATTAGGTTGCCAATTAGTCCATCTCATGCTGCCAACGACCATCCAGCATTTTCCTGCGTCTCACTGCATCCATTTTTATCTCTCAGATCTAAGTCCTCAGGTGAACGGCTCTATGTTAGGTAAAGTGCTTTATAGGCCGTCAATTCGCGGAGGGCCACTAAAGTGCAATCCGCTTCCGTGCCCATCCCAAGATGAGTTTTTCCGTTTTACCCACCGTGGGAGTCCTCGCAACACGCAACGGAGAAAATCATGAAATATTTTATGAGTACTCAGCGTATCCACTTGCTTTGGCGACAGCCAGTTATGCAAGAGCTAATGGGCGTAGAGGAGTTAAAATAAGCCTCGGGATGAATGTCCGCGAATGAAACGCCGCCATGCCGTAGGAAGTTTTAAAATGTTAATCGTTTAATGGGCCCAATCCTGGAGCCGGTTGTGATAGTCGACTTTCAGCAAGCGTTTAGGCTCTGGCTGATAAGTGCCAGAGAGATAATGAGCCTTGCTTCGAGTTGACATGAGTTAACGTGAGAAATCGACCAAGACAGATTTGTTCCATTCCGCGAAATGAATGTGTTTTCAGTGCCCACCTAAAGCTGATCGAACCTGTCGCACTTTAAGAGGACGTGTGATGGCATTTGTTGAGAGTTTAAAACTTCACACTCTTGGAGTTTAATTTCGTAATCAAATTTGGAAACGTCTCTCCTCGGGAGAGAAGCTGCGCGCACCCGTGCAGTGCTGGCGATACTTGTTTTCCTTATGCGAGATTATATGACGACATGTGACCCTCTCATGTACTTGATGGCAAGTACTGATTGAAGTTGAGGCAGATATCTTCACACTTAAAGGCTTGGGAAGCTCTCAGTTATACCAGGGAGGCAGGTTTGTTCGCAACAAAAATGTTTGAGCGACTACATGGCAAGTTCATTCGCCCAAAAGAAAAACAAAATACACAATCTGGAAAGAAGATAGCATTTAAAAAAAACCCGAATCACACGGGCCCTGAAAACTAATTTTGGATTGGCGAATGGTTGTAAAAGCATAAGAAGAGGAAGAGTGACTTAGTTCATCAATCATAAAGGAAGAATGACTCAGTTAAAATTAACGCTCTAGCCATTCACCGGACAAACTATTCCAGTACGCTCTAATGAGTCGCTCTGCTGATTATGTCATAAGAAACGCAACTCTGATGGAACTTGAAGAGGGAATAAACAGCTCCTGGATAATGCCTAATCACAAAACGACTAAATAAGGAGTCACATAAGAAAGCTTTTTGTGAAGTTTATCAGTCTTATCGACGCCGGCCTTAGCCTCGAAAACATTCACTTGGTACCCGGATAACCAGCAACCGGTTAAGAAATCGTGTAAAGCAATATCACGCCTTACAATAATGTCCAAGGCAATCGTACGGATTTACCTCAAATATAAGTATAAGTCCGGCTTTAAAAGAATGCATTCACCTCAATGAAGTGTTCTTGATCCTCCCTACACTTGATATGTATTTATTTATTTAATTTAATTTCATCAACAAGCATAGCTTACAGATTACGAATATATACTATAGTTTTAAAAAGGATAAATAGGAACTAAATTACTACCTTAGCTTGACGGAAAACTGAATAATATGCTTTTGAAGCGATCTCTCGATCTGGAGATTGGCTTATTGCGACCATAGTTTGTTCCATGTCTCGTATGGTAAAAGATATGACGATCCTTTAGCACCCGCACTGTGGCATATATTGGGAAAATAGACAACAAAATAGGACTGTTGATATGTGAACACAGGACGTCTCTCACGAAGATGATATCATGGGCATGCCTTCTTACACTAAGTGACATTATGTCTAGTAGATGGCATCTAAAGGGTGATTTTTTAAAAGCTATAGGAAAGTTTTTCAAAAAAAAAAAAAAATAAAATTCAGAAAAATGCATGAAATCTTGATTTGAATCGATAGTACGGTCCATATAATTTAATGTTTGAAGATTATTTCATGCAAATGTTGACCTTGACTGCGCCTCAAATGGACCATCCGCTTAGTCCAATTTTGGCATACTCTTTCCAACATTTCGGCCGGTATCTCACGAATAAATGCTTCAATGTTGTCTTCCAATGCGTCAATTGAAGCGGGCTTGTCTGTATAGACATGAGCTTTAACATAGCCGCAAAAATAGTCTAAAGGCGTTAAATCCCACGATCTAGGCGGCCAATTGACCGGTCCCGAACGTGAAATCAAATGTTCACCGAACTCGCCTCTCAGTAGGTCCATTGTTGCGCGTGCTGTGTGGTCTGTTGAAACCACATGTCATGCAAGTCAAGCTCTTGCATTTTGGGCAAAAAAAAGTTGGATATCATCTCTCGGTAGCGCTCACCATTCACAGTTACGTTACGATTCGCATCATCTTTGAAGAAGTACGGTCCAATGATGCCACCAGCCCATAAACCGCACCAAACTGTGACTTTTTCTGGATACATTGGTAGCTCTTGCAATGCTTTTGGCTGATATTCACTCCAAAATCGACAATTCTGCTTATTTACGTACCCATTGAGCCAAAAATGAGCTTCGGCGCTGAACACATGTGATGTCGCGATGAACTTTCTTAACAGAGCACGCATAAAATAATACATATGCGTGCATAAATATGCGTGCTCTAAAATACTACTATATATTCAACATGAGGAACAAAGGTTAATTTAGTGCTAGCAAATACACCGCGATCTTTAATTTTGTTAACTCTTTTTAAGGGCTGTTGTTCAATTCAATAATTGAACGAATATTGGACATGAGATCTTGTAAAAGAAATAGCAAAACATTTTCTTGCATTTAACGGTAAACCATTATTAACGCACCAAGTCGATAAATTATTAAGGTCCGCCTGGACACACACACAAGGTGGATGAATCATACTTGTCACATTTGGTGACGATAAGGTAAGAACTGAATGAAACATGCTCGAATTCTACGTGCTTTCCAAGACTAGGATGCGGACTGAAAAGCAAGACGAACTAACTTTATTTTTTCGAACATGAATATGACCGCAAGAACACCAATGCTCCCAACCGATCATCGATCATAAAAATTAAGTGATCGCGGACGCAAGGTTTTTGAAATTTGCGGCTGAAAACTGCGTGTTCGAAGCGGTCAATCTTGACAGACAGTACTAGCATTTTGTGGCCTGATAAGTTAATTAGCGCCGTCAGTTTAAAAATACAATAATAATAATTTTAATTTGTTCCCCTTTAAGGGAGAGCGGAGAAATGCTTAACGCACCATAAGGAAGTCACCTCGTTCAATGTACAGACTATTACTGAGTCATAATCATGTCATGTTTCCCTTGCATGATTATCTTGCGGGTTCAACTGTTTCCCGATTGTTTTGTTCTCTTGTTTTTCTTCAGAGAATGTGTTCTATTAACCTACAGATTTTATGTCAGCTTTGGTCGCTGTTTGACATCTTCTGCACCATTTTCTCTGGCGTGACCGTGTCACCAATGCTGGTCACCAGATATCGACGTTCGGCTTCCCATCTGCTGCAGGTGAGGAAAGTGTGGTGGACATCGTCTCATCATCCCACAGGCTGGACTTTCTACAGATCTGGTGTAGAAATAACCGAGTCCGGTGAGGAACCGGGTGGCGTATTAGTTCACTTCGCCAACATCTCCGACGAGTCTTGCAGTCCAGCGCCCTCTTCTGTCAGTCTCCCACCGTTCCTTTCACTTCCTTTGTGTAAGCGCTCTAGCTTCCAGCATCCGCTTTCGCTCCAATTTCCGCTTTCTTCTCGTGTAAGTACTTTCGTTGTCCTGCATGGAGATCCATTTGTGTCACACCTACAACTACCAGAACAGCTGATTCCGAGACTGTTCGATACGCGGTAGCCACGCGTAGAGCTCCCCGTCTTTGCACTGCCGCCATCTGCTTCCGATACTTTTCTTGCGGTAGTGCATCGGAGCAGATCTCCCTTCCGTAGAAGGATGGAGTGCGTTGTCGCCACCAGAAGTTTTCGTTTGCTTGTCCAAGGACCGCCCGTGTTTGCATTAAGCTTGCTTAGGGATGCTTTGACCTTTGCTGTCGGGCCCAATTTCGACTAATAATAATAATAATAACGTGTGGTGGACGTCGTCTATTACAGGAGACTCTGGACTGACGGGCTGGACTATTCCGCCAGTCTTGTGCAGAAATGCGTTGAATTAACCGTTTCCGGTGAAAACTGTGTGATGGAATAGTTTAATTCGCCGTGTTTCCGGTCGTTCCAATCGGCTACGCTATTGATCAGCTTTGCTGCCCGTCATCCTCTGGTTTCCGTGTTCCAGCGCTCCTGCCACTTCTACTTGAAGTGCTGTTTTGCCTCCTCGATAGCCGGTTCAAATACAATTTTAGCCTTTTTATGTTCATTAAGATCGCAATATTGAAAATATGTTCGTAATGAAAACTTTTTAAGCTTGAGTGAGTTTACACAGCATTCCTAGCGACATGAATATACCTTAAAGGCTACTTCTCGTCATGTGCTGTATAAATTAAATTCATTATGGCCAAATTTGTTTTCAAAAACACAAACGGAAGCCGCATGAACATCGAAAATGTTGTCTGTGATGTACGCAGTAACACATTTGTTAAAAGAAGCACTAAGACTGTGGGATGGGTTAACTACTGAGTTCATAATCAACAGGACACATTTCTAATATCCTTGTATAATGTAAACTGCTGCACAAAACTAAACATGAACTTTGGGTACTGATGGTCTTTTTGTTTCTCTCGATACTTATTCATTTTCACTCAATTGTAAGTTGTCTCTTTAAAAACTTCTTTTGAATCAACTTCACTTCAGCAAGCTTGGAGAGTGAATTCACATCTGATGTATCGACAGTTTGCATGGACAGAGACGCGTAAGCTCACACCAACAGATCGGCTGATTTTTTACTTAGGCTTGTTCCACCTTCACCTGCCACCTTTCACCTGCCACCAGAGTATATGTTGCCGTAGGTATGACTGAGTGTGGCATTTGCAGCGTACACCGATATGACACGGTTGGTCCCCAACTTTTGCCTAAGATCCGAGTGTGGGGAGGGGCGGTAAAATTTTGACGAGCAAAAAGAAATTAATTTAGTTGAAGCAATACTTAATAACGTGGTAAGTGAATTAGTCTAAGAAGATATAAAAGTTAATGAGAAAATACCGATTTGAGGGACTTAAGTCTTTGACATAAGTCATATTTTGATCATATTTTTCAAGCAAACTATGGAACAGACTTCGTTTGGAAGGACTAGAACTGAGTGCGTAGATATAACTTGGTGCGGAGGGCATAGAGAAAATAAAAAAAAAGTATTGCCGTGAAAAGTTATCTCATGGGTTTATGAGCGAGTGAAGAAAGGAAGGGAGGCAGTTTCGTTTCCGGGGAAATCATGTTTTTCATTCGCATGTGTATTGACGGTATTGTGGAAGCGCGCAAGATCGAGAAGTATTCGCAGCCGGACATTGATAAGCCATCCCAGGGGATCATTCCCAAGGGAGGAATACACCAGTAGACGTCCAGGGCATCGATCCTTAGTTAGCGGAATACCAGCGATTCAAGTGTTGGTGGATCGTACGGGCCACTTTCGTAGCGCGAGCTTTTGCCGTTCGATGTTGTTGGCGCTGTAATGAATGCTTTTATTAAACTCGCTGTCACGAATGCCTTTGATGACAAACTGAATCAAATCCTCCTCTTCAACAGGGACAATACCTACTGCCGTAGTGTTTCATCGCCTCGCTGTTTCCTCGCATTCAGTTCACTGAAAATGTCCGCCTTTGTTACCATACACTGAAACTCACCCACAAGAGCTATCCTGAGTACAACCCAGTTGAGCAATTTCAGAGATCGTACAATACACGTGCCGAGTCTCTTCGCAAATATGAACTTTGACCGATCATCTAAATGAAGAATTTCAGCGTATTCACTGAAATGATCAATCCAAAGGTTAAGTGGAAAGTTATCATCCCCACAAAATGGTTGCAGCATGTCCTCAATATCCCTAAAGTTGGGCGTATCTTGAGGACTTTGACTGTGGTCTGTGTCCTCCATTTGCAGCTTCTACAGTTTGCGATGATTTCTTCTTCCTTCTTACATGCTTCCCCAAGTGAGTTGAGCTCCTCGTCAAGATCGTTACCTCGTACCACGTGTGCCTCGTCCTCCAACTCGGATTCGTTTTCGTCTGATAATGCTGCAGTATCTCTCGGCTCTTTTGGCCTAAAAATGTATAATATTTTGAAGATCTTCTTCGGAATTGTCACTAACTGCATTCTCTAATATTAAGTCGGCTCTACATCCATTTTATTTCCAACGATCGTAAAATATTCTTTAATTAAGGCACATTCGCCTTTTCAACAAACTCGTAAGACACTTGGGATGAAATTATTGTTCAGAAATTCCAAATTAAGAAATCCCAAAAAACACTTCACAAAGATAACAAGTCGGCACGTAGCATACAGAAGCGGTAAAACTGTGGGGAGCGGGCGGTAGGAAAACAACAAGTAATTTACTTCGCGACAGTTTATTTCAAAAAGAAGAATAAACATCGCCCACAATTCATGTACGGTCTGAATTGTGGGCGATATTTATAGCATCACCAATGCAGTCTATAGATAATGTTGACGGGAGGATCTGCGGATCACGAGTTCTTCGAGACAATTGTCATCATCTTGTAAATGAATAGTCATTTATGTGGAACACAGTGTGTACTACACTACCCCTACAGTGTGTTGCTCAAGTGCGATGAGACTGTTTCCCAAACGGTTTTTAAATATTCCTCTACACAAGTTAACGGGCTTAAGGCACAGGAACTATCTTACACCCATTCATAGGCATCGAGCTTCCAGTTCGACTCCTTGAATAATCCGTTGGTTTTTCACAATTTCCTTCATTTTAAGGTAAGCTCAACCGAAAATCTGCGACCACTAAAAACAACATCACCAGCAACACCTTGATAGACACTAGTGAGACCATAAAGTTAGCTAAGATCTCTGGTTGGCTGTATAGGGCCACATATCAACGGTAGCTATAAACAACTTCTTCGACACCGGAAACAAGTAGGGCTGCAGTAAGGTTTTTCACCCCATGGGCATCAAAATGTGTAAAATCCACTGTCCGACCCATTGTTTCAACACGCGAACCACTTGTGTGCAGGAACGACGAGGGAAAGTCATTTTCGGGTCCTGCGACTAATTTTACTAAAATATGAGTGCTTTAGCAAATCAAGTAGTATACTAGCTGGTAAAGATTACAGGTTGTAATCGACATCACATGAGTTTATATCGAATCAGAAATCAAATCAGATGGTGAGGCATACTCGTGTCGGCTGGATATAGGATAGACGCAAAGCTTAAGTTCCGAATTTGGATACAGGCTGCTTTGTCGCGATTGTGAACGAACTACACCGCTAGTTACAAGTACACTACACGTCATTCAATTGCTCTCGCCCTTTCTGCGGGAATAGTAGCACCCAATAATCGAGAGTTTGCTCCAGTCCCAAGTCCTCCCTAACTGATGACAATTTAGGAAACTGCAATTTCAGCTGAAATTCAAAACCAACAGAATTTGCTCACAGATGAAGTCGTCAGAGACAGGTCTTAAAATAAAAACAAGTGATGAATCAATCAACCGTCAAGATCAAGCCTTGTCTAACAGGAAGCTAGTTCTACGTGACTCCAGCCATGGGCAGGCTTCTACGACTTAACGACCTGTAATCTCCCGTGTCCAATAAGTCACGTAGAACTACTCAGTACATGACAATGGACTGCTGTGCAATCAGCTTCAGGTAACTGATTCGGCACCATCCCAGGTGTGCCGCCTCTCAGGCATCATCAATCACTGACCTATTCATAAATCTCGTCCCGCAAGATAGCCAAAGGTTAATTGTCATGTCGTTGAATGCGAAACATCAAAAATGCCAGAGTGCCGCAGCACGCCGCATCGCACATCTTTGTCACCGGACCGTTGACCAATAGCATCTCCAACTTAACGCAGCTCGATACTTCCAAATATGCAACAGTCGAATGCCGCACCTTCTCCTTCGTCTTTGGGCCGATAGTTACGACGGTACGATGGAACCAATTTAGCCAGGTGGCAGTGCGGCGGTGCCTTGAGTTTCTCCATTTGCAATCGGCAATTATACGTCCAGCGCTTTCTTAATTAATTTCATCATTAACGGCTCGATCGGCAAACGGATGTTGAAGGCACCGGCCAGACAGTCATGAGAGGCATCCCTTCAAGCGCAGCGCACAACACATTCCGCCGTCGCCGTTCGCACTCGTTTCGCTAGCCGGCTCGCAAGCTTCTGCCGTGATTAAGTATACGTGTGACGAAACCTGGCGTATGGCCAACAAGTGTCAGCATGGACCGCGGCATTCCCCCAAGAGATCTAATTAAAATGCAAAGTGTCGCTTAAGCATTTGCCTCGAATGCATCAGAGCCATGTACGGCCGGTGCAATTTGTTCAGCGCTTAGTTTGTCGTCCACACAAAAGAGGTGTGTAGCCACGCTTGGATCGGAGGTGCGTTAATGCCGCTAAATATGGCCGCAGTGCGGGGTTTTTTATTTAAATTTCCGCCGCTGATGCCGTCTAATTAGGATATAACGGTGTACATGGCTTACCTGCACTCAGATGGATGAATCCAAAGGCCAATATACCGCCTTTGCAAGCAATCAAGCACAGCGACGGCAACTCGTTTCTGAAAACAAGTATCTTCGAGCGGGCGACGGACGAAACAACTTGTTCGCATGTCCATCAAAAATACATATTTCGTGAGCGGTTCCCCACAAAGTGCTGTGACTATGGCTTACGCGCACGTCCATATGCGGCAGTACATGGTTAAAGAGTGTTAAATGAATGTTCAATACCGGATTTGGCACAACTTCTGCGGACTTTGGCAAGAGGAAGCTATCGAGGACTCTCGCACAAACTAAGGATGTGAATGGGAGTGTATTAGAGTTGCCTTTGATTTTCAAATTGGTCCTGAATGGGGCGGTAGAACACAAGCGAAGATGTTGTGATTGTATTCTCTCCCCCTTCTTGTATCAAATCTTCACAGATCGGGTTTTACCACGATAGGTTATGCTGATGACATGGCGATTATTATAAGGCGTAGGTACGACAATATCACAATTTCTAGTGAAATGAAAAATGCACTGTTACAAGTCGTGGAATGGCGTAGCTCCGAATTATTTCCTTTCAATCCCAGCAAGACCGTTCGAGGGCCCTACTCAAGGCCATTATGAATCAACCTTGAACCAACAAGAACCACTGACAACACTCTAGTCTATTCCAGTGAAGTCGAATACTTTGGGGTAATCGTGGACAAATGACTCAACATCAAGTCAGTTGTACTGCGTGCTACCAGAGCAGGGTGGGCCAGTAGACGTCTATACGGCCGGTCTTGGGGTCTTTCTCCCAAAATTATACATTGTTAGACTCATCATCACATAAGTAGCCATCGTCTGGTGGCCTAAAGCACTCCAACAGTCAACGGCAAATAGGATGCAGAAGTTGCAACGAATTGCCTGTCTTGGAATAACAGGAGCCATGCGCACCTGCCCCACAACAGATCTAGAAGCTATAGTTGGTCTAACTGCCTTACCAATCTTCGTAAGGAAGATAGCGAGGCAATCCATCAAACGCCATCAAACTGCAGCTCGAGTATAATTGCAAACGCAACGGGTCACATTAGGATACTCAACGCAATCCCTAAAAGAGACATGTTCTGTACAATGCCGGATATCGTGGTCAGACAGGATTATTTCGATAGGCTTTTCGAAGTTGAAACAGTGGGTCGGACTGCAGGTCCCAACACTGGACCCTAGAAGTCTAATATTTTACACATTTTGATGCCCATGGGGTGAAAAACCTTACTGCAGCCCTACTTGTTTTCGGTGTCGAAGAAGTTGTTTATAGCTACCGTTGATATGTGGTCCAGCCAACCAGAGATCTTAGCTAACTTTATGGTCTCACTCGTGTCTATCAAGGTGTTGTTGGTGATGTTGTTTTTACCCATGCAGCCAATCAGAGATCCTCATAAACCTGCAAAGAGATTTTAGTGGGATATCCGATATGTCTTGGAAGACGTCTTGGAAGAAGAACTCTCCAAGAGTTCTTTGTCTAAATAGGCAGAAACTGGTGCACCAACAAAGATTGTGGGAGGCATCCTCAATTTCCTTTTCGTCCCCGCAGACTCTGCTTATGGTTTGATGGGTAAGTCCCATTTTGTGGTCAGATGATTATGACCTATTACCGCTCCGACTATCATTCGCAGCAACCTTCTGAAGGAGTATGCCTGCCTTTGTGCTGCTGAAGCTAGGCCATATCGTTCGGGAGGTTTCACATGTGGGAAGAGAACTCCACCTATCATTAGCTTACTTCATGATTTTACTGTCCACTTTCCTCATGATATCAGATAGAGGTGGATCAAACCATTTGGGCCTCTTTCCTGGCACGTACATCTGTTGCCGGCTATGTCCCTATGACCTGGGACCCAGCACAGAGTGATCGAATGCTGCGTGCCAAGAACCTTGAGCGCTTCGCGACAGCTTTCAGCTAGCTTGAACTTGGTCCCTATAGCCGAAATTGTTTAAATGGCCGCTTGACTTTCAATATCAGTCGATGGGAGGGGAGGGAGTAGTCACTTTCGGTAAGTTCTATTATACACATGACCAATGGGATTAGAGTGCCAGTTCCTTGTGGCGATGTGCATGTAGAGGTGAAGTGGAAGAAGATCCAGTAGAACCTCTAAGCCCGTTGCAGGAGTAGTGGAGACATGCGCATCTCTGTATGCTTGTAAGCAGCACTTAAGCCACTTCCGTTCAACTCCAAAACAGTCAGATGTTGCTATGACGCACTACAATACCCTGCCCGGCACAACAAAGTAAGGCTGGGCTGGGTCCATGTTCACAGGGGGTTACAGGCAACGAATCCGCATTCATCGGTCTGAACCGTACTGCAACGTCAATTGGACAGCAGCTACAACTCTGACCAACGAATGGGAAACCAAACTTCGACTAGACCAGTGGTCATATGCTCATGGTCTTAGGCAATCCAACCGACGGGCATTTATGTGGGTGACGCCAAACGACGTAGGATAAATTTGTAAGATTTAAACCAAATATTGTAATTGATAGGAATAAAAGTTTAGTCAACGATTTGAGTGCGTGGTCTCTTTCAATTAACATCCTTTTCCGTGGGTCCTAATTGAAATGTAATCCACCACATACGCGCACCAGCATATCCGTGTTCTGAACCAAAGGCATTCACGAATCATACAAATTATCAAATGCAACCACCGAATTGAAATTGATCCCACTTGAGGACACACATCTGCAGCATGTGTTGTCAACTAGATAAATTTGGGAAGAGAATTTGATTGTTTTGTTTTTTGTCACCTCACTCGTATTCAGGAATGCAGATTTTGATGTGAGGTGACAGAAAAGTGCGAGGCGAGAATTCGCCACCTCGTCTAAGAGAATAAGGGGGAATGATGGCTATTGGTTCCTGTGCCGATCTCTCATAAAGATGTTCCTTATTGACGAATGCTTGTAACTTCTTCATCATAGTGGTAGTCACTCCCAACGTGCTGCATCCATAAAGGAAGAACATGGGCGCGGAACAGTTTCAGATTGGTGTTGATCCTGATTACATGGATAGCATACTGAATGCCGATGTTGCCTTAGACATTCTCTTCCCCATATCCAGTTGGGTTCCGCCACCTACCCTCTCTATCCTTGATGTCATATCGTGGAGGTCCATTTTTCTATGCGAAATTTAGCAGGCATCGTCCGCGTAGTCAAGGGGTTTCAGTTGTCTTGCAAGAGTGCATTTTTTCCGTTTCCTCCGTTGCCAGTCGACAGGTATGCTCGAAGCCATCACTAATAACGATAAGCAATAAGGTCCTTGCCTTACTCCACTTTGGATCTCGAATTTCTGTCTCTCTCATAGGGACCCTATACATCACGTGGCATTAGGATATGTTGTAAGTAGCCTTGATAAGAGCAATTATTTATCCGGATCCGAACTCTCTGTTGACCCTGTCAAACGACTTCCAAATCAACGAACACTTGATGTGGAGACCTATATTCAACGAATGACAATGGCTTGATATGGCCGACACTTGTGCTTGTTCGGCATCGAGTTCGTCTTTGATGTGTTGTTTAATCCGCTTTGGCTATTACGCATATTTTCACACAGAATTAAATCACCCTCCTTGACGATAATTCCCTTCTTCCACTCAGCAGGAAAGCTACTAGCTTCCCAGGCATTCTCCATAAGTGGTGGCAGTAGTTCAGAAGAAATTGTTGTCTCCGCTCATAGGAACTCAGCGAGGATACCGGCAAGAACTACCCCTTGCTGCCTTTCATCGCTTTTATGGCGGAGATTATTTCATCTGCATTGGGTAAGGTGGAGCGAATTCGGACAACTCAGTCTGGTTTCGCTGCATATTGTTGGCGAATACACGCTTCATCATCATCATCATCATCGTCTTCTGACTCGCATGCTCCACCAAAGAGGTGGCGCGGGTAAACCAGGCACGAGAGATCTCCAGGCAACTCGATCCGCCATCGACTCTAACTCATCAGGAGATATGCCCAAGCGTAACCAGGCGAGTTTTTCGACTTGGTCCAACCACGACAGAGCCACTTCAGAGCCGTAGCGAAATGATTCTTCCACCATTTGAGCTGATCCTCAACCGAACAAGGCACAAAAGCCTCCAGACTGATTATTAGAGCTGCGACCACCAGTCAGCCCTTTACTGAACCTGTGAACGGCCTGTGTCCTACACCTGAGCAACTGGATATTCGGCAAAAAATGGAGATCATGCCTCAAACAGTCCTGTGGACACACACAGCGATTGTCAGACCAATCTTGACGCTTGGGAGATACGTATGGCGGCTTAGTAATGTGGCAGAATACATAGTACAGGGGCTTGCATGACTTGCTCCAACGGCGGAAGCTTCTCTAGACATTCTTGCAATTGCTCCTTACATGCAGACTCTACATGGCAGGCTCCCAAACTTTACTGGTCATGCAAGTAACAGACTACAAATGGCAGAACAAGACTCAAGCGACTACTTCTCTATCATGATAATCCACCATCGGCACGCCGTAGTCTAAGTTTCTGCTCGTATCCATCTGCCTTTGGGTTCAACAGCCAGTCGGTGAAGTAAATCGAAGCCATGAAGCACCGGAGTTAATCCACATCCACCACATTTTCAACAAACCCCCATTGACATCCATCGCCGTATCGGACAGTGTTTAAAGTTCGTCTGTTTGCGCTCCTCCCGCTAAGCGAACTGTATCCATTGCTAAGAATGCATTTCATACTGCTACGGATACTGCATACATTTCCTCATTTATCACATGTACAGTTCTCCAATAAATCAGAATGCCTCTGGAACGACGCGGCGTGCTGGTAAAGCAGTCCCAACAACTCAGCCTCACGCAGCATGCTAACAACTTGGCAGCAAAACTGGTTATAATCTGCAGCAGACACCTAGTTGGAGCTAGTTTCTGAATCATCCTTCCCCAGCTCATTGACAAATATTCACCAAACGCACGAGCATTCTAATTCCTTTTGGCACAATCTAAGCCGTTAGCCAAATATTGGCCAATTTGTTCGTGAAGAGAATGCGAGCCAGGCAACTTGCCAAACGATTATTTAAAACGATTTCCCACGAAAATTGCGCATGAATTACGTGTAACACCAACCAGATACGACACTAGATCCAGAATTCGAGTCGAAACTAAAAACGAGCAAGAAAGCAGAACCGTTTCGCGTCTCGTTGCCTGTATCTAATCATGTTTCGGCCCACGTTTCACGACTTCTACACACGTACCGCGTGTCTGTGTGTTACGTTCGTTCGTGTCTTTAAATCACACCTCAACAGGTGAAGTGAACGCGATAAACTGTACGTTGGTGGTAATCTGGAGCAAATCCATCCGCAGGGAATGAGAGTAGGAAGTGACTGCTTGACTGACAATAGGTCCCCCAAACAAATCTCTGTTTCATTCAATCTAATTCTCCAGGCCGACGCGACGGACGTGCATCTGAGGGCAAGTTAAGTCATTGACGGACCCAGTTCCACAGTCAATGGTTTCTATTCTGGTTTACAGTTGAGACTCTAGTGAGTAACCATTCAAATGCAAGTCACTTGTAGACACGTTTATTACGTCTGCAGGCATCGATGGCGGAATAACAAGTGCGAGCAAGTGGGGGATTGGATTTACGAGGTTGAACTGCACTTCTGAAGGAGAATGGTGACTCCGTATGCCTCTTTGAAGGGCATATCGTTTGTGCTCGTATTCTGCTGCTCTTGATTTTATTAGATAAACGACTGTAATGTGTTTGATGACTTGCTTCCTTGTTATCAGCCGCTGGCCGCCGAAGGGTAGTGGTCGGACAGAACCTTTGTCAAAAGGAATTAGACTTGCCCTACATGGCTTGCATATCAATTAACTTCGAGATGGAAGCAGCACTGCCTGCGGCCGTAATAACGTGCGAATGAATTTAGACCACCTAGACGATGTTCGTTTAAGAGTAGATGTTAGAGTTGTTTCAAGAGTTCGAAGTGATTACTTTTGAACATTACTTTCTTGGATGGAGTAGGGATTCACTGGATTTGTTTCCTGGATGGACAGCACTAGTTGAAACCGTGGAGGGATGCATTGAGAGCAAACCCACTTCAAAGTCGCGCTGGCTAGGTTCAATCACGTACTCAACTACTTCCTTGTCCATGACACAAATTCTCCTGAAGTTTAGAAGACACAACACCAGGAGACGCCAAAACAAGACATAGCTCGGGTCTGTAAATGATGTCATACGCGGCCTTGAAACCGATGAAAAGGTGATGGGTATCGATCTGCTGTTCCTGGGTTGTTTCCAAAATTTGCTGTAGTGTGAATATTTGATGCTGGATTTCCCTAGCATATAGCCACACTGGGTGGACAACTTTTAATTGGCAAAATTGACTTTTCTGACAGCCTTTTTGATAGCCCTGGGTGGTTTTGAGGTCCGTTTGGATGAACTGTCAAAACCAAACTCCAATTGCCTTCGTTCGCCGGCTGTCTAACCAACAACTGTAACAGAAAACAAAGTTGCGAATTGAAAGTTTTCTGCCTGTAAAAAAACACCTACTTTTAGTTGTTATGATTAAGATTAAGATTTATTTCTTAAAATTTAAGTAAAATCAATTTTTAGTAACACTATAAGAAAAAGAAAGTTAGTGGCACTCTTTATTTGCGTATAAAAAATACAAAATAGAGTGGAATGTCACACTTATTGAAAAAAGAAAACTAGAACAAAAGTAATTATGGGTGGGGTGACCTATGGGAAAAAATACTAACCATAAATAATAATATACAATAAATTTGGAATTAAAAAAAATATTGAAAAGTAGGTAGAGCAGATTTTACAAAAAAATATAAATTGAAATAAATTAACAAGAAGGAAACAAAAGAAACAAGAAAATATTAATATACGTAAGGGATTCTAGCTCAATCACATTGAAGCGAAAAAGCCGGATTTCAACACATTTTTTGAACATAACCAAATTATTAATAGACCGAATGTAAATGGAAGTTTATTGAACAAACGATAACTCAAAATTAAACAGATAAGACCTCATAAGGAACAATCGTAATAATTTAAGCAGAACAGATGACGAACAGATGGAATCTTATGATCACAAAACAGTGGAAAACTAGGATGTCTATTTGGTTTACTACAAATTTTTCTTAAAGCGTATTTTTGTGTTCCATTGGAACATGCGTTGGAAGGCTACTGTCATTGCAAGTCATTTTAGTATATGTCATTCATTTGAAGCGTAAACAACAATATTTTTTTTGTTCATTCAAATATGTCGAACTTTGTGCCTGAAAAAGTGTTTTTGCAGGGAGTTCTTCTTCATTGCTTTAATATGAAGAAAACTGCTGCCGAAAGTCACCGTATTTTGGTGGAAGTCTATGGTGAACATGCTCTAGCTGAGCGAACGTGTCAAAAGTGGCTTACTCTATTTAAAAGTGATGACTTTGGCTAGAAAGCCAGCCAAAGAAACGACAAAGCCGAATATTCATGGCGCGAAGGTAATGCTCTGTATTTGGTGGGATCAGAAGGGTGTGCTGTATTATGACCGGGCGCAACCATCAATGGACAACGCTATCGAACACAATTAATCCGTTTGAAGAGAGCAGTCGCCGATAAACCTCCGGAATATGCGACCAGAGACGAGGCAATAATTTTAAATCATGACAACACTCGGCCCCACGTTGCTATTCCGGTTACGTATTTTTTGGAAATCAGTGGATGGGAAGTTTTTCCCCACCCGCCTTTTAGCCCAGACCTTGTCCCTTCTGACTACCATTTCGACCATTCCGGTTAATGCAGAACGCCCTCACTCAAATACGGTTCACATAAGAATGGAATATCAAAAATTGGCTTGATTCATTCTTGGCTGCCAAGCCGGCGCAGTTCTTTTGGGATGGGATCCACAAATTGCCAGGAAAATGGGAAGAAGCCATAGCCTCAGATGGGTAATACTTTGAATAATACAATTGTACATGTTTTTCTTAAATAATCGTTCAAATTTTGAAAAAAAAAACCGAACGAATTAGAATATTTACCCAATATAATCTAGAATCGGACCTAAGTACTTCGTTTGGTTTACATTTTCAAGGTCAAAACATTTATCACTACATGGCTGGATACGACAAAAAGTTGGAGACGAGGGCTCAGGCGAATTAAATTTAAAAATTTACTTCAAGTTGAGGCTTAGAATGGAGAGTAAAGAACATGATTTTACTTTTTGAACTGATAACTAAATGGTGATCTGAATTTAAATCCCAAATTATGTCAGAGGTTAGGTCTGAAGGACTATTGGCGCCACAAGAAAAACCTATATCGTCAGCAAAAGCAGTGGGTATGCCTTTGAACTTAATATCTTAACTAAAAAGCAGAAAGTTTGTGTGTCTGACCGACAAAGGCTCCGAAACTACACTTCGCAGAACTCTGAAATTTTCAACAAAAATCATTCTAAAATTTAGATGCTGTATGTGACAATTTTTTAGTCGTTACGACATACGGTTCGGAAGTTACGAGCACTTTTTAAACGGGAATAAAATTCTCAAAATAAGGGTGGTTGCATCAATCCGGTATGAAACCATTTCAAGTTGCGTAGTCGTGGATATCAACCATACCCCAGTGTGTTGTAACTTCCATATATACACACACATGTTTCATATTTTGCTCTGGTGCAACCATTAATTTTACATATACGAACGACTGCCTGAGTCGCCAAACGAAAAGGAAACAATAATCACTTTCGCACTTTTCTTATTTTGTCATACCCAAACTACGAGAACATATACACAGCTACACACAAATCATTAAATTTTGCTGAAATTGTAAATATTGAACTTCTGAACGGATTAGCCGATTTAGATAAAACTTAGAGCTAGACTAATGTTATAATGTGTTACAAGATAGGCTAATTTGTTTCATGGTTCATGAAGTTTGACTTCAATTTGCACAACAAGTGAACATCGCGCGAGTTATGTGAAACAAACAAGTTCACAAAACAAACATAACCAAGGCCCTAAGAATTAGTACAAGAAGCAGAGACTCTATGTCTTCGCGCCTTTCTTAGCTTGGTTAGTAGGTACGTAGTATGTAAGTTACCGTATGATATGTCATTCTTAGTTCAGTAGTCAATGAATAAAGAGCTTTGAAAAGTAATCTTGTGTTTCTCTTGTGTTTTCTGTATAAATCTTAAGAGTGCTGTGTATACATACACAGTTATATAACTCGCGCAGGTACATAGATGGGATTTCCAAGAACTTCTTTTTTATCCCTCCACGTTGTGTGTAAATGGTTAAAAAAAACCGTAATTTTCGAAAGAAGAAACAAACCCGGGCAAAGCCGGGTACGAAATCTAGTCTATTCATATAAACTCAAAATAGAATGGGACCTAATACTGAGCCTTGACGAACAACCAAGTTAGACATTTTGACATAAGTCCTTATATCCAATAACTTTACTCTTTGAGATCTGTTTTCGAGGCAAGATCTAAACCAATTTAACATAAGCCCACGAAATTCAGCTTTTTCCAGTTTACTTAATAAACACTTATGATTAACCATATCGAATGCTTTCGTGGTGTCAACAAATAAACCTGCCGTGGATTTTTTTCTATCGAGGTTGTTCAATATTCGATCAAAGTGCATCTTTCGAATTTTTTAAATCCGTACAGAGATGGATTAAAAAATATATTTTCTTGCCAACTTTTCAAAAATGTTTCTAAATACAGGAAGAAGAGGTCTAAATTGCCTATATTCCTAACTGAACCTTTTTTATCGGCACACTTAAGGTCTTTAGGAAAGACCACAGCTAGAACGGAACGATTAAAAATTTCAGCCATACATCGACAACGAAAAATGCAATTTCCTTTAAAATGAAATTCGAGACACTGTCAAGTCCACAAGACTTCTTCATAACTTTTAGTATTTCAATTGAACTTATATAACAAAATACAAACGAAGAGTTGTGAACAGGATCAGCACGAACTGCAAATGAGGAACCAACAGGACAAGACGAATAAATAGGTTTCGGCAAAATAGTGGAGCCAACATTTGTAAAATAACAGTTGAACGCATTGGCAATCTCAAACTTATCACGGAAGACACATTTAGAACTGCAGGTATCTTAAGCACAGAAGATTTATTCAAAATACTGTTTACAATATTCCATTCATCTTAAGCGCCCCTTAGCAGAGTTAAGTTCGTTATGGTAATAGGAGCCGAGGCATGGTTCTGGTAACTGTGAAGCCACAGCCACCGAATTCCATGGAACACGCGTATCAAGTCTCGAGAGCGGCAATTGCGAATCGAACGATCTTTTCGGCCTGTTTTCGTCACTGATTTATGTGTATCAAGTGATACGATCAAGCGGCGATTTTCTATTGAAATAAAGTGCCTCTTATCACCATTGCGCAACTGCCGCCGACATAATCTATTTGCTAATTCCAACAGCGTTACAACGCTAACATCGGTAGAGTAAAGTGTATCAAAAAAATACAAATCACGAATTTGTGAATGTTCCATGAATCGGATCGATTAACCAGTTACAGCATCTTTTATCGCTACAATATTTGGTTGTGGGATTCGTTTTAGTTCAACATGGGTTTGCAATAAACAAGAAATATATGTGTTTACAATTCCAAGTGGAGTTGCTATAAGATCTTCATCCTTTAGGCTAAGAGTTTCTCTGCGCAATAAGTGACATGAGTTGGTTCGGAGGTGGCATATTATGTCATCACATGGCATTACGAGTTGATTAATAAACCTATCAAATTCTTCTCGCTATGACTCAATTATCCAAGGGGGTCTAAATCCAGTCCTTACAGTAATCAATTGTTTGTGTGTACTACTATCGCTTCACGAGTGGACACGTTCGAGCCAACGCCGAACGTGGATTACTTGTTATAAGTAAGTGTAAATTCCTATGTCAGAATTCACTTTGGCTGTACCACTGGAGCGGCAACCGATCGATCTTTGTAAAATGGACATTGGATTCTCCACCCAGCGAGGCAGGTCAGAGGTTCAATCAACAAGCCTCTTCAGTCAGTTGTAAACCTTCGAAACATGCGTGAATCACTTAAAAGACACGAAGCTTCGCATGCCGTTTCCTCTGCCGAGAGTCGAAGGCCAAAGCCTAAGGTGTGTATGACAAGCGTTGGTTGAATTCGTTGAATTCTGTATAGACTCACTGTACAACACAGTTCGTGGTTGGACCTACAAGTCTATGTTCTCATCTTTGACGAATGGTGCTGATGGTTCACGTTGCATACTTTTGATGTTTCTTCCAAATTTAGAATCAGAATTCTTCTTCCCAGGGAACATCATATGCCTTCATTTTGCCTTCTGTCTGGCTAACTGGCTAATTCACTGACAGGGCAACAACTGTTCCTTTTTTATGACCAAAGGCTACTGAGAAACATTCGTACAGACCTTTGAGATAACCGAACAAAAATTCTAAGAGCAAACAGTGGTGTAAATAGAAGAAAAAGAACAGGTCCTAAGACAGAAGCCTGAGGTACGACTAGATTATGGAATTTTATTTCGCGTTCGATAATAGTGTATGTAACTTCAATCCTTGCGACCTGGGTATTTATTCCAAGATATGAGGAGAGCCAGTTAAGTAAGCTTACCTCATGTAGAGCCGTCATATTGGACTGGAACCATAGCTCGGATATATCGATCTTGTCGAGCTCTGGCCATAGGCGATTGGTTAATATCGCTCTATACCTGAGACCATTGAGGGTAACGTTCCAAAGATTTCCAATGATAGCTATGTTGTTTATTATTGGCATAGTCGCTGAGCCAAAAATGGACCTTGTCTAAGAAGATGATTTTTCGGGGTCTACGGCCGACACTTCAAGAGCCCAATTAGGTGGCAGCTGTGGAGTTGTGAGTCCACCCCTATGCAACTGAAACTCGCTGCCTGGGTTCGACTTCGAAAATGTCCATTTTCATATTATTATTATACAATCATGTTCCTTTATTTTTTTTTTTAAGTATCGAGTAAGGCCCAGATCCAACCAAAAAAAAAAATGGGCCAAGTTGACTCTCGAGTGATGACCAAATGAGCGAAATTAGGAAAACATAGCTGCCGTAGCGGCCACTATCGAAGTACCGAAAGATTCAGCAGAGGGCAGCTACGTTTTCCTAATTTCGCATCAATCTCTGCCCGGTTGGTGGCTAAAGGCCTCAAAGAACAATGAAACGTTCCCAGACGAACGACCACATGACGAAGGTCACGTTTTTACAACTAAGCCGGAATTTCGATAACATTTTATAATACTTTCCGAACGTAAAGCGTGGAAAGACGCATAATGAAGTGGCAACCCTTACTGAATATTTTGACAGATATATACACACCCCTTCAATCCAGAATTATTCTACAACTCGTGCCTAAATCTCAAACTATTTGTCAAGCCCAGATAATTAACACTTCAAGGCGGGTCCGATGATGATAAGTACAAGATTACTTGGGGGACTTCTTCAGATTCTCCCGATGCTCATGGATATCCGCAGTTGCTTCTCATGATGATCGTAGCGTACCACAATTGACTAAATTCACGCGATCACATGTGCGTCCTACATACACGGTCCCACTTTGAATGCAATTCAGAGTTCAGATGTGGCATGTGGTGAATATTATTATTTTTTAATTAGAATTTGAAATGTGATTAATAAAGTAAATTCACGTGTAATTAGGTTCACTTGTCACGTAAAATTTCACGAACATTTCTAATTTCACGGACTTTTTTTTATTGTTTACTTGACCACATTCTCACGTGAAATTGTATGCTCCACTTAGCAAACTAGTGACAACGAAAATAATAGGCTGCAAAGATGTTCAAAGAACTCCGGATGTATTTCGCATGCATTTGTTCTCCGGAAAATCATCTGCTTGAGCGACTACGAAAAAACGCCACCATCAGTACCACGCTCGTGTTTCCCATCCGTACGTGAACTCAATTTACTTCATTTAAGACGATTCAATTTCGCCGAAACGCCTCAAGTTACCACACCTTTGTTAGCTCATAGATCTAAAGCAGCTCCAGGACATACGCCATATCTCAACAATAAGATCACTTTCAAACGCCCATCGGAATGCAACGGTAGCTGCGCTGGAAGTGACGTAATTACTTCTTCACTCTTTAAAGGATAATTGAGCCACCAAAAGGCCGAACGCGCTCATGCAAAAAGTGTTTTCGTACAGCTTTTGCATCACAATCGCGCTAAACCCACGGGCGTCCTCATTCTACAAGCTGCTGCCTTCCTTATCCGAAATAAGATAATGGACCAATTTATCTGCTCGATAGAAATTTAATAGTCTGCACGTAGGTAGCAAATGTGAACCAAAAATAGTGCAACACAGCACTGCAGACACAGCGACCAGCACACAGCCGCGTCACGCCGATCGCGCGACCACTTATGTGCACTTTGTATGGGAGCGCATACTATTTCAAACTGTGTACAAATGTGATGAACTCGTTTCGTTGCCCAACAGGTAGCTCAAGAAAAAAGATATTTTTAAATAAAAAACAAACCATTTTTGGTTCATGCAAAAAATCTCTTTTTAGTTTTATCTACGATGTCGAGTTCTGTCCCGCAAATATAAAATATAATGTTGATCAATAACTTCTTCACTATTTCTACTGTAAGTGCAGCTGACTCCACCATATTACTACACTTAAGAGGCTCTTGCGGTTAAAGCGATCTGTGGATGTACATGATTTTCGCACCAAGAATAGGTCACGATTGCCTGTCTAAGTCCAGCTGTAACTATGTCTCCAGTTGGAGCCTCTGGGAGCTGTTTTTCTAAAGTTTCTGAACACCTCAGTGTCCAGAAAGTCATACCCATGCCCATACCCACATGTTTACGGACACTGTACTGCCCACACTTGGAATCTTTCACTCCATGCTTCTGAACAGGATTTCAAGTTACCTCTTAAAGAGGGTAAATTTGAGTTAAGACTGTTAGTTGTCAATCGAGAAATATTGTGGTATCATCCGGTGTTCCCCAAGGTAGTCACTTAGGACCACTACTTTCTATTATTTTCATCAATGATATACCTCATAAGATATTTCTTCCTGTCAAAAATGTACAAGGCTGCTTAAGTGCTGATTTAAATACAATAGTTAAAAAGTGCGAAATATCATTCTTTTTTCGTTTACCTGGTTTTGTTACCAGTTATCTTGGACTATACTTAACTCGTACGTAGGGAGACTGTTTGCAGTCAAACTGAAATTAAGGACCTTTTTGACACGAAGCTGACATTCACGTTTCATATAGATTATGTGGTTGCTAAAGCTAACTCAATGCTTGGGTTTCTTAAACGCTCATGTTCTGAATTTTCGAATCCATATGCCCTGAAACATGTCTCTAGTACGTCCGTATCTTGAATATTTTGCTATTATATGGGCTGGTACGTGTAGAGAGGGTTTAAAAGTCAAAAAGTCGTAATAAAACGAATGAAACGGAATTTTGATATATCCCCTTAGCTAATACGATGCGCCTTAATTGGATTAGATAAGCTAGTTTTTCAAGCGATGTGTTCAAAGTACAATTTTTATCTATGATATTTCCTACAACCGTATAAACCCTCCTGATATTGTTCAACATGTTAAACCGTATGCGCCGGAAAGAAATCTTCGAACAAGCAATCTGTTACTCCAGCCTGGGCTGCAGTCTATACCGGACAGCAAAGACTCCATCATGATTGTCCGTTCTGAAGGGGTTGAAATACGAATATTCGGTCGAGGCCCATTTCTACCCGGACTGTATCGTCAATTAAATAAGAAGGAACTTCTCTATAGCGGACAGCATCGGGACCGTTCTGAAGGGGTTGAAATACGCGAATATCTTCATGCCGGACAGTGGCGAATGGTCCGTAAAGAGAGGTGTCCCTTAATGAGGGTTGTCAGTAACACTTTGCTTAATAGACAACCGTTTCAATGAATTTAGCATGACATTAACTGATGCAATTACACCTTAGGATACATCTCATTGCTCTGTTCTGCAATAATTGGAGTCTTTTAAAAACTTTATCACTACACAGAAACAAAATAGTAGAGCAATATTCAAAGTGTAGTTGTGCAATTACATTACAAACATTTACTGCACTAACTATTGAAACTTTGTTTCTTAACCTCCTTAGGAAGTCAATGTGCTGTGAAATATGGATTGCTTTTTCTATATGCACCCCCAGGTATTTTTTTCAGATACATTTCCGATTACTTAGATTATTAGCTTTATTTTTCGTTCATTATATACAAAATGACTTACAACTAGACTTATAACTAAGATAGGAATGCCGGCTCGACAATAGGGACCCGACGTATTTCACTTGACATTTTTAACATTGCATCATTTTACAATACTTTTGACATGCTTAATCTTATGATTGAATAACAGAATGATAGCCGTTGGTAATTTTCTTTAAAAAAGGGGTACGAAATATACTCGTATATATTTACAAAAAAAATGTGAAATATTTTCAGAGGGGACTAGCCTCTGTAATGCCTTGTGATGCTTTTTATGTATAACTGCGTGAAGTCGGCAATGAATAGGTCATCAAATCCAGTGTGTGTAAATATCGATGACTGCGCTCGAGTGGAAGTCGTTGCAGTTCTTGTATGTCTTAATACGGATGACTGCTAATAGAACTTAACAGCTTCTTGGCGAGCTGCAAGATGTACTTGTCTATCGGCAATATCTTGGCTTCTTCATAAATTCTTCTGGTCGGGATGAACTTCAGTGTCGAATGGTCTCTGTGGAGACCATTGCACATTCTTAAAACCTTCCGTTCGAACAGACGGATTCTCTCCATTGCTGTGGGGTTTATTGTGTACCAGATCGGGCATCCGTAGATTATTACTGGTCTGATAAGTTGCTTAGTCTTCCGGCTCAGACCAGTTCTTCTCCGGAGCAGTGGATGAACCAAATGTAGGGCAAAAGCTGCCTTTTTGAGGGTAGCATCCACGTAGTTCTTAAATCTGAGCCTCTCGTTGAACAAAATTCCCTGATATTTTGTGTTCTGGGGTGGAGTAATCGATGTGTTGTCTTGAAGAGTTCTTTTAAGACTGTTGCATCTTCTGACCAACTTCCTGTCCCTCCTTCCTCTGACGTCTGCTGCTGGTGTTCTGAAGCACATAAGTATTCTCTTATCGCTGAGGTTGTATTCCCATCGTTAGATGATGTTCTGTCCAAGTCTTCTTGTGCCTATCTCCGGTGAGAGGGAGGTATCGTACGTAATGGAGTCATCGGCATATAAGAGTGTATTGCTTCCACTTGCATTGGATGGCTGGTCTGCGGTATAAATGTTAAATAGGGCTGGTCCAGTCCGCGATTCTTGTGGCACTCCCGCGTTGGTGCACTTTACTGCTGATCTGACACTGTTGGACAAAGAAGATTATATTAGTGAGGAAGTTGTGTATGAGTCTTACAAGATACGTATTGAATCCAAAGTTGATTAGCTTGAAGAAGAGCTGAGAAGATGAGCCTTCTCGACGTCCATCAGACATGCCACTGTCGTTTCCTTTTTATTAAGGTATCGGGGGACATCACTGTGCAGCCTACGAAGTGGGGGAATTGTACCATTGCTGGGCCTGAATCCGTACTGGAACGATGGCAATATAAAATGTATTGATTCTTCTGAGCATTATTGACTCCATGACCTTACTTATACAGGAAAGCAAGGCAAAAGGTCGATAACTATCCACTCGAGAACGGTTCAGCATCTTTAGGACCGGGAACACTTAAGCTATCTCCCCAGTATTAAGGAAGTAGCTGCTGTTAATGCAGTTGTTGAATATAATCATCAACAGTAATAGTGCTCTCGATTACTTCGCCGTCAATTTCCAGTCTTATATCCTCTCCTGGTCGTTAGTTCACAATCATTCCTTGTGCTTTCTTTACGTTGAACTTCTGTCTGTTTTGTTTTAACCACCTATCTACACCTCCTAAGTCCTCCTGCATACTGTCATGGCATTGCACGAAGCTGTCGTCAATGGCATATATGACTGCATCGTCCGCAAACAGTGCTACTTTGCTTTACTGCGTTTTAGGTCATTTATATATGTTACAAGCATTATTGTGAGACGATGCATTTTGCGAAGACAACTGTACTTTAAAATGTTCGGCAATCTGTTAGAATTAAATTCGGAAGATGAAATAAAGACACATTATTATTATATGAGTTTCTGGACACTGTGGTGGCCAGAAAGTCACGTCGGCCCATACCTACATGAGTTTCCATATATTCATGGTTGAGCAGGAGAGCTTGACATGCCACTTCAGACAGGGCAATATGCAAGGATCGAACAATTTACGATCTCAGACCAAGCAATGCGAGCAATGCGACTAGACTATGACCGCCGCGCCCGCGCCGCTGCCGCCTCATCAAAGGCGGTCTCGCGCTCCTCCAGAGATTAACGATCGGTTTTGGGTTTCAAATAGGCAAACGGTGAGCCGCGCAGTTCATATGACACTGTCCGGGATCACATGCACAGGTATGCAGCGATACCTCGATCGATTTTCGACTAAGCTCCCCTCTGGACCGCGGATTTGGTGGGCTGCAACGCAATCAGCGTAAATCAAGTGCGCGCTTTAAGTCAAGTCACCAGACAGAAAACACTGATGCCCGAGGCAAGTGATACCAGCGGGTAACTGGAGATCCGTTATAGATTGCAACGAGTCAAGAAAATACGAGGCAACAAAACAAAAATAAAAACACCAACTATACAGTGAATACATCAGTCGTGTGGTGCCGGCGTTTAGCCGAAATGGGGAGCACGCTAGACTCTCCGCCTCTTTTATGAATTTAATGGATTTTTAAATAGATGCAGGTCTCTCTAGTCTCGCTGGCTTGGTGGGTCGGTGGCTCTGCGGCTCGTTGACTATGTGAGGCAATGTGCTCTACTTATGATTTTTATTGCCCATACTGTGAGCGATATTGGGTAACAAGCGCAGGTTGCTGAGATCTTTGAGTTTGGCTCGTGGGAAACTTGGATCAATTTTACGAATGCAACGAGAACGAGTGTCTTATCGGCAGCAGGGTGCAAACGATCTCTGACATCGAGGCGATAAATTTTGCTGATGAAGTCTTATAGATTTGTCACGATGACGATTGCCATTTTGATGGCATGAATGCCCTGGGCGGGGAGCACTATCAATGGGGAATCAGATGGAAGTGAAAAGTTTCGACAGGCTGAGAGTTATGGACAATCTTTGGGTGAGATAAGACACCTAGATGGCGACAGACGAGTGGGAAAATGATGAAAATCAGTCTCTTATCTTTTGACGGCACTTCCGATGGTCGATTTGTTGCGAAACAACGACGTCATTAAGTGGTTTGAGAGATACGAGTTCATTTCGGTTGGGTTCGGTGAACACACACTTTTCATGAGAAGATCCGTCAGTCGATGCAGTGATTCTTTTTTGCAATTTCTTGGCACGGCAGCTGTGGCTCACTCTTCTTCGATACATGCCGAGGTGGTCTTGGACTTGCAACACAAATTTTCTTAGACCGATATTTTTATAGCTGCCAGTTAAGTTTCGCTCACCATGGCAAGCTTAGTACTCTCGTGAATTCTCCTCAAAACGCATTGAATACACATTGAACTTGACATTTATGTTAAACGTATTCTCATTTGTCAGCAATGGGATGGTACCAGCTTCGTCGGCAATGGTGAAGAGGGATATTCATGTTACTGATGAGGAATTATTCACCATTGAAGTGTTAACAATCAAAATAATAGCATTTATGATTGGTTATCACGTCATGCGTCTGTACTCATGCCGAGAGTTCAACGCGGACACCACCCAGCCTCTGTGTTGGCTGCTTCCTATGGGGTTACCAATCCCCATCTGAAGAAAGTTTATCTGAATTTGTTTTAGAGAACGTAACACAAAACGTGGGTCGCTCGCTTCGCACAGTGGTCCTGAAATGGGTGCACCATTTTTTTTTCTTTATTTCTTTCTTTCTTTTTATAAGGCATTGAAGGACTTTCATTCATGTGGATGGATTGAATTGAATGTGTGAGGATGAATTACAGTTAAATCACTATTTACCTAATCACTATTACTGGACCTTTATTTAGGTACCAGTTTAACTTTATCAACCAGGGCTTAGTGACACATTTTTGTGTCTGATAAGAAAAAAGAGAAAAAGGAGCCAGGACCGTTGATGGAATTGGAATTACGACTAGTGAAGTATTGCAATTCGACAAGTACCTCGGCAATATTCTGACCCACTGCACTTTGGTATTTGATTTTACAAAATTATTTTCCCGTCTATAGTTTAACTTTCATCAAATTCATAATTTTTAAGTAAAACATAAATAAGAGATTAGCAAATTTTTATAATTATTTATTTGATGTTTATCTTTGGCTTGAAGTTAGTCGCTCTCATCAGCGTCTTCATCGGAACTGCTGCTAGATGGTGCTACTTGCTCTCGGGCGCCTTTAACTGAAGCAGTTTTTCTATGGGGAGCTGTGCTACGACTCGAAAGATATGCATCTGATGAAATCGAAAATGTTTTTCATTACAACCGTGTACATTCCAATTTATATTTCTGCTGATGCATGGTTTTGTACAGAAAAGTACTCAATTTTATTTTAACCATCAGCAAAAGAGCTTGCTCCGAAGTAATCCATTTATTACGCTTTTCTTGACTATTGAGACTAGTAGCCCTGTATGAACGCCTGAAACCATTCGTCAATAACCTGATAGGTCCTTATCAGTGCGGTTTCAGGCCGGGAAAGTCCACCATCGACCAAATTTTCACACTGCGGCAGATCCTTTAAAAAACCCACGAGATGCAGATCGACACCCACCACCTATTCGTCGATTTCCGCCGCCGCATATGACAACGTGCATAGAGACGAGCTATACAATGCCATGTCTAGTTTTGACATTCCAGCCAAACTCGTCAGATTGTGCAGGATGACGATGGAGAACTCTCGCTGCTCCATCAAGGTCGGTAACGAACTCACCGAGACCTTCAATGTCAAAAAAGGTTTTAGACAAGGCGACACGCTGTCATGTGATTTCTTCAATATCATACTTGCGAAACTCAAATGTCAACACCAGAGGCACGATCTTCCAAAAGTCCGTTCATCTGCTTGCCTACGCAGACGACATTGACGTGATTGGACGAACACAGCGAGCTGTCAATGAGGCTTTTGCTAGCATTGAAGCGGAAGCGGCTAAAATGGGTTTAGCAGTTAATCAGGGCAAAACAAAGTACATGCTGTCATCACGAAAGGACGCACAACATCGACGCCTCGGATAGAGCATCATAATGGGCAGCAGAAACTTTGAGGTAGTCAAGGACTTCGTCTACCTTGGCTCTGCAGTAAACAGGGACAATAACACCAGTCCCGAGATCAAGCGCAGAATTACTCTTGGCAATCGCTGTTTCTTTGGGCTCAAGAGGCAATTGAGTAACAGAGCCATCTTTTGAAACACCAAGTTGACTTTATATAACACCCTAATCATCCCCATCCTGCTCTATGGCGCAGAGACGTGGACGCTATTGAAAGCGGATGAAGAAGCTCTTGGTCGTTTTGAGAGAAAAGTTCTGCGTGCGATCTTTGGTCCTGTTTGTATTGATGGCGTCTGGAGAAGGAGATTCAACCACGAACTGTACGGCATGCACCTAGTTAAGCGTTTTCGGATCCAACGCTTAAGATGGCTAGGTCACGTAGAGCGGATTGACACCACAGCTCCGGCCCGAAGAGTCTTCGATTCCGAGCCTTTTGGGACAACGCATAAGAGGTCGTCCTAGAACAAGATGGCGCACACAAGTGGAGAAGGACCTCAACCAACTTGGTGTGCACAACTGGAGGCAGCTGGCGAAAGATCGTGCTGGATGGAGAGGCTTGTAGGTTGAGGCCCAGGTCCACCCCGGACTGTAGCGCCAAACAAAGAAGAAGAAGAAGCACTTACTGGAGAACTGAATTCTTTTTTAGATTTACTGCATCTCTCATGCCACTCAATCTTAAATTTTTGCGGCAATAGCAAGTTCTAATGCCGTTTTTTCATTATAATAAATTATCTAAGTTAAAAAGCTTTCACGATTTTATTTTTAGACTTTAAACTTTGTTTAACAAAATCGATGAACAACTCAAAAGTGAACATTTAAATTCGACCACAAGCCTTAGCTATTTGGTGCGATGAGTGCAGCGTTGCAAATAACAGATAACGAGTTGTCGTTTATCCAAGGAAGTACAACATCATTTGAATTCTCAAATGAATCCTTTTTTGATGAGAAATGATATTCCAGGAATATAATTAAAAAACTGATGGTGTGTAGCCTTCTTTAGAGCAGTGGAGTTGCATTGGTACATTCATGTAGATAAATAATCGTTAATGTGTGATGTTAACACACACAAAAAAAAAGAAGCTTGTATAAGGTGCGCAGCTGAGCGCAAAATGGCTTAACGGATTCTGGAAGTACATAGTCCGAGAAGGTAATAAAAACAATTGAAAACTCTGCACAAAGTTGCAACATAAAAAAAAGATTCTGTTTCCTTCAAGCAAATCGGTAATTACTACCATTTGATGAGTCAAAGATTAAGATAAAGATTATATAAATAACAGGCAAGAAGAGATATTTTCATTTATAAAAGAGAACACAGTTTTTGGGTTTTCCGCGAATAGTGATTAGGTACGTAACGATATCCCGAACAATATATATAGACTTGTTGTGAGTAGCGGTATTACTTAGGATTTTTTAGTATCCTTAGTCAGCTGTTCGGCCTTTAATTAAATTTTGTTTGATTTAACCCTATTTTTTGTGCTTTACACACACATTACTACGAAATGTCTGAACAGATTCCTCGATTAGTACATATCCTGGTGAAGAGATTAATCATTATTCTGTGATTCTTCCAACGTAAATAATAAGCAAAAATGTAATTATTTGAGACTTTCATATTTCACAGATATGCGTTGGTCATTGCAATCAACAGCCCACCAGTGGAGTACGGCTTCATCCATGAAGAGCATCAAACGCTTAACTTTGTTCGTAGGAGTATTTGAAAGGTCTAGAGGGGAATATTTTGCTCTCGAAGGGAATTGGCCGGAAGCAAATGTATGGACAAAAGCCACGAAAGATTAATCCTAGGATGCGCGGCTGGTGGTTGTGAGGCGGTAACATAGCCAGCTGCGCCTCGATAGGTCCATATAAATGACATTAGAAAAAGAAAACATTAAAAAAATGTGCAGTATAGACGACTATGGTGGTTTCAATAAATTCACCGTGTATTGGGATTTTTCGTTGCCCTGCTTGTTGTACTTTTATCCGGATTGTGGTCAAACCTTTTTAATCCACATCGCCTATCTCGGAGATATCAGAGCATAATGTTCCATCCACAATCGAGCAGCCTTTCAGGAGAAGGATCTATTAGTTAGGTGGTTTTATGAATTCAAGGCCAAGGCATATTTGAACAGACTCTGAAATTCGAACTCGACTCAAGCAATGTGATGGGAAAATAAAAGGTTCCTCGGTTTATTTTAATGATTCACCCTCAGTTTGAACCCTTTTTCAAAACAAGCTGAAATGCGCGTCACTGTCTTCTTTGACAACAAATCATTCTGCTCCCCCTATTTACGTGCATTCAAACGTTTCACACACTTTAGATTCGAAAATGAATTCAGCGCACGGTTCGATGGGCACCAAATTAGTTTAGTCAACATTTTTCATCTCCTCACTCTGCCACCGATTGCAGCAAATCAGACTGTCTGCAGATCCCACGTTCGTCACAAGTGCATTCCCTAGCACTAAACACACAAAAATTAGACGCAAGCAAAACACTTCTTGTAATTGCATGGACACCGAATTGTGAGTGTGGGAGCCACTGCTAGGGCGTGCCTCTTATCAGTGGCCATGAATCAACAACGGGCGACTAACGCAAAGATCAAGCAGCCGGAACGTGTAATTAGATCGTTAGCCTAACTTCTGGTGCTCCAGCGCCCCGGCCAGCCATCGCAGCAGCGGGCTGAATGCAAATTGCACGATGGGTATCTCTGTATAATTAATATCCAATTAGCATAATTTGCATCTTGGCTTGCAGTTGGGCGGCTGGCGGTGGTGGCTTAAACTCAATTATTAGCTTTGACGGGTGAACTTTTGAGGCACTGCAGACATAATTGGAGATCCATGAGGTATGTGCATCGAAGTGTGCCTATGGAATGCGCCAGCTGCGCGAGACGCGTTTGCGCTCAGTTGGGGACCAAATTGAATGCATTTATGAGCACAAATTGAGCCCAATCATGCTGATGTGGTATGTGGAATTTTGTGGTGATTTGGAGCTAAGTGGCATTAAATGACAACGGACAATGATTTGGATGGGTTTTACTTGAGCCGTGCGTGGTATCACTAGTTTATTCCGTTCGACTTTGGACGTGAGCTTGTACAAATATTGGGCTCAATTCACGGCTTCTCAAAGATCAAGCTTCTTCATCTCTGGAAATGGACGGCAGTGAGTCTAAGAGTGGAAGAGGAAGGAGTTCCATCTATCAACTTCTTCAGTGTTATCCTTTTGTGTCTTTTAATGTGGCGGATCAATCCGTCGAGTCGCCTTTCGCCAGTACAAGCCGATGTGCCACTGTGGGGTATTTGACTGCAAAGGATGACAGCAACCACAACTCGACAAAAAAAAGTGTTAAACAAGGTTTTGTTTTAATTTAAAATATTATTTCAACATGAGATCACTTATAATTTTCAGCATAAAGTAAACAAGATTTCTTTTTTAAGTTGCTTTGGTCAGGTTAGGTATGCTGTTGCTGATCTCGATGACGTCTCTGGTCGAAAAGACACCCTACGGAAGTGACGGGTGTTGATAATGATGATGGTGACAGCTGTGCCAATGCCGTCCGTTCAGCGTGGAATAGAGTGCAGGATATTGGAGCACTTTATTTCTTATTGGCTCCACTACAAAAGTATGCAGACTTCGAATATCCACATCGTGGCAATTAAAAGGTCAGCGGAATCAATTATCCGCATATCCCTTCACTGTCGGCAGTATTTCTGAGCTTGGAACGGACATCAAGTTTATTCATCGGTTTTGCATTATTATTTAAAATATTTTCGATGACCGTCGCACTGTGATCCCACTGTATTGGACAGTGGGAGATAAATCTGTAACTTAATCTTAAGCTGTACCGATCTTAAAGGGGGGTCGCTGGGGTGAACCACGCACGAGAGATCTCCAGGCAAATCGATCCTGCACTCATCAGAAATTATGCGCAAGGGTAACGAGGCGAGTTTTTGGACTTGGTCCAACCACCTGGTCCTGGGTCTGCCAAGGGTTCGACTACCTGATGGGATCGCATTCAACGCCCGCCTTAGAAGTTGTAATGAAGGGGACATCCGTCCCACGTGACCAAACCAACGACGCATAGCCCTTTCCGTTCGAAGAAGCAGCGGCTCAATGCTTGGGTTCCTCGCTCACTGCCGTGTTTCTCACCCTATCCCGGTGAGTAGTTCCCACAAGAGCACGGAGAAATCTCATCCTAGCAGATTGTATTCGCGATCTTATTTCGGTTATTACCCAAATTCTAGGTCGTTTAGGTGACAGTTGAAACCGCTAAACTTGGCTTTGACACCAACCCCGGCCGTCCTGATTACAGATCTACCAAGCTGTTTCAAATCTGCTCAGCTTGACCACTCGCACCGGAAAGCTCAGCATTACCCCTTCCATCACTCGTGAAAGAAATTAAGTGGAAGGTTAGGTTAGGTTAGACCTTGAGGGTAGCCACACTTAGGCCATAAATAGGCCCATTGTATTACTGCAAGATCTAATAGATCCTAATCCGAGAGCTATTTGGAGCTTCCAATAAAGCGATGGAGCTAACTGACGCTAAATTGTTTAGATCTGTCAAGTCGTAGAAATATGGGGCGTCCAAGTGATTGAGTCAGCGTGATGAGAGGCATTGCGTTTGCAAAGAAGGTGTGAAATGATATCTTCCTTCTCTTCATCCCTACAACTTCTGCAGAAGTCGTTATACCTAGTGTACATAGGGATACCTAGTGTCACACCTCAAGTGTGAATTTCAATGGCACAATGCCCGGTTATAACGCCGATGAGAGTTCTGAGAGTTTTTGATCGATAGTAGGCCATAATTGCTTTGTTTTGATGCAACCAAAGTTCTGTGTGAGCAAGCCTTTCAAGCTTTAGTAGATGTTTTGTGGTAACGATAGGCATGATAGGACAGTTCCCCGTCCGGAAAGTGTGCCCTTTCTAGCGAGTAGCGTCTACTTCGAAATTCTCTGGGCTGTCACTGTGTCCAGGCACCATCTCGTTAAGAGATTGGCGGCAATTAAGGGACGTCTTGGAGTTTAAAGTGATCGCACTCAGAGATTTGATCGCTGCCTGGCTGTCTGAACAGATGACAATTTGTTCAATTTGTTTCGCCAACAATGCCCTAATTGCGAAAAACCGACAGTCTGGCGAAAAAGGGATCTAATCTTGGTGAATCGCTGGCAATCCGTTATGCCCTCAAGCTTCTTAGCTCCATAAGGGAAACAAAGCACTGGACAGGGCCAGAACTCAATGGCTTGGTCTAGAATTTGGCGCTGTTTTATTTTTAAACAAGTGAGAATGAGAAATAAGAGCCCTTTTCGGGCACTGTGCAATAGACACGCACGCATTACGAATCATCATACCGCACAGATAGTTCAGAAATGCAGGTTCTCTCTGGTAGGCAGTCAAAATTCACTGAGACGAGCTCGCTGAAAATGAGAGTGCCGATGAACTTGCTAGACAAGGAGACATTCCGAGGCCCTGGACCTGTGGTAGGACTCCCTGCGGCCTTGGTTTACGCTTCTATCGATGGTTAGGCCTCTTGAGACCACAATCGGAGGCGGCACGACTCCAGGATGCAGACAGACCAAGCGTATGTCTGGAAGAAATCCACTGCATTCTTGTTAGACTGCAGACGATTTACAGGCATGCTAACGGAACACTGCACCTTCACCAAACATCTAAGTGTGCTTGACCGAAGCGACGAAACCCTCTGCGGCAACCCTGAAGAAGAGGGCGACACTGCAGTGCACTTCCTCTGCTACTTTCCCGCCTTCCGATCGCAGAAGCAAGTGGCTGGTTTCCGGTGCTGATGACGTTGCAGGTTTTCGGACAACGGACCAGTTCTTGAGTCTGAGCTCCAGTGTTGTTTTCAAAACCTCCTACAAAAAAGACTCCAGAAGAATTTCGCTACTAGTAAGAGTTAGAGGCCTTGAGCGCTGTTTAACTAAAAAGTCTCCAAAGATTCACAAATGACTGAGAATAAGGCTGTCAATAAATTTTCGGCGAGAAAATAGTATTTTCGTCCACTTTTGAGACTTGAACCTTGTAAACAAGGTGGTGATGTATTTACTTACTATTACACGATAAAATTGGACGTTTTTTTAGTTTCCTCTTTCTCTTCTTACTCTAGCCCGATCATCGAACAACGGCTTCCATTTAGTTACATCGTCGTGACAGAGTTTTAGTCCCTCTTGCCTTCGTCTAGCAAAACTCAAACTGTCTGCAAAGTTACAGACAAGTTCTCCCAAGTCTCGACTAACTGATGATGTAAGCCCCTTAGCCATCATCGGCCGTCAATCCCGAGTTGGAGAACAGCACCTGGCTCGTTATGAGAGTTATTTCCGTGCGAAAGAACCAAAATTATGGCAAGTTTGTCTTACATAATTTCCGACATTGTCGGCCTCTCCAAATTCAGCTACCCCAAGGGCCATTGCAGTTCAGCCAGCCGTTTATGCCGCATTCTCTGAAGCAACCCCCATTTCAGAATTAAGTCATTAAAGTAGTCCTTATACGATTCAATTAATCTGTGATAAATCGTTTTAATCACGGCACCGTGACGGTTCGGACTTGATTCATTGCCGACTTCATCAATCATTCGCTTTGCTTCACATTTAACGCCACAGCCACAGATCCTCTTACCTCGAACTCATTGCCCGTAGATACAGTTTTTCCTCACTTTTTAATGCAAAAAATATTCTCTTACTGACTGCTGGTGTACCGTTATAATTGCCATCTATTAAGCCACTTATACTTATCTGAGATGTAATTAGAAGAGGTGCGCGGCATAAAAAGCAGTAAAAGGCATCTAGGCGTCCAATTATTGAATTGACAACGCTTGAGTGTGCTATTAGTCGAATGCATGGCGTTGTTCTGTTTATCGCACCTTTGCTCCGTCGACGCACGGGGTAGCGGTGGCGGGGGCATATGATCAGATGGTGATTGTACGTCATGATTGGAAGAAACGAAGGAAATGCTTCGAACAACCCCCTGGGCAGACTCTGGGGCAGAGTGACGGTTTCAATTGCGCTAAAGTGGAACTTATTATCGCGTTTATGCCAATGGGTCAGATGTAAGTACATATCCAGCAATTAGTGATCGTCGTCGTTGCGAAGTTATTGTTTGATGAACTCACTTCGAGGACCACCTGTGTGTGTGCGTGCGTGGAGAAGTTGATGCATTGATGGAAAATGAAAGTTTAAAGAGAAATAAATACTAATGAAAGCACTTGGGTCGTCAAGTGACCTCCTCTGGGTGTGATTGAGAGATAATTACTGCCGCTGTTATGGCGCAGTTGGTGTGAGAAACTGAAAGTGTCTCGATGGAGCGACTTAGTTGGGTGATATGAAGTGAATCAATTCAGTTGCTTCAATGCCACTGAGATTAATTCCTTGTCATTGTACATTTTTTTTTTTGCAACACCCAACTTGTTCATATTTATGTGGCCCTACAGTCTACGGAGTCCTACGTACAGCCAGGGCCCCACCTCTTTCGACAGACAATGCTAAAAAACTCCACTCCTGAAAGAATAACAACACGCACAACTTCCACTCCGCACTTGTGCGGCAACGCAATAGAGGAATCTTCTATGGCTGCTTTCACACTAGCTACATTTGCCTGCGACTAATACATCTTATTGGCAAGGGAGATGAGGGATTAGGACAAATGAAATCACACACATTGAAAGAATCTTGCTCAAAAAGTTGCCAGTGTGATGAAGAAGAATACACTACGTCGTGGCACTTAGGGAGGGTGAATAAGGGTGTTTTCATAGACATCGAAAATCTGCCCCAGAACGATCGCATTTCTTTTCTCATGCGTACACGCTGCAGAAAGTGTACAACCATGGATCATTAAACCCCAGAATTTGCTGTGAAATAAATAGTTAAAGTTTAGGTTTTTGGAGCTACTAATGGGCGGTTTTTTTTTTTTAATTTGAACGTTTATTTAAGAAGACCATGTACTGTAGTATTATTCAAAGTATTGCCCATCTGAAGCTATGACTTTATCCCATCTTTCTGGCAATTTGTGGATTCCACCCCAAAAGAACTGCGCCGTCTTGGCAGCCAAATGAATGAAGCCAATTTTTGATATTTTGCTCTGATGTGAACCGTATTTCAGCGAGCGCGTTCTGCATCGACCGGAACAAATGGTAGTCAGAAGGGGCAAGGGCTGGGATATAAGGCGGGTGGGGTAAAACTTCCCATTCACTGTTTTCCAAAAAGTTCGTAACCGGAATAGCAAGGTGGGGCCGAGCGTTGTCTGATCGCATATTCTTGGCGTTTTTCTCTTCAAACGGATTAATTATGTGCGGTAGCGTTGGCCATTGATGGTTGCACCCGGTTTTAGCAGCTCATTAAATACTGAACATTACCTTCGCGCCATGGATATTCGGCCTTGCCGTTGATTTGACTGGTTGGCCGGGTTTCACATATGATTTTTTGCGCTTGGGGTTGTCAAAATGGATCCATTTTCTCATCACCAGCAACAATCCTCTTATATTTCTCCCAGAACGGGCTTTACCCCACATACTAAGTCTGCACTCCATGACGTTCTCGAAACTTTTGAAGCCACCCGCCACTAGCATTAAAATTATAATATTCCACTGACTGTTAAAATGATTTACTTGAATTCTGAGTAAGTTGCTCGAAATTAACACATTTTTCCTCGTTTTCTAATGTTATTCAAAGAGATGGCTTTCCAAAACTATGTTGTTGTTTTTTTGTGTTCGTGAATTTTGGTGACAGACCTAATCCTGAGTACTCAGTTTACAATTTTCAGCTCTTTCCTTGATTGTAAGGAATTTTGTTCATTTCTTGTTTTTCATTTGAAAGAGCTATATATAGGATCTCGAACTAGTTGAGGAGGCTGCCAGAGATCGTTTGGATATTCTCCTTGACGGGGGAAACTTTTCCTGTCGGGAGTTGCACCTCAAATGTCTATACAGCCAAGAGTGGGGTACTCACAAGTCCCAGGTTGGCAGGCAGGGTATTGGAGTGGATCCTCCAAGAGTCGGGATCTTAAAACTCAAACATGAAAGGTCAACCTTGGCTCTAGTTCAAGTGAATGTACCAAATCTAGAATCAGAGTTCGCGGCTTTCCTGGATGAAGTTGATGCTGCCCTGGAAAGGGTAGCGGAAATGGATTCCTATACCCTGATTTCAATGCTCACGTGGGTGTGGATGTAACGACATGGGGGAGTTTGATTGGGAGGAACGGTGATCCTCACCAGGACGCTAACGGAGAGAAGTTGTTGGACTTGGAGAGACCGCCGTCCGATCAACAAAACACAGTTTGTTTCAATTCGAAAATACCACATTGTTATGAGAAATTTTTGAAGGAAAAGTTTTTTAGTTCTCTCGACTTAACATCAAATAAAGTACCCACACGACAGTAGCGTGTTAAACAGCAATAATCTGCCTACAGGATTTCAAGGAGCGACTTCTTGATTGGTTTTTATTACAGAGAACCTACCTGGGCTACTGCCCATCGATCAGCAATCCGTGGAAAGACTCTTTGCTGGAGGAGGTCTATGTCCCATTGGCTCTCTGGAGAAAACTGCATATTTTATGCGGCATCAACCAAGAACGTTTTTACAATAAATGGAGTCATACTCAACCGATGACATACGATCGAATGCCATTCACGTGTCAACAACTTGAACAGACACCACCAAGCCATCAATTTCAAACTCTCATTCACCTTCGTCCGAGCCACCCATTTGTTCACATGTCACTCCAACAGTCAGTGACAACTCAACCAGCAAGTGTTCGCACCTCGTTCAATATTTTATGTGTGTTCCTTTTTTCCTGCTGCAGCTTAGCCCATTGATAGAGGTTAATCTCGATTTTAATATGCATCAGTTGGCTAGATAAAACGTTTCGTTGGACACTTGTTTCTTGCCTCAGTGTTGCCACACGCAATTTGTAACCGGAATCGTTTACACAGCCGTTGAAATCTCTATCGGTTCGAGTTGATCTAGAAACGTTTGACTTCCACAGAACTCTGCCCATTTAGTATCATAAATATGCAATCTAAGTGTCTTTGAGTGTTTCGAACCACCCATGGTGACTCGGTGGAGCCAAATGACTACGAAATGTATGAAAATGTGCGTTTGCAGCAACCATGAGAGCTTAGATTTGTTGTCGGCAACGGTGTCAATCATAAACTTGTGAAGTGTATTGAGGTTAATGACAATTTGAGAACTTTGTAGTGGATACGGTAATGGGTGCTCAAGTAAATATTTGTTAATGATAGCGGTAGGTGGGCGTTGGTGCCGCTCTTATAAGCCCCTCTGTTACAACATCTCGAACTAGACCATGACGATTTTATTTTTTTTACGTTCTACTATCACGGCTCCTCTGCCAGACGCACTGTGAGGTATTTTACCCCGAAACATGGCATTCAATTTCGTTTGCAACTCAAAAAAAAAACGTATGAAGACTTCAAGCAAAACGGCAGCTGTCAGTAAAATTAAACATATAGTCAATCTGTCAAACCTATTGACCGCAGTGACACAGCAAAGTTGAGTGTTCCTCCAAGATCACGTGTGCAGTTTCAAACGCTTTAAAAACAACATACATCAGTTTTTTTTGACTTCTGTTACTGAAGGCTTATGCTGAACATATAAAATTAATATAATAATCCACGATGGGATTTATTATCCTTTGACTGACACAGGTTATGGCACCTCTTCCAGCAGCTAATTTTCTCCATAGCCACAAAGTAAAATGGACGATTTGTTTCTTTCCCGAGCAGTCTCAGATCATCTTATTTTAATTGTTCGTTGCGTTAATTTTCGGAGTTATTAGGAATTTCGTGCAGGCATAAGTAGGCATAAGTTTTCTCCATAAGCTATTGCTGATGTGTATCACTGCTCTCGTGCAGTGTGACTTTTTGACGATTCTTTCATGAGAGATTGCGATGGCTTAAAAGTGGAAATCAACTTTCAGAAGTCGGAAACCATACTATTCAGGACGCCGTTGTGTAGGGCCTCCGCGGATACGAAAAAGAATTGGCGAAAGTTCTCAATTGTTGGACGACATGGACAACCACTGGCGCAAAGGACAGTGGTCAGATACCTGGGGATCTGGCTAGATCAGTATCTTTATTCTAAACAAACATGCAGATGCTGCTCTGATCAGAGCCGAGGTGCCTTCGAGACTGTTTTACAGCAGCCAACTCGATGCGAGGGTGAAGGTAATCAGCTGCATCGCTACAAGACTGACGACCCTTGGACGGTCTGAGCTTCCAGTCATCAAAACCAAGCTGCCTTACATCCGCGATTACTTGGTACTTGTACCCGAGATTCGGTCTTCCTCTCCTTCTCGAACTCGGATACGAAAACCCTCTGAGCAGGAGTCGGTGCTCAATGCGACTCTGCCTTCCGATCTACATCTACATCCTGGTACAGTTCGCAGAATTTTTCTTTCGAATGTTCCAAGAATCAGCTCTGCAGTTTGGCTTAGCGTCCAGCTTTCGGCTCTGAAGACCATGACTGGCAAAATGAGGGTTTTGAGCCATGAACCAAAGTAGCACCGGTTGCCAAGGGAGATTCTACGTCGTATCTCCACTGTGATGTCTCCACACGTTTGCCGGAGGTAGACAAACTCCTTTACTACTTCGAAATTGTAACTGTCGATCGTGATGTTTGTGGTGTGCGACGGAACGCTTTTTGATCGACAGCTTATATTTGGTATTGTCCTCACTGAACTTGAGACCAGTTCGTTTCGCATCTTCTTCAATCGCCGTAAAAACCTCCACTACGGCACGTTGGGAATGCGCCACAATATCCATGTCATCTGCGTACCCCAACAGTTGGACCGACTTGTAGAAGATAGTGCCTTCCGTGTAGTTAATAAAGAGGAAAAAAACGCTGCTACGAGGGGCGTTCAATATATTCTCGGTATCGAAGGAAAATGCGAGCTCCATTTAAAATGTTTTTATTTTTCAATATAATCCCCCCTAACATCAATGCATTTGTTACATCTTGAGATAAGCTTTTTTAAACCCTCAAAAAAATAAATTTCCTCTTTCTCTGCAAAATACCCATTTATTGCCGACTTGAGTTCTTCATCATCCGAAAATCTTTTTCCACGCAGACACTTTTTCAAATCCGGAAACAGGAAATAATCACTAGGGGCAAGGTCTGGACTATAGGGTGTGTGTTGGATTTCTTCGAAACCACAATCTCGCGCAGCAGCCTTGGAAACTCGCGCCGTGTGAACAGGAGCGTTGTCATGAAGAAGCATCACACCCGCTGCGAGTTTACCCCGTCTTGTCTTTTTAATTTCCTCCCGCAAATTATGCAAAGTGGAAGCGTAGGATGTGGCGTTGATGGTTTCACCTTTTTTTTGTACTCAATGAGCAAGATTCCCTTTGAGTCCCAAAAAACTGTGGCCATGAGCTTCCCGGCCGACGGAGTGACTTTGAACTCCTTTTTTATGCCACTGCATGGACTCTTGTTTGCTTTCAGGGTCATAGTGGTGGAGCCATGTTTCGACACCAGTAACAATTCGATCCATAACACCGTCCGCGTTCTCACTACACATCTCCAAAAGCTCTCTACAGCATGCGATTCTCACTTTTTCCTGAGGCGCTGTGAGCATTCGCGGCACCCACCTTGCACTGACATTTGAAAGGTTAAGATGGTCATGAACAATGGTGTGAATGGTACCAATTGAAAGCTTGGTGATCTCCGCAATAATTTTCACCTTTATTCGGACATCCTCAAGAACAAGTTTTTCGACTTCTTTGATGCTTTCTCCTGTACAAGCTTGACCACTTTTGCACAGTTGATAATGAAGGTGTGGAACCCTGGTAAACAGCCACCAACTCTTCATGAATAGTTTTTTTGACTTTTTTATTGCTTAGTGAGAAATTTAATTACAGCGCGATGCTTAATTTTCACAATCATCGTCTCAGTTGCCATTATGATTGTTCAGATTTTACATATTTATTCCCGCGCTCCCATACAAAGCGTGCACTGTGCGTCGCAGTGTTGGAAATAAATCTGCAACTTTTGAACCCGTAAACCGATCTAGAGCAAGCTTGAAACATTACAAAAATCATTCAAAAAAGTGATTTTTTTTATCACTTAAGTTTACTCCGTTTGAGCTACAGCATCCATTTTAAAAAACGAAAAGATCTCGAGGCAAAAGTACAGTCGAACCCGGATAATAGCACAGCAACCGTGCAATGAAATACTGTGACATTAAGCGGGCTGTGCTTTTATCCGATCTTTCTTACAAGCTGTAACGAAAAATGCAATAAAAGAGCTGTCTTCCCATATCTAGCAAGCTCGCATACATGCACATAAATAAAAATTGTGGGAAACTTCCAGGATATGCAGGAAGTCAAATGGAGTATAAAGTATAACTCGTATGTAGATACCTATGTTTTAAGTCAATTTCAAAACAAAAGTCTTCTCTCGGAAATCAAGGGAATTGGCTTAGCGTGGGTCCGTGTAGGATGTGCTACTAAGCGCGCACAGGTGGACTGTTGGTTTTGTCATATATTTGAAGTGATATAAAGCGGGTTGTGTCATTAAGCGATGTGGTATGAAAGTGTTTTGCGTCAGTACAATTTGTACAAAAAGACAATTGCCTTCGCTATTAGCTTTTGCTATTAAACGATGTGCTATTATCCGGCTTCGACTGTGCTATGTTTCAAATTTTATTATTTCCACGCAAAGCTCTCATATTTAGTTCGAATTAAGTCTTAAATGCTTTACTTTTTCTCAGAGGACGCTTCGGAATTATTTAAGAGTAAAAACGAATAAAAACTAAAACAAATTGTACCTACGCCATCCTACGCCGACCACCCACCCCACTCTACAGACTCAAAACTTCCCACCTACTCGGCAATCCTTCAGATTTACTCGTAGTTGCAGGAAAAACATTTTAGAACCCATAAGCCAGTGCCCTGCTCAAACTGGAGGTTTATGCCATATTTTGCGGTCAAAAGGCATAAATCTCCAGTAAGACGTAATAGCGGCCAGATGATGGTGGGTGATGGTGACTTGACACAGGTGGTCGCAGCGGAAAGTAGGCCCCAACTGGACTCCTTTGATTGTCCTGATTTCTCCTTTTAAGAAACCTACGATAACCTGATGGGTTCCTCGATTATTCTGCAAGACTTCTGCTCCTGCTCTTAAAACTCTTAAAACCAAAAGAAAAGTTCAACGCGTGAGCACTTTCGGTGATATTTGGCATTTAATTGTGAAACTTTCTGCTGCCAGAAATTGAATCGAGGCACTTAAGAGGCTCAAGAGTCTACTAAGGGTAGGGTAGGAAAAGGGGCTGCTAGTTAATTCACCAGAACACTTAGACCATGTTGGTCCATTGTGATACCCACAGTCAGACTACTACCACTGATCGACCACTCAAGTGACAGTGCCGTTAATTTGACCCCAACGGCAGATGGTGACTGGACCAGAAATGAAAACCAGATAAAAGCTTCTTAACTTTGCTTTCACTGGGATTCGAACCGGGGACCCCACTAAGCAGGGGCAGGCACTTAACCAACTGCGCCATCCAGTCGTTATTAAAGAGTCTACTAACCTAGCCACTACTCCAGGGCGACCCTATACATTCCTCAAAAGTATAGGTCCTCAGCCAATTGAAGAAGGAAGTGTTAAAAATTAGATCACAAATTTTGTGGTTCCTTAAAAGCTTGGTCGGGAGGTACAATGCAAAAAAATGCCTAAGATGACAAACACTTGTCCTGCGATGGCCATGACTTAGTGATTTCTTATGTGTTTCCTTTCACTGTGAAGTTGTGTAGACATGTGTTACACCTGTTCGGCGTCTTCCGTTTAGGGGTGTGAGCAATGCTCTACACATTAACACATGCATTTACCCTTAAAAAAGTGTATCATTCGAAAACTCAGCTTCACAGTCAGAACTACTGCTCGAACGTGTCTGTGGTTAAAGCAGAACAGAGTTTTTGAGAAGAACATTTCAAAGCTCCAATTTATATCAACATCCACACATCCCCATACATAGGCATTTACATTCTGATTTAATTTCTTATTTCAACAATTTTGTCCCCAATGCACGTGTTGACGTTCGTTAGGATTTCCGCGATCAGTGTCTGACTGCTGAGGAGATGAGTAAACGAGCATTCCTGGGCGGTTTTTGCGAAAATATCCGCCCGGCAGAGGGCGCCCTCGATATCCCTGCCTCCCGTGACCAAATAGCTTCGAATGTTGTTCTCTCGAATCTTGAGCTGAAAACCAAGAATAAGTTGAACACATTTGACTGAAAGCGACTGACTTTACCTTCTCTCGAGTACAGTCGGTCAGCTTTTGAGCGTTGTTTCCATTGTTCTTCCGACACAGCGCCAAATCCGTGTTGATCAAGTCAACCAATTGTTGCCTGGCGTTGCGCACATGAGTCTTTGCAGTGTCGGGCAATGCCTTAACACTGTTCCTGGCTGCATCCGAACATGCACGTAGTTTCACCTGCAGGGCGTTGTTCTCCGCCGTCACATTTCCGATGAAGTGCTGAATGCACAGCTTTCCCTTCATGTTGAGGGTGCCTGTGCTTCGCAGGCGCGATTCGACTTGCCGTGCCAGCTTCGCCGCCAAATTCTGACTGAACGCAACGATTGATATTTCCTTTGCCACGGCCAATTCCATCTGAGTGATCTGCGTTTCAAGAATTTGGATTTCGTTTTTGTAGTGCGCCGATATGTTCTCGATGTAATCCTCTACGCTGGTGGGCATCTCTGCTGGGGTTGGGTTGCAGGCACCAAGACTCGCCTTAAAAAGGGGTGAATTAATTGAACACAAAAGTGAGAGAGAAGACTACTCACGCTTACGTAAAAGCAAACCAAAAGAAAACCAACGAAGTGGGCTCGAAGAATTCGTTGTGTCATGCTGATGTTTTATTTTCAACTGAAGTATGAATTTATTCTTTCACTAGCCGAGTGTAGCCGGCTTATTTATATTTTTTGAACTTATTATCACTTGGCTCTTATCAGCATCGGGGATTTTTCAGGCGAGTGGAACTACGCACGGTTCACAGATGTGTCGAGAGCTTTGTTATCAGCACACTTCACATTTTCAATGAAAGTCTCTGTTTCCGCTTCAATTCTTTCCAAAATATTCTTTCATTCAGTCAATGCTCACTCATCCATTTATTGTGAGAAAGTAGGGGCTTCCCAGAACATCGGCAGTGGGCCCCAAGATGAAGATCGATGCTTGATTTGACTTATGAACGGGATTTGCGGTAGAGTGCCGTCAGTGTAAAACCATGACCATGGCTCTGTGGCTCGAGATAAAGGAGTAAACGCGTCAACACAATTTGTAAACAATAGGATTGGTCTTCAATTCCGTGCTCATCATGCCGAATTTTAGAAGCTTTTTCTAAACAATTAATAGCCTTTGATGCATTGTCAATGACTTGAAAAAGGTGGGACCGTGAAATGTATTTTGCTCGTATCGGGAATCGAACTTGAGCCTGCTATTAGCAGAAGTCACCAATTGAGCCTGCGCTGCCCAAGTTCGATTCCCGGTGCGAGCGATTCTATGCTACGTGCTATCGCATAGTGTCTGTAAGTCGAAACCCGGTATCTGTTGTTATTTGATAATTCCGCTAGAGTCTACGGTTGAGCAATGATGTCTCAGGGCACTATTTCCGACTTCCGGAAAGGATTCGATGGCGCCATCCACGTGGTGATGTGTTAGCCGACTGGCCTCGATGGTGATTGCTATAGCTGCTCTGGTTTTCAATGTCGTCGGTGACATACCGTCTCCACTTGGCCTATTTCTGAACAGCCATCCGCAATCATTTCATTCGTGGGCAACATATGCCATGTGGCATCAATTCAACCAGAGATATTGGAGGAAGAAATATTCGTCTTTTCAGTGGAAAACAACCGTCAAAATCTGAGGTGAACTGCGGTGGACTGGGGCATCGCAGTTCACTGGGAGTAATCAGCTTCGTTTGCTCACACGTATTCACAAACGCCTGTCTGTAAAAAGGTGTGTCACAAAATGCTGTCAGATGAATCTGAGGGGCAAGAAACGCCTCTTCCTCTTTTATCTCTGACTTCAACATTGGCTGCGAGTGAGTCAACATCAGGAAGCGGACAACCAACCACCAATCAGCGAAGTAAATCTCACTAAAAATGGTGCCAAAAATGTACATTCACTAACGCTTCTGCTTTTACCCTCATTTTTCAACACCACTCCATTCAAACAAAATTGTGAACACATGGAAAACTTCAAACCCATGTCCAACTTCTGAACAGACTTTAAGCTCATGCCACGTCGTAAAATCGAGATTCTCCGACAAGACGCAGGTTTGGGCATGGATTTTTGTGCCTCCACTAGATTTTCTCACATCATGTTCATGATCCGGGCATGGTTCATGTCAGTGGAGACTACCCGTAAGGGAGTGTGTACATGTGAGATACATTGTTGAATGTGCAGCTAGGATGCGTATCACAGCCAGGCGATCACCTAAGGCCGACGACTTCGGTATAAACCGATTACCCACAACGTATCCGCATACCAATACATGTACAACGTTTTGTGACAGCTGCGCACTCGTTTTCCCTCGTCATGCCCTGTCCTGTCCAGCGCATTGCCTGGGTCGCAGTATGCCGCGGCTTCTCCTCAAACAATGCGGCTTTGGCGACATGAATACACTGGCAAAGCTCCCTGAATGCACTTGATGCAGAAGCCGATCAGCTTATGCTAAACCTTGACTCCAACGAAATTTAATAAACTTCCATCGCCAATAAAAAATGTAAATATCACCCCTCCCTTCCGTCCACACCGGCGATCCCCGACCAACACACCACAGAACTAGGAAACCATGCGAAATCATGAATATTTCAACATCGTAAAATGCTCAATCCCCCCATTTGGGCAGGCCCGGGTACCATAAATAACTCGAAAGTGACTTGGACTTATCGAGTTCAGTACCTGATCTTTCATTTACTACCCATTTCACTTGGTATCCCATTCAGAAACAACTTCCAACACACGGCAGCTTATAGTCTTACGCTTTATTTAATTAAGTGAACATACCCATTTGAAATTCAATTCGCAATATACAAAGCTTAGGCCTGTCACTGAATGTCAGTCATATACGGCAACGTCTTGTGTGTACCTGTCGCTTGGATTTGTCAGATTTTTCCTTCTTCTCTGATTTTTCCTCATTCTCTCCGCCACTCGTGGTTACGCAAAATTCATTCATATGCACGAAGCGGAATAAGAATGTACGCAGTTGCATTCGGAGCACGATGCAAACACTACAAGTGGTGAACTGCAAAGCGAACATTTTGTGCCTCCTCCCATGGGACTGCAATGGCGAGCAGGGAAAAAGAATTGCCAACCTACCAAGAAGTTCGTTCGGGTCTGATTCGCAAGATTTATTTCAAGGTCTCTCGCGGCACAGTGTTCGTCGTAACCACCAACGCTTTTCGCCAGACACAGGCTCTCCATTTAGATGAGAACGACGACGGCTACACGACGAGTGCACACACACCGCATGCATGTGGCTTAATTTAGTTTTTCGTGTAACTCTGAAAACAAAAGTATCTTGTTCTTTTGTAGCGTGATATTTACCTTTGACGTCAATTGCACGGGCAGACCAGGTATCCAGGCACTTGTTGAGGTCGTTTTACTGTGATCGGTGAGAAAATGCTGACAGGCTTTGTTGCGGTGAATGGAGAGGTAGATAAATTTTCAACTGAAGGTGGAGACTTGGACGCATGGCTGCTGGCAAGGAAGGCGGCAATGAGATTGGGTTTTGTTTGTTGTTTGCTTGACGTGCTGGTCACGATGTCCTAACCTTTGTTTGTAATGGACTAGGCTACGAAAGGGGCCTTGCCTCTGAAATGGAATAGGGCATGAAGTGTTTCCCAGAAAGTTTGGCAATTGCTTCGATTTTTCTGAAGTCTGCACTTCAGCTCTGTCGCATTTGATGTCAGATTCAAACTGCATTCCACATCGGAGCAACATCATCCACCTCCATGCCTGACCTTCCACACATCACAGCCCAACCAGATGACAACATGGCCACATCAATTCCCTTTCCGATTCACACCTCCCGCCGCATAATTGAGCCTGAATAATCGATCGGTCGTGCATGCGAATAAATAGCAAACACAGACTTACGAACCATCTTCGTCGCCAGCGTTGACTTTTAAGGAAGGCGCATAGATCCAGCAACACATTCGAACACCTAATTAATCACTGGGAATGAGGCAGACACAACAGAAAATGCACATCTTAAGCACTGCGCTAATGATTGTTTTAATGGAAAGAAGATCGCACTGCTGACAGAGAATGCATGCGACATTCTCGGTTGCGAAAGATCGCCGAGACGAGACCATATTAGCACAAGGCAAACGATTGTGGCACTAATGAGCGATTGAGAGCTATTAAGGTCATGGCATTGCAATACCCTGGAGCGGCTGACATTTTCAGTGATGGAGTGAGACGTCCATGCGTTGGGTTGCTTCAAATAGACGAAAAGAATTCTTCAGAATGATTTATTTCTGCTATTGCAGAACAGCAGGTTGCTGAATTCGATATGAGTAGCATGCTGGAGTCTCTATAGGACTTCAACTGGCTTTTGACTTGTCGGGAAACACACTGGCAATGCATGTGAGAACTGATGTGTTAACTGTGTGCGCTTCATCATCATCATCTTCTGACACGCATGCTCAACTAAACGGGTCGCGGGGGTAAGCCACGCACGAGAAATCTCCAGGCAACTCGATCCTCAGCCATCGACTCTAACTCGTCAGGAGTTATGCTCAAGCGTTTTGACTTTTTCCAACCACCTGGTCCTGGGTCTGCCAAGTGATCGCCTACCTAATGGAATCGGGATCAACTCCGGCCTCGGATGTCGTGATGAAAGACATTCGTGCCACGTGACCAAACCACCGAAGCATCTCACCGAAGTCCTCTCCGTTCAAAGAAGCACTTCCTCAGTGTTGAGTTCTTCTCTGCCGTGTTTCTCACCCTATCCCGGCGAGTAACAACAGCACGGAGAAATCTTATCTCAGCAGCTTGTATTACCGATCTTATTCTTTCGGTCATTCCCCAAATTTCATGACCATATGTGAGAGCTGGAACAAATACTGAGCTGAAAACCGCAAGCTTGGCTTTGACATCTGATCACAGATCCACCAAGCTGTTTCAAAGTTGGCCCAGTTTCTCTCCGAGAAGAAAGGAGTAATGGTGAGAAGAACCCGTGATACTCAAACTTCTCCACCTGCTTCAATGGGACCACTAACATGTAGAGTGTATTGAAGAGACGTTCTGGAAATGACTACAGCCTCTGATTGTCCACGTTGTTACTTCATTCCAGTATCAGCACACACGGCCACAAGCCTATCGAGTGTGCGCTGGAGTTCCGCTTGGGAAGATGTGAGGATAACCAAGTCATCTGCAAAATGGAGATGACTTACCCTCAACTCTGCCAATGTGAAATATTCCTCGCCTCGGCTCCGCTTCAACATCCAGTCCATACACTCAATGAAAAGGAGAGGTGACAAGACGCACTCTTGGCGAAGTCCAACGCCCACAGTGGAATGTGTTGATTTAAGACTAACGTTAACCAGAACGCAGCTTCTACAGTTTGTTTATAGGGAGTGAATGGCCCTCAGAAGAGGACCTTCAATTCCATACTCCTGCAGAACACCCCAGAGTCCACAGAAATGTCCAAACACCTCTAATAAATGTCATACCTCCATTCTTGTCATACTCAGAGATAATTTCTCCCTCTGACAAGATGATTCATTGACTACAAGTGTGTGTAGTTGGAGAGGACTTGCAGGACAATATAATTGTATAATAGAAACGAGGTAAATGTACTGCACATTTTATTTTTTATTTTTGTAATCATACTTAAATTTTTCAATCAATCATTGAAACTTCTGACAACACTTGCCACGTCATCTAAATAATGACATGTGTGACAAATTGTACACCTCAGATGTTGTGGGACATGGTACAACTTCACTTTCTGAAATGAGTACCTCACACAAACTCATTACAAATACGTGTCCTACACAACAGTAAGGTGACAAGGAGCACCATTGGCACTTTTCAAATATACAATGTAGCAATAGAATGACTCTCTAGGCATATAATGGAAAGGCGAGAGATTTATTCGACACAGAAGAGAAGCCAGAGTGGTGATAAATAGAGCTTTGATCAACTGAACTAAGAACACAAATATCATTCCGGATAAACAATTCGGTTTCAAAGGGGACATGGTACCATTCATGCAGCGTCGAAACTGGTGTCGGATATCCAATGGAACAAGAGCCAGAAACAATGTACGGGTGCCTGCTTGATTGACCTGGAGAAGGCCTTTAAATCCACTGCTGCACCTGCTGTGTAACATGCTGTCAAAAATGGTCTCCAACAGGGTGTCGTTAATTCCCCGATTCTGTTCAACATTTACTTGACCGATCTTATAAGTTCTCTTCCTCTCGTAGTTGCGACGATTTGATCATGTCCAGATCAGGCAAAAAGATCGATGTGCCGTGTGACTTCGATTCTTTCACGAGAGATTGCGATGACTGGAAGTTGAAAATCAACTTTCAGAAGTCGGAAACCATATTATTCAGGACGCCGTTGTATAAGGCCTCGGCGGATACGAAAAAGAATTGGCGAAAATTCTCAATTGTTGGACGACATGGGCAACCACTGGCGCAAAGGACTGTGGTCAGATACCAGGGGATCAGGCTAGATCAGTATCTATATTTTAACAAACATGTAGATGCTGCTCTGGCCAGGGCAGAGGTGCTTTTGAGACTGTTTTACAGCAGCCAACTCGATGCGAGGGTAAAGGTTATTTTCTGCATGGCCCTCATCCGGGCAATGCTCACCTATGGTTGTCCCGTGTGGTTCAATGTGAGTGCAAGCTTGATGGAAAAGATTCGGTTGTTCAAGAGGGCTTGTCTTAGGGCCTGCCTTCGCCTTTATCGAACTCCAGAGTTCCAGCACATACAATTCTATTCCAATGAGGTCTTATACAACAGGGCGAACCTGATACGAGTGGACAATTCCCTGGTGACGTTGATTCGAGATCACACTGCTAGAGCGATGAACTCGACCAACAACCTGATTTATGGGGCTTACTACCGTAATCCACAATACCACAAGTGGGTACGTCAAAACGACTTCGTACCCCCAGAAGTGTTCCATAAGCACTGTCTGATACAAGACGTACAGGCGGTACCGCTCATCTCTCACATCGCCAGATCAACTGTGGATGGGCGACTCAACCACGACCGCTCCGTCGCACAACGAGCTGAGGAAGGTTTCCTCCGGTTCAGTACGGCGGTATCAAGCCGGGATTTGCGGGATGTTGCTATGCAATATCGAAAGTTGTGCTGGCTGGGGAGCGAGGGAACTTCATCGTCGAACCCTTTAGACCCCGGGTAGGAAGGGTATTTCAGATCCCCTAATGGGGAGTAGTCGGTCCCCGTCTTGCAGTCGATTGCAATGGATTGCATAGTTTTTGTTTTTAGATTTTTTTTAATTTCAATTTTCTCAAACAAATTATTGAATTTTAAATTTTTTAGTCGAAATACAGAGAATAAAGTTGAGTTGAGCTTAGAGTGCCCGACGAGGGCCAGTAAGTTAGAAATCGCAAATAATGTTCGTCCAAATAGTTTCAAGCATTTTGTCTAGTAACTAAGCTTATCACGAATTGTTGAAAATAAAAATTAATTAAAATTAAAATAAGACATATAATGGAACGGGCGTGCAGCAAACTTTATGAGACTTGTCAGTGTTTAAGATGGCCATGAACTGTTAGTTTCTTTTAAAATACATGTCAATGGCATTATATGCGAATTTTGGGCCCGTTGGGATATTTGCCTCGAAAAAATGCTCAAAACTATGAAGTGATGTATGGTTGAGCACGTGTACGATAACTGTGGCGCCAAGAATTGATAGCGGTATTTGGTTGAAAACTACCTTTTTTTAATGTGGACGACCTCCCCCATCTGGCCCCGTTTAGGAGTTGGGGCAATTTTAGGCAACCACATGAGTTGAACGTGAAAATAATTGGCCATCAAATGAGAGATAAGCGGAAATTGAGTTGGCAGTGACTACACGCAAGGATTTGATTACAATATCTGTGCTGGAATTGCTGGAATAGCCAGGACGGCTTTACCTCGCACAGGTTAGGACTCGAGGATACACAAGTACAAAGAAAAAAGCAATCAAGGAAGCAAGAAAGGTTCAAAAAAATATTTGTGGAGAGTTTAGGAAATCATATTTTTGGATATCGCCTTGGAAAGAGATGACTGCGCCGCTAAAAAAATGAATCCCGGAGAATGAATTTCAAAGTCACTGACTTATCAAACAGCCCTAGTACTAATTCAGAATAATCCTGTGCTGGTTGCTGAATTGGATTTACAAAATGCTCAGCATCGACTGAGGCCGAGTTGCATGTACCCACTCGTTAGAGTGCCGTTCTGGTACGATGGCTTTATTTACTGGCTTTATCTTCAGTTAAATAAACATTTCCCACAGAAAATACAAGCTTCCGGAAACAAGCCCCATCTTCATTCAGATTTCAAGTTTGTCTACATCTCCTTCCGTGCCGCCGCCTTTTATGGCACGTTTTAAACAATCACTTTTCACTTAATTTAACTCCCAGCCCAACTAGTGTTAACAGCTTCACCACATTCACTTCCAGTCGAAACGCATCAAGCCGTCGCGCCGCATCGAAACCGTGGCGTACATCAAGCCAAGTTTCAGCACCATGCAACCGCAATCCCTCTGGCAATTGATAATTAAATCAGACACTGATTTATACCGAATTGAGTGCTCAGCAATTGTTTCTGAAATGAATTGCTCGTAAAGTTTAATCCATAACCGATACTCGCGGATACGTAATTGATTGGGAACCTTGAGACAATCAAAGCCGCCTGGGTTGCGCCAGTCTGCTCCGCAATTCCGCAATTAATTGCAACCTCAATTATGAACTCATGAAGGCAATACTTCTTGCGACGACGACGCAGAGTCAGAGTGAGGGGTGGCTACGCCGAGACTGCCTACTCATAAATTGAATCGCAGGTTTCGTGCGACAGAGGGCAATTTCCGCTTTTTGCTGCTCCTCTCCGCTTTCAATTTATGCTCAATTCAACTCGCCCTTGGTCCGTGCATAATCGACAAGTGGCCCAGACGATTGCAACGGGAACGTTTTTTGCCCGGGATCTCGTGGGGCTTACGCAAACAGGACGTTGAAAGAAATGAATTGTCGCTAATTGCAGAAAATTGCCATCAATTCAGTCTCCAGCTCGGACACCGACTGTGACGGAGTTTAATGGCTTGTCGTAGGCTTACCGGCCATTGTCTCGCAACAAGGAGACAGAGCGTCGCAAGACGCATCCTGAAAGGCTGCCCTGGGGGAGCCGAAAAGCCTTTCTATGTGTCAAATTGTTGCCGTCGCAGGTCTGGACGGGCCTGCCGCATCTAGTCAAGACCCAGAGCGGGCCGAAACGTACCCAGGAGGCGACAAGGCGAAATGCAGAAAACGTTCGCCTTCGCATGGCAATTGCAGCGCTCGGCGCGGCGAGGTGGCTCTGCGCTACCGACGGTAGGAGGTGCACGGCGGCTGTGACGGTGGCGCGCCACAGCACGGCCGTTGTCGTGCGCTTTGAATTTTTAATCAGCGCACTGGGATCGAAAGTACACGTTGTTAAATTATTATTACCGATGTTATTGTTTTAAACTGGTTTCTTGCGGTGGCGTAGTTAGGCGAAAACAGATTCATGCTCGGGCCTGCATGCAAATCGCTGCAGTGGACAGAGCGTTAGGCTTATTATTTTCTGCAGATTTGCATAAAATTCATGCCGGGTGCAGGTACTCCTCCTCCTGTTCTTGCTCGACGGGCTGCAGTTTGGGCGACTACGTAATAACGTTATATTACTCATTTCCCTAAGGTGTTGTGTTCGATGTTGCGCAATCGATTTGATATGTGCCTTGCATACGATTCGGTTCGGAGAGTTTTGCTGATTTTAATGGAATTCTATTCGTAAGCCATTTGTGTGTGCACGTCGATTCAGGCAAGTGTCATGAGGCAAGTGAAGACCAAGACAGCACAAGATGAGACCAAGCTTGCGAATGACAACTCCAACGAGGGGATGAGATGGGCCGTGTGTCATGTTAACTGGACATGCATATTTGATTTCTTCCGAAGCATGTGATTCACTGGCTTAACTACGGGCTTCGTAGTCAAGGACTTTTACTGCCTCAGTGGTGAATCGCTGTTACGCCTAGAGGGAAAGATCGAGTATTCCATAGTGTCAGTCTTTGGACACGATTGCCGAGCGAAGAGTATTAATACAAAGCTGATGTAATGGTTAAGAGATGGAGATAGGATGGTTAAGCGGAGCCTAACGTCCTCTGCAGGATAAAGTGCAGCCCGCTCTTCTTTAGCCGTATAAAGCGCATCAAGAAAATACAAAACTGCCGCAATTTGTTTGAGTCAAGAATTAATTCAAGACTAATTTTATTGCGCTCTGTTTAAACAGAAATTCTTAAACTATTGTATACCCTCCATAGGGAAATATGATCCCTGTGACTCACTGTAGGGAATGTGGGAGTGTGGATGGGGAGTGCAACGGATGAAAGTCTAAGCGAGTGTTTTTGAAACGGGTTGCGACCCCCAAGGCAGCACCGGTCGCAAGCCGGTCATATTCAAAAATAAAAGTCCTAATAAACTTTGAAATTTTAATAATAAACCATCTCCTCAATGTGGTGTGTCACGCTATATCGCTATTTGCGTAAACCAACCACGAAATTTAGTGATACAAATTTTACATCACTTTGTCTGCCTGCTGATGTCTGGCTACCGCTGGGGTGTGGAGTACCATTTGCTCCGAAGAAGGATTCGATGTCATTTCGAACGGAAAACTCTCCTATTATCCTTGGATCGTTCATCCATGCTTCTAAAAGGTCACAAACTGCTCAATCAAGGAATGTACAAATTGTCGACGTGAATTGGTTTTCTTTTGAGTTGTGAAAGATGCTAACTTTGCGACATCCAACATGTTGTGGAAAAAAGCCAATGGCCATCGTTTCGTCTGCCGTTTACATACATATTCTTCTAGCATTTAATCCATGACGTCGACGCCAACTTTTTGCTTGCTGTAATACAGAATTGCTTGTGGCTTTCTTCCTGTTCCAACCATTGGGAAAACTGTTGCCAATGGAATGACTGCCTTAGGTTTTTCCGGCACGTAAGACACCGCATGCGACATTATCTGTAAGTCTAAACATAGCTGACTGTGTTGAGTGACTACGGTCCAGAAGCATCTCTTTAGGAACGTACTTCTTATTCCGTTGAATTGTTCCAGTCCAGTTTCTCGAAGTTTCTCCACAGATTCAAGAGTTGTAAAGAATTCGTCAGCACCAAAAGTTCTCCTGCTGGATTGGTACTTGTTAATTCGATCATCACTTTCTCGCCCAATTTTACAGATCCCTGATGAACATCTTCTTTGCCTGCATACAATAAGACGCCACACAGCAGCACAACAATCGACTTATTGAGAGGCGAGTTCGGTGAACATTTTATTTCACGTTCGGGACCGGTCAATTGGCCGCCTAGATCGTGCGATTTGACGCCTTTAGACTATTTGGGGGGGCTATGTTAAAGCTGATGTCTATGCAGACAAGCCCGCTTCAATTGACGCATTGGAAGACATCATTGAAGCATTTATTCGTGAGATACCGGCCGAAATGTTGGAAAGAGTATGCCAAAATTGGACTAAGCGGATGAACCATTTGAGGCGCAGTCAAGGTCAACATTTGCATGAAATAATCTTCAAACATTAAAGTATATGGACCGTACTATCGATTCAAATAAAGATTTCATGCATTTCTCTGAATTTTATGTGTTTTTTTTTTTTTGAAAAACTTTCCTATAGCTTTTCAAAAATCACCCTTTATAAACGCTGTGTCAGCGTCCTGTATACCATATCTCTCAGATTCCTGTCTCTCGTGAGTATCAAGCCCAACGCAAATACATGGCATCACTCAAGCTGCAAAGATGATATCAGGATGAGTGAAGAAACTGGAATAAGCAATGCAGTGAAATTCTCTCTTTCTCTCTGAGCAACATTTGTGCCAAAAAGTGCCAGATTGCCCCTCGACGTACACAAATCCGCTGGCCCCCAATACTTCTGAAAAGGTATTATTCTGCGCTGGCAAGACCACTGCGTAAGCGTTTTCATCTATCCTACTCTTTATGTATCTTTCCGAGGAGATTGAAAGCAGCATTTTTCCAGCCTGTCCATAAAATGGTCACCCATCTCATACCGACCCATACCACCTACATCAGCACTTACGTTACATAAATCGTCAGAATCGCAGAAGCTTCTTAAACACAGGTCCAATGGTGATCTGATAGCTTATCTCAACGAAAAGCGGAACCAATCTTTGCACAATGCAGGCGAAAGCAAGATCGTTGAGCTTGATATTTCTAAGGCATTTGACAGAGTCTGGCATCAATCTCTATTGTCGAAAATGCGTGTCCATGTTATTGATAAATCTCTTCTTCTATGGCTTGGAAATCACCCTTCGAACCGTTCAGTTAAAATTGTTTTGGATGAGTTCAAGTCCAACAAATAAATGCTGATGTTCCTCAAGATTCTGTTCCGTCTCCGTAGCACACATTTTTCGCTCCTATGGGATGATGCGTCGTTAGATCGTATATCAATGCCCAGAATGAAGGTTATCGCAAATGGACGATTTTCATGGTCAGATATTACAGGTCACGTTTATCGTCACTTTTCCACACCTTCTGTTCGGCTCAGCGGTTTAGGGCTCAAAAGAAGCGTCTTTGCATTCTTTAAGTAAGTTTGATAATATGCGATATAGAGAGATTTAGACATTTTGACAGTTTTCTTCTTATGAATCATCTCTTGTCTGCTACTTCTATTCCCGTGCATTCTGTCGCTGATGACAGCACCCTGAGCTTTTTATATTCGTTCCAACTCATGACCCCGCTCTTCGGCCGTAGAATTGGAATGGCGATTTTGGCAGCATCATTAATTGGGGAAAGAACAACCGAGTGGAATTTAATGCTTCAAAAACTCAATGCTGTCTGCTGTCACTAACATGAACCCTTGTTAGCCAGCCATTATCCATGAATGGCGCTTGTGGCGATGAAACTGGAAAACTTTCCGTCCTAATCGCTATTTTAACAAACTATGCTCAAGTGAGCTAGCCAACTGCATTCCTCCTCCCCATAAACTCACCCTTGCTAACTTTGCCTCTTTATTTTTTTTTTGGTTAATCGGACGATAGTAGTGAGTATAGAGACTTTATGCATGCACGTTTCATGTCCTCATGATTCCAAATTTATGTTTTCCTTTTGCCTTTTTGTGCCGTTTTTGCCTTTTTCTGAAAAATTTTGTGTTGAATATTGGACCAGATCATTATTCATCTGACGTAAAGGAGCTTTTATGCAAACTGTGTGGTATAAGAGTTAAGTATGAAAAAAAATATTTGATTGAACAGATCAAGAGATCAAAGAAGCAGCAAGCAATGGCTTTGAGAAAGAAAAAAATCAAATGATTACATCTATCGGAGCTGAAAACATTTTATAGCATATGACATACCGTTGGATAAAATCAATAAACCCGAGTTCCAGACTTTCACAGAGAAGTGCACAGAAAAAAAGTGACAGATGAGTTGACGCTAAGAAAAAATTACGTTGGAGATTGCTACCGATTTTTGTATCCATCGATGAAACGACAGACAAAGCGGGCGCTGGGTACAGGCGCTGTGTGCGAGCAAATAGCAAGCAAATAGTCGAGCGTTCCTGTTAACGTCCGATGTTCTGGAGAGAGTATACTCCACAAGCAATGCCCAGCTGTTTGACAAGCAATGCGGTTGCTGTGGTCAGATGAACAGACGCAGCTCCGTATATGAAAAAGAGTGGTACATCACGGCTGTTGTATTCGAAAATGGTTCACGTAAGTTAAGTCGCTCACGGTATGTATAGAGTCTGTGAAAGCGTACCCGGTCACTACTCAAAAGTTGAAGCCTTCGTATCGAACATGAAAAAATATTTTTAAAAAGTCCATCCCGGATTTCTGTTTTTAAGGAGATGGAACCGGCATTGGCGCTATTACCTCAGCCCGTAAGTCTGCTTAAGATTACATATGAATTTAAATTATTACATTTACATTACACCACGTGTTAATTCGCTGGGGCACTTGACTAGAGGCAGCAGGATATTATGCGGATTTTTTTTCTTGAACCACGAAAATTGTAGGCGTTCTTGAAGACAATGCAAGCTGTGTTGTGTTTGCAAAGAAATTGATTGAAGATGAAGCGGTACAAGTGCAGCTGGCGTATATCAAAGTCAATTTTGGGTGTTTAGTCGACCCAAAAAACGAATTTTCGAAGTATTACAAAAAACACGTATTTTGAGAGCCTCTACTTTTATTTTTAACTAACTTTATTCTCATCAAAGAACATGGTGAAGTGTTGCCAGTTTTGAACAACATTCAAGGAAACTTAAAAAAAGCGAAGAGGCCGATTGCAAGGAAAGTCATGAAGAAGTTTACTGCCGTTTTCAACGCTAATAGGGGTCTGAAAACTATTGAGCAGATAAATTCTTTAACGAACGGCGATTTGAATTCCAAACTTCCAGAAAACATTGATGTTGATAATGTTGAAAGCTTTAAATGGGCTCCACTTGTTTCAGCTGAAGTAGAAAGGTCATTTAGCTCTTTCAAGGCGCTTCTAAGAGACAACCGGAGAAGATCATTGCCAGAGAATTTCAAAGAAATCTTGGTAGTTCATTACGTTCCTTGTCTTATTTTTTAATAATGCCATTTTTTGCCTTTTTAAGTGCTTTGGTTTGTTTTTTTTTTTACTTATTTAGGTCAACAAAATCCGATCGCTGCTCATCAGTTTATCCTTAAGCCTACTTCGGGACGCACAGTTGAATTTTATAAACACGTTCTTCAGCCGCACCACACGAATATATAAATAATGCTCTTCCAAGCCTAATATTTCCCACCAATGTGCACAGGTACCTCCTCTCCCTTTCTCGCTATATACCTCCGGCCCCTAATGTGTCTTGACCCCGGACATTTGAGAGTATATACAACCCCTTGTGCGCCCGCACAAGGGTATAATTGTGCGGGCGCACAATTGTTTCCAAGTCTAAGATGCCTTATTATAATGCTCAAGTAAGTCTTAAGAAACGAAACCCTTATTTAAGTCCATGTAAGATACCTTCCGTGTGGTCACCTTTATAACTTTCTCTAAGCGCTATTGTTAGGCTTAGATGTTAAGGTTTTTTTTAAATTATACAGCAAGTGTTCTCTGTCTCGTATCCCTTATTTCTCCCTTACCCTTACAAATTTCAACACATTTACCGCTGGGTAATTAGTAATCATTCAAGTGTGTCAGCAGCTAGTAGCCATTCGAATAATCATTCGATTATTAAAATACATCGCTTGCTAAAGACTCGGTTCTTAAGATCATTCGATTATTCCCACCAATAATTTTAAATTTATGTACGTCCTTGGATCACGATCGTGATCTAAAGCGATCGGATGGGTGCTCGGATTGGCGCTCCCAGTCAAATCACGAGCGACAACAGATGCATCTTCCATTGGCATGTGGCCGTGCATGCAGATTTGTGTCGCAAGAGGTGCCTTGGGTTACATGACATTTGGTGACTGTTGATCGCAGTCATCCGCTCGAAGGCATAGCATGTGTCATTCCATTGTTATGGATTCGAGAGGAAATGGGCACGCTCAACATAAAAAACAAATGAAAGGCTGACTGAGTGATGAGTGGATGCTAGAAATTTCCATTGCATTCGTCTTTGCGGGTATGCAACTCTTACAAGTCGACTCAATCAAATCCCCACCCCTTCCATGCAATGACTGTCGTTCCTTTGAGCTGACCATCAGACAGGCTGTGATTTGGAGCAACACAATAAAGATCTGCCCGCAATGAGTATCACTCCAAATTAAAGTCGACAAGAGGCGTTGCTCACGTCCTACTCTTGTCCACAAAAGAATTTCTTAATCAGCCAGGGAGTGTTTGCACACAAAACTCGAAGCCACCCACCACTTGTTAGCATTCCTTGGCAGAAAAGACACCCATCCATTATCTCGATCATCTGTAATGCAGTGGGTTGCATAAATCACATCAACACCTGTCTAATTAGTAATAATCACAGGCGAACGGTTTTTCCTCATTCTGCAAGCGACAATGCTTAACTAACTAACAAACCGTCGGCGGCGTAAAGCGGCCATTCGTTAGGCAGTAATTACACACCGTGTGTGGATAGTGGACATATCTATAGCCAGGGCATCTCGAACCAAACAAATACCAATTAGCTAGATTAGATCTTAAGTGAATGAATCTATTAGGTAGCAAGTGGTGGAGTGTGTACAGCTTCCAGTGAGTGAATTAGTTAACAAGATGCAAACGAAGGAGTTTGATTGTTAAGAGATACCGCATGCCAAAAGGAAAGCCGCATGTTGCTTCAGGGCGATGTGAGGAAAATCGCTGCCGCAATGTAAATAAATGACTACAGGATGATGTGGAACGTACCTCTCGGGGGAAGCAGGAGGTGTGGATGGTGCTTGATGGCGCAGAGCTCGTTTGGGTTACTGCCGGCTTTGAGAGGGAATCATAAAGGAACCAACCGGAGAAGGGGCTTTGTGACGATCTTCGGGTCATATTCATCTGTAAATTTATTGCGACAACATTCGAATCCGAAAAATGTTACTGTTGCTTCGTCACCAAAAGTGTATGCCCCAAAGATCTGTGGCCTGCTGTTGAATCGAAATAATAAAGAATCGAACGGCATGTCATGCTTTCAACCACACCATGTTTTACATTTTTCCTTCCTCTTGTTTTCCTCCTTTCTCAAAGAAGATGTAGTCTTTAAAATTAATGCTAAACGCACTGGGTACTGCAACCGTTTGAATTTAAATGAAGTGTCTCTTTGAATTCGCGGTATAAACTCAACTTCACATTTCACTTTCCCAGTTAGTGGGCAATGGTATGGTTACTACGTTCGGTATGTATTGGGAGGTAGAGGGAATAGCCTTAGAAATCTGTTTTTTGTGCTCAGGCACCTGCTGTATGAATTAAGTGCTGTCGCTTATACATGTTTCCTATGAAAATGATGTTTTGACATGAACTGCCATATCTCATGAACTGCTCGACCGACTCTACTCTAAAATATTTTGTTTTAATCGGTTGAGCTGTTCTCAAGTTATAAAACGACAACGAAGTATAAAGTAGTCGAATAAATAATTGTTTTTTTTTTTTTACCCAATATCAACTTCTTTTCAAAAAAATTGAAATTTATTCCGGTTTCGATTGTTCTTTCATTTCTGGCGAGTAGTGTTTTATCTAAGATTCATTTTCTATATTTCTGCATCACCTTCATTTCTTCTCTTCTCCGGTCAGCCCTATAAAGACTTCAAGCCACCCATGCCGAGGAGCAAACTGGCTGGGGGCCCACCCGAAATAACCAGCTCAGTCGCGAAGGATGTACCGGAATACCTGACGATTGGCTACCTCGGTCTACACGTCCAACCGTTGATGGAGCCCAAAATGCTCGGAGCCCAAAAATGCTCTTTAAGCATTTTTAGTCCTAAGTGTGCCTGCGATGTGACGGCAGTATTCGGGATCCCAGGAAAACTGATCCGATTGTGTCGCACCACGCTAACACACACGCGATGCACCGTGCAGCTCGGCTCAAGGATTTCCGAGCCGTTTCAAACCTGCACGGATTTCGTCATGGACATGTGCTGTCGTGTATTTTTTTCTTTCTGGTACTGGAGAAGATAGTGTGGCCGGCAGCTGTAAACACGGAAGGCACTATCTTCTACAAGTCGGTCCAACTGTCCGGGTACGCAGATGACATCGACATCGCGGCGCGTTCCCAACGTGCCATAGTAGAGGCTTTTACGGCAATTGAAGAACAGGCGAAACGAACTGGTCTCAAGGACAATGAGGACAAAACCAAATATATGCTGTCGACCAAAAAACGTTCCGTCGCACACCACCTTGGACAAAACACCACGATCAACAGCTACTATTTCGAGGTATAAAGTTAGGGGAAAACGTGAACTCCACAAACGACATCGCAGTGGAGATGTGGCATAGAATCGCCCTTGGCAACCGGTGCTACTTCAGTTTGTCGAAACAACAGGGCTCGAGACGCCTGACTCGAAGGACCAAAATCTTGCTCTACAAAGCTCTCATTTGACCAGTCCTGCTCTATGGAGCCGAAAGCTGGACGCTAAGAGAGCTGAGAGCTGGTTCTTGGTAGCTTCGAAAGAAAAGTGAAAGGGCACCCAGATTGCACACAACCACGAATTCTACGAGCTGTGCCAGTATGTGGATGTAGTCAGGAAGGCAAAAATCCGTCGACTGCACTGGCTCGTCCACATCGAGCGAATAGGCACCAACGCTCCAGCTAAGAGGGTCTTGGTATCCGCGCCTCGAGAAAGAGAGGAAGACCGAATCTCCGGTAAAGACCAAGTATTCGCGGATGCAAGACAGCTTGGTCTTGATGACTGGAAGCAGCGTGCCGAGGGTGGTCATCAGCGATGGGTGGCATCAATTGCTCAGGCTCAGACCCTCCAAGGGTGGTCAGCCTCATCAGAAAGCAAGTAAGCAAGAAAAAAATAGTAAATGACGCTAATGAGCTACAAATTCCTATCTACCACAGATCTCAAAGCTAAATGATTTAATGCGCCATATTCATCCACCTGTTATGTGAGACATGCTCAAATGCAAAAGTTGCCATCCTATATTTTCTGTCTTTGAAAAGTGCCACCTTTCAAATTTATTGAATTGCTATGCTTTCCCGTGACGTGATTTTCATATCCAACATCTTGGCAGGACAGATACTGTTCGATATTCTGATGTTAAAAGGCTTCAGGATCAGACAACACTGAGTTCGAATCCAAGTTGTTTTCGGGTCGTTGTCCATGTTGTTTTCCAACATACGTGTTCTAAAGTTCTGCAGACAATGTAGTGCATGCTCTGTAGTCTCTACCACCACACTCTTGTTTTACTTCCGCCCAAAGCCATTCGTCACGTATTTTCTGTGATTAAAGTTCTTAGGCAATACAAAACAGCTGCAACACAGCCCACCACCCAGACTGCATTTCCTGCTTGTGCAACTTCACAAAACAAGGACAAGCCCCCCTACTTCCATCTCGTCTCGTTGATCCATCATCATTCACTATCGGCAATATTGTCACCTTAACATCATAATTCTCGTCACGAATTCCGTTGAATTGATTGCATTGGCTTACATTGCACGTGATGCTGACTCTGAAAGCAGCACAGTACCTAAGAGAGCCACCACTCGAGAGGAAAGTCACCAGTCAGCTAAGTGAAACCAGTTTTCACAGAAAGTGTCTGTCTTGCAATTGCAATGTTGCTCTCTCGTACGTACCCTATGTAGGTCACCCTTGTTTCCTCTCATCTTCTGCAGCAAAACCGTGTTATTATCTCAGGCGAAAAGAAAACTGAAGATTCAGATCCGGAGCTCAAGATGGTTTCACGTAGATAATATGGCCACGGGTACATGTGTCCATGCGCATGCTTGAAGGGAACTGAGGGCAGATTTCGCTAATTTTGTTTTTTTTTTTTTTGTTTTTGGACTCTCGTTCCAGGAAAACCATAACAAGACGTGCCACCAGACTATGTTCTGTTTTTGAGACGAATTAATGAGTATGTGAGGCGGAGAGCAAACAACAAAGTTGCTCGCATGCAAGATTCTGTGGCAGACGTGACCTATATTGTTGTTTTTTTCCTGCCTTTGGGATTACTGTGAACTCTGTTTTGACGAGATAATTGCTTGGTACATGCAGGGAAAATGGCTGGGGCAGTAGAAGGCCACCCTTGGTTGTTGCAATTATTTTATGATTATGACAATTTTGTCGGAAGTTTTTCCTTTGAATCGAGATTGCGTGAAGACATTTCCTAAATGAGGTTTCTGGATTTAAGTGATTGAAAAAATGAAGGCACGTCATGTGTGGCAAGCGATGTGTCAGAAGGTTCCATGTTAGGGCCAGTTCCTGAGTAAGAAAAATGACAATAGAAAGTGGGAATCTTTAAGTTTGAATGGAATATGCAAATACGCCGACGACTTGATCGTGTAGAAAGATCGAGGACGTCACTACTCTCGTGCCGGGTGACTTCGATTCTGTCAGGTGAGATTGCGTTGACTGGCAGTTGAATATCAACTTAAAGAAGTCGGAAACCATACTGTTCAGGACGCCGTTGTATAAGGCCTCGGCTTATACGAAAAAGAATTGGCAAAAGTTCTGATTTGTTGGACGACATGGGCAACCACTGGCGCAAAGGACAGTGGTCAGATACCAGGGGATCTGGCTAGACCAGTATATATATTTCAACAAACATGTAGATGATACTCTGGCCAGGGCCGAGGTTCTTTGGAGACTGTTTTACAGCAGCCAACTCGATGCGAGGGTAAAGGTTATTTTCTGCATGGCCCTCATCCGGGCAATGCTCACCTATGGTTGTCCCGTGTGGTTCAATGTGAGTGCAAGCTTGATGGAAAAGATTCGGCTTTTCGAGAGGACTTGTCTAAGGGCTTGCCTTCGCCTTTATCGAACTTCAGAGTCCTAGTACAGACAATTCTACCAATGAGGTCTTATACAACAGGACGAACCTGATACGAGTGGACAATTCCCTGGTGACGTTGATTCGAGGTCATACTGCCAGAGCGATGAACTCGGACAAGAACCTGATCTCAGGGGCTCACTATCCCAATACACTATACCACGAAAGGGTACAGCACAACGGTTTCGTCCGCCCAGAAGCCTTTCTCCATTTAGACAAGAACGGACTGTTACAAGATGTAAGTGCGGTACCGCTCATCTTCCACATCGCCGGTTAAGAAGCCTTTCTCCATTTAGATAATCACGGTCTGATACAAGACGTACAGACGGTATCGGTCATGTATCACATCTCGCCCGTTCAACTGTGGATGGGCGACTTAACTACGACCGTTCCGTCGCACAACGAGCTGAGGAGGGTCTCCTCCGGTTCAGTACGGCGGTACCAAGGAGAGATGTTCGGGATGTTGCAATGCAACACCGAAAATTCTGATGGCTGGTGAGAGAGGGAACTCTCTCGTCGAACCCCTTATCCCTGTGATAGGGGGAGGGGGGAAACACTTGGTCAATGTCTTGCAGCAGTAGCTTTCCAACGCAAATTCCAGCGGAATAATAAAAGTTACGCCATCTCTTAGCAAAAGGCATGAATTAAGTTAAATACCCAATACGTCTTTACAACACAGAGTTTTTGAATACCTTCCAAGGCTTCATATAAAATAACATCTAGGAAGCCACTTGAGATCTTTTTTTGCTATTTTAGCACATTTTATCAGACTTACAAGAGGAACGTTTTTTAATGAAACTGCACTTCACCTAAACACAATTTTTCTATTGTGCTCAGAGGCATCTAATGCAGAATAAAGTAAATTGACATAGATTTCCGGATAGACTTAACAAATGTTTACATTACTTGCGCCAACATTTTGTAATTTGTGGGTAAATGAAGTTCTTGTAGTACACATACAACACCTTTTAAAACCTTCAAACTAGTCGTATGTTTCGGTCACCGTCGCCTGCTCCCTGGACGTAGAAAAGGCTTTCGATACGGTCTGGATTGTGGAACTTATCTACAAGCTGAACCAGATGGGATTCCCCTCCAACCTCATCAGAATAATTTATAGCTTTATGCATTCCAAAAGATTCTACGTCTCAGATTCTACGCCAGCAAGTCAACAGAGCGGAGTACCAAGGCGGGAGTTGCACAAGGATCAAAGCTGGCTTTTCAACATCTACACGGCAGATCAACCACATCCATCTGACACAGCAAAATGCTGCCTATGCGCAGATGACTCGCTGACTTATGCCAGCTCGACGTCACCACAGATAGGCGCGCGAAGGGTCGAAATCCAAATGGGGTATTCGCATCAATGCTGGAAAATCGGTACTTATGTGCTTAACAAGACCATCCAGGGGTGGATGCAGATCAGCAGCCAAATATCGAAGCATAAAGGTAGTGCTCCCTAACGGTGCAGAAATGTCTACATACAAAAAGTTCAAGTATCTTGGTGAAAACTTCACGGAAAGGCTGAAATTCAAAATTCATTGGAAACTGACCCTCAAGAAGACCTACCCAGGCTTCCATCGCATCTATCCCTCGATGCGTAAGCAAAATGGACTAAGCCAGAGGAAAAAACTGCTGTTATACAAGCAGCTTATACTACCGATATGAACGTAAGGCTTCCCAATATGGCACACCATCTCTTAGACCAGCATGACGAAGCTCGCAATTTTCGAAAGAAAAATACTGCAAATATGTACCGGACTCACCTTCGACAGGGACCGTCAAAGGCATCACTGCAACAATAGGCTTAACGACCCAGCACGCACTATCCCCCTGCAACAGTACATGGTGACACTGTTCAAACAGCTGCTAAACATCAACAGCCATCCTAACGAAGAAATCAGGAACTTGAGAAACACAATCCCCGGACAACGCTACCTCAACGCGTTCAATCTGCGAAACGAGCAGAACTTTCCAACGACGTTGAACGAAGAGCTGCATGAATTCTAACAGAGCAGCGATAGCAATCACCATCGAGGCTAAGTCGGCTAACACATCACCACCCCATCCCAAAAGGACCACCATGGACACACGGACTTGAACAACCCGATGTAAGCACCAGCCATTGTATGAAATAAAAATACACAATAAACCGACAATAATAATAAACATTTAATCAAACAAAATACATCAGTTGGACCCCTATTGTTGAGCCAACACCCTAACCTTTAGTTTTGTAATTCTAGTTGCAATATCAGCTGAAAAAATTATTTTCCGCGATTTTAAATCGCTTCAGTGAAAGGTCTGTCTCATTCTGCTGCGATATGTTTGAATGTCTGGCTTTGGAGGAATAAGCAAAATTACCAGACAATAGAGTGCCTTTTGAGGAAGCACTCAAGTATGTGATCAAGTTATATGCAAACAAATTGACCATCGTGGGACGCCCGACAAATGTGAACCTCTCTTGATCATAGGCTTTGTTCGTTCGTTACCGTGTTGCTTTAACACCGAAATTTTAAAAAATTAACGTTTGAAAGAACTCTTATTCATGCCACTTCTGCTCAAACGAATTCGCAGACACTCTCAGATGAAATCATGGCGTGACAACGTCATGCCGTTTGTCGTCACATCGTTCTATTTGGTTTTACTGTCAGATGTTTTACGTCGGCATATCAAACCTTTCCTCATATCGTCCGTTGAGCACCTTCTGTACTACTACTCGTAACGCAATGTTGTCTGAGATGAGAGTTTTGCTTCTCATACATTATACCAATTTGAAATAATAATAAAGAAAATGAAAATTCTTCTTCACACAAGATTCTTCAAGATGCGAATTTGACAGTCCAATAAACTTTCGCATTCATCTTCCAGAGCGTTCAGCAACTCTAAAAAGGCAACGTCCTCAAGTCATGTAAATCATGTCCCAGAACCTTGCTTATCAACCATCCCGAAGCATAAATTCGCTTCTTCATCACTCTCAAGACATGAGCACAGCGGCCAAAATGACTGACAAGATGGAAATCTTGAACCCAACATCGCGCAAATCACATTTAATGATCTCAAGCAAAAGGAATAAGAAGACAGCATGTCAGTTATAGAAGCAAAGGTGTGCCGTACCTCATTTCAAGTCAGCACGCTCGGTTGAACGACACGTAATCTCCAAAGTCCGATTTAGCGATGTCCACTTGTCCCTTCTGGGCTCAGCCCGTTTATGCGACACACAATAGGTGTGAACGCTCGATTTTCATCTCTTCAGCCGTTCGCATCAAGGAGAGAGAGAAAAGGTTCAACAAATCGATGAACCTGTCACCGCAAAAGCCGGATGTCTTTAGGCAAGAGACACAGAAAACATCAGCAGAAGGCTTAGTCATGCCAAATTCAGTGCCAATGGTTGACGTGATCAAGTGATCGTTATCGTTATCGATCGTGACAACCGATCGATTTGAAGCTTCGGGCCCTCGGTGTCGATGGGTGCAGTTGAAAGGTTGGAAAAAATGGCAAACGCGTCGAAGAGAGACCAATCTATGCTGTTGAGTGTCAGAATTCATCGATCATCGCTTTACTTTGATTGCAGTGTCAATCGCGGATCTTGTTCCGATCTCTTTACGATGAGTGCCATATTTGTCCAATTCCAAGCAAATCCATGTCTCCTCAACGATCCTCCGCCGATATTAGACAAACACACGCTGAATTGATGACGAAATCAATTTCCAAAAACAAAGTGTATACTAAACCTCTCAAAATCGAAATCAAAATCCGAAAATCTGAAAAATTATGCTGTTAAGACATCAACAATGAAATTGAAATTTTACATAATCCTCAACGAGCGTTTGTTTTCGGGGCGACTTAAATAAATTCAGAGATATTCTTCACAATCACAGTCGTCGAAAAGGGGCGATAAAATGATAACTAATGAGCGAGAAACTGGTCTGGCACCGGCACCAGCTGAAATGGCCCGTCCGACGAATTCGTGAGGAGACAAGCATCAGGTTCGGGCATGCGTGTAATGAAATCGCCACAGAGATTCCCATCGTGTCCATCGGAACGAGTTTCACTATTCCATTCACGATGGCCACTAAAGTTCGATTTATGAGTTTTATGCTTCCCTGTAATATTTATTCGCGCTACTGACAGTGCAATTACCATAAAATGACGAGGTGTGTGCGTGCGTGCGTGTGTGTGTTTTTGTTGGAAAACAAATTTGTAAGCAAGTTCCTTTGGGTGGTCAATGGACAGTCCCATCAATATCTGATTTGATGGACACACTGTTGCATAATTTTTTTTATATTGAGATGGGAGTAGTATCTTCCGTCGTTCAAAGTTCATATATGTCGGATCACGGGCATGGTGAAGGAGAAGGAGTTTGTGATGGGGACTGTTTTGTTTTTGGTGATGAATGAAATTCGATAGGATCATTAAATAATTAGAAAAAAAAGTAGATGCATTTGGAGTTGGAAGATCTGATTATACGAAATTCGTCATAAATTAAGACTGCGTCTGGAGCAAAGAAGAATGAGGAGAGAAAGTGATACAGATGTTCCCGGTTGCTAATGGGAGAGGGGGAGAATGAGTCTGCACCAGGGAACATTTCTCTACAGGAATGGCGATGGAGGAGCTGATCGAGAGATTCGAGAACGTCAACGTCTTCCGCTGCAGACCGCAGAAGATAGCTTTAGAGCTGCTGTAAGGTATTCGGAGCTCAGGTTTAAAAGGTTTCTTCTTAGGCCAGGCTTATATTTGTCGCTGGAGGATTTTTTTATGTTCATTGTGATTCCAACACCCGAGAGTCAAAGAAAGAACCCTGTTCACCCAGTCTCTCCTCACAATGTAACAAACATACTCTTCAGAGACAAGCAATTGAAATAAAGCATTTGGAATAAAAATAAGAATCAGAGCACAGGGGCCTGTTTGATAGACCTGGAGAAGGCGTTCGATGTCGTTTGGTTAGAGGGCCTCTTCCTCAAGTTGGTCAGACCGGGCATAGGTAAATCACTTCTATATATGATCCATGACATGATAAGGGGTACAACGGTTTTTGACATAAAAAATGATTTGCAACAAAGAGCTGTTGGCTCTCCGACCTTATTCGCGATATTCACTACGGATCTAATAGGTTCCATGCCGCACTAAATTGCGTATGCCGATGACCTTGTAGAGTACAGATCGGGTCCGAAGGTGGAAGTCATAAACATCTGCAACGTGCCTTCGATAAAATTCAGCGATTTTGCGAAGACTGCAAGCTGCTTGTTAACTTTCAAAAGTGCGAAACTATTTTGTTCCGTACCCAGTTATACAGGGCTTCACGGGACATATGCCTAAACTGGCGTCAGTTTGGCATAGTTGACCCACAGGGACGACCACCAACTGTGAAATGTGTAGTTATATATCTCGGCATATGGTTGGACCAGTACCTGTATTTTGACAAACATATAGATATTGCTCTGACCAAAGCCAGAAAAGCATGGAGCTGTGGCAAGGAGGTTGTTTCTTAACAGCCAACTTGATACCAGGGTGAAGGTAATCTGCTACATGGCCCTCTTCCGGCCTATACTGGTTTGTGGTGAGTCCTTCCCAGTTGGAAAAGATGAGGGTGTTCGAGAGACAGTGCCTCAGCGCCTGTCTCAGGTTGTATCGCACACCCGAGTCCGACAACAAGAAGTGTTACTCCAACGAGGTCTTGTATAACGAGACAAACGTGAATAGAGTAGATCATTTTATTATTAAGCTGATAAGAAGGCATGTGGCACGAGCTATGTCTTCTACCAACAGTCTAATCTTCGGGGCTTACTACCCCAATGATATGTATCACGAAAGAGTGCGACGGAATGGCCTAGTCTCACCTGAGGCATTCCTCTGATTCGCTAAAACTGGCCTGATACAGGATGTGGACGGATGTTCTGTAATCTTCCACGTGGTACGCCGAACAGTAGAACGGCGACTCTCATACGAATCGAACGTCGTTCGTAGAGATAGAGAGGATTCCGCTAAGGAGAGATGTTTTTTGTTGGTGCCTGCATCAAAACCAGCCTCCGACATCGTCAGCCCTTCAATAGTCTTCCGACGATTAGTGTAGCTGTTTATTTCATTGCTTAATACCTTCTGTATTTGTGAATTGACAAAGGTTTAAGGTAGGTTAAGTAGAAAATTATACAAAAAAAAAAAAACCAAACAAAAAATAGGTTCATCATGGTCTGTGCACTACATACTCGTATGTTAGGTATATGCACAAATACACGCCCTGACGCACTAGTTAAGGTAGCTTAAGCTTTATAAGTGTTGAGAACGGCTTAGGGTAGGTTAGGTAACTTTAGATTATGAACAGTCCATGAAGAGCCAAGCTCTCAAGTTTTCTTGGCAAAATTAAATAAGCAATAAATACGTCTTCAGGCAGAACAAAAAAAACGATAGTATAGACCGAATGGCAATTAGAGTAGTAGACTAGGTTAGCTCAGAGTACCCGAATAGGGTCAGTGAGTTTGCTTTAAGTTCAAATGAATTGTTAGAGCTCAGCTAGAACTAAACATTTTGTAGAAAACAAAAAAAGCAATTGACTCAGATGCAACCGGTTTCATGTTGACGACTCCAGCAAACGAATAAGGGAAGGCCAAGTGCAACCGGAGAATTCTCTAAACTGCTACAAAGCAGAAGGCACTATAGTCTGGGAAGTGCGGAGTATAAAGCGACATCTACCACCAGTTTTTGCAACAGGAGAGGAGTTCTTATTCGAGCCAGAATTTGGCAAAAGTTCTTGAGCTTGGTCTTTAAGAGCGAAGCCTCATAACAATCTGCATCAAGGCTCAATTTGGGGACATCAGCTTGATTTGCGCTATCGCCCCAACAGACAGTGAGAGTGATAACCGCTAGGTCAGAGAGCTTGCCCAATGTGCTTTCCTCCACATCGAGGGTGCTTTCGACATCACCGGTAAGTAGCCGAGGTATCGAAGAGCTGATGGATCAGAGCAATGCTGGAAAGTCGTTCACTTACTTCCTCTTCGGGACGAGTGCCGGTTTCTGTAACTGTGGGCAAGGGATGCCCCACCCAAGAGTAACATGGCTTACTACTATCCAAACACGCGTCCAAGCCACTCGCGTGATAATGGTGTGCATCGATGGAGAGCGGTAAAACCAAGCCAAGCCTAAGCTCTCGCGTGATGTTGCTATGCATTGGATGAAAAGCGGTACAACCAAGCCAAGCCGAAGCCATGTGATTGTCCAAGCACGCACCACGCCAAAGAACTCACGTGATGCTGCTATGCACAAAATGAAGGACGCCACAGCCAAGTTTCAACCGAAGCCATCGATAACGATGTATATCGTGCTCTCTCTTTCCTTCCAATACGTACAATTTACAACTTCTGTTTTGTTCTCTTTTTGTTATTTTGTTTAAGTTAAGTACTGTTTGATATCTGTGTAAAATGTTAGTTAATAGATGTAGTCTCTCTCGTTATTTGGACACAAGTCAATAAAGACGTATAAAAATTTATTTGAGCGTTTTCTTTTTTGGGACCACGATTGGCTCCCACACATATAACTCAAGGGGTCGCTGTTAACAGATCTTCACAGATCTGGTTTTACTACAATAGGTTATGCCGATGACCTGGCTATTATTATTAGGGGTAAGCACGAAGCAACAATATCTAGTGTAATGCAAAATGCACTGTTGCATGACGTGGAATAGTGTAGTACAGAAGGATTATCCATTAATCCATTAGGCCGTTCTAGTGCCTTCCCCCATAATAATTAAGAACACTACTCTAGTCTATGAAGTTAAATATCATGGGGTAATCCTGGACAAACAACTCAACGGGAATTCACACATCAAGTCAGTCGTAGAGCGTGCACTGTGGGACAGTAGACGCCCTTAAGGTAGAACATGGGGTCCAAAAACTCTACATTGTATGTACACACATGTTGGCAAGACACATCGTCACTTACGCGGCGTCACTTGGTGGCCAAAACACGCAGTCAACAGCAAACAGGTTGCAGGCGGTGCACCGGTCTTGGAATAACAGGTGCCATGTGCACCTTCCCCACAACAGCTCTCGAAGCTATAGTCAGGCTAACTCCCTTACCGATCTTCGTCGGGAAGATTGCTGTCAGACACGCTATCAAAATGCATCTAGAATAAGATCACAAATCAGGTAACCTAACCGGTCACCTTAGTATACTCAACTCAGTCCCTAATAGAGACAAGTTTTGTAGTTTGCCGGATATCATGGTCAGGCAACATTGTTTCGACTTTTTGAAGATGACATATTGGACCGCGGAAAGTGGCCCAGCACTAGACCCTATAAGTCTGGTTTGGTACCCAGACGGATCAAAGATGGATTCTGGAGTAGGGGCAGGAGTGGACCCAACACATTTCCATACCAATGGTTTCGAGCCCGACTATGTTCCAAGCCGAAATCCATGCCATCGAGATCCGCCCCAAACATAACCTCCATAAAGGTATCAAGGGCGCAATAATTCAGATATTCTCAGCCAGTCTAGTAGCACTAAAGGCGCTCTCATCCAATCTAATGGACTCCAAAATAGTCAAGTGCTGCTATGACGCCTTGCAATCCCTTGTCAAACACAACGAAACGAAGCTTGGCTAGGTCCCTAGACACAGCTCTCTGTGCAGGCAACGAATCCGCAGATGAGCTCGCGTGATCTGGCTCGGAATCAGCGTTCATCGGTCCAGAACCATACTGCAATGTGAATTGGACAGCAGCTACAACTCTGATTAACGAATAGAATATGGAAAATAAACTTCGCCTAGACCAGGGGACATATGGTCATGGTCTTGGACAATCCAAAAGATAAATCAGGAAACACTTCATCTAAATAAATATAGCTTAAGACTGCGGCCTTAAATACCACCTTAACAAACTAAACCTGTGTCAAGACACGGTTTGTCGGCTTTGCCTCAAAGAGGATGAGACTTCCGAGCACATCTTGTGTGAATGTCAGTCAATAATCTGGTTAAGGAAACGCATCTTTCATACGGAGATACTCAGTGGAATTTTAATTTCATGAGGGAAGTGGTATGACTTTTGATTTAACTCCAACCCTTCGATCTATCCTGGTCCCCGCGTTATTGCATACACGGCATGCTTGTACAAGAGAAAAAAAACCCGCTGGGATGACTTCCATGATCTGCTAGAAAGGGCATTCGATGTATGTCCCAGCTTCGTAAGTTCCTTAATTCGTAGGGAAACAGCATTTGTTCCCACACCTCACGATTCATAAAGAGACCTGGCCGTTGGTCACATGACTTCAGGCCCTCCTCCAGTATGCTTGATGTTCAAGGCATCCAAGACGGACTCGGATCATTTCCTTGTTGAAACTAATTGTTATTCAGTTCAGACAGAAGCGTGCCTGGACAAAGCTGGATAATTGGTAACTGGTAGTATGCCCGGCACTCAAGAGAAAAGTTTTGCGTGCGTTCTTTGGTCCTGTTTGCGTTGATGGCATCTGGAGGAGAAGATGCAGCCAAGAACTGTACGCGCTGCACAGCGACATGAGCCCAGCCAGGCGTCGACGGATCCAAAGGCTAATGTGGCCCATGTAGAGCATACGGACAGCCTTAGTCCGGCTTGAAGAGTGTCTTGGTTCTGAAAGTGGAAGAGCACACCCACGTCCAACCACCAATTTTGTGAGCGAAACTGATATCGCGCTAGCTGGAACTGCTGGTGGTTGAAGTGAACAAAAAGAGTCACAACCCATTGCAAGTAATTATACACTTGGTATTCCCAGAATTGGCAGAAGATGTCGGTAACGCTGTGCTACTGATGACTCACAATTCCTAGATAAAAGAGAGTCATGTGGAAATAACTCAATGATGCTGTTGCTTTTGAATACTCACGCGTCATTATGAAACAATTTCCGCTTGTAAACACAGTAAAAAAATATTCAAACCTGTTGCGAACTAGTAATTACCGTGTTGCTCGAGGGCGCTAGGCTTATCCATTTTCTTTTTCACATTGTAACTTTGTGCAGAGTTTTCAAAATGTATCCGCATGTCCATCTTGAGGTGGCATCTTGCGCACTAAATACTTTCAGAATCCGATACAGACATTTTGCCATGACATCATGAGTTGACATCGCTCACATAATAAATAAAGATTATCTATCTATCCACGACTGAAACAGATACCCTGCTGGGGTTGAGTACATAAATAGTCGAATTTCGGTCCACATAATGGAAAGTGTTGGTAGCCTAGAGCGCCTAGAGAGCTGCACGCATAAGTAAATAAGCTCTTCGACTTGCAAGATGCGTGCAAGGTGTGAATGAAGTGAACTAGAAATACTAATTTTGCGGAACGATGATGGAATTGTTGGATCAGGAAATTGGATTGCCGGTAGATGTCTATGATCTAGTCTCAACATGAAGCATGGCTTCCAATCCTGGGCGACGTTGGAACGCATTTAACGAATGTACACCCAAGTGCAAAAAAAAACCACGAGCGAAATTGCTATTACCGTAGAAGTGTATTTAATATTAAGTGCCAAGAGAGATGCTGCGAGCCTGGTAAGGGAGCTCGCATTTAGTCCTCCTGTAAGGGCTAACAATCTAAAAAAGCTCAATCAAGTCAAGAAAGGCACAATAAATGCAAAACTCCCGAGTTCAGTGGCAGCCCTTTTGCTGATAATAGTAATATGGGGGCGCTACAGCCAGTAGACGACCAGGCCCTAGCTAATTATATATTTTTTACTGGACGACTTGTCCAAAAACCTTTCTCTCTCTCCTTTGTCGTTCTTGTCGTATTGGAGGTTGCCACGATTGTTTTCTCAATCTGCATCTCAACCCTTTCAAAACTTGTGCTCATGTGGTCAGTCCATTTGCTTATCTCTGACTTTACCATCCGAGCTCCAGTGGATTTATCATTTATTTAACGACTGTATGAATGCCTCGTCATCTTGGACTATGAATCCTTATCTCTTGGGTCTGATTCATGAGTAATCCCTGGACCTGCCTTATCCAAGATTGGTGGCGTTGGCATATTTATGACTAGCTTATTAGCAACCACTCGTGAGTGGAATGGACCTACAGTTCTTATCCTATTTGAGAAACTTTTTCTAGAAGTTATACTCTTTGAGCTTTGTCAGTGACTCGAAGGAGGCTGGCCCGTGAAACTATTTTGAACCTGGGTGAAGTAATCTTAAGTGCGTAGAGGTCGACAAACCAACCCACAGCGCCACGGCCTCTTTTGCTGTACTTTTCAGTGCAGAGGTTGCTTAGAAATATGTACACTCCGTTCCAACTGAATAGCGATGGAAGTTGTAAATATGCGATTATGGGTTGCGATATGGGTGTAACCCAGCTATTAAGATTATTGTCACATCATCAGCACCCACCACTCTCTGTTATTGTTCGTCAACTGCTTTGAAAAGTATATGTACGACTGGCACAAGTTGAACCACACTAAAAGCAAGTCGCAAATGAAACAAAAAAAAAAAACAAAACGTTTTGTTTTGTTATATTCTGTTGATATGTTTTCAAATAAAAAAAGTTTTCATTGACTATCGAAAGGAAAAACCTTCTGTTTGATCCTGTGTGTTTTCAGCACTGTACCTATAAATCATTGTTCAGGGAAGATTAATGCTTCCTTTGTCGAGTTGCGAAGGGAATCACTGTCACATCGCTCGAACACAGTGGCCACCAAAAGCCAATTTAACGACCATAACATACTAATCGCACATCTATCGCACTTAATTGCTCAAAAGGGCCCAATCGCAGCCGCACAATGGAGCGAAGAAAGTTTAACAGTTCCACAGCATCGTCAAACTTTCATTTTTTTCTTTCCCTCATAATTCATTATCCCCTGATTAATTTCCACAGATTAACGAGAGCACAATGGACTCATTGGTGATGCATCTAAATCCAGTGGCTTAACACTTCATCTAACAGCCGGCACCCGTTTACAATGCAAACTAGTTTATTCAACTGTCAGCATAATCAGCTTTGTGTCAATCAGTAATAAATGTGACAATTGCCGAGTGTTTCTTGTGACATTTCACTCGAAGAGACGGCGCATTTTTGTGGGCACACTGAAACGGTCAGCCTACCACCGCGCGGACCTACGTCTGTCGGACAAACAAGCCGAACAAACGTGTTTGGAGAAAACACCGCCTAATTGGCCGAAAATGATTTGTTTGATATAATTTTAATTGAATTTGCATATTTGATTGTGTATTATTTTCTCGAATCGATTCGTTACGAAAACGGATCAATTTCATGGCGCACCGCTGGGGGCGACTGGTTTTGCAAAATTGTTTGAAATAAGATGAAATCCATTAACGGGAGATAATGTATTCAAGTATCCATTTGGATGTGGTTGCGCTGGATGCGATTTCAGCGTTTGATGGAAAACGTTTGCAAAAGTTACACTGGTGCCTGGCGATGTAGGAGAAGGGGGGAGGTAACACCGAGGAGTGGATATTGAAATTAATTAATTTTAAAGAGGCACCCATGTGCGCGTCTTTCGGATTTGTATTCAATTTTTAATTGCTGCCACGCGTGGCATGTGGTTTAAAGGGAATTCCAATAGGGATGTGAAGATTTGACTGTGCACGGCGGGAAATGTCGTTTTATCTCGTTTTAATTTGCCCTTCTTTTCAGACACAAAAGGGAAATTGAGTTGTCGAATAACGCGTGCATTTGATAGTAATGATCCAAACGGTCGACTTTTTACAGGCTAGACTTACAGGCTTTACTTACAGGCTAGACAAAAATGCTTAAAACTAGCTTAACTAACTTAACGACTGCTCTTCCATCTAACCTACTGACCCTATGCGGATACTCTAAGCTATTCTAACCATAATTTGTACGATGCCTTTCGGCTTATGCTGGGTTTTTTTTTCAACACTTTTTTTGTTTCATTTGTTTGGCCAAGAAAACTGGTAAAAAAAAACTTGGCTATTTATATCTAATTTAAACCTAACTTACACTAACTTAACCTAACATTAAAACTTAAGACAATCTTAACTATGTCTGTAACAGTACGAACGCGTGCACAACAATTTCAATTTATTATTACAATTTATACGCCGCGGTGCAAATTTTTTTATTTATTTATATTTTTCTTTTTAATTTTTCCATACGACTACCTTAAATCTATGTTTTTAGAAAAGCCAGCGGCGACGGACACTGGTTTTGTATGCCAAAATTGGCCGGATTAAGGCCATGTAGTTGATTACCTTCAGCCTGGAACCAAGTTCGCTGTTGGAAAACAACCCCCTTGCCACAGCAAAGGCCTTTTTAGCTTTCGTCAGAGCAATATCAATTTGATTGTCAAAATACAGATATCCAACCAAATGCCGAGATGTTTGACTACACTTTTCACATGTGTCCAAAATACCGAACTTATGCCAGTTTGTGCGCGTATCCCATGATGCCATGTACAACGGGGTCCTGAAAAGGATAGTTTCACACTTCATTCGTCGCTAAATCGCTGAATTTGTTCGAAGTCATGCTGCAACAAGATATTTATTGCTTCGACCTTCGGACCTGAACTGTACGCCACTAAATCGGCGACGTACGCAATTAAGTGCGGCATTGAACCTATAAGATCTGCAGTGAATATTGAAAACAAGATCGGCGAACCAACCGCTCCCTGTTGCAGACCGTTTTTGATGTCAAAGACTGTGAAAGCCGACCGAAAAGTGGCGATGTAACATTATTGTCCTTCTCAGTCGACTATTCAATGATTGGTAGCCTAATTTCGCTTGTAATGCTTGAGTACTTCAATATGCAATTGTTGAAAATCAGGACAAAAAAAGTAAATGGACTTGTACAGGAACAAAGTGCCAGTTGTTTGCCCTTATCATCATCATCTTCTGACCCGCATGCTCCGCTAAAGGGGTCGCGGGGGTAAACAGCGAGAGATCTCCAGGCATCTCGATCTTCCGCCATCGACTCTTATTCATCAGGAGTTAGGCCCAAGCTTAACCGGGCGAGTTTTTGGACTTGGTCCCACCACCTTGTCTGCCTAGCGGTCCTACTTGATGGAATCCCATTCAACGCCCGCCTCGGCAGTCTTGATGAAGCGGACATTCGTGCTACGTGACCAAACCACCAAATCATAGCCCTTTCCGTTGGACGAAGCAGCTGCTCAATGTTGAGTTCTTCTCTCGCTGCTGTGTTTCTCAACCTATCCCGGTTTTAGGCTAGGTCTAGGTACGCGATGTGAAAGCGAGTGAGGGGACAGAAACCGACAGAGCTGAGCCATGCAGCCACAAACGTGCCGTTGTCCTCCTCCCGGCACAGAAGCTACCCGCATAGCCTGCTGCAACAAATCTCCTATCCCACGGTCATCCTGTTGTGTAGTGTCAGCAAACTAAGTGTAGTGTCAAATTGAGCCATACAACGGCTGCTAACCCCCGACAGGCCGTTGTCTATGAATGGTTTGTTTACAACGAACTTTTCTTATTTGCACTGTGATCTCAACCTCGCTTACGTTTTAAACAAACTGCATTCCTTCAGGTAGCTGATGTCTCTTTTAAGTGCAACGCCGATTTTAATGGGTCCTCTTGAGCTAAATGGAAAATCCACAAACTTCATGTCTCTCTTGCCCCCAGTGTCAACCGCTTGGCTTGAACAATCACGTTAAGATTAAGTTTTTCATCATAGCCAGCGACTAGTTGACATCTGAGCACGTCCATTGCATGATTGATTGTTGTATGCCCCAGTCCTATGCTCACCTCAAGCCCCCCTCTCGCGGCGAACGTCAAACTTGACCCGCAAACCAGCTCTGTCAGAAACAAAAATTAAACATTATGAAAATCCCCCAAACCACGAGCGATTAAAATTTCAAAAGCGATTACAATTTGGTTGGGCAAATGCGCGAGGGAACAAGTTTCTCGAATATTTCAAGACATCATAACTGTCCCCATAACCTTTCAGATACATTATCTCGTTGATAGCCCGGCACCGGGCAGCCAGCATCGGCGACGGCCAGTCTGTGGCTGGTATTTTCATGCAAATCGTCCGGCCACGTAAGCGCTGCCGGATCTGCAGCGGGAATTACGACAAGCTGTCCGATTGAAATGAATTCCACCGAACTGGCGAGCAATCTATCGGTGTCAACGGGTCGCTATAATACACGTAAAATTGAAAATTATTTTTCACTTTCGCTGCGGTGTTCTGTTGTAGCCACGACTGCTTCGTTTGGCCAGCCGAATGCCGCACCGATAAACAACAATTTCTAATTCCGCCGCGAAATTTTGCGCACATATTGCACGGTTCGGCTGTGCCAGCTGAATCGGCGAACGGCAGAATGGAAATCCCTGCGGTTTCACGATCTCATGTTGCCGACGTAAAGTGATGCACTCCTGCAGGTTGGTGAACTTTTTTTGCTGTCATCGACTTTGGAAGCAAGCAAGATGCGGTGGCAGAGGAGGCAATGCAGTGGAACTGCTTGTGTTGCAGTGCGGCTGTCATTAGGGGCTCCTGGTGGCGAGTCCGTGTCCCGTCCCACTTGGGGCAGAGACTGCAGAGAAGGCAAGCACCATCAAGAGCACACAACACGGTATCTTGTTATCGATCTATTATCGTCTAAGTTACGGCGAACACCGCACCACTGTGCTGGTTGTACTCGCACTTGGTCCCGGGCTGGAGCTCGTAAAATGAGACGGGAAATGTATTGTTGGCATTATTAATCCAATTCGAATGGATTTCGGTCGCTGTATGTTAATTTGAGTCGCGCGCAGGTGACCTGAATAGGGAGTTGATGTGTGCACTACACAGGCCAATGGGTGCCGTGCAGCAGCGCTGAGGTGTTTCGCTCCTTTTCTTCTCTCGTGGTGCATGCATCGCCAGTGGACCGCTTCACGAAAATTGGCCATGGAAGGCTCGAGTGAGGCAACAAGTGGTTTCAGCCAAATCGGGTCCATGTATCTCCGTACGTTTCTAGGTTATTTCCATTCCAGAGCTTCGTGGTGGCTTATGTGGTGCAGGGGAACTCGTTTGGCGACGACGAGCCAAATGACTTCTTTCCGTGTTCGATGAAATGCTGGGAAACCGAAGGAGAATACCTGTTGACTTGCAAAAACGGGCGTGCCAGGTGACTGTGTTTGGCTCGGGCAATAAAATGGACCATGCACCCGCAACGAGGGGGGATTGTGTTTAATTCAACGAGGTTTTCCTTGGCGAAATGAAGAGGTCTTCAAGTGCATGAGAGTCCAACAAAAGATCTCCATCACCACTCGGTGCCGAGCTATAAGATTGAATGCGCAAAATTCTGTGGAATTGCACACACTACCTGTCGACAAAAGACGTTTTTTTTAAACATCCAGAGCATTCAAGTCTACAAAGGAAGTTTGGCGATTAATTACAGCACAGAACGTATTCAATTACAAAGAAATCCTGAAGAGAAAAACGATCCGAGATCGTATTACGAATTAAAATCAAATAATATGATCCACATGCACACACGTCCTGCTTCTGGTGCTCAATAGAAGCTCCAATCCAATGCAGACACAAGATGAACAAAAAAAATAGTGAAAAAGAACATCTCGCCTTCACTTCTGCTCTTTTTCTGTTCTGAAGTTCATGTAATCTGATGAAAGAAGACGAAGAATAAGAGAATAACAAGGGATTGCTAAAAAACATGCCGGGTATCTCACATTCGAGAGGTCGCTCTGCTTTTTTTTTCTCAGAGCGTAAACGAGAAGGGGTTAGTGTAAACATTTTGACGTTTATTACCTCGGATGTGACATAAATGTCAAAATATGGATTTAGGTTGCTTGGAGGGTGAGCAGATTGAATGTGATGACGATGTAAGCTTTAGCTTACATTTACTTTTTTCAGGGAATAGGCGGATTTATAGGTTTCGCATTAAACGAAGAATTTGATGAGATTTTTGAGGCAAATTTTGTAAAACAATAAAATTATTATAGTTTCGAAATAATAATGCATTCATTGTTAATTTGGGTGTGAGATCACGACTCGATCACTGGTGAGGAATTTTCGAGCAAAAGAAACCGAAAAAAATGTAAACCATCTTATGCACCTTTAGGCGCTTTTTTTTGAGAGCTCAGTACTCAGCTCAGCAATGATCCCCATTAAAACGCTCTTCATCTCATCCTATTTTTTTGTGTTAAAAGTTGGCGCGTGTCCTTACTTGCATGTCATTAAATGTCAAAATATGAATAGAGCGTCTCTATATTTACGGTTTTATTTATTTGATGCGTATGAAGTATGGATTACAAATTGGGGTACGTTTAGAACACCAATGCCGATAATTCCGCCGCATCTTCAAAATGTGTTGTCAGCGGCATCTGTGATTTAGTGGTGTTATCTGAATCGTATGTGAGGCGCCACCTACGATAGATGTTTTCCAACGCGCTGAAGTCAGTTGGCTGTACAATATGACTGAGTGGATTCTGCTCAGCCGATCTGAGAAGCTTTTTCTAGACAGTTGTGCAACCTCATCTGTGTATACATATTCCGCAAACCAATTAGTGCTTTTAATAAAGCGAAGAACATGGCTGACACTAATGCTGCCCATTTCAGCCAGATTGTCGATGTAGTAGGCCCCTACAGCTACACAGCAGGTCTGGATTGAGGGACTGATCTACAAGCTGAACCAGATGGGATTCCCCTCCAACCTCATCAGAATAATTTATAGCTTTCTGCATTGCAGAAGATTCTACGTCTCAGTTGAAGGCAGCAAGTCAGCAGAGCGGAGCACAAAAATATATAGCACACAAATATTGCTGTTGTTCGCGGTAGTGTGGCTGAAGATCCGTCCACCTCAACTCGTCGTCGTGCCCAACATTTGCACCTCTCACGCTCGTCGTTGATGAACATTATGCATAAAGACTTGCATACAGGGTGCAATTGACTCAAGAACTAAAGCCTCTTGACCATTTCAAGCGGCGTCAATGGTCAGAATGGTGCCAAGAAATGGCAACAGTGGATGATCAATTTTCGAAGAAAATCGTCTTTAGTGATGAGGCACATTTTCATCTCAGTGTATTCGTCAATAAGCAGAATTGCCGCATTTGGGCGAATGACAATCCAAGAGTGATTGTCGAAAACCAATTTATGGGCTGACGGCATCATCGTATTTTTTCCAAAATGAGGCCGGTCAGGCAGTTACTGTGAATGGTTTTCGCTATCGTGAAATGATAACGAACTTTTTATGGCCCGAATTGGAAGATATGAATGTGGACGATATGTGGTTTCAACAGGACGGTGCCACTTGCCACACAGCTAACGAAACAATGGCTCTTTTGCGCGACAAATTCAATGGCCGTGTTATCTCACGTGGTGGCGATGTCAATTGGCCGCCAAGATCATGTGATTTGACACCGTTGGATTTTTCCCTTTTGGGGTTGAAAGAAAAGGTGTACGTCGATAATCCAGCAACAATTCAAGAGCTAAAGGATGAGATAATTCGGCACATCAACGGCATAGAACCTCAATTATGCTTCAGCGTCATCGAAAATTTGGACCATCGGATGGAGGTGTGCCGCCGAGGTCGAGGCGGCCATTTGGCCTATATTTTGTTCCATACATAATTGAACCATACCAACATTATCATAGTAAAAATAAATGACAATAATTTCCTAGATAATTTTATATTTATTTCTTACAATATGAAGGTTACCTCATCAGCGAATGCCGTAGCTAATCCATCGATTAAAAGTGGAACTTATGCATATTACAAAAATGGATTCACCGTACAGAGCACTTGAAACAATCTCGTGGTCAACATTCACATGAAATACTCTTTGTGTGGAATATATGACACGTACTAACGTATTAAAGGAACGAAATAAATATGCACACGCTCTGGCAATTTTCCTGTTTCTTTTTTAAACACCAAAAACTTAATAAACCCCTCTTAATCACTAAGACATTCGCGATAGATGATTGTTTGCACGAAGATGTGCACGAAATTCCCGTCAATTGCTTACATAAAAGATTCATCAAAAGGAAAACGTAGTCAAATTTGATTCCCCTGCCAAAGCTAAATTTTGTGGGTGAAAGACCATTTGACCCAAACTGGTACCTTAATGGAGAATCAGTGAGGCTTGACTGCAAAAACCTTTTGAGAAAGATTGTAGTTTTCACCCGGTCTGGTTTCAAACGATATCCGGCCATAAGCCATTAAGGCTTTATTTTTAGCAAACAACACTCGCCATCAAACTTACCATCTCATTTCCTTTCATTCATATTTATTCAAATGAGCCGGCCAGATGATCGTAAAATATGCTTAATCTATGCTAACTCGGGGCTAATTGTGTGGATTGTTCTTGCGTTATCCGGCCGCAAGGTGCTTTGTCAAGATCTCCCAGCGTCCATCGTGTGAATCCGAAAGTCGCCCGCTGTGAGGGGAAATGCTAATAGCATCAAGAGCTAAACACATCATCGTGAGATCCACCACTCAACGGCACAACACTCACTGTTCCAGGGCAGACCTTGCACAGAATGAATACCCGAGCTTAATGGCCTGCCCTTCGAATTTCGATATAGTCGCCGTCACACCGTCACACATCACTGTGTGAAGTACACGCTGGCCCGCTGTGAAGAGCGGCGTAATAGCTGCAAGAACAAAAGAGCAACACCCACGTTACTGAACGCCAGATCGTGCTTTCCATCTGGCTTCCACTGTTTTCTGGGACACAAGCGAGTTGAGAGCAAAACAAAAGGTAAGGCCCGTCCTAGCAGCGTCGATGATCCGTGGTATTCAAATTTCTATTCATGCCGTCTGCGCTGAGGTCAAGGCTGTCACGAGCTTCTAATTAAATCACTGAAATGGAAACCGATTGGTATCCATGGAGGGAATAAGCGACAGAGCGGATGCGCGTCTCTCGAACCGAAATGGTAAGTAATGGCCCATCACTCGAGTTGGAGCAATTAATTTCAAATCTTCATGTAAAAACATGTAATAAACTGAAGTCTGGCCGCGGCTGGCTTCTGCGGTCGGGTGGGTCTCGAACTGAGTTTGGAACCGAATCCCCCGAGGAGTCGTGATGTTCGCCGTTTTTCCCGTCTTCTAATTGATTTGTGCGAGCTTGTGGTAATTGCTATTTGCAGAAGGGCGCGGTGTGAACGACCATCAATTGCGAAATAATGATGGGATTGAGTGCCTTGAAATTAAGGCAAACAAAGGCTACATTGCATTACACTGGCGTCATGTGTCTAGATGTTGTAAGTTAAGTACCTTCCCGGAGGTTGGAGAGGCCAAGAAATGGAAGAGTTCTCAGCTTGGTTCGGGTTTCGAAGCAAACAAAGCTACCGACACTAATGGACTAATGGACTGTTTAAGCCGCTTGAGATGAGCTTCTTGGACACCTGATGATGGATGATCGGATTATCAGCATTTTTTGTGGAATTCAAAATCTTTGCACCGGAATTTGCTAAGGGTTCAGTACAGGTATGCTGAATCCGTGTCGCTGTGAATCCAGAGAAGAGTCAAAAGCATCCGCATCGGCAATCACATTGGGGCATGCATGTGACGGAAAGCAGGCTGACAAGCGTCAGTATGGTTTTGATAAATACGGATCAAGGTTAGGTTAGGTGAAAGTGGCTGACTACCTTAAGGGTAGCCATACTAAGCCCGTTGTGTTACCACAAGATCTGATAGATCCTAACCCGAGAACCATCCGGAGCTATTGGTAAAGCGATGAAGTTGACAGATGCTAAGGATCCTAAGGATCCATAGTTTTGTCCAGTTGTAGAAAAATGTGGCTGATGAGAGGAGATGAGAGGACCCTGCAATTGCAAAGAGGGTTCATTCCTCTTCATCAGTGCAACAGCTGCAGAAGTTGTTATGAAGTAATGAGTAAATTGAGTGCTGATTAATGGAACTGCTTTCGAGCAGGAAGGTTTAATGACATAAAGCTTACGAACAACTAGATGCAGATGTACAAACAGACTAGTGCGATTAAATGCAAACGGAGTCGAAGCAGCGGAGTCTCCAACTCTCACCTATGGTCATGAAATTTGGGTAATGACCGAAAGTATAAGATCGCGAATACAAGCTGCTGAGATTAGGTTTCTTCGTGCTGTTGTGGGAATTACTCAGTGCGAGAGGAACTCAACATTCAACACTCCATTCTTCGAACGGAGAGGGCTAGGCTTCGTTGGTCACGTGGCACGAATGACCTCTTCATCACGACTTCCGAGGCGGGCGTTGAATGCGATTCCATCAGGTAGGCGACCGCTTGGCAGACCCAGGACGAGGTGGTTGGACAGAGTTCAAAGACCCGCATGGTTATGCTTGGTCCTGATGAGTGGGGGATCGAGTTGCCTGGAGATCTCTCGTGCATGGTTTACTCCCGCGACCCCTTTAGTGCACATGCGGGTCAGGAGATGATGATGATGCGGCAATTTAGAAAATGTCTAAAAAATTAAAGAAATGAAAAGAAACTATTAAAAATGTATATTCGCTGCTGCTCCCAGACTGTCGAAGTTACATACATTCGCCAAGCGTCTGTTGGTGTTTGTGAAGGCATTGGCTAACTGCAGCCTTGAAACTGGTTTATAGGCGGTTTGGGTTGTGGGGTTTTGTCAGTTCATAGGCTCGTCGCTATGCCCGGGCACCTGCATACATGTGAAACTTATAGAAGCGTGACAAACATGACCGACGAGTAGCCCAACACTCGGACAGACCAAACTGAGAATGATTCCCTTGAAAGACGGCACTCTAAAAAAAGTCGAATCGAATTAAGAGGTGCCACAGGCTTCTAAAAGAACCCAGAAAAAAGCAGCGGTACATTTATGATACTCTGACTATTTCCGCACAAAACTTGTTCAATGACAGAGAGCACAACATGGGCAAACTTGTAAAATCTGTTCCTCCTCACACAAAGCACACAATTCTACATGTAAACTACGTATTTATATTTTAATTTCTTATCTCAACAATTTTGTCTCCAATGCACGTGTTGACGTTCGTTAGGATTTCCGCTATCAGCGTCTGATTGTCGAGGAGATGAATAAACGAGCATTCCTGGGCGGTTTTTGCGAAAATATCCGCCCGACAGAGGGCGCCCTCGATATCCCTGCCTCCAGTGACCAAATAGCTTCGAATGTTGTTCTCTCGAATTTTGAGCTGAAACCAAGAACAAGTTAAACACATTTCACTGAAAGCCACTGAATTTACCTTCTCCCGAGCACAGTCGGTCAGCTTTTGAGCGTTGTTTCCATTGTTCTTCCGACATAGCGTCAAATCCGTGTTGATCAAGTCAACCAACTGTTGCCGGGCGTTGCGCACATGAGTCTTCGCAGTGTCGGGCAATGGTCTCGCACCGTTCCTCGCTGTGTCCACACACGCACGTAGTTTCAATTGCAGGGCGTTGTTCTCCGCCGTCACATTTCCGATGAAGTGCTGAATGCACAGCTTTCCCTTCATGTTGAGGGTGCCTGTGCTTCGCAGGCGCGATTCGACTTGCCGTGCCAGCTTCGCCGCCAGATCCTGACTGAACGCAACGATTGACAGTTGCTTTGCAAAGGCCAGTTCCATCCCGCTTATGTGCGCCTCCAGGATCTGTATTTCGTTTTTGTAGTGCGCCGATATGTTCTCGATGTAGTCGTCTATGCTGGTTGGTAGCTCCGCCATCGGCTCTGGATCACAGCGACCACTGCTCACCTTTTCACAGAAATCATCACGAAAGTAAATAGAATTCACAAATCAGACGTCAAATACTCATGCTTACGTAAAAGCAAATCAGCAGGACACTAATGTACTTAAATCCAAAAATTTGCTTGGCCATCTTGAAGACTTATTCTGTTCTGAATGAGAATAAGTATTCTCGCGTAGCTGATTATTTATATTTCTTGAATTTATTATCACTTAGCTCTTATCAGCATCGGGGAACTTTTTCAGCAGAGCCCGAGAATGTACATTTAGCTTCACAGATGTGTAGCGAGCTTTGTTATCGTCATCGGGACCGGGCATATATTCACTGGAAATCGGTATTTTTGCTTTGATTCTTTTCGAATCGTACTCCCAGCGAGTCAAGGCTCCTGTGGATGCATGCGATAAGTCATTCAGAAAATCGCGTTTTTTCGAGAGCGTACAAATGGAGAGTACTGGAAACACGATTGCTCATCGAATCGAGTGTAAATAAACTGATATGGGGTCGGAAGTGCTTTCCCCTTTCCATAGCGGCGGGAGTTTCACTTCAATTCAATCATTAATTCAATAATTATTAATCACACGTCTAGTCTATTAAATGACATAAGGGAGGTTTCTTTTTTGACGAAATCTCTTGGATCGCTGTCTATTCAAACGATCAGACACCCTTCCTTGCTGAGCAATGTGTCAAGAACAATCAAAGTGTACTTCGTGGCTTTGCAGATAACACAATAAACTTACTTAAGGTGGCAATGAACTCAGTCAGTCTTAATAATGTCGCATAAAATAGCCTAAAGCTGCCCATACACAGCACGTGGCTTAGTGTGTACATCGGTGTCGCTTTCCGCAGCACGGGTCACACAATTTTGCGCACACATCACATTTCGCAGAACACGGACACTAAAAATTAAGACATTTTTATTTTAATAAAAGAGCAATTTCGGGTATTGTGGTATACGAGGTGATGATGTTTTTCGAAAACTGTGCAGGCTACCGGAGTGTTTGTTACACACAAACCCTTCGCTTTGTCTTAATCTATAGCAATAGATTGAATTAAAAGTTTAAGCGGAGTTATAACTGTAAATGGAAGATTATATTCCAAGAGAAACATAATTGCCTTCAACTCAGAGCCTTTTATATTGTTTAATTTGAAATATTTTCTAGGGGAGTATTTTCAAGCAGAGTACACTGATCGCGAGAGTAGTGCAAGTACTCCCTTAGCAATAATTCCGACAGCCCTGATCTGATGTGTGGCGATTTATCGCAATTTTTTGAGCTAATTGTTCCATATACTTGGCTGGGCGTTCCCAATTTAAAGGGTGGTTAAATGTTGATGTTAATTTTGAATAAAACACAAATTATTTAGGAAATTATTGTCATTTCTTTTTATTATGATAATATTGGTATGGTTCAATTATGTATGGAACAAAATATAGGCCAAATAGCCGCCGCGTCCTCTGTGGCACACCTCCATCCGATGGTCCAAATTTTCGATGACGATGAAGCATAATTGAGGTTCTATGCCGTTAATGTGCCGAATTATCCCATCCTTTAGCTCTTGAATTGTTGCTGGCTTATCGACGTACACCTTTTCTTTCAAATAACCCCAAAGGGAAAAATCCAACGGTGTCAAATCACATGATCTTGGCGGCCAATTGACATCGCCACCACGTGAGATAACACGGCCATTGAATTTGTCGCGCAAAAGAGCCACTGTTTCGTTAGCTGTGTGGCAAGTGGCACCGTCCTGTTGAAACCACATATCGTCCACATTCATATCTTCCAATTCGGGCCATAAAATGTTCGTTATCGTTTCACCATAGCGAACACCATTCACAGCAACTGCCTGACCGGCCTCATTTTGGAAAACATACGGCCCGATGATGCCGCCAGCCCATAAACCGCACCAAACAGTCACTCTTTGTGGGTGCATTGGTTTTTCGACAACCACTCTTGGATTGTCATTCGCCCAAATGCGGCAATTCTGCTTATTGACGAATCCACTGAGATGAAAATGTGCCTCATCACTGAAGACGATTTTCTTCGAAAACTGATCATCCACTGTTGCCATTTCTTGCCACCATTCTGACGCTTGAAATGGTCAAGAGGCTTTAGTTCTTGAGTCAATTGCACCTGGTAAGCGTGTAAATGCAAGTCTTTATGCATAATGTTCATCAACGACGAGCGTGAGAGGTGCAATTGTTGGGCACGACGACGACTTGGGGTGGACGGCTCTTCAGCCACACTATCGCGAACAGCAGCAATATTTTCTGCAGTATGAGCTGTACGAGCATGCACTAGTGTTTTCACATCTCCCACAGACCCGGTTTGCTCAAATTTGTGCACGATTGTTCCGATTGTACGCACATTTGGACGACTAAATTGACCGAAAAAATCACGAAGTGCACGATATGCATTTTGATTTGAACGTCCATTTTCATAATAAGCCTGAGTAACTTTAACGCGTTCCTCCACCTTTCCATGGTTCAAATTGGTTTAGTCTGAAATTGAGAAATGTCAAATGATATGCAGGAAAAAACTTGACGTTTGGGTGTGGTTCACATTCAACATCGGCCCTTAAAATTAATAACCACCCTTTATATAGTCAAACACAAATAAAGGCTGATTTTTTAGCTATTATCTTTTTGGCAGCACTGGTTTAAACAGCTGACGCACGTTTCGTGTTTTGTTTCACTGTCAAACATCTTCAGTTTGGTCTAACCATGAATCGTCTTACAAACGAATAACGCTTGCAAATTATTGAATTTTATTATCAAAATGCGTGCTCTGTTAAGAAAGTTCATCGCGACATCACATGTGTTCACCGACGAAGCTCATTTTTGGATCAATGGGTACGTAAATAAGCAGAATTGTCGATTTTGGAGTGAATATCAGCCAGAAGCATTGCAAGAGCTACCAATCCATCCAGAAAAAGTCACAGTTTGGTGCCGCTTATGGGCTGGTGGCATCATTGGACCGTACTTCTTCAAAGATGATGCGAATCGTAACGTAACTGTGAATGGTGAGCGCTACCGTGAGATGGTATCGAACTTTTTTTTGCCCAACATGCAAGAGCTTGACTTGCATGACATGTGGTTTCAACAAGACGGTGCCACATGCCACACAGCACGCGCAACAATGGACTTATTGAGAGGCGAGTTCGGTGAACATTTTATTTCACGTTCGGGACCGGTCAATTGGCCGCCTAGATCGTGTGATTTAACGCCTTTAGACAATTTTTTGTGGGGCTATGTTAAATCTCATGTCTATACAGACAAGCCAGCTTCAATTGACGCATTGGAAATCAACATTGAAGCGTTTTTTCGTGAGATACCGGCCGAAATGTTGGAAAGAGTATGCCAAAATTGGACTAAGCTGATGGACCATTTGAGGCGCAGTCAAGGTCAACATTTGCATGAAATAATCTACAAACATTAAATTATATGGACCGTACTATCGATTCAAATAAAGATTTCATGCACTTTTCAGAATTTTATGTGTTTTTTTGTTTTGAAAAGCTTTCCTATAGCTTTTAAAAAATCACCCTTTATATGAAATGACATACATGTCGTAGACAACATGTCGTAGGACTTCGTCTACTTCGACTCCGCAGTGAATAGTACGAACAACATCAGTACCGAGATCAAACGCGGAGTAACTTGTTGTTTCTACGGGCTAAAGAGGCAATTGAGTAATAGAGCCCTCTTTCGGCGGGCCAAGTGTAGATTACACAACACCTTTATCATCCCTGTCCTGTTGTATGGCTCTGTGGCATGGACAATCTCAAAAGCAGATGAAGAAGGTCTTGGTCTCTTCAAGAAAAAAGCTGAGCGTGCGATCTTTGGCCCTGTTTGTTTTGACGGGCTTTGGAGGTGAAGATTCAACCACGAACTGTACGGGCTTGTACAGCGACATGTGCCTGGTCAGACGTCTATGGATCCAATGTCAAAGGTGGCTGGGTTATATAGAGCGTATGGACAACTCATTATTCGATTATTATTGGAGAAGGACGTCAACCAACTTGGAATGCAACACTGGAGGCAGCTAGCCAGAGATCGTGCTAGTTGGAGAGGCCTGTTGGTTGGGGCCCAGGTTTACCCCGATCAGTAGGGCCAAATAAAGAAGAAGAAGGAGAGTTGGGTAGGTTACATAGTTTCGGGAGTGTAGTAAGGCTAAGAAAAAGTTAATTCAACACTATGTTCTACCCTTCAAATGCTCAAAAAAGCAACACTTTCGTTCTTCGGTTAATAATCAATTCCATGACCAAACCCGTTCCCAATGAGTGAGCGAGCAGCATCCAAGCCTCACGTGGCGGCTAAGAAGAAGAAATAAAACAAACGAAACACTGTATCAAAGAACGACCATCATTAGCAACTCGACAAGACTTTCTTTCCCCAGTGAAACACAGAAAAGAATTTCTTTGACTGAGTCCAAACAAACCTGGAGGCAATGCCTCCTCCGGCTTGATCCGAAACTGATTAATGCATTCGAGTGTCTCACAAGGAGTCCGCTGCATGCCTGGGCTGCTGTCTGCTTCCAATAGTTTACTCATAATTATAATCCGCAGCCCAATGGCACGCTCTTCATCTTCTCCCCCAGATACCGCCCAGATTGGCGATGAGCCCCGTTAAAGTCAATGGGAGTCATGTTTCATTAAAGCGCAAGAACCTGATCCCGCAGAAATCCACAGTCAAATTTTACATGACATCGTGAATAGAAAAGAGCCCCATGGCCGGAGCCGGTCAGATGGAGCGCGGGTATCTTGATCGCGCGCCGGTATCTGCGGAAAAAAGAACAGAACCGCTTACATCGTCGGTACAAGATAGCTGCGCGGACACACACAGCCACACGGGAATGCGTGTCCTGATCTCGTGATTAAATTTTACATCATGTACCATAATAACTTGGCCGGATCGTTGTGGGGCTAACTAATGTTCTGATTAAGTGATGCCTTAGATCCCTCTAAGGAATCTCCTCCAACTGTGCGCACATGTGTACTGCGACTCCAGCGGAGACTGGCATGCCAGCGACCCAACGAAGCACATGCATTAAGCGTTAATCATCTTGCACTGCTTCAAGGATACGTATGTGCATAGTCAGGATCGCAGAGACACTTTCGATGAGGCCACAGTGTGCCCTTGTAATTATGTCCACGAGCATAATGTTGTAGTTAAGAGGTTATTTATGTCCGTCCGTCACGATAGACGGCTGTTGCATGCCGTCCGTGTTTCCAAGTCCGTGACTTTTTGTGGTACATGCGAGCACATGAAATGTGATTCAAGATTGACCAGTGCCAGCGCTGCTGGGAATGATTTGTATTAACATATCTTTCAACCTTGTGTTTGGATCAAGTGGACGTTCGCTAATTAACGTATTCGTAAGTCCGTAGCAGACTTGTGAACAATTTTCACGAAGGAACAGGAAAATGTTCACGAGACGAGCGGTGGTAATAAACTCTGGATTTAGCTAAGACTGCACGGGAAACATGGTGTACTTCAGCGAGGCGCTAGAGTTGAAAGAAAATGAGCATTTTTGCTTGAAGATTCCAACAGCAGCTAAACAGGCACTGAAATTGCGGACAAAGGGAATAGAGACTGCGTCACGAGTGAGTGACATTACGCTTAGATTAGGTTAGGTTGGAGTGGCTAACTGGTGGTTGGTAGTCGCACATAGGCCAGAGTTGGCTCGTTGTGTTACCACGCTGCACTGACTGATCCTAATTCGCCAACCAGTTGGTGCTTTTGGTAAAGCCGTGGGGAGGACTGATATCAATGCCATTTAGGTTGTTAAAGGAGTGGGCCTATATGTGCCTTCTTCTACTGAAAGAGACATACTAAATTGCACAGAAGATGCACAATGGTCTCTCCCGCATCCTCGTGTCTGCAGAAGTCTTTGTAGGGAAGGCCTAACCTGGAAGAGTGAGTTCCAAGAGTTCGGTCGTGTCTCCGATAACACAAAGTTGTTAGATTCTACGACGCACTTGAACTTGCCCAGCCCAGGTTCGATTCCCGGTACGAGCAAAATACTTTTCACGGCCCCACCTCTTTCGAGTCACTGACAACGCTCAAGGAGTGTCTAGAAGAAGCTTCTCTAATTGGCAGTAAGAAGTCGGCATAAGAATGTAGGTCCTTGCCATGTGTGGTTGCTTGTAAGCTATGCCTGACCTTCTATGCGGTGTTGTGCCAAAAGATTCTGCCGCGTTCGTGGAGTTCGAGATCGACAGTAGGATATGATTGCTTCATCCTGTTATTTTTTTCTTTTTTGTGTTGGTCTGCTTCACAGTCCTCAAGAATGCGTCCCAGCTAAAAAAAGGTCTAACAACCCTTGGAGTAGACACTCGCACCCACGTCTTCACCCGTCTTGAAACCATCCGTGCAAATTGGCAGAGGAACATTCAGCGTTTGGTGTTCAATCTTTCAATATGATGCTGGTTGGGTAATAGTTATTAGGTGTTTTCTTGTATGGATCTGTATATGCCAAGGATAGTAGAGTCTCTAGAGCTCTTCAGAGTTCTTTTCACATATGCAGCTGTTGGTCTGCCGATTATACCTATCGAACGAAGATTGATTAGTATGTTAAGAACTGCGGAAGGGGTGGTCCTTAACCCTCCGCTAATACCAATTTTTTTTTTAGCCACCACAACGCGGCTCTATACAGCACTATGGGCCTGACTACTGTTATGAATAGCCAGTGGTCCATGCGGTACACATTTGCAATAACTTTTTCCAGCGCCGCTTAAGCCTTCTTCACACCTTTCTGGATGTTGGGGCTGCAACCCTGCTTCTGAGGTCTGTTTTATTCACAAGTGTGTAGCGAGCTCAGTAGGCTCTTCCACTTGAGATAGTAAAGACATAAAAAGTTTAACTACTTTTGTAGTATGATCCAATGGAAGAACCCAGATCCAATGCAAGGGTCACCCTTTGTACGGCATAGGGCGGTAGGCTCCCCTTGAAGAAGCCTAAACACTACACTTTAGTCAGCTACCGAAAGTAGTCATCCGGGAACAATGTCCTGGGAGTAAGGCACTGTCCTGTGCAAATTGCCTGTGGATTATAGAGAATGGGCTGGACATTCCGAAAACTACGGATAAAAACGAATCTCTGAGTCCGTCTGTTTCGGAGCAAGAGAAGAACGATTGATGGTGATTCATGACAATATAGCTTTGATGCGAATTTGTCAACGCGAGCGACTAAGTTTCGTATCATCAAAGTTTGCAGCCAGTATTCCTTACCTTTTTCAATCATGGTGAGGAATTCCTCTCGAATCTCATACCCTTTCTTCAACAACGCTAAATGGTTGCGTATGCTTGAGACACAACCGATCGCGATGAACACCGTACGCGATGAACTCACTGTTCCGTTTCTTCGAATGGAAAGGGCTCTGCTGCGATGGTTTGGTCACGTGGTCACGAATGTCTCCAGTACCAACCCTAGGAAAAATTTCGGTTGGATCGAGTCCAAGAATTTGTTCCACTTCGGCTAGGGAGGAGTTAAGCAGTACCGGACTAAGAAAGTTGCTGTTGACGGCTCCTTTCTGAGCTTGGCAAGTGCATGCCAAATGTCTTGCCTATGTGTTCGTTGGACGAGGTAGTGCAGTAGTGTTGTGTGGTTTTCCTATTTTATTCGGTGTCCCGATTTTTGAATTTCATATGCTATAGTTTTGCACTTGTTATTTATCAGCAACCGAGCCACTATTGATACCAACTCCTCCGCTTTGTTTAAAGGACCTCCACAAGGGGCAATTCTTGTCTATAGCGCCCTTAAAGCACTGTCCCAGCACAGTCCCAAGTAGTTCTCAAAGTTGTATTCAACAAAGCGGTACATGCATGGCCTTCAAAAAACTACTAAGCTGAACACTGCAGATAATGAATGAATGGCTGCGTTGCGTTGGTGTCGCGATCATTTCATTCACACTCACAACACCTTCAAGAATTGCACAGTCGTTGAGTGTCTTCTTGAAGGTGTGGATCGAAGAAACTGTCAAACTATCGGATACTTCAAGCAAAGGAGATGAACAGCGTAAGTGCCGGTTTCCAAGTGATCAGCTATGGAATCATATCTTGGTCTCAGAAATTTGTTACCATCGACCGGTAACGCTCTCTGGTCCGTCGATGGCGATGGTAGTGTGGAAAGATGATATCCCCCCACTGACCCACAAGTTGCTTTCTCCTGATGCTCGGTCACTTTGAGTTCCACATTCGACAATATTTGCCCTTTGACAGCCGATTCCATTTGCTCCAGAATACAGTCGAGAAGAAAAGACGTTGCCCTTGGTTGTTGGCTTGGTTGTACGTTTTGTACGAGTACATGCCCAATTCCCAATGGAGAGAGTGGAACGTTGACGTCGGCAAAGGATTGGGTTTCTATTCGCAGCGCAGAAGTGAGTGCCTCGTGTTATCACACAGACATCAAAGACATATAGGCAAAGGCAATTTGTTCGGCAGATCTTACGTTTCGCATTGCCCGGACGTCCAACGAATTCGAGAACCTGATTTTGGCCACTATTCGACCGTGTAAGCTTTAAAACTGAAGCCACGAGCGCTTAGTTTCCACAAGATACCAAACAAATATATCCAAAAAGATACCAAATGATATCATATGCCCTCGACGCTGCAACTTGCCATGGATATTCTTCTTCAGTGTCTAAAAAATGCACAACAGTCAACACAAGCTGGGCGCTATTAATTGTTATAATCTGCTGGACCGTAGTGCCAACCCCTTTGCGAAATCGAAGAAAGGACAGCAATCGAGTTGATTTGCGGGATGTCTGCTACTCGTGTTCAGCCTAATTACTCCTGCTGATTCCTACAAACCTAGCCAACCTGTCGTCAAAAGCCATCAATCTAATTCAGCACACAGTCGGGCGCCGATCAAAATGTCGCATAGGTTCCACATTGCACAATTTATCTTCTCGTTGACATCATATCTTAAGCGAACAACTAACAACACAGACACCCATTAGAATATGTGGCAACACACAAAGTGTGGCCCAAGTGAAAATTTGTCGTTGTTTTGTTCCAGCCATCTCGGCCTGACACACGACTACAAAGTACACTTTAACGCGGCAATCAGAAAACAGAAGCAAATTACCACCCAACGGCCGGAGCGTGGACGGAGCAAAAAATAGTGCGATCAGGTGTTGGGGAGACACTTGCCACAAATTAATTGGATTACAGATAACATACACCTGATGTCCATGTAGAGCACCTCTTGTTACGTCGCTTTATCTCTTTTTCTGCGATTATTTATTTATTTTTTCACATTTTACTTTGCTGCTCCATATCACACGTTATGCAAATCCATGGGAGGTGAGCAAATAATCGTTAGCGTTCGAAACTGGGTTGTGCAATAACACATGTAGCGCATGCCGGACCCGGGACGACAACAGTTTGAGGACGCGAAAACATGCACCACCGCACCGAACTGACCAGAGGAGAACACACGCCAGCCGGGCGAGCTATAAAAATGAGGTTATTACCTGTAACGATGTATCAGAGACACCAAGCTCGCAGACAGTCGATAGTCCGACACGAGAGCGTGTGACAAGCCCGGGGTCAACAATGTGCAATTTGAGGCAGAGAAAAGTTTTCAAAAGTTCACGCTGTCGGTGAAACTCGACTCTTGGCGACTGACTTGTCGTTAATTATGCTTGCAAATTGAAAGTGACAGTTTCGTCTGACTACTGCTTGAAACGACTCGAGCCTTAATGCGGTCGTAAACGGCATTTCTGAATCGGCTTTGTTTCGCGTTTTTGATGTTCTTTCGCTTGTAAAAAGTCGCTAATTTTCGTGGTCTTCACATAACGCTCCTAGCTTTCTCTGCCTTGAAGGTTGTGGCACTTTCATCTGTGGTGCTGATCACCAATTAAACTACGTCAACACTCAGCTATAAACATCGACGGATTACATGGAACGTAGAGGACAATAAAAAAGTTTGCAAATTCATCACGAGATCAACTCAACAAAGCATGAAGTGCGTGATGACTGGGTGTCCGCTGGGAATGTATTTGTTAACATGAACGAAGCAATTAATAAGCAAATGTTCGATTAGCCATTTGAAGACGAGGTCAATCAAACATCAGGTAGTGTTATATTCGTGTTAAATATTGACAAGTGTGCGGCCATATCTCATGTCAACACACCTTGGAGTGCCCAAGGAAGGTACTCTCCACGTCTTTGACGGTATGTGCCGACCAACGTTTAATTCCTTTGTACTATACTCCTAATGAAAAGCTCGTTTGCAGCAAGTTCGTAGGGTGCACATACCACACTTTATGGAGATCGCAAGGACTATCGGAGCTCGCTCCAAGAGGTGCTTAGCATTTATCCCAACTCTTTTTAAGTTTTGAAGCAACCGAGTTAGATCTGGGTTTCGGGCATAAGCGAATATAATACGATACTATGCTACTCATTACGGGAGCAGATGATGCAGACGATGTACAACTTCTTCTTCTTTGTTTGGCGCTACAGTCCGGGGTGGACCTGGGCCTCAACCAACAAGCCTCTCCAGCCAGCACGATCTTTCGCCAGCTGCCTCCAGTTGTGCACACCAAGTTGGTTGAGGTCCTTCTCCACTTGTGTGCGCCATCTTGTTCTAGGACGACCTCTTATGCGTTGTCCCAAAGGCTCGGAATCGAAGACTCTTCGGGCCGGAGCTGTGGTGTCAGTCCGCTCTACGTGACCTAGCCATCTTAAGCGTTGGATCCGAAGACGCTTAACTAGGTGCATGCCGCTGTACAGCCCGTACAGTTCGTGGTTGAATCTCCTTCTCCAGACGCCATCAATACAAACAGGACCAAAGATCGCACGCAGAACTTTTCTCTCAAAACAACCAAGAGCTTCTTCATCCGCTTTCAATAGCGTCCATGTCTCTGCGCCATAGAGCAGGACGGGGATGATTAGGGTGTTATATAATGTCAACTTGGTGTTTCGAGAGATGGCTCTGTTACTCAATTGCCTCTTGAGCCCAAAGAAACAGCAATTGGCAAGAGTAATTCTGCGCTTGATCTCGGTACTGGTGTTATTGTCCCTGTTTACTGCAGAGCCAAGGTAGACGAAGTCCTTGACTACCTCAAAGTTTCTGCTGCCCATTATGACGCTCTGTCCGAGGCGTCGATGTTGTGCGTCCTTTCGTGATGACAGCATGTACTTTGTTTTGCCCTGATTAACTGCCAAACCCATTTTAGCCGCTTCCGCTTCAATGCTAGCAAAAGCCTCATTGACAGCTCGCTGTGTTCGTCCAATCACGTCAATGTCGTCCGCGTAGGCAAGCAGTTGAACGGACTTTTGGAAGATCGTGCCTCTGGTGTTGACATTTGAGTTTCGCACGATCTTCTCAAGTATGATGTTGAAGAAATCACATGACAGCGTGTCGCCTTGTCTAAAACCTTTTTTGACATTGAAGGTCTCGGTGAGTTCGTTACCGACCTTGATGGAGCAGCGAGAGTTCTCCATCGTCATCCTGCACAATCGGACGAGCTTGGCTGGAATGTCAAAACTAGACATGGCATTGTATAGCTCGTCTCTATGCACGCTGTCATATGCGGCCTTGAAATCGACGAATAGGTGGTGGGTGTCGATCTGCATCTCGTGGGTTTTTTAAAGGATCTGCCGCAGTGTGAAAATTTGGTCTATGGTGGACTTTCCCGGCCTGAAACCGCACTGATAAGGACCTATCAGGTTATTGACGAATGGTTTCAGGCGTTCACACAAGACGGCAGAGAGGATCTTGTACGATATGTTAAGGAGACTGATCCCTCGATAGTTGGCGCAGTCAAAAGGGTCTCCTTTCTTGTGGACCGGACAAACGACGCTGAGATTCCACTCATCGGGCATGCTTTCCTCCGACCACATCTTACAGATGAGCTGGTGCATGCGCCCAACCAGATCATCTCCAGCTGCTTTAAACAGTTCCGCGGACAGTCCGTCCGCTCCAGCAGCTTTGTTCGACTTTAGCCTAGATATCGCTATCTTGACCTCGCCTAAGTCGGGGGGACGGAATTCTTGGTCATCCTCGTCCAAATTAAGTGGAATATTCTGCCTGACAGCGGAATTTGTTTCGTCATCGCCGTTTAACAGTCTGCAGAAGTGATTTTTCCAAATTCTCAGCATCGACTGCGATTCTACTACTAGTTGTCCATTTTCATCCCTGCAGGCTTCTGTCGGAGGTCTATACCCTCCGGATAACTGTTTTACCTTTTGGTAAAACTTTCGGACCTCCTTCCTGCCGTAACATCTCTCCATCTCTTCGACCGCGCGCTTCTCGTGCTCTTTCTTTTTCCTTCTGAGAAGCCGGTTCTCTTCCCTTCTCTTCTGCTCGTAGAGCTCACGAACAGCTCTCGTTGTTCGATGCAGAGTTGCCTTGTAGGCCTCCTGTTTGGCTGCATGTGCCTGCCTGCACTCGTCGTCAAACCATGGGTTCTTCTTTGGTGGTGTCGTAAAACCCAGCACATCAGTGGCAGCTTCTTTGATGGCTTCTTGACAACGTTTCCATTCCTGGGTCTATTGTGGTTGTAGGCAGTGTCGAACTTTCGGAGAGTTTCAGGGAGACTCGGTCGGCAAAGTTCCTAACGATCGATTGCGATTGTAGCTTTCCAACGTCAAAACGAGGTGTCCTGTCTCGACTCCGTATTTCTCTCGATATCCTCATTCTTATCTTGGCTACAACAAGGAAATGATCCGAGTCAATATTGGCTCCTCGGAAAGTTCGGACATCGAGAATATTGGAGGAGTGTCTGACGTCGATCGCAATATGATCAATCTGGTTGACGGTTGATTGATCAGGTGACCGCCAGGTCCCTTTATGGATGTTGAGGTGTGGGAATCGTGTGCTCATTACAGAGAGGTTACGCCCCGAGGCGAAATCCACCAGCCTTAGTCCGTTTCCGGATGTGTTGTCGTGCAGGCTGTGTTTTCCGATAACTTTAGCAAAGATTTCTTCCTTGCCCAGCTGTGCGTTGAGATCTCCTAGAACGATCTTGGTATCATAGCTGGGGCATTGATCGTATGTTCTTTCTAGGAGATCATAGAAATCGTCCTTGCTATTGTCATCCTTCTCCTCTGTCGGGGCGTGGGCGCAAATCAGGCTGATGTTCCCGAGCTTAGCCTTGATGCGGATTGTTATGAGGCGCTCGCTTACATACTTAAAGCTTAAGACTTTTTGCCTAAGTCTGCCTCGAACAACAAAACCACATCTAAATAAGCGCTGCCCTCCTTCTCTGTAGCAGTCGCCGTAGTAGAGGTTGCAGTTTCTCATCCTCTTTTTGCCCGGCCCGTTCCACCGCACTTCCTGGATAGCGGTTATGTCTGCTCTATAGCAGTCGATGTACAACACTCCATTCATATGTGCAGAAACAGTCCATGGCCTGCAGGCCGCAGCAGCAGAACAGCTGCAGTCAATCAGATCGAAGGCACGTGATCAAAGCACATGCGGCTATTATATTGTTGCCTGCCCCCTACATCTCTCTCACTTCTCTCCCTCTCTCTCTCTCTCTCTCTTTTTCTCGTGTTACAAAAAAAAACTCGCCCAAGTCCCAATGCCAAATTACCACCCGTGTCTAAATGCGTAGCCTCATGTGTATGAGGTCTGGGGACTTGTTCCTCTGCACGAAACCTGAGATGCGGTAACCTCTCTCCATCTTGCTTCCAGCTAGCAACAATGTTAAATAAAAAAGTAACTTCTGAAATAAAATAAGCACAGTACAGCGTCGCTAGTCCGGACACATAAAGTTCGGTGTGTCCGTAATGGCAAAAATGTCCGGACTATAGGGCAAAAATAAAAGTATGTGGACAACCAACAAACTTAAGGCAACAGAGAGGGCTCGCCATGAATTACATACCTACAATAGAGCATGAAATATTAACAGACAAATATGCACGTAACCTTGCAGATCGCAACGGCATAATGTCCAGACTCAAGGGCCGACTGCAAGTGACACTGCAAACTATACAACTCCCATAACTGTATGAATATACATAATTATGTACGTACGTAACATAGACAGAGTTCAAATATGAACGCATTTTAATACTCTGTCCGGACTGTAGAGGTAACAATTTGAAAGTGTGCGAAATATAGAGGCGTCCGGACTACTGAAGGTCTAGAGAGCATCGGGACTGGTGATATCGTTATCAGATCATTTTCTTCAAACCTGGTAAGGCTTGGACTATAAACTGCTAAACCTAAAAACGTAATAAATGCTTTAAAAAACTGCGAGGCAATTTTTGTTGAAAATGCGTTTTTTTTTTTTAATTTTCGTGAATTCATATTGTGTTTGTATACAGTAAACTCTCTCATAAGCGGATGGTAGCAAGAAATTTATCAGTGGACGAGTTGCCATCAATCCTGCTCCCGGTCAAGAAAATATCCACACTTATTTGGTATAATCAAGCAGCTGAGACTTGTACAAACGGATAAGGCAGTGCTTGGTGTATACACTGACGGCTGATTCAGGAGAAGAGGTAACATCTACTAAATGAGGACTCAAACGTTTTCCACGTGGACGTGACCGGAACTAATGATGCACCGGTATTAACGGCTTGACCGACGAACCATTAACCAGCACTATGGTAAGCAAAAAGCCAAAGTATTTGGAGATTGATATTCGTCAAGTGATGCAAACTAAACATCAGCCAAAAATGGACTGTAAGCGCAGTAATTCTGTAATGGGCGCCAGAAGATAAGCATAAAAGAGCCGAATAAACCGAACTGTGTGGCGGCCATGGCGTTGAGGGTTGGTGCCACGACCCCTATGCACTTTGGACCTACGTTACCTAGGTTCAGTTCCCCGTATGAGCAAAACGGTTTTCATGGTCCCACCTCTTTCGAGGCACTGACAATGCTCAAAGAGAGTATGACTGTCTAGAAAAACCTTCTAAAATGCGCCGTTCAGAGTCGACATAAAACTATATGTCCCATCCACTTATGAAAGAACAATATCAGCCAATCCATATTATTATTATTATTTTTTTAAATGGAGAGACAAATTCGCGCGGCATAGAAATAATGGGGGCATCCCAAATTCATAATTCAGAAAACACGTATTTTTGTCTATAGATTGTTATTATTTTATTGAATCATAAAGAACATAGGTTGGCTTTATTTATGGAATAACACATCAGGCAAAAAATCTTCACTGCCTTGCGGGCACATAAGCAACTGAAACTGGACCCATGGTGTCTAGGTTCGGTTCCGGATACAGTCATTGACAGTGGTCACTCTCTAGAAAAACCTTATCAAAGCTGGCAGTTCGGATTTAACATTTGCGATTTAAAAGTTTATTTGAACAGAACATTATTTTTACAATTGAGATTACAACTAGACTTACAAACTAATGGTTAAGGTGTTGGCTCAACAAAAGTTTCCCAACTGATGTACTTTATTTGATTTAATGTTTATTATTATTGTCGGTTTATTGTTTATTTTGTGTGAGCTACAATGGCTGGTGCTTACATCGGGTTGTTCAAGTCCGTGTGTCCATGGTGGTCCTTTCGGGATGGGGTGGTGATGTGTTAGCCGACTTAGCCTCGATGGTGATTGCTATCGCTGCTCTGGTAGAATCCATGCAAGTTCTGCTCGTTTCGCAGATTTAACGCGTTGAGGTAGCGTTGTCCGGGAATTGTGTTTCTCAAGTTCCTGATCTCCTCGTGATGCTTAGTAGCTGCTTTCTGAACAGTGTCTCCATGTACTATTGCAGGGGGTTGATGCGTGCTTGGTGGCAAAACCTATTGTAGCTGTGGTGAATTTGACGGTCCCTGTCGAAGGTGAGTCCGGTACATATTCGCAGTATTTTTCTTTCGAAAATTGCGAGCTTCGTCATGCTGCTCTTAGAGATGGTTTGCTATATTGGGAAGCCGTACGTTAAGATCGGCCATATAAGCTGCTTGTATAGTAGCAGTACTATCTTCTGGCTTAATCCACTATACTTGCGTATCAAGAGAAGCCTAGGTTGGCCTTCTTTAGGGTCAGTTTCGAATGACTCTTGAACTTCAACCTTTCCGTGAAGGTAACGCTTAGATACTTGACCTTTTCGCTTGTAGATATTTCTGTACCGTTAGGGAGTACTACCTTTATGCTTCGACATTTGTTTGCCGGATGGTCTCTTTAAGCACTTAAGTACCGATTTCGCAGCATTGATATGAATTTGGTATAGTAGACAAATTTGTTCGTGAGAGAAAAACAAGGCACAGCATGAGTGGTTGCTGATGAAGCTACGACCTAGCTGATCAAAATTTTGCCCATATTATTGTGATGTATAGGGTGAGACGAATCATGTACACCAACCACTCACCAACCATCCGACCACCACAGTAACTCTAGAGTTGACGCCGCTATCTCTTAGGTTAGACATTGCTCATCATTCCGAAGACCGTTTCCGAAACACAGGGTACCACCACAACACCAGGGTACATGGGATTATGTATATAAGCCCCATCCATAGCCAGATGGCGACATTATGATCTAGAAAGAAATTTGCAAGGCATAAGTATCGAAACATCTACCGAAGCGAGACAGTTCAGTTCGAAATTTATTAACACGCTATAATCGAGTGAGCCTAAAAGGCAGCAAAGCGTTTTGTAAAAAAATATTAGTGATATATAAAGTGCAGTAAAGTCTAAGAAGTAAACAAGTGCTTGTAAATAAATTTGTATTCACAATCCAGTGATCCATGTGATTACCATTTAGTGGTAAAGATAATTGAAATTACGTGAACTCATTTCTGAATAACGTAACTTAATTTTGATTATAATGGTATTAAATCACAAAATCTAGATCACCGAAACATGAGAGTACACGACCAGGTACCGTCTTCTTGAAACCGCATATTGGCCACATCAATATCATCCCATTTCGGCAGAAATAACTGTGGTTTCGAGCAGTAACGGTCAGTGCCCAACCAGTGTCATGCCCTTTCCGGGATTTTCAACAAACACTCTCACGCACCGTTTTGATATAGGCATTTGAACTGCCAACTGATCCATCCGAGAATTTTTCAATTGATCTCTTCACATTTGTCGAAATTAAATCACAATTAAAACACGAATGTGAACCGATCAACAATTAACCGCTTAAACGTCGGCAAATTCAATTTTGGGACACCCTCTACATACCGTCAGTACATCATGATATCTAAAAGTGACTTGATTGAAGACAAAGCACACGGACCTCTCTAATCTAAGACCACACAGCATCACTGAAGCGCTCTACCCGTCCACTTAAACAACCGCTGCCGCCTTACTTGCAGCCGATTATCCAAGAATGCAGGTGACTTGTACCTAGCGAAACAGTGGATTTCATTTTATCTATCCGCACTCTATTCCCACTAGGACCGTGGCTAATTAATTTGCATATTGACCAACAGTCTCCGTCCATACCTGACGTACGAGCGCAGCAACCGCTTGCTGTGAAAATGCATTAAATTCCACTCAAAGCAAGTGGTATTTGCAAGTGAAATACTCCAGGACAGTGCCAATGGCCATCGCCATAAAGCCACCAACGATGCCCCGGAGCCAATTGCACGCCGCCCGTCAGAGCAGCCGGGCAGCAAAACAAAGCACGAAACGCGGATCTACATCAAAAGAATGTCGCACGCCGGACGTCATGTTAAAAATCGGAACATGATTCCGCCGCATCCATTCCGCCTTCACGTACCCGCACCCCAAAAGCCCCTGTTGCCGTCCGGCCGGCCCGGTGCAAGAACCGCTCGGACAGTATCCCCAAAGGAGTGATGACATCGGCTGTACAAGTTGTTGGTGCATGTGTTGTGTGTGTGCTGGGACATGGCAAGGGGACTTCGCGGAATCATTCCACTTTGTGTCGAATTGCCGACAGTTGATCCCATCAGTTGCGTCACTCAACAGGACAGATTGACTTGGTGCTCATGTAAGGAACGGATGACATCGCGCTTCATGTTTCGCCTGGTTGCGAGAGGAATTTTAATTGAAAACCTTCACCAATCGCTTGGTGTTAGGTGTGGAAAATCATTACGGTAATGTCCCGAGTCCGAGGGCTTAGCCCGCGGAAGTTGACACAAACGGGATATGCGCATTTCGAATTCGATGTGGTAACACATCAACTGCAATGACATCTTGTTTGACAGCAGCACGTCTCTTTCTCTGGCTGGTTTTGTCTGACGCGGGCTTTGGATATGACACTCATCGTGAACTCTGGAAAATGGCATGGATGCAGTTGTTGCAGTTCGGGTTTCACCATTTCCGCCTCTTATCAATTTTCAATAAGAGACGGAGAGAGGATTATGATTATTTGATCTCATTACACACTAGTCTTGCCCCAAATAAAAATCTATAAGACTTCGTGTCAACTGCAGCGATACAGATCATCGGGAAGTGAAAAGCGATCGTTAATGGATAAAGACGACGAAGCAAAGTGCAAGTTGCCAGAAATTAAGCCGACATCAAGGTAACCTTGAAATTAAGTTCTTAATTGTCATAATCTGGTACTTCCACAAGGATGTAAGCGGTAAAAATGATATTGGCGTGACTGTCAGAACGTGGGGGGTTTGTCCGCAAAAATGGGTCTGGTGTTGAACTAGCTGACAACGAAGTCCGCAAGAAAGGACACGTAACATTGATGTCCAGCATTACGTCACAATGGGCGGCAATAAATTCCAGGTAGTGAAAGATTTCGTCTACTTCGCCTGCGGAGAAAACAATTCAAGCAACTTGAATGACATTGAACATCAGTCCTAGTGTACGGGGCAGAGGCATAGAAAATTCCAGAAGCTGATGAAGAAGTCATTGGTTTCTTCGAGAGAAGAGTACTGTCCGGAGGAGAAGATTAAACCATAAGTTATATGAGCTGTAGTGCGACATGAGCCTAGCCAGGCGACTACGGATTCAACACATTGGCTATGTAGAGCTGAAGACACAGACGAGTGAAGACCATATTGTGGCTACAGTACAGTAGTGTGAAATTGACAAATCATTCACAAAAGAGAAGAGCCTAAAAGGCCTTTTAGTGCACGTCACCGCTTGAAGGTATGGCCATCTAAAAAACTAGGTAGGGCTCGGGGCTTTCACGAGCGTCACCTTCCCCAACATACGCATCCTAGCAAGGTCGACAATGGCGGGGCTTTCACCAGCGCACTTAGACCAGTTTAGCCCATTCTGATACCCATAGTCGGCCAACTTCCTCTGGTCGACCACTTCTGTGACAGTGCTGTTGATCCTTTGGCAAAGTGTGACTTGATTTGAAAACCAGATAAAAGCTTCTTAACTTAGCTTTCACTGGTATTCGAACCGGGGACCCCACTAACCAAGGGCAGGCACTTAACCAACATCCAGTCGTCTTTTAAGACTATAATCTTGAAAACTGTATCCTTTCTGCCGTACCTAGGTTATAGGCAATAACAGATAGTGAATAGAATAGGAGTATTGTTGCAGTGGCGGTGATGCGACCGCTTTAATGAATGGTTCGTCCTAACCTGCAAGGTGACGGCACAAGACATAGACATACAACATTGGCATCACAAACTCCGTCTGCTTATAATAAGTCAAAATGCACAGAACATTGCTTCAATGTGATAATTTTTCTGAATGGTTTGAGCTTTTCCTTTCCATGTCTTTTACAGATACAGTTCACGCCAATACACGAATCAACGATTGATGTACTAAAAGACGGTTTTCGAGTTTCTATTCGCTAAGTCAAACCACAAATGTGAGCAATATTTCTGCTATATCCGCAAGTGTACATGAAGACCGTGGGAAATGGAACGTGGAACGCAAATGTCACCAGTTCTCACAAAAATATTGTATAATATATAGTGGCGCTACAGATCGTAGAGGGCCATGACCTAGCTTATCAGCGACCACTCATCTTGTACGGGCTATTGGTCTTTCACGAGTGAAAAGGACCTGCATTCTGAAGCCAATTTCTAACTGCCAATTTGAGAAGCTTTTTCCAGACAGTTATATTCCCCGATCATTGTCAGTGACTCGAAAGAGGCGCGGCCGTGAAAAATTGTTTGCTCGTACCGGGAATCGAACCTGTGCTGGGTAGAGAACGCCACGGCCGCCATTAAAAATATTGCACACTCTAGTAATAAACATAAAATAAAAAATAAAGTGAAAATAAACTTTTCTATACTCTGTCCAAATCAATTCCAATTCAAAAAGAATACCCCTACTGTAGCAGGCATCCAATAAAGCATTTATTATATTATATTATAGTAGTATTGCCCATCTGAAGCTATGACTTTTTTCCATCTTTCTGGCAATTTGTGGATCCCATCCCAAGGGAACCGCGCCGGCTTGGCAGCCAAGAATGAATCAAGTAAATTTTTGATATTCTGCTCTGATTGTTTGTTTTATATATTTTATTGTGGCAAGAAGTTGGAATTTTTGGTTACAATTTTTGCGGTACAGATATTTGGTTTGGTACCTTACTACAACAATAATTGTACACGTTCTATTAAATATAATATCACAGATTAATATGCAATTCGAAGGAAAAGCCACTAAAAACCTTCATTAAAACATGTGAGGGCGTTCTGCAGCGACCGGAACAAATGGTAGTCAGAAGGGGCAATGTCTGGGCTATAAGGCGGGTAGGGTAAAACTTCCCATCCACTGTTTTCCAAAGTTCTGTTCTTAACCGGAATAGCAACTTGGGGCCGAGCGTTGTCATGATGGAAAATTATTGCCTCGTGTCTAGTCGCATATTCCGGGAGTTTTTCGGCTACTGCTCTCTTCAAACGAATTAATTGTGTTCGGTAGCATTGTCCATTGATGGTTTCACCCGGTTTTAACAGCTCATAATACAGCACACCCTTCCAATCCCACCAAATACAGAGCATTACCTTCGCGCCATGGATATTCAGCTTTGCCGTTGAAATTACCGCTTTTATCGTGCAATCCACTTTTGGAACGTTCACTTAGCTAGCACATGTACACCATAAACTTCCACCAAAGTACGATGAATTTCGGCAGCAGTTTTCTTCATATTAGGAAGAACTCCCCGCAAAAACACTTTTTCAGGCACAAAGCTCGACATATTTGAGTGAAAAAAAATTATTGTTGTTTACACTTCAAATGAATGACATGTACTGAAATAACGTACAAAGGGAGTAGCTTTCCAGCGCATGTTCGAAAGGAATAATACAAGTTAAACCATATCTTAGCAAACCGCACCAAAACAATTAAGTTATAGACCCAATATTATATCATTCATACAATTTTTACTCTGTAATGAAAATACATCTTTTTTATTATTTGATGAATTATTAGTCCAATGTAAAAATTTTATTGCTCCTGTTTGTACCGTGCTCCTTTTTCATGGACAGTTGTTACTTCAAAGAACTTGACAGACCCAACCGTTACAATAAAAGGGCGACACGATTTGGAGATGTTCACATTTTTGTTCACGAAATTCCATATAATAATACGTATACTCATATACTCTTAAGAATACGAGTAAATTTTTTAACACCCTCCGCACAACAATACATGGATCGTGCGCAAATTCGGCAATCTGTCACCATTTTTTCCCACTAAAATCCACGAATCGGCCGCCATTGCGTGGAGGATCCATGGTTTGTGTAAAGATATGTGTGAAATAGAAGGGAACACTACTACATCTCCGATGTGGACTAACGACAACAATGGCCGAAGATGGATAGAGATATCCATCCCCCCATTATCTCTGAGTCTGATTGAGATCGTACAATCGATTGCAATCGTTTGCACACAAGTAAAGTGGAGCTTTACTATCAGCTAGATTGTTTTGAGTTGACGAACTAAACAACTTGTTTGGTCTCTGTTTCCCCAGTAGGTGGAATGACATATGTTTGTTTTAGTTCGGTTTTTTCTTTAATAAAGCGTTGAAGAAAAATAACCTCATTGGCTTTTCACATCCCACCATAACGCTGACGCCCAACTTGTGGATGCTGTACGATTACAATTCTTAATCTCATCTCACTGTAAGAGCCATACCCATCAAGCAGTAACCAACATCCGATCACTTGCAAGCTCCTCCTTAGATTACACATGCTATAGTCCTCATTGATTTATCGCAACCACAACTATAATTTACGACGATATGGTTCAGCTCACACGATAATGACTAACCACATATCCATCTGGAACCATGGGCAGAAAATCAAAATACACTCAAAGCCGAACCAAACCACGATGTTCCCATGATGAGAAGCCAAGATGAATCCCATTGAGCTCAAGACCGCCATCGACCGAATCTAAAGGAATCTGTAAAACTACCGCAAAGTACAAATCTGTTCATTTATGTGCGTGGTTTTTGTCCGATGAGTACGGTCGGCATCTGGTGGATGTATGCCAGAACGAAGTTCATTTCCCAGTGACCAGTCGTTTTGCATCGCCAAACCAGGTCGCATAGTTCACTAATTTCCCGCTAATGAATTTTTATTACCAACCCATCTGCTTCCTTATGCGTTCCGAAGCAAATGAATGGGTATGGCTCGGGAGATAAGCTCATGACGTGCATTAAGTTTTATGGCAATGCATCAGGTAGGCGCAGGCAATTCGTATTCAAATTTTCAGATCCCACTATTGGTAATCATATAAACTTAGCTGATCTTATGATGGCTGCGGGTTTTGATGATTGTAGGATGGTGGTTAGATAAAGTCATTACGTGGAGCTTGAACGATTCGAGAAAGGTCATGGAGGGAGTACAGTCGAATCCGGATAAAAGCACAAACCGTTTAATGGCAAACCATCTGAAGGCCTTTTTTGTACAAGAGTACAGGACTCGTAAAACCCTAAATATCACACAAAAAATATGACAAAAGAAACAGTTCACATACAATCTGGCCCGCTTATTTGGAACATATTACAAAAAATTCATAATTCTTCCCACTATATGCGAGCTTGGTGGAATTTGGGCAGCCAACCCTTTTAATGTATTTGTCGCATTTTTAAACAGCTTGTGTGAAAGATCGTATAAACACACAATCCGCTTAATGTCACAATATTCCATTGCACGGTTGATGTACTATTATCCGGGTTTGACTGTATAGGAGAATTAGTTACGAGAGATCACCAGAACTGTCTATTGGAATTCTTGCATGTGGAAGGTTTAAAGCTTCTCCAGTAGGCTCCTTTCCGCTAGAGCTCATTCCCACTACTGACCCTTTAATAAGACCCAACGATTTCCTGTTCTCGTCCTCTCGCTTTTCTCGCGTTCTCTTCAAATTTCCGGCTTCTACAAGCTTTGATTCATGTCACTTTGGTAAAACTTTGGCAAACGAATACAATGTGCACGTGAGCTTGACATTCGAGATTGAATTAACAAAGAAACTACCGCTCAGATGGTCATCGAATCTCAACGGGAGCAACACAGCGATGGTATGATGGCCAAAAACACGTTGATGGGATTTACTTAACCTCAACGAGGGGACAAAATACCAAATAGATATAAGGACGAGTAGAAAGCCCTCCTTTGGCTGTAGGGTAATTATTTGGAGGAGGAATCTTCCTGTGAATAATACGAAGGATCCGCTGCAATCCGACACACGTTTTGGAAAACCAGTTCAAGTGGGTTTTTCGAATTTTTCTGACTATAGACGGAAACCCCAGACCTTCTGTTGTTCGAAACTTTTTCAAAGAAAGTTGCTTATAATCCCACAAATTACAAATCAGACTCCTGATAATGCTGCTTATGTGTCAGCACTTACCGCATCGGAGTAAATGTATGAGTGGCAGCTAATAGAATTAGTTTTGGTTAAGTCCCACTAGTTTTAGCATCCCCATCTCTAGAGGAATCGCTGGCAATGCCAAATGCCATGGTATGCCTTGCAAAGTTGGCAGAAAATTGCTTAGTTGGTGGTTCAGATTTAAGGCCCTAACCTTCAGAAACTCAGATGGTAGTATGTGCTGGTTCAAAACTGCAATTGGATCCCGATATTCTTGAAGGAGGTGAATCAAGCCTCGATAAAGGAAGCTCAGACCTTCCAGTCTGAGCGATGTTTGGATGTAACTAACTTGGTCTTCCATTTCCTTTGTGCTTGAGGAGAAAGCTTGTGAAATAAAAATGTGTAATTCGTCACTGCGGTCAGTATCCAACTCGAAGGACCACTGTTTCACCCTTCAGGTTAAGGGAGATGATGGATTACCGCAAGTCGGTTCAAACGACCAAATGTTTGTGTAGAGTGAAACTATATATACACAAATATGATCAGATAATATACAGATTTGTGTTCCGATTAATATGCGAAAATAAGCACATGCATATGCAAACACTCTTTTATTTAAAAAAAAAGAAATAAAGTATACGCATGCGTACACTCATGGATACACACGTGTATACAGATCTATAAAAGAAGTATATATATCTATATATACATGTTAATAGTACCAGATATACATGTATATATCTGTATGTATTGAAACTAGTTTAAGATAGTAGTAGTTATTTTTAAATAGTATGTAAGTTGGTGTATAAGTTTTAATTACAAAATATTCAGTCATTAAGTTTTTCTTTTAAAATTTTCTTAATCTCAATTTCGGAAAATATTATTTATAATTGATTTACACGTTGCTTAAGTCGAAAGACATACAGTGAGGTTAAGTTTAGTTTAGTGTGTCCGCCGAGGGCCAGTAAGTTAGAAATAGCAGTAGCAATGTTCGTCCAACTACTTTTCAGCATTTTTGTCTAGAAATTAAGTTTATCATGAATTTAAAAAAAAAATTAATTAAAAAAAAAATGCAAACACTCTTTCAAGTATCAAATTACAAACGTACACTAAACCCACAATCCCTTCTGTGCTGGGACGGGACATGTTGTGAGAGAGAGACTGGAATTGCGGAGCTTGAGATGATCTTGCCGGGTATGCGGCTTGGGGTGATGGTACGAGCTAAGTAATAGGGTTGCTGGTATTGATTGACTTATACAGTCCTTATCTATTTTGTATATTTTTTGAATCCCTACAAGTAACAGTCATGCTTGCAAGAGGTATGCACTTTTATAAGCAAAATATTTCATAACACAGTCCTTAAATGGAGGTTTTTTCCATGGTTTTCCTCCGAGATTGCTTTGATTTACTCTGCAGCATATCCTTACTTATAAAAAAGTGTATTTTCAACAGTAAGGTTTTCTTTATAACCGTATTTCTGCGCAAGCTAGAGCAAATTATATCATGATTGTTAAAACATTGTTACACTATGCAAAAAATAAATAAATATCTATATATCTATCTACAGTCTACGATGAGTAACCTTAACACTCGAACCTAAGCCATGTTCGGAGAGTCTACTGATTTTCTCCTGAAAGAGAGTAATACAATAAAACAAAGTAATTGTGGATTTTTAAAAAACAATAAAAGATTTTTTTTATTTTGTTATATAAATATGAAAATAAAACAAGTTTTTGTACACGTTAATATTGTCAAACACTAAGTGTCCACAAATGATTTCATTCTGAAATTAAAAAAAAAACAGAAAACAAATAAATAAATGCATATTAGAATTTAAATATTTACTGCAAAGAGAGAAATTAATTTCATATGCATGTCGTAGAGGAATAAGTATGTAGAATGATGTGAGTAGTAGTGCATACGAATTAAGAATAATAAACATTGCGGATCTATAATACTCTTTGTTTTATATTTAAGAGCATGTAATGAGAGTGGGGCTGAGAACATGCTTCTCTGTCGAGTAGGTTTCGTTATGAAGTGGTGTTCTGCGATAAACATCGCAAAGAAGAAATGAGAAGAAAATAAGGATTGATGCGTTAAAGTGGACCGTGGCAGGCAGTTTTAGTGAAATCTAAGGACCAGGTGCAAAGGATATTCGTCTAGCTTCCGTTATTCGGCTCAACAACTCATTTTCTTATCCGGCCGGATGACGGAGAGAGAACCAGTATTCCGCAAAAACCGCATAGGTCAAATAAATGATGTTTTATTAAAAATGTTTAATTAAGCTACAAAATTAGTATTTTTTTTTAGTCTAGGGATCGCAACAATTTTTTGTATTAAAGGAATTTTAAAAAAATGAGAAAAAAATGTCTGAGCTCTCGCTGTACTTATTCTGCTCATAACAGAATACGCCCAAGAATGTACCGAATATCCGGTATCCGGTATTTGGTCAAATCACTATTCCTTACATCTCTAATTTGTAGTTCCAATGGAAAGTTCCTTATTAATAAAATATCATTTCCCAAAATTAAGCGCCATATCCGAAATAAATCTTAAATTTATTTTATAAGAATATTCCAAGAAACTCCTAACATGAAACATCACTCAAAATCTGATCTGCCCAATCTTGTGGGTAGGAATACGGACTAAGAAGAAACATGGATCGCAGGCCAGTTAAATGAGAAAGTAAAGAGTCGGGGCTGAAGCCCTACATATGGATTTCCCTACATATGGACTCGAGGGCTATGATCAGACTGAAAATCATACCATTTCCATTTTGGTGCAATCATTCAAAGCACTTAGTTCTTCTTCACAGTCAAGATCAATAAAAATACCCTCCAAAAGTTTTTGATTTAAGTAACAAATTTCAGCACATAGTTATAATTTGTTTGTCAAGATAATCTTCATTTAAAAATAACATTTTTAAATTTTGCATTAATCAATCTTTAAGTGCCACAGTGCCAGAATGGCCACATCGGCAACGCTTCCCATGGACATTTTCAAGGTGCTTGTGCTGGAAAATATATTGCTCAGCACTCAATCTTTGCTGGATTTTATGTATTTGTACGGCAGATGTATACATTTCATACGCGCAGAAATAAATTCTGGCCGTGTCACTCATATGATTTCATATAAACAGAGAACTGAGTTTATTATATTGAGACGATGGACATTTGCTAATTTGACACATTTGTTTCCAAAACACCACGTTCTCTAAGTGATAACTCTCAGTATCGCTTTACACAGCAGATTTTTGCTGCGCGACTAAGGATCATCTACCGAAATCTGTTCTATTCCTGCTGTGACATTTGTGACGCGCATTGAAAATCTAGACCTACAAGAAATTAAGAAGGGGGCGCCAAACGTAGTGCGTGTACAGGTCGCTCATGGGCAGGCCCTGCCGAGAGTGATCGGAAAAAACCAATCAAACACACGAACTTTTGTGTTACACGATATCGACATCGTCGCAAGTTCCCTATGTGCGATGGTAGACGTTTTTACCCCGATTGAAAAACAGAGAAAAATGAGGATATGTTGTTGAGCCGGAATCGCTTCGCCACACACTGTCTGGGACAAAGCATTACGGCCGACGATTTCTAGTTTATCTACCTCGGGACAAACAATCCACATACGACATCTTGCGAAAGCTCGAAGAAGAATTTCCTTGGCAATCAGTGCTATTTCGACTTATAAACACCGACTCGAAGGGCCAAAGTCGTACTGTACTCTAAACTCCTGGAATACGCAGTTGAACGACGATAAGCATGCAGGGCTGATTCATGGGGACTTCGAAAGAATAGTGCAGCCTCGAATATATGGTCCTGACAGTCTGCGGTGAAAGTGGATAGAGGAGAAGACACAACCGCTAACTCTACGAACTGTATCAAAATGTCTGTAGCTCGGTCATATCGAGACCCGTGGCCACCAGTGATTCAGCTAAGAGAGTCTTCCTGTTCGAGCCTCCAGGTTCGAGAAAGAAGATGAAGACGTTCGGGGTAAATCATTAAGCCCTCGTGGACGTCAGATTAGTCCAGCTGACCAAATGCAGCGTGCCCATGACTTTCAAGATTAGAAGGCATCTCAGGCTAAGTTCCACTATGGCTCAGAGGTCTGAGAAGTGGCAAGTAAACTCACATGAACCACACAATTTCTGATTGAAATTCCTCTTCTGACTAAGATGTGGTACGTATCTCGTATTTGAGATGCCCGTGTGAATATTCTTCCTCAGATCGCAAAGCGGATTCCGTCACGTAGGAAGGGTAATTGCAGCAAGAAGTATGCACTTGCTGCATCTAGTGGTCTGCGGTGAGAAATGCACAATGGAATTCGTTGATGCTGCCTTGTTAATGACCTTGGATTCAAATTGCATAGTTCTTGGGAGACACGTTCTTCATCGAAGCGAAGGGAAGCGAAAAAGCAAATGCAACTGCGAAGAGGCATTCATTCAGCCAGGCGTCAATGTGGATTGGAATGCTCTTACGAGACCCATTGGTGACTAAGTGTCGTTCAAATTTCGCAACTAATTTCCATCAATCATATCCCGTGTCTTTTCTTCCGAATCGAAGCAATCGCTAAGAACAGCAATTACTCATGATATGACTCCACAAAGCAGATAAACTCAAACACAAGTGAGAACAGTCGGCTCTGTTAACAGCGCTGCTGTCTGAAGTGGGTACACGTCGTGTCGCCTACCAGGCCACAACCTCTTAGAATTTATAATTGAAATCCAATTCCACCTGTCATGCCTCGCATTACGTTTAAATCAAGCCACAACCACCATCCCACGTGCAAGCCGTTCGGATACCAGAATCCGCACTGCAACGAGATACGAATTTAGGAAATCCAAATAAATTTCGCGACAGATTTCAGCCGTACGATTGTGCAAACCACTTCAAGGCCTTCGTGCAGTCACCGTTGCATCGGATCTCAGCAATCCGCTGAGAGGGTATTTCTGGGCGTCAACCGACCCACGCGAAAAATGCCAGAAGTCGGATTGAGATTTGTATTTGCTGCCCGCAGTCGCTTGGGCTCACGCTCAAGTGGGCGAGTTGAAGTAAATGTTTTCATAATGTCACATAATGATGCTAATTGAACAATATTACGAAGGATGATTTATGGGGATTTGCTTTGAAAGGAGGTGCGTGGTATATCCACTCAGATTTATGATGCCAATCGGACGGGATTTATTTCACCGGTCCGATTACAATCTGAAATCGAATTTGGGTAAATGGCGGTACGGCTGTCAGTTTTGTTTAAAGTCACGAGGAGGCACGGATGCAATGTTGTTCATAGCTGACTTTTTGACAGAATTTTAATGAAGGAAATCTCTCCTGTTTCACTGACAATGCTCTGAGAGTACGGATGTGTTGCCATGTTTGTTTTTTTTTTTTTTGTGTTGGCACGATTTTTTCATTCTTCTTCATCACTCGAGGAAACTTTCCATCAGTGCAGCGTGACAGACGGAAGTATTTAATGTCGAAGTGGCACGGTAGACTAAAGCTGACACAGAGGGCCATTGCTAGAACTGGTTTCCGCAGCGTTCATTCAGAAGATCTGAACTGTGTCATAAATCTCTTCCTTTAGTGCCACCATATCGGACTCCAAGTTATGCCCGAAAACAAGTGTGATTAGGGCATTCCGCGCCTCCCTCTCCACAGCGTTTGTAACCACACTCACCGGCAAACGCGACCAGGGTTTGAAATCCAATCCTATTTGAAGCAACACCGACTAGCATATATCCATCACCCAGACGATCCTACACCGGCCGAGTTAAATGATGGCCTAGCACTGCTTAAATCCTAAGTACCGCCACTTTAGATCCGTGAAGATCGTAAACAACGGCTATCATTACTATAAATCAGAATGCATCGCTCGGTGTAATTACTTGCAGGTGCAGACACGATCTAGGTTCTACTTCCCCTCCTCCTCGTCCAGACGAAATTCTATCCAAAAAAAAAATCAGAAAAGGTTAAAAAGTTGGAAAACAAAGTTGTATCTGGTCTGCATTTTATCACCTCTTCCCGGTCAATGAAGAAGCACGCTCCGCAACTACCGAACGAGATCGTTATTCACACCGCAACACCAGCGAAGACCCGCATCTAAGTGGCCTCCGTCATCACGATCTTCAATTTCTGGGAAACATAAAAACAAAACAAAAAATGCACATCGAAGCCAACCAAACGGGGGAAAATGTTCTGCGAGCGACGAATTGTGAGAAACGAGTGTAGGATATGCGTTCCCTAGGATTTATGTTGCACGGAGGAGCCGATCGACAAGAGGCACAAGTGGTTGTGCCTACGCGTCCTCGATCCCTGGCTGCATGATGTCCCTGGGCTTGGGTCCATTTATTGACGTCTCGGTAGAAAGTGAAGACAGCAGGGAGCAGCAATGCGGCCGGGATATCGTGAAAATCATGTCCCACCGTCCTACATTGAAAGTGCATACGTCGTCAATTGGCGAGGAACTTGTTTCTTTTCCGAGGAGATCTGCATACAAGTGAAGGGAAGCCAGCAGATAAGGCACACGATTGAATTATTCGACAGCCAGTGGGTTGAGCAACATTTTCCAGAAGCATTTTCTGGATCAGTTAATAGACCAACCTCGGATGATACACGCCTTAGATGATGAAATGAGTGGTTGTCTTCTTCGTTCAGAAATGTATTTCCTAATCGTTAGACGATGGAGATGCGTGTTGTTCAAATTCGTGTTGGGGAGTAGAATATGACGTATTCTGATGAGTTTTTCAAACCGAGATAACTACGACAAGTGTGATGAAGTGATACAGTCTACAGGGCACATGCATATGAGCACATAATGTATGTCTGTTCAGGTGGCATACAGAAGTCGCAATTATGCCAGCATATGTCCATTGTGTTACCGGATCCAGTCGATGGTTCTTCGTAAAGCAGTTGGTGTTTTTCGCAAAGCAATGAAAGTGGCTGACATCAAGACTAAAGAGGTGCGTAAGCCACTAAATGACTTCGAGAGGAGATGGAGAATAGTTTCTTCCTCTTTCCCATCTTTGTAATTTCTGCCAATGTCATTCTAAGTCAAAAGCACATTCTGAGTGCGTGTGTTCTTAGTGATAACGTGTACTCATTCACGCAGTGTTCGGCAAATCTATTTGGCTTTGCTAGAAAGACAGAGCGCCATCGTGCATCACTGACTTATCAATGAGCCCTCGTCTTTGAGTAGTTGAGTGGGAAGCGGGAGCAGTAATTGTTTAAATTGGAAGGGAGCAGTATATGATTCGGCACGGCCGCCTCACTAGTCTGCAGTAACGGCTGTTGATTGAAAAGTGAATGCTGAAGAGTTTCTTGGCAGAAGAGTTTCTGAAGCAGATTAGAATGTAAGCAAATATGTTCAAGTTAATTGATGCAATTTATTCTGCAGCTGTGTTATATCTGTGTTTAGATGGGACTCCAGCTCAGAGTCTATGCTGGAACCACGGGAAATCAGGAGCCCTTGAAACTTTGTGCAATTACAGCCTGATCGGATAACGTTGCTCCTCTAGTGGAAGCGTCGTGGTGACTGTGGTTTGAATCTAAAGTCGCCAATAAATGAAGACTAAACCAACACGGCTAGAAAGATGCTTCTCAAATTGGCCGTTCAGAGTCGGCATAAAATTGTAGCTCCCTTCCACTCGTGAAAGAACAATAGCGCGCGCAACACGAGTGGTTGCTGAGAAGCTATGCACTGACCATCTACGGGCTTTACCGGCACCCATATTATAATTTTGTATTTGAGAATCCTACATAAAGAAGTTGGCTCAGCGACTGGGCTCAAAACCTAAATGGACCTAGTGTTATAAGTCAAATGCAGAAGAAGAAGGAACAATGTTATCCGTACACAAAATGGATACAGAATGATTATAGCAAGTAGAAAATTAATGTATGAGAATGTAAACAAAAAGTAATGGGCCTGGGATGGAGTCTTGTGGAACTCCAACCTTTTTACGTTTTGTTTTTGGACAAGGCTTTAAATAATTTTGATGGGATAATTTGTTAACTACAAACCAGAATTTCGATAAAAAAACAAGTGTGGAACGATGCGCGTTGAAAGGGCAAGGCGTGTGAAAACGTTGACAGCTGAATGGTAAAGGTGACAATTGTGACTTGTGTGGCACGCATCATAATTTGAAGCATTCGAAAAAAGTTTAAAATAATGTATTGCACAGCATGTTCGGACAAATTTAAAGAAATTCAACACCAAAGATTTCTGTTGGTTATTGTAAATGCTAATGCCACCTATCTTGGGCTAATATTCAACAAAAAGATCAGGAATACATGAAATCACGCGGTCAGTATTTCCATTGTGACAAGTGAAATGTATTAAGAACTCGCTTACTGCGTTAACCTGACACGACACAACCTACACACAATGAAGCTGAATTAAAAAATAAAGGTTAACTTAATGAAAATGGTGAAAATAAGGGACATTGTGAGTTTTCTATTGATAAAGCAGGGTTGTCATGGCTGTCTAATAGGGCCCATATTCGACACAGAGACGTCGCTGGAAACCTTAAGTTTGTGGAATCACCAATCCGCAACACACGCTGCAGACAGTCTACACAGACATTAGTTTGTATCGTTTCCTCGTGGTCGTCAGGTCGGAAAAACAGTCAACGCTACTTATACCGCCATAATCTTTGCTTTGAAGGAATGTTACAACTTTTTCCAAAAATTGTCAAAAACTCGATCCAAAATTGTCTTTACGATGATAGTATAAAGACACTATAAATTTATAAAAATAAAAAAGGAAATGCTTAATCGTTCACAATTTCCCTCTTTGACCCTACAACAAATAATAATATTAATACAAACAAAAATACAACCGTCGAAAAATAAAAATTGGAAAAATCATTGCTATCTGGTCACCAAAGACTTCACACATGTTACAAATGATCTTGACTATTGTTAAAACAATGGGCCATGTTTTTAATATTTAATAACAGTGTGGTCCAGTATAATGAATGTTCGAGAGAACGGACACTTTTTTCAAATACATTAGTCAGTGGCGTACCGAGGCAGTGGCAAGGGGGGCACATTGCAAGGGGCGGCAATTTGGCGCGGTTAAAATTGTTTGTTTTATAGAAAATTTACGAAACGAATTCTTACTGCTTCACAGTAAGTAATCGGACATTGAATATCTGACGTTCCTTGTCTTACTTAACAACAACACCCAATGAACGCTGCTCGCTAATATGCAAGTACATTTTATGAACATGATAAGCAACAACAATTATACATAGGCGTTCCTTCTCTGACATTCTTTTCTTGGTAACAAAATAATTGCTTTTTTGCAGGTATGCTCTTTTGGATTAGTTCGTGTTACTTTTTGATTTGTGCTAGATATAGAATAACTGTACTGCTTAGTTCAAGACAGAATATTTTTGTTGAGTTCTCGTACTACTTAAGAATCTGAATTGTCTACAGTGAAAAGGCTAGACTTTCAGAAATAGGAAGATGTAGATATTTTAAGATCGACCCTTCGTATTTTTTTTAATACTTTCTTCGTGAGCTCTTTTCTTACCTCGGTACAAATTCACAGTTTCTTCTATTCTTTATAAGCAATTGGTTGCAATTTGATTTAACAGTGAAATGTCTTTACGTCGACATTGTGTGGACAATTTTAGCAAAAAAGATAAACACAATCTGTTAGAAATCCGCTAGTTAACTGGCATAGTGGTGAAAACACTGCTAGTGTTTCATTTTCATCATCTTCTGACACACATGCTCCTCTAAGGGGGTCGCTCCAGGCAACTCGATCCTCCGCCATCGACTCCAACTCGTCAGGAGTTATGCCCAAGCGTGACCAGGCGAGGTTTTGCACTTGGTCCAACCACCTTGTCCTGGGTCTGGCAAGCGGTCGCCTTCCTGATGAGATCGCATTCAACGAGGCAGTCGTGATGATACACAATTTCGTACGCAAAATAATCTAATTCAGGCAATTTTGAAATTGAAAAATTACTAAATTTCGACTAGTGGGAACATACTATAATACTCCAAATGTGTCACCTTCAGTTTCACGTCCTTTTATTGGAAATACAAGCTCTGCTGCACCTGAACAGATATAAATGATTTATGTTGTCTTTCTAGAACACCCCTCACTTTCTAGGCCTCCCCCACAACGACTTCTGCAGAAGCTGCAGAGACGAGGATGAGGATGAAACCATCGTACACTGGCTATGGAACTGCAATGCTCTCTCATCCCGTAGATTTAGACTTCTGGGAGCCTATTGCTTTGATAGCCTGGCTGAACTGAGCAGCATAAGAGTGAGTCATCTGCTTCGCTTTATTAAAAGCACTAACAATAGCGGAATAGGTATTCCTAGAACCGCATGGTAGCACAGTGGACCTGTTGTGGTCTTCAACCTATCCTAACTTACATATGCGTAGGTGTATATTAAAACCGTATACAAACGATTTTTTTAGTTTGTGAACCAATTACCAGGGGCAGCATAAATTGGGTCTGCCCCCGACGTCCCCGACCCACGCTACGCCACTAGCATCGTGGCTCGTACAAAAAAAAAAGGAGTTCATACTCGATATAACGAATGTAACGAAAATTGCACATTTGCATTGAAGTGAAAGTTATCGGTTGCGTTCTAGGTTGTGCCAGGAGTTCGTTAAGCTAGGTAAAAGCCAAGAGACCGAAAGAACGAATGTATGTCCCCCTGAATTGCTCCAAAGAACCGCAAAGGTTGAACAAAGTCATGCACAAAGTCATGAAAGTTCTTAGAAAAAATAACATACAGTAAAATACGAACGATTGAAAAATGTGAACTACGAATGAAATTCAAGATATGGACTAATGGAAAACGTTAAGTACGAAAGAATGATCACAGACACATCGTGAGTCTTTTACGAACAATAAAATGTTTATGAGAAAGTAAGAAGATCGTAACTCTTTCGATGCTAGGCATAAATGTGAAATGGAACATAAACACCGATTTGACATATTTGACAGATCTGCTACAGGCTGGAAACTTTTATGCAAGGTGACAAATATCTTAATGTTATGACTAGAAAAAGTATTGGTAAATTTATTTAACGTTTCGTATACGGAACATTTGCTCGATATAACGAATTTTTCGATTTAACGAACATACCTGGACAGTGTGTCATGTACACAGTATATCAGTATTTAACCACTGTTTTAATACAATTTCATACCTGTTCATACCTGTTCCATGCGATAAACACGTCATTCGAATTACGACCAGTCGAATAGTAATCATATTTCAAATGAAATAAATTACAGTCACTCAGAATATGTAAGAAGTGTGTTCTCTTATTGCAACAACTAGTAAAATATGTTCAAACCAACCTCTTAACGTTTCGTTGTCGTTAAATGTCAATCCGGGGAGTGTCGAAGAATTTCAGCGATATCGACAGTGTGCTCTGTTTCAAGATTCGTTTGCAAGTCAATCCCTTGTTCCACAAGCTAAATTGGCTCTCTTAAAAGTTCAAGTCATTAAAAAGAGTACGAATTAAGGCCACATCGGAATTATTCGACTATCAAGATTCCGCGAATAACATTTGGCAACTCCTTAACGATCAAGTGTAAGTACACATTGACAGCTTTCGTTTCCTAGTATACATTCATTTACCCACCTTCAGCATTCACCCACCTTCATTCAAATTCCCACATTCGAAGTGCTTCTACAACCAACCTCCGGCGTAAGAGTACTAGTTTGAATCGATAGATAATTTTCGCCACTCAACGCCACACCACTGCACGGCCACTTTCTTTCTCCAGAAGGGATGCCTAGTCGCCTCAGATCCACCTCTGTTGTACATGCAGTCTCACTCTTCCGGGAAATCATTTATCAAAGCCCGATTAGATAATTCCCACCAGTCAAGCATATGTAAATTTGCAGCAACGACATGTTCTTCTCCCAGAATCGATAACCGTCATAATGACTTCCCGTGTCTGCTGCCGAGACAAAGAACACTTGCGAAAGGAGAAACTCAAAGTCCACGACGCACGTTTCTTGCTCTTTCCCTTGCAACCCACGACTGTTTTCGATTTTTTGCATCCAAAAATAAAACAGAAAATCGGAAGATATATTAGTGTCTCCTTTAATCAAGAATTGGGTGTAGGTTGGATACAGTTTCACTTATTCGACTTATCTGCCCAGCCACACACAGCAACAAGCACCCATCCTCCGCTCGGGTGCTCGTGACATTCTGGTCATCAGGTGACTGTGAAAACAACATGATTAGCATACGTTACCCACAAAAGCGGCCGATTGCCGGTGAAGCAAACTGACCAAAGGCTTGATTTATTGTATCAATTACGGAACAGCGAACAAAGCAAATCAGGGATTCACTCTTTATCGTTGCTGTCAGAGCAATTAAGGCTATCTCATTCCGGACTGCTCTGAATTTGCATATTTGATGGAAACTAAAAAGATTGCCGATGCTAGAGTACTTCATTCACAAATCAATCTTAGACTGGGTGACATCCAGCTGCACGTGTGCATAATTAAACTGACTCACTAATGGCAAGTGCCGGCGAGATAACGAGAGCGGGAGCTCGCTCTGAAGGTGTTTCACTTCCAACCAGCTAGACAGTTTGTCACTGGAGGGCACTGTCACATTCCTTAGCTGCGGCAGTGCAGGTGTGATTTGCGATTGAGAGTAGCTATGATAGCGCTATCGTCGACAGATACGAACGCTATTTAGTCACAGATTGTTACATAATTTCGTGTTTAACGATGTCGGCGAATAGCTGCTGACTTATTAAATTCTCAGAGCTGATATTTATCGCATGTCAGTTGACTTTTAACAAATGCTGGAATGATTAGCGTCAGGAAAGTATATTCTTTTATGATTTATGTGTGTTGGTCGGGGAGCTCTCGATCTGTATCGTACTGCCGGAGTTCAATGAGGTTTGTAACAAAATCCTCTCAAATTTTTCACACGAATATTGCATCAAACTGACTTAATATCAGTTCCAATTAACGACGTGTACAGTAACGACATAACGAGGAACGAGGCGATATTGGGTAGGTTGGTAGGTGTATGGTTGCCGGCCTTGCTTATCCTTAGACCAACAAGATGAGTCCATTGTGGCCTTAATAGACGAATATACTACGATGGTACTGGTAAGTCATTATCATTCCGTCATTGATTGCCTCAAAGTGATGTCCGATGGGAGAAAATTGAGTGATATAGCATGGGCGACATGTCTTCTTCAAACGACCATAGATTTGCAAAAAATGTGTTCTGGAAAACCATTCGCCGACTCAGAGGAAGGAAATTAAACATCATCGAAGGCCTAAAATCGAAAGATGGTGTCCAATGAGATGGACATCTTATGCAGATGGAGTGAGTATTTTTCGGAGCTTTCCCGAACAGGGTACTGACGAGTCTTGTGTGGGGCGGAGAATAGTCCAACGGTGGAGGCCTGACCTGGCCTGACCACTTTTCAGAAAGGGGGACGATTGCACAAACTACAGGGGCATATCTCTTTTAAGTCTCCCGGGGAAAGTCTACGCTAAGGTGTTGGAAGCGTGTTCTAGAGCTATGGTCGGGCCCAGTATGGGGGATGAACATTCCAGCTTTCGTCCCGGTAGAAGTACCTACCAGCTTTTCACTCTTAGAATCATACTTGAGAAGGCTTCGGAGTATTGTTTTGTAGATTTGGAAAAGCCATACACTCTCTAGTGTTCTGCAGGAGTGTGGGATTGAAGGTCCTCTTCTGAGGGCTATGCAGTCTCTATACACAAACTGTAGCAGCTGTGTTCGGGTTAACGGTGCTAAGTCAACACCTTTCACCGTGGCCGTTGGACTTCGGCAAGGGTGCGTCTTATCACACCTCTCCTTTTCATTGAGTGGACTGGATGTTGCAGCGCAGCCGAGGCGAGGTATGTTTCACATTGAGAGAGTTGAAGGTCAGTCATCTTCCTTTTGCAGATGACTTGGTTATCCTCACATCTTCCCAGACGGAACTCCAGCGTGCACTCGATAGATTTGTGGCCGCATGCTCTGATGCTAGAATGAAGATCATCTCCAGAACGCCTCTTCATTGCGTTGACTCTACAGGTTAGTGAAGTCCCATCGAAGCAGGTGGAGAAGTTCAAGTGTCTCGAGGTCTTTGTCACGAGTGATGGAAGGAGTAATTCTGAGCTTTCCTGTAGGATTGGTCAAGATGGGTCAAGCCGAGCTTGGTGTCAAAGCCAAGTGGCTTCAACTCTCACCGATGGTGATGAAATTTGGGTAATAACCGAAAAAATAAGATGGTGAATACAAGCTGCTGAGATGGGATTTCTTGGGATAGGGTGAGAAACAAGGTAATGCTAGAGGAACTCAACATTGAGGAGCTACTTCTTCGAACGGAGAGGGCTATACCTCGTTGGTTTGGTCACGTGGCACGAATGTCCCTTTCATCACTACTTCCGAGGCGGGCCTTGAATTCAATTCCATCAGGTAAGCGACCGCTTGGTAGATCCAAAACAAGATTTTTGCACCATGCCCAAAAACTCGCCTGGTTACGTTTGGGCGTAACTCCTGATGGGTTAGAGTCGATGGTGTAGGATCGAATTGCCTGGAGATCTCTCGTGCGTGGTTTACCCCCGCGACCCCTTTAGTGGAGCATGCAAGAGCCTTTCTCATGCGGCATGTGTAAATGTGATGCCAACCGACATCGAATCCATGAAGAAATCCAATAAGTGTTGGCGATGTTTAAACCATGTAGCGCTAGCTTGTGCCTCAAGTGCCTTAAATCAGCATCAAAGCCTTCGCAATATAACTGACAACAACACAGTGATTGCTTCGCCGAAGAAATGCCCCAGAGAACGCGAACACAAAATCCATACCCTCGAAAAAAATGTCGATCGCCTTGAACAACTGCTAATCGCCAACTCAGTGGAAATCTACAACGTCCCACTTGAAAACGGCGACACTTCTAACATTGATGTGGCTCTATACATCTTTCGCGACGGCTTGTCAATTCATGTAACAGAGGATGACATTTACCTTTGCTACGCACAAACCGCTACCACCGCCGCACAAAAAATTATCTGCTGGATCAAATGGTAACCAGACGAAGGTGACTAACATACCGCACAGTCAAATTTATCTCTCGTCGTCCTAAGGAAAATGTGATGTCAGCAAAGCGAAAGACGAAACTCACAACAGCAGTTCTTAACACGAAGACGAGTTAAGAGAGAATGTACTTGAATGAGTGCTTGACTTACAAGACACGTCAACTGCTTACCACAACACGCTCTCTGAAGATTGCAACGGAGTGTACTTATGAATGGACGCGAGGAAGAAGGAGGGTGATAACCTAGTAAGAATTTCCTGGGCTGGTGATTTCGATAAAATATGATTTCTTCTCACTCTGTTCGGTTCATAATCCCTAATATGTGTCGATACACAGTCAATGCTTCTAGCTGTGTCAATGTTATTTGTCTACACCTGCCCTTACTGTCTTGAGTGACCGCCCTCTTGAGTGACACAGAGAGTGGCCAACGATCGGGTGAATCAGAGAAGACACGCATTGCCAATCGTCTTTGGCTCGCGAAAGGGTGCAGTCGTTGATTTGCTCATGGCCGAAATTCGCCATTTAACTACCGCCTTTTCAACCGTGTCTAAGCACTTGAATGCAAAACTAATTAAATGATTCCGATCAGAGGCGTTGTAATGCTCTTAGTTGCTACTTGCGTTGCAATACATGCATTCATCCTCTGTCATTGATTCAACATGTTCCTGATCCACAAACCCCACAAGACAGACCTCCCAATTGGACAGGACATAATCGAAGCCATTCATTACCTTCCATTGTTGATATTCTAACGCAGAGGTAGAATACACGAAGTAAGAACAAACATATCAACTCGGGCAACTCTACTTATTCATGACAGACAGCCGACCTTCGCCCTCGCTTCTCGACATGACGACATCGTGCTCAACTCATTTAGCAACCAAGTCTGACCTCTCGAATTCAATTAACACACGTTCCCTCCCTCCGCAAAATGGTTCAGCGCCCACAGAACACCCAAACCGCGGGCGCAATTACAAATCAACAAAACTCCTCAGCCTCAAGTTTCCACTCATTCATGTAATGCCTGCTCCTGTTACACTACTTTTCAGTTCAAACAAACTCGTCTACTTATTGCCTCAAGTTCTAAGGAGCACAAGTCTATATGACCAATTATAGAATCGTGATTGGTGGCGCAGCACTTTGCCACAGCACTAGACCCCCGCAACGAGAAGTCGTTAAAATTTTTGTAACGAATTTAGAGACCACTTACAGTTAGAGACTTAGAGACCGAGCGAACACTTTGCCTTGGCTTGCCAGCAAGTATCTCAGGGCGAGCGACTTTTGGCAGTTCTGCAAGATCAATCCGGCATGTCGTATGGTAGGAGCAGATACAAATGAAAGATAATTTGTTCGCTTCACAATTTTTGCCTGGGTGCTGGCAATTAATTTGTTTATTAATATGTTCGCCGTGGCTTGTGGTGTTCCACTTGGTCATTTTGTACGAGTTCGTGTTGAGTATTTTTTTGATTTGGATTTTACAATCGAGTGCTTGACACTAAGTTAGTGGGACAGCGAGGTGATCGGTGTTAATGAGATTGTTTTTGTTTGTTTTTTGTCGTATTTTGGAGGAAATGTGGGTTTCAAGTGCAATTGTGTTGCTGTGTTAAAGTGTTGCTGACTTTTTTTCCGTGTGAGTACTTTTTTGGGTCCTCGGATAAATGAGCATGGGCTTCGTGAGACTGCACAAATGCGAGAATGAATACACACATTAGATGCCATTTATTCACTCCGTTTTAATATTAAAGTTAATCATGTACCAGGCATCTCCACAGGCGACTCCTAAATACCTACGCAGGCCTAAATATTAGGTGTGGTGAAAAGAAATCTATTATTTTTGCACGAAATTTAAGGCTGTATAAACCATAGCAAAAATGGTCTGATTTGGGTCAAACATGCGCTGTTTTGCTGGATTATTTGTTAACATTTTGATGGTAATGCTGTGTCTTGCTACCAAGCTCTTGTTGAGGCGAAAAGTTCGCCTAGCAAAATCGTTCGCCATGGACAGGAACATGTCGTACTCACTTGCTGATAGGGCCAGGCTATAATGTGGATTTATGAATGATCTACCAACCAATCCGCCGGCGTGTCTGGAAAGTCGCTTTCGCTGTATGTGGTCTGCCGTTGTCCGGATGTCCAAAAAATCCCCTACTACAGGCCTTGCAACTATTTGCGCCGCACAATGGTTCAAAAGCGGAAATAAATACGAAAAATGAAATTTGAAATATGGAGTTGTTGCATTTATAGATACATAACGGGCCTATGTTGTCCCAACATTTTGGCAAGTTATGTCCAGGAATATGCGAGATAAAGGCTTCTAAAGTTACCCTTTCGTTTAGTTTTGAAATGCATTTATTTTCTCGAAGTAACTTGTGGATATGAAAACTGGCATTTTTATAACTGTTTGTTCCGGCCCAATTTCTTAAATAAATACTATGTTATTACTGAATATGAATACCGACGCCCACCGATCCACTTTGGACCGTGGGCCGATATTAATTAGAATTTGAAACATAGTTCCAGTGCCACGATATCTTTTAATGGTTCAACAATGGTGACTGAAGGTAAGGAGGTAATCTTACACCCCTATTCTGGCAAACCTCAGTGATGTCTCATAAGTCGCAACTACCTCACAAAAGCATGGTGTATTACAAATTGTGAGATTTTCGAATTCCGAGCAAGACCTCACAGCTTGTAGGCACCTTAAGAATCAGATATGACGTAATATAGAGATAACCAATTTCTACCTCTCTTTGCTTTAAAATTTTTGACAGCCATTTTTTATACCGTTTTCTAAAACCAAATTGACCAATCAGAGAACGCCATTTACGTTATTTCGTGAATAACCTTAAAAAATGCATAACTGCCTCTGGAATTCGTCGATTGACTAGGGCTCAATCAGCTGTGAAGTTCGCCATCTGTATGGTGATGCTCTCTTGAGGGCATCACAAGGAGGAAATATACTCAACAGCATTTTGCTTTACATACACAAGAAAGAGAGAACGAAAAGCTGAAATGTTTGACATGGAAGGGAATTCACCACACCATGGTAACTATTCGCGTGTGTTTTCTTGTGAGGAATTTCCCAAAATACCACATACGAGGGGCGTTCAATATATTCTCGGTATCGGGGTGAAGCTGTGATTGTATATATAAATTGACTTATTTATCAAGTAATACTATTATTTTAGTGCATTCATGTAAAATTTCATATAAATGTGATTATTAATTCGCGTTTTATCTCTAGTTAAACAGAATGGCACCTGAGACTATGATGGTGAAAATTGAGCATTTATTTAAAATTAACGAAACTATGAAATTTAGCATAAGGCTTGCGCTTCAGTTCTCTAACAGATTTTGGTTCAGGCCCTAAATACACAATCCAGGCATCAGATGATACCAGCACTTGATGGCGTCTTCATTTGTTGGCTAACGAGAACATTTTCTAATTTTGTTCAGTCTCTATTCAGACTTTCCTAAGCCTCATCTAACAATGATCCAACAAACAAAGCAGCTGATTTGGCACGACGTTAAGATTCTGTTTACTATTTGATAAACTATTGTTGCTAGCGGAGATACTATAACAGGCTTTTATAGAAAATAGTATATTTCAATCTCGGATATTTACAGTGAGTTAATGGATTACTTCATTTCGTGTATTAAAGCCGAGTTTATTTTATTTTTAAACGTTTATTAATTTTTTAATTTTACAAACTCCAGATTCTTTAACATCCTTTGCTCTTCGTTTTAAAAACGCCAATGACAGTCCAGTGTGATGTCGGTCGCATTCCATTGTGGTACATTAATGTTTACATCGGTGTACACTAATGTTCTTTTCTTGTAAAAGCTCATTTACACGTGTATTAATGAATTGCTTGGACTTAGGAATTACTGTAATATTCTACTAAATGTCAAAAACATAAAAATGAAGATATAAAGTGAAGTTTAAACAATTATGTTTTCCCTGTTGATCCTCTATTCACAATTGCTCGCTGCTGACAATTGCTAAACTGCGGGGGATGAAGATCCGTTGCTGATAGATTACTTCAATTACCGCATATTATGAGGACATCTTCGGAAAGCCATTATCGTTGACATGGGTATTGCCAGCTTAGTCAGAGTCGCTAATAGTAATGTCAGGAATCTATATTCAAATGCAATACTTGGCATCGCGAAAGATTCAACTGCAATATTTCCAGAGTGAAATCTTCAATATTTTCGTAAGCATAAACTAATTCCCGATCTCTCACAGTCTGAAATCTATTTTTCCCCTTTGCTGACCATTGCGCATGCGAACCGGACATGCATGCAGGATAAATGTTCTTCTATAATATTTCAATTCAATTGTTTGTTTCTCTTCTGTACACAATTCAGATTAACTCAGTTTATATAGATTGATTGTTTCTACTCGAACATTGGCAAACTAAACTCACTGCCTCTAGCAGAGATAATGGAGGGATAGAGATATCCATCTTCTGCCATTTTTGCCCCTACTCCACACCGGAGATGTAGTGGTGTTCCCTTGTATTTTACACGTACTTTTACACAAACCGTGGATCCACCACGCAATCGCGGCCGATTCGCGGATTTTAATGGCTGTTCTCAAGAGCTGACACGTATTCACAGACACGGGACAAAAATCAAGAGAAGTAGAAGATTTCCTTTATCTCTGTCCTTTAGTTTGACGACTGACTGCTGTGTTGTTTGTTTGTCTCGTCCTCTTTTGTCCATGTTCCATCTGTATGTTCGTCTGTGTGCATGCTTATATTTCGGCAGTTAATTTGTGCGTACGTGCTTGGATGTTAACTGTGGTGTGTTCTGTTTGAGCTTCGTTATTGTCATCTTCTTCGCCGTGTATTAATTTCTGTGCGTGGCTTGCTCTATTGTAATCTACCGTCTGCTGGAAAGCAGTTTGTCCTGTCACGTTGTTTGATATCCTGCGTCGTATTTTCTTTGCTCATAATGTACTGTCAGTTTGTCTGGCCTAATCCCACATACATTATATGACATCGCGAACAAAACAAGTTAAAAGCAATTAATTTCATAATAATAACAAATTTTTGACCTTAAGAATTCATATTCAGAATAACACAGACTTCCTCGGCCTCTAGTATAGCATTTGAACAATACAGACACTACAAAGGAAATCGTTTGAAAATGACTAAAAATGCATGGCAATGCATGGTTAAATGCCTTGTTCTCACGAACTGGTTAAAAATTGTTTCTAGCATCGATAGGCAGTACCTTTAGCCTTCAGAAAAAGATAGCCGCCTGTGGGAGACTCTTCGCTCAGCTAACGCATGTTCACCATAAGCTTCCACCAAAATACGATGACTTTCGGCAGTAGTTTTCTTCATATTAAAGTAATGAAAAAGAACTCCCCGCAAAAACACTTTTTCAGGCAAAAAGTTCGACACATTTGCGCGAAAGAAAAATTATTGTTGTTAACACTTCAAATGAATGACATATACTGAAATGACGTACAATGACATTAGCTTTCCAACGCATGTTCCAACGGAATAATACAAGTTACGCCATATCTTAGCAAACCGCACGAATTAAGTTATATACCCAATACATCATTTTCGGAAATATGCTTGCATTAAAAAATATGTCAATTTTTGTAAATTTCGGGCCCCGTGCACACATGCGTTATTGTGACGAGCGGTCCCGCAGCGTCACCGCATTTGCGTCTTACGGTACTAACAAATAAATTGAGTGGTGCACGCACACATGCGACGACGCTGCGACATCGTGCGTCATTCTTGCTGGTAAAAAGACTCACAGGTTTCCACGCTACCGCTGCGTCACCGCAGACGCAGTTGGGTCTTTCCGGACATTGTTCTGGAGCAGTGCACACATGCGCCATTTCACGCGAAAGAAGTACGTCAAACATGGAAGTATTTGATAAAGAATTATTTATAAGTGAGATAAAAAGTTTCCAGAAATATGGAGTGATACTTCCGAGGCATATTTGTAATTGGTGTATAAAACATTCCTTTTGTTAGGAATACCCGTTGACATATCTTTTATGCACAAGATACGCGAAAATTACTCGTTTCTTTTTATAAATGTCCATTCCAACAAACCAAAGGCGAACTGCAGATTGAGTCCAGCGAGAAAAACCCGCATGTGTGCATTGATCATCGCTGCGGGACCGCTCGTCAAAATGACATGTGTGTGCACCGGGCCTCAAAGTCTCAACCTTGAGCTAACAGTACCGTCAAACGGATCATCAAGAGATCAACAAAATGTTAGCATTCTCATATTTGTAGAATCGACTAAGCATATACCATTTGGTTAAAAAAAATTTGTCAAAAAATATATCGGGTATTTATTTCCCATCCGGGACCACTGTCCGACGGTTTATGAATAAGGGCTCAATAATGATTTTGGTGCAAATACCGGCCCCAACAGTATCTTTCCAGTGATGAAGAACACCTCTTCAGAAGTGTTTAGTTCGGTTATCTTTATTGAGACTATAAATCTGAGTATAATTTTGAGTTACGGGTTTTTTTTAAGGCAACCGACTGCAGATATATGTCTTGTTGGGGCAGCTTACAAAAGAATTATATATATTTCTTTAAACAAATTTATAATTACATTTGCCGAAATGTATCTTCTTTCAAAATGAATGTGCTAGCTCCCGGCACATGTTACATAGCTGGCTCTTTTAGGTCTTACTTAAAACTAAAATACATACAAATAAAAAATAAGTTAATGTATGTAACTGAGGAGTTTTATATAGATTTGCAAAGTGACTTAAATCAAGATATAATTCAATATATATATGAAAAAGTAACTAAGGTTCTATACAAACTCCAAACAATGGATTTAAGTTTAAGTTTGATGTCAAAAAGTGTATAATAAAGAAATAAAGAAAAATATTTTTCTTCTATCCCCGGGGAACATTCAATGAAGCCTTTTTATAAAAAGATTTGTTCGAGACTCTAGAATTCGGGACCCATTTTGAAAAGTATTAAATGTAGTAGTGGAGTCCTGTAGCGTCATTTAGATTTCGATCTCATACATTTTTTACAATGGGATTTGGATGGTTTTTTATTTCTGGTTGATCATAGTGTTAAATATAAAGTCTTCGTTGGTGTTGCAGAATCGGTATTGATGTACGCAGCTCAATCTTGGGGACATACGCAATATGAGACTGTAGAATAACTTCTAAGATATTACATCAAACGAACCTTTGGTTTACCAAGAACGACGCCTAACTATATGGTAATAATAGAAACAGGAATATCGCCATTATTCGTCAAGACACTGAAGCTGCATATTGATTATATATTGAAAGTTCTTGAAATGCCTGATGAAAGACTGCCAAAAATTGTCGCTTTGAAAACCATACAAAAAAGAAATCTTTGGTTTAGGAAACTGGAAGAGCTTGCAGGTTACTGTGGGATGCAATTCCATTTCACGACGACTAACCCCAGGTTATTAAAAGTTATGCTCTACGAACTTATCTCCAAAGTAGACGAACAATATAGAAAATATTGTATTAATATAGCTACATCCTCCGTACATCGATCAACATACAGTTGCCTCAGCCATAATTTATGTGAACGAAATTATTTCAATAACAGTAACAGTCAAGAACTCATATCTACCATTTTCAAGATGAGAGGAGAACTCGTTAATTTAAATTATATCCCACATCGTCCCGACTTGCCGATATACTGCAGTCTTTGCAACCTATCAGAGAGAGAAGATATTGTGCATTTTATTGGTAGATGTCCAATCCTTAAGGAATTGCGCAGATTTTATCTAGGCAGTGATATTAAATCTGTATCTGAGGTCAGAGACCTTTTAAATTGCGATTGTGATATAAAACTACTTTTAAACTATTATAAAAAGTCAATCAAATATAGAAAAAATATTATAAACGAAGAGTTTTGAAATTCATAAGCTAAAGCTACATATGTGTATACATGTATATTAACTTGTTATATGTACCTTATAATTATTCGATAACAAACTTATTTCTTTTTTGATTATTATAATAATGTCAATCAGGCAGACGGCAAAAGCCATGCTCGTACGATTTATGTAAGAAAAACAGAACCACAACTTGTAATGATGAATAGGTACAATAAATCTATTTTAGGAGAACACCATCGGGACCAAGCTGTTTGTGGTCGTCGTGGTACTGTGAGTAAGTGCGGCGACTGTTGGTTCGGTTCAATTCACTTCTCCACATCCGTTGAGTCACTGACAATGGGCAAAGTGCATCCTTGTCAGGAGGAAACATTGTTCTTCGAAGTTGACATGAAACTGAGCTAGACTCCAAAGTATTAAATATAATACCCACATATCTCCTAGACAGTTCACTTATATTGTACCAACATTTTCCCTCTCAAAGCATCCATACCATAACAGGCTTCGTTACAGGGCACTGCAGACTCAGAGAGCACCTTAGGAAACTAGGACTATCAGAAGATCTCTGCAGATTCTGCGGAGAATTTAATGAAATTCCAGAACAAGTACTGGGAAGTTGTGAGGCGATAGCGCGCAAAAGACAAAGATATCTGGGCAAGCACCTAATATCAGAGGAAGAATATAAATCACTAGAACCAACTTTAATTCTCAGATTCCTAAAGGAAACTGGGATAATACTATATCTGTACCAGCATATAAACTAATAATCCATACCAGCATTGCTTTCAGCAGAGAGGACTTTGTTCTTAAAATGCGCGCAATAAATTTTCACTTACGCAAACACAAACACCAGCCCAACGAACGTAAGCTAGAGCAGCTGTAAATGTAAGTCCATTGCAAGTTTTATAACCAAGCCTCAGCTCTAAAGCATGCATGCACTTGCTCCCACATTTCCTCTCAGACGAACCAAGTCAACAACAGTCCTAAAGTCGATTTTTATAGTGCAGCGAGTCTCTGAATGGATCGACCATTACTACACAATCTGAATAAGCGGGGATTAAAACTACATAACGTAAACCCCCTCAATTACATCTGCAGCGACCGAGCATTCAATAAATTCCACATAATCAGATTCTTTTGGCGAAATGACTCATTTGCATTTGTGCTGATCCAAGAAGAACTTCCGAAGTCTTTAACCCGGTCGACGTTTGAAATCGCGCATACTTCGCAAATCAATGACTCGCTCGAGAGATATGTTCGCACTAACGCCCATCGCGAGTCTAAGGGGTTAGGACGACGATTTAACGACTTCTCAGATGGGGAGCCGGCTTTGGTCGTTGCGAGATCCAGCTTTAAGTATGCCATTAAGAGAGTTCGCAAATCGATGTGTAATTAAGGTAGCGCGACCGCTGTGATCTGTGGCCGCAATGGTTCCTCCTCTTGTGAACTGTAATCGATTTCTTTTTCGGGATTTTATTACAGCCAGCCTGGGGGCAGTAGTAAATTGGTAAAAGCGACTCTTCGTGAGCGCTTTAGAGTGGGATGGCTTCGATTGGTTTCGAGGGGATTGGTCGCGGCCGCACCTTGTTTTGCTGATTTTTTTTTAGATTTTTTTGTTGTAACCCAGATGGTTAAGCAGGTTTTTTTTCGTTCGTAGAGTACGGTGAATCAGAGAGGCTAAAGCTGCACCTTCGACTAGAAGATTGTTCGACAGGGCACAACTGTGAATGCCTATTTAATCAATTGACTCGGTAACGACACGTCCGCATGAGCAGATCTTACAGTCAGAGTATGACAGCGTTGTTATTGAGTAAGCTAAATGAAGTGGTGTCAGAATCCCTGACTGTAGTGTGTGCTATCTATTCGCTTACATTAATTATTTTTCATTTAATGCCGACGATCGAACTTTGAATATATTAATCATCGGCTGCAGTTTGCGACACCTAAGCGGGAGATAGAAACTCAGGAAATCATGTCGAAGTGGGATCTTACAAGACGCAATTTTGTGTGCGGTCGATAACTGATGATTGTTAAAAAGTGCCATCGGTTGGTTGACTATAAATCGTAAGGAATGCTTGGAGTGGAAAATAATTTAAGTGGTATACGAATATGGTACAAAAGAACAACTACCCACAGTCTGCTTAAAATGGTATCTTTGCGAGCCAATGTAACTGCGCCAGTCTCAACTGCACAAAGGAATGAACGCTTTTGCTAGCAAAATGTGCCCACTGCGTGAGATATGAAATACAAGGTCAGCGGCTGCTTCTATTTCAATTTTCACTTTATCAAATACGCACGCATGCGTAAGCCCTTGCGACTAAAGGCGATCAATGGTCATTGGACTATTCAGTCTTTCCCTTATTCAGATGATATTGCCATTGAAGTATCTGAAAAATATATATCCCCGATCAGGGATATTAAGCAATCTGCTCTCTCCAAGCTAGTAAAATGGACTAGAGAAAGTGGCCTAGGCATTAATTCACAATAAACGGGACTAGTCGTCTTTACTAGGACCTACAAAATCTTAGGGAGGGTCGATCCCACACTATGCGGGACCCCCTTAGTGCAAAATCACTGAGCTAAATTCTTTGGTGTTATATTATGACACGAAACTAAGTTGGAAGTTAAATATCCAAGAACGACTCAAGACGGCCTCAATGGCCCTTTACTGCTGCAAAAGGTCCATTGGGTGCAAGCGGTGACTACAGCAACGAAGGGTTCACTGGCTGGACCCATACTGTTGCATGGCGTCGCAATTTGGTGGACCGCACTCGAAAAGAAAATAAAAGTCACACCACTCGCTAGAGTTAAGAGGGCGGAGTGCGTAGGCATTAGCGGGGCATTAAAGACTACCTCCTCCGAAGCCCTAAACGTACTCCTTAACGTGCCATCAATGGAACTATTTGGCAGACAGACAGCAGCTAGTACGGTGATCAGATTTAGAGAGCTGAATAGCTGGAAAGAACTTCGGTCTGGACATTCAATGATCCTACGGAGGTATAGCTCTATACCCATAGTTGCGGACCTCACGTCATCTAAACTCCTCCTCGAGAAAAATGCCACCCAGATCTTACTGGGAGTCTAACCCCCAGTCTGGCTGGTCCACTGAGAATCTTCACAGATGGATCGAGGATGGATCTATGCCAAGGATCTGAACATCCAGCTTTGTCCATGTCTACCAAATCACTGTAGCGTCTTTCAGGCGGAAACTATAGCGATTGAGGGAGCTCTGTCATGGCTAAAAACCAATGTAATATCAAGCACAGATATCGTCATCTGTTCCGATAGCCAGGCGGCGATGAAATCTCTGGACTCTGTCACTTTCAACTCCAAGACATCCCCCAATTGCCGCCTATCTCTTAACTAGATGTCCAAGAATTTTGCCATCCATCTTATGTGGGTGCCGGGACCCTGTGACATTCTAGAGAATCGGGAAGCTCCACACTCCACAAGTCCAGTCAGCCGTCTATAGATCCGACGAACAAGGTGGCTACTTCCGGCCCGAGCCTGTGAGACCAAGCAAAAGTGGACGCCCGTGTGAGCGTGAGTTACGGAAATTGAAACCTCAACATTGTCCACACAATTGGAAGCAGACCTATAGGTTGACTTAAGCCCCAAACGAAGAAAAAGACAGCACACAAATTGAATCATCCTAAGTTTCTGCCGTTAAAAAGGAAAAAAAGCCACAATTTTTAGAAAAAAAAACTTGTTAAAAGGAATTTATCCCCGGGAACTTATTTATAATCGATAATCCGCAACATGGTCTAGATCATTCTATAATCTAATGAACTCCCTTCATGGCACTGCTTCATCCTATCCTTTCATCGGATTTTGGCAATGTGATGCCCAACCCAGAGGTTCACGTTTAATGGTTCTGGCGCGGCATCCATCTCTCAGTCAAGTTCATGCCCCAACAGGTGGCAAACTGTTGAAGAATAGATGCCATCACTCAATCCAGTATTGCACTCACAATTTATACGATGATTAAACCAATGAGAATGTGAGCCACAACAGGTGTACCCAAACTGGATATGGGATGATACCGCAATACGTCCTCTCGGTCTCAAGAGTCAGGTGCTACTAACAGACTTCTGAGAACATGGCAAGTTTGATTAGAATCTGCTGTAAGAAATGATGTGCAGCTGCAAAGTAAACCCAACTGGTTAAGCCGGGGAAACGTAAATATTCCCAGACATTTCTGGTCCAACCAGTCTGTGTGCTTAACTCATTTTGGCTAACAAACACCTATCCTCCTGATGACGCACTCACCGTTCGTTTATCTCATCCAGCCAGTAGTCATCCACATAGCAAACTATTCCAAAACAGTCGCAAAAAATGGATAAAGGCCCATCATCACAGGAGCAGCAACATCCCGTGCAGCACCCATCCTCCCGGCATTCGGAGCATAGTGTGGCACAGTTTATGCCACACAGTGTCCTCTCGTAAAATAGCTCAACAAAACAGTTCCAGAGGCAGTTTCGCTCTGACTCGTTTTCATTGTTTTTACGCTGTTCCTCTTCTTTAGACGCGTTATTCACAGATTCTCTGCTCAGTTTCTGTTCCTCTACCACTCTCTCGTTTAATGGCTCTGTTTCACGTTTCACTTGCTCCATCACGAGAATTAACACACGCGTCGTATCAAAACAATTTAAAACAATTATGTACGTTGATTTGTCGAAATGGTGGATGACTCTCTTCACCACACGAATGTTAACAAAACCAACTGACTTATCACTTTGCTGCAACAAGTGTCAACAATGAACTGACAACTGTGTGTGACAGTTCGCTGCGTGCTGTCAGTCAGCCCCATAGTTGCGGATCAGAGCAGTGTTAGAATGAAACGGTCGCGTGTTTTACAACCGACTTAATGAGTGCTTAAGTAGACTATAGGCGAGACGACACAATGTCATGAGATTTTCCCTAAATAAATAGCTCTGGAGAAGGCTCTTGACTGTAGGGACATGATTTTGCAAAATCCGTACAAACGGACAAAGGGAAAATGCTGTACACATGCTTTTGAGATGTGAATTTCGCTTCATTTTTGGTTTATGAGTTTGAGATAGCTTGATATTTTTTGCTTTTTTCTTTGAGTCCTATTTGACATCATTTTTCGTTGAGAACGCAAGCACCTTTATGATGTACACTCACTTTTGACGCTGACTGCAGTTCAAACGTGTGAACATGGAGAAGCTTAAGCATTTCAGGGTCCTTTTCGCGAGTGATGGGAGGAGCAATGCTGAACATTCCCGTAGCCAAGCTGCGGCAATTTGGAAACAGCTTGGAAGATCTGTAATCAGGACGGCCGGGCTTGGTATCAAAGCCAAGAGTTTCAACTAAGAATTTGTTCCCACTCTCACCTATGGTAATCCAATTTGGTTTATGACCCGAAGAATAACATCGCTAGCACAAGCTCTCGAGATGAGATTTCTCCTTTCTCTTGTGAGAATTACTCACCGGATTACTGTGCGAAACACAACAGTGGGCGAGGAACTTAGAGTTGAACAGCTGCTTCTTCGAACGGAAAGGCATATGCTTCCTCACAAAGGTTCCCATCATCACGCCTTCCAAGACGTGCCTTCAATGCGATTCCATCAGTAAGTTGACCGCTTGGCAGACCCAGGTCGTCTTGGTTGGACCACGTCCAAATATTCACCTGGTTGCGCTTGGGCGTAACTTCTGACATATTAGAGTCGATGGAGGAGGATCAAGAGGCGTGCAGATCCTACATGGGCGCTTTTTTTGATCAGGCGTGTCGTACGCTGATGACGATGACGACGAAATACGCAAATCAAAATAAAATAAATAGTCTATGCTCCGTTTGTTTCAGAACTGTGTATACATCGCGTTTGCTGGCATTGAAACGGAGGCTGTCAAAATAGGTTTAGCTGTGAACGATAGCAAAACTAAACATATGCTGTCATCGAGAAAGGGTGCACAACATCGATGACTCGGCCAGAACGTGACTGAAGGCAGGTATAACTTCGAGGAAGTGAGTGACATCATCCACCTCGGCACCAATACCGAGATTAAAAGCAGAATAACTTTTGCCAATCGCAGCTTCTTTGACCACAAGAGGCAACTGAGTAATAGAACACTCTCTCGACTAAGTTGACTCTGCATAAGATCTTGATCATCCCCTTCCTGCTCTGGGCGTCTCAGTCTGCGCAGAGGCATGGACTATATTCAAAGCTGATGAAGAGTGTCATGGTATTTTCTAGCGAAAAGTTCTACCCGCGATCTTTGGTCCTGTCTGCGTTGATGGCATTTGGAGAAGAAGGTTCAACGACGAACTGTATGGGCTGTACAGTGACATGAGTCTAGCCAGGCGTCTACGGACTTAATGCCTAAAATGGCCAGGGCATGTAGAGCTTATGGACAAGATCGCTCTCCAGCGCGAAGTGTCTTCGATTTCGAACCTGTCCAATGGCACACGCAAGTGGGGAAGGACTACAACCAACTTCGTGTGCGAAATTTGGCAGGCGGCTGGATGGGCTTGTTAGTTGAGGCCCTGGAACACCCCGGACTGTGGTGTCGTTAGAAGTAGTGCTCCGATTTATTAACGGCGTATAAGTTTTATGAACTTGGAGATGATGTCGTCAGTAAGCTGAGTTTAATCTTGAATGCACATTATATGTAATCTCAGCGGTCCACACAAATGCAAGCCCAAACGACTCACCATTTTTTTTAATACAATTTGCTCGCGGGTTGGTATATAGCCCCAACACTGACCGAAGGTGTAGAGGGAGAAAGGGAGAGGAGGTACCTGTGCACATTGGTTTCAAATATCTGCGGATTGTATTCCGGGGGAAATATTAGGCTGGGAGGAGCATTCCATATTCGTGTCGTGTGGCTGATGAACGAGTCTCTAAATTTAACTGTGCGTCCGAAAGTAGACTTAAGGGTAAACTGATGATTATTCCTGGCTAGACGGCGATTGCGGGTGAATACACGGAGAGGAGGAATGCAGTTGGCAAGCGCACTTGAGCATCGTTTGTTAAAATAGCGATAAAATAGGGATAGAGACGAGACGGTTCGTCGATGTTCGAGCGAGTCTAATGAGAATATTGTTGCCTCCTATAAGTTTTATCGCTGGCTTTTGGATTCCATCGAGTAGGTGCAGGGTGGTCTTGGGGGCACCAGACCAGATATGAGCGTTGTCCTCAAGTTTTGGGTCGGATATACGCCTTATAAATTAAAGAAAAATCAGAAGGGGTGAAGTGTTTCTTGCATCGATTGAGGAACATTTCGCAACATATTTGCCGACGTCAAATATATGATCGTTACAACTATGTGTTGTGTTGGATGGAAAACTTTTCGGTTTCATCGACACAGGTGCCATTCATGGATAATGGCTGATTAACAAGGGTTCACTTGAGTGACAGCTGACAGCATTGAGTCTTTGAAGCATTGAATTCCACTCGATTGTTCTTTCCTCAGCTGTCAAGATCGGAATTTAAAGCGCATAACATAGGCTGCCGTTCAAATTCTACGCCCGAAGGGTGGGGTCGTGAGTCTTGGGACGATTATGAAAAGCTGAGGGTGCTGTCATCAGCGAAGGAATGGATTGGATTAGAAGTAGCAGACAAGAGGACATTTATAAAAATGAGAAAGAGTGTCGGAGACAGAACAGAGCCTTGGGGAACACCAGCATTTGTTGTGTGGATATCAGACTTGAACCCATCCGCAACAACTTGAATTGAACGGTTCGAAAGGTAATTTCTAATCCATTGAAGAAGAGATTCATCGACACCATAGGCACGCATTTTCGACAAAGGGAGCTTGATGCCAAACTCTGTCAAATGCCTTAGAAGCGTCAAGCGCAACGATCTTGCTTTCGCCTGCATTGTGCAAATATTGGTTTCACTTTTCGGTGAGATAAGCTTTCAGATCACCAGTGGACCTGTTGCTGCGCAAACCATTCTGCCGGTCATTAAGAAGCTTCCGCGATTCAAGATATTTCATAAGCTAACGATTTATCAGCGTTTACATGACCTTAGAAAGAAGGGACGTAAGTGCTATAGGTCGGTACGAGGTGGGTGACGAAGATTCCGCCGTTTTTAGCGACGGGCTGGACAAATGCTGTTTTCCATCTGCTTGCAAAGAGACCTAAAGAGTAGGATAGATGAAAAAGCTTACGCATTGAAAGCGGATGACGTATTTTCGTCATTACATGGGGAATTCACAGTGAGATTAATGCTTCATATCATTCAAATCTACTCGGCATTTACTCATTTAAGTGCTCTCCAATTTACCCCGGCAATACCCGTATACAAGTATCGTCAGAAACAAAAAATACTTTTACTTGAATGAAAAAATTGCCGGAGAAGTGAGGAAGAACAAACATGTGCGGAACTTGGTAGTAGACTGAATGTCCATCGAGAATAGAGAAAGAGAAACCATGAGCAAAGAGTGCTGTGCCATGATAAATACAAATATGTTTATGTCAAGATCCTTGTTCTTGACATTCTTTGACCCCACCCACCCACTGATATATTATGTCAAGCATCAATACCCACCATCTGTTCATCTCACGAAGCCCCTCGGAATAGTCAGCCTCTAGTCATCCCCACAGCAGTCACCTCCAAAACAATCGCAGTCATTAGACTGTGCATCATCGCCAGAGCAGCAGTCGCAGCCAAAACACCCGTCATCATTCGATGACGCTCCTTCGCCTCCGTCAGAGCAGCAGTCACTGGAGCAGCAACCGGCCGGGCAGCACCCGTCCCTCCGGCAATCCGCGCACAGTGCAGTGCAGTTAAAGAAAGACAATATCCCATCGAAAAATATTTCAATGCAGTCACAACAGCAGTTCCAGAGACAGCTCCGCTTTGGCTCGTTTCTATTTTCTTCATTCTCCTCTTCTCCCACTACCGCGTTTGATGGTTTTGGTTCACGATTCACTTGCTCCATCGCAAAAAAAAATACGTATAAAATTTGAAAACAATTACGTCATCGATTGTCGGAAGCAAATTTTGCACTTCAAGTGGGCTCATGTATTTCTAGAGCGATGATTCGAATGATACTGTTTGGTAGAAGCCCCTTCACCCCTCCCCAACAAAAATGTAAACAAATTCAACGGAGTACCGGCTTTGTCGCGACAAGTGTCAGCTATAAACTGACAACAGAGCGTGGACAGTGTACACTGTGCTCTCAGGCAATCCAATTGCCGCGGATGGGAACAGTGTTGAATCGAAACGATGTAACTTGCGACTGGTTGGATGAAAGCCAACAGGCTGCTTGTGGATTGACGTGAACCGGTCGAAACGGTTCGTGCTGCTAGCTCCGATACTCTGTTTTGGTTTTGTTTTGCTGCATGCCTGCATGTGCGCATTTCACTTCGGCCATCTAGATGCACTCCGGCGGCGGTGGCGTGGGCAGGTGTGGCTTCAGTCTATTTTTAGAACTTGAAGAGAATTCTAAAGCCTCGTGCTGATAAAGAGACGACATGGACTTTGAAGTCATGAGAACACGAAACTGGTTGCTCTTGATAAGCTTCTGCGAGAGGGCGTAAATGGGGTGGGTAATATTTTTTTTGCTTTAGGAAGTATGGTCTTTAGATTGGAGTACAGATAATTTTGTACAAGATAACTTTGAACTGGATATTTGAGAACACGTTGAGAAGGTGGACATATGAAATTTGGCACAATGCAATGGATATCGGTTGAATCATTTTACAGCTTAATTGAATGGAGCAATCGGCTATTTTTATCTTTAAAAATGTCTAAGCTCAGTCGGTAAGTTGGTGATGCTGGTAAGGGTCTAAATGCACAACCCGAATGGACCTCGGGTGACTTAAGTCAACTTAAGTAATCGAGCAAGTGCAAAGGAATGACAGACTTTGTCCATAATGACATTGTATGTGACATTTCGCTCGGTTTCATTGAGTTTCGTTAAGTTTCGTTCATCTTTGCTAAATGGCGGTTGGTCTCGCAATTGCCGTTAGTGTTCAGACACAATTGGGGACACTTAGGAATTAAACAATGCTTCCGGCTACATTTCTTCGGGTTCTAAGCTCAAGGTTACATTTACTGTAGTCAATCATCGTAGGGCCTTTAGAGTCTTTTTCTACGGCACCTCACCTCACCCGTCAAACCGATTGCCGATTGATTCATGAGCCCGTATAGGACAAGGGCCTAGTCCACTCTACTGGCTGTAGAGGGCCAGGGCCTTGGACACTCTACAGCCCGTTGATGGCCAGGGCCTAGGCCACTCTACAGCCCGCAGAGTGGCCAGGGCCTAGCTTCTCCGCAACCACTCGTGTTGTGTGTGCTATTGTTCTTTCACGAGAGGAAGGGCCTTACAGTTTAGAGAGAGAGAGAGAGAGGGGCCAGGGCCTAGGCCACTTTACAGCCCGTAGAGGGCCAGGGTCTTGGCCACTCTACAGCCCGTTGATGGCCAGGGCCTAGGCCACTCTACAGCCCGCAGAGTGGCCAGGGCCTAGCTTCTCCGCAACCACTCGTGTTGTGTGTGCTATTGTTCTTTCACGAGAGGAAGGGCCTTACAGTTTAGAGAGAGAGAGAGAGGGGCCAGGGCCTAGGCCACTCTATAGCCCGTAGAGGGACAGCGCCTTGGCCAATCTACAGCCCCTTGATGGCCAGGGAGAGACAGAGGGCCAGGGCCTAGCTTCTCCGCAACCACTTGTGTTGTGTGTGCTATTGTTCTTTCACGAGAGGAGGGGGCCTACAGTTTTATGCCGACTTCTAACTGCCAATTTGACACAGTTATACTCTTTGAGCATTGCCAGGGACTCGAAAGAGGTGGGTCCGTGAAAATTATTTTTGGTCGTACAGGCCGGGAATCGAACCCAGTCAGCGAGTTTCAGTTGCGTAGGGAGTCGACGCACATACCGACAACGCCACGGACAAAAGTTGGGATCGATGGACGACCGAATATTGTGTTTTCGCCCCCAAGCAGTCCAAATTTACAAAACATTGTCCCAGGCACATTTCCCTGCGCATTGGAAAACAGCTGTGGTTTAGCTGATCCCTAAACGCGACAAAGACAAGTCCATCCAGACAAATATCCGGTCGATCAGACTTCTTCGAGTTCGAAAGCACTAGGTTAATAAAAAAAAATCATACCGGACAATCAGTTCGGATTCAGGACGGGGCATGATGTCATACATGCAGCGCCAAAGCTGATGTCCCACATTCAATGGAACAAACACAAAACTGGTGCTTGTCTGATTGACAAGACGTTCGACACCGTTTGGTTGGCGGACCTCTTATTCAAGCTGGTCAGCCTGAACATAAGTAAACCATAGCACATGATCGTACACGATCTATGACAGGGCAACAGGTAGAAAGTTTGTCCTGAAAAATGGCGACGAAGTTTCTACCACGGTCTTTGAGATTAAAAATGCAAGTGTTGGCTTGCCGATCTTGTTTTCAGTATTCTCTGCAGATCAAGAGGTTCTATCCCGCACTTAATAAAGCACAGCAACGATCTTGTGGAAAACCCTATGCGAAACGACAACATGATCATTCGCATTGTAGGCGAAAAGACAAAGCAGTGAGAGAGGAACTCATTGTGGAGCAGCTCCTTCTTCGAACAGAAAGGGCCCTGGTTCTATCTATGGCTTGTTCACTTGGCAGGAATGTCCTCATCACCACGTAGGACGAGGTGACAGACCTAGGAGGAGGTGATTGGACCGAGTGTTAAAACGCACTTGGTTGTGCTTCAGCAACAACACCTGTTAAATCGGACAACGGAAGCCCGGCGACCCCGATAGGTGTGCTTCGCGAATTACGTGTCCACTGTTGTCCATCTGCCAAGAACCCAGTAATTAGTTAGACCAACTTAAAACTCCCACTTCCCCACTTCTTGTCGCGAGATGGGTGCATTTCATGAGTCTGTTTATGCAGCCCACTCTGCTGATGATGACTTCAAAGAAAATCAGTTCTCATTCACATTGAAACAGAGCCACAGTCGATTGAAAAATGCGTACAATCTGTGTCCATTCGCCTAACAATCAAACGTTATCGACCCCGCTCTACGCTTCGATGAAAAATAAAGTGTTTTCCAAATTCCTCCCAAACCATCTGGACTCTAACCACACTTGTGCAGAATATCTCTATCTATCTAATCGACGCATCCATTTACATCTAAAACCGTGCAACCATCAATTACTCGATGCTTTTCCACTCACGCCCCATTCGGACGCGTTTCAAGTTGTCACACAACCTCCCATCAGCTCCGCTTCAGATCAAAACTGATTATCTGCAACCGTGTTCATAATTCATGCCCACTATCTTGTATCGCTTATCGCGTACACAGTCGGATCCGATCACTGATTGACTACAAGCTTGAGTCGCATTCATGCGTTATTCAAAGATTCCATTTATGGCCATGTCCAATGCCTGCCCAACTCTAGTTACAACCCAGTAAAGCGTATGACCGAGTGCTGGACACAAAAATATTTACGAAGACATTAGTGCATATTAATCATTAATTGCTGCTTGTCGACTTCGCTTCGATGGATTCGAGTAGTGTTGGGCTCCGACCAACTTCTGTCTGGCTGCCTTGTCTTGCTGAATGCAATTACTGAACTTGAAGGTGGAACTGGTAGATGACAAGTGCGCGACACTCATAGCAGCAAGATAGACACAGTTCAGGAAGAAAGGTTGAAGTGTGTTTTGATTGAACTAGAGCCGAGAAGTGTTTTTTTTTTTTTTTTTTTGTTTCTCATTTTCAATTAATCAATGCTTGCAGCTTGTCATTGTTGGTGTTGAGAAGTGCGGGAGACTTGGAGTCGATTATCTATTGAAGCAGAAATCGTTTAATTGCATCTACTTGAGACTTAATAATCCGAGAATGGGAGTGTTTACGATCGCATTTAAGTACGGGGAGTAACAACAAATTACAAGTTGCGAAGTTGCCAGTGGTGATGAGTGTAGATCGAAAATGGGAATTTCGCCTGTCAGTGTGTTGTGCTTAGTTATGAATTGGAGTCGGAAGGCTATGTCCTAGTTACCAATCCATCGTCCAGGTAGACGTCTTTGAAATAGACCTCAATAAACACAAAAGTTTGCCTTTAATTTAAATATTCGTGCTCAGATGTAGTATGTACGTCATTATAGCACACCAGATTTGTTTTTCAGGTTCAGGTGCAATTTGAAATAAAAAAAATAATAAATGTCGGTTGTGGCGTTGTGGGTTGTTACGTCGACGCCTACGCAATGAGCCTATGCAGTCATCCAACGTAATGGACTCTAAAGCGGTAACATTTTGCTATGACGCTCGACAATTCCTTGCCAGACACAACAACATGAAGCTCGTTGGGTTCCTGGTCACAAGGGGATTGCAGGCAACGCAAGATACGAAACTATCTCGGAATCTGCGTTTAAAGGTCCTGAATCGGACCGTAATATCAATTGGACACCCGTTGCAGCGCTAATTAATCAAAGCTGTAAGTAATAAATCGTTATTATACATTGTAAATGTACCTACTACCAATCAAGAAAATTGCACAAAAGTGTTCATTAAGCACGTAAAAAAGGGAAAACGTATTATTAAAACAGAAGTTTAGGAAATGATAAAATGCAAAGGGAAATCGCATGCCTTTGGAGTATCTCCAGCCATTCTATGCGTTAGATCTCTTCTGGTAGGTCACGAGTGTCGAGTGCCCAACATGTGCATGTTTACGCTGACGAGAACAAGTCGGCTACAATAAAGCAGCCGATTTTTTCTACTTGAATTGAATTAAAGAGTTTGGGGGTCTATCCTGCAGACACACAAACAAAGAAATATAAACCAACATCGAGAAGTTAAAAATAACCAGCGAGAGGGAATCCATAATCATGCCTCTAGTCCTAATCTTAATTATCGTATTCACGCTCTGGAAAGAAAGATTGGTCGAGTGTTTTAGAGAAAAAAAACCAAATTTGGCCATTTGGATTTATGAGCATCTCACATAATTATTCTCAAATATTTGCTAAGAGATGGCGTAACTTGTATTCTTCCATTGGAACATGCGTTGGAAAGCTACTGCCATTGTACGTCATTTCAGTATATGTCATTCATTTGAAGCGTAAGAAGCAATAATTTGTTTTTCACTCAAATATGTCGAACTTTGTGCTTGAAAAATTTTTTTTGCGGGGAGTTCTTCTTCATTACTTTGATATGAAGAAAACTGCTGGCGAAAGTCATCGTGTTTTGGTGGAAGTTTATGGTGAATATGCGATAGCTGAGCGCACATGCCAAAAGTGGTGATTTTGGCTTGGCCAACCAGCCAAATCCACGACAAAGTCGAATATGCATGGCGCGAAGGTAATGTTCTATATTTGGTGGGATGAGAAGGGTGTGCTGTGTTATGAGCTGCTAAAACCAGGTGAAACCACCAATGGACAACGCTACCAAACTCAATTAATCCGTTTGAAGAGAACAGTAGCCGAAAAACGCCCGGAATATGCGACCAAACACGAGGCGATAATTTAGATCATGACAACGCTCGGCTCTACGTTGATATTCCGGTTAAGAACTATTTGGGAAACAGTGGATGCTTTATAGCCCAGACCTTGCCCCTTCTGACTACCATTTGTTCCGGTCGATGCAGAACGCCCTCACTGAGATACGGTTCACATCAGAGCAGAATATCAAAAATTGGCTTGATTCATTCTTGGCTGCCAAGACGGCGCAGTTCTTTTGGGATGGGATCCACAAATTGCCAGAAAGATGGGAAAAAGTCATAGCTTCAGATGGGCAATACTTTGAATAATACTATTGTAAAGGGTGATTTTTTAGCTATTATCTTTTCTGCAACACTGGTTTAAACAGCTGACGCACGTATTTTATTTCACTGCCTTCAGTTGGTCTTCAGTTTGGTCTATAATTTAACCATGAATCGTCTTAAAAACGAACAACGCTTGCAAATTATTGAATTTTGTTACCAAAATGCGTGCTCTGTTAAGAAAGTTCATCGCGCGATTTTTCCATTTTATAGTCAGTTTAATCAAAGCTCATCTTTGGCTCAATGGGTACGTAAATAAGCAGAATTGTCGATTTTGGAGTGAATATCAGCCAGAAGCATTGCAAGAGCTACCAATGCATCCAGAAAAAGTCACAGTTTGGTGCGGTTGATGGGCTGGTGGCATCATTGGACCGTACTTCTTCAAAGATGATGCGAATTGTAACGTAACTGTGAATGGTGAGCGCTACCGTGACATGATATCCAACTTTTTTTTTTTGCCCAAAATGCAAGAGCTTGACTTGCATGACATGTAGTTTCAACAAGACAGTGCAACATGCCACACAGCACCCGCAACAATGGACTTATTGAGAGGCGAGTTCGGTGAACATTTTATTTTACGTTCGGGACCGAACGTCTAGATCGTGCGATTTAACGCCTTTAGCCTTTAGCTATGTTAAAGCTCATGTCTATACAGACAAGCCCGCTTCAATTGACGTATTGGCAGACAACATTGAAGCATTTACTCGTGAGATACCGGCCGAAATGTTGGAAAGAGTATGCCAAAATTGGACTAAGCGGATGGATCATTTGAGGCGCAGTCAAGGTGAACATTTGCATGAAATAATCTTCAAACATTAAATTATATGGACCGTGCTATCGATTCAAATAAAGATTTCATGCATTTTTCCGAATTTTATGTGTTTCTTTTTGAAAAACTTTCCTATAGCTTTTAAAAAATCACCCTTTATATGTTCTTCTTAAAAAAACGTTCAAATTTTGAAACGTTAGATCTTTACATGGTTTGCTATAGAAAATCACAATTCACTTTGTGTCGTGTATTTTTTTTTTTGGAACGTAACCACGACGCAAAGTCTTGTGTTAATGTAATCTGTTTTTTCTTCCTCCTTTCTTTGACAGTCGATTCAAGACAAAGGGCAAGCAGAAATAGTTAGAAATGATTATGCAGCGCATTATTTGGAGTTGTTTCAGTGATCAGTGAAAACATGAAATAAGTATTTTTATTTGAATGTTTCTCCACTAAGTCTGTTAAATTTCTAACAAAAATTACAAGAATATAGTGTTTACTATAAAATAAATTTATATTACCTAAAGTTGAACATCGTTTGTAGAGGGTACAGTTTAAGAATGGTGTGCCCAATTGGGACCAGTGGGAACAATGGGGGTAAAAATTATTCTTTCAAAGGTAATTTTTATAATGCTCAACGCATCAATGGCTAAACGAACAGCAGTCGTAACGCATACCGCGGGCTTCAGGAAGCACACTTGAATTTTAACATCAAGTTCAAGGAGGAGAAAGCTCGAGGAAGAAAAAAGATACAGAGATCATTTTAATCGCACTTAACAAAGAATCGAGTGCACTTACCGATGAAGAATAAGAAGACCATATTAGATCGTGCTAATCAATCAATTTCACTGCACCGCACTGCTATACGTGGCAAAAAATTATGGTGGGTTTTGTTCCGCGTGGACACCTTCACATTCTAACGAACGATGAAAAGTGAGATGAGCTTCAATTTCGTCTCTACATTGTTCGTTACTATTTGAGGCACATAAGAAGTGAAAATTTGCGTCCAACAGCTTCTGCAGCTACGATGTAAGTGTGTGTAAATTTTACGCGTTGAGTGCTTTTAATGCTTTGAATTTCATCATATTGCTTATGCCCAGTGTCTCCTTTTGAGGACTGATACTTGAGGACATATATATTGTTTTGTTGGTTTCTTTTGTATTTTCTTATAACAACAATATTTTTTACCAATTAATAAAGAAATTTTCTTATTTCCACGGTCAAGCTTTATTTGGGTCCACATGGGTTAATGTGATCCACCTAGCGAAGCAGGCACAGGTCAGTCATCTTACTATGAAAAGTGAGGTACTTCGTCGCTTGTAGAAAGAGTATATTTATATTAATTGGATTGTTTTCTTTGACCGCTCCATAGGACTAGCTAACCCGTGATAAACAAATAATAAATGTACATCCCTGGGGGTATGCACATGCCGGTGACCAAAAGCTAGGGGAATGCAAGTGACTTAAAACCTGGATTCTCCTCAGATCGTTTTGCTTGCCAAATGAAGCCTTCCCGCAACTCCTTTAGTCACGCGTATTTAGTCTATCTCACACGGACCTTGGTCCACGAACGATTCTCAAGCATAACTGGTAAGTTTATTACCGTTTAATGCGTATGTTCACACTTGAATTCACATAACCATTGTTGGCTGCCCCGCCGAGTTTATGTGTTATTAAGGCGAACGCCCATAAAGCAATATTTCCGATGATGAAACATGACTTCGTAAATCGTTTATGTCTTGATCACGACTGGGGCCAATTCTGAATAACCTTCATAGCCTCGTTAAGGGCAACCCACCGAGTGGATATTTATTACTGCCCGCAGAGCGGATATGCATTTATGTTGCCGACCTGGGTTAATGGCGCTAATAAAGCCGCTATCTATTAATTATCTCAACCGACTTCCAAGAGGGAAGAGGAAGGTTTTACAAAGATGAGAACTTTTGAGCGGATTCCTGCTTTGCTCCAGGGGCATGGAGAGCAAGGCTCTTTTTCCTTCAAGGGACAACCTCAAGTCTTGCAGTCCACATCTGTCACTGTAGTAGTGTTTGGTGATGACTGGATGGCGCAGTTGGTTAGTGTGGTCCCCGGTTCGAATCCCAGTGAAAACTTAATACGCTTTTATATAGTTTTCAAATCTGGTTCAGTCACCATTTGTCGTTAGGATCAAATTAACGGCACTATCACTGGAGTGGTCGGTTGGTGGTAGTAGTCTGACTGTGGGTGTCATAATGGACCAACATGGTCTAAGCAGCCAGCAGCCCCCACCCACAGTTTGGTGAGAAAGAAAGCATGTTGAGCTTATCTCTTTTGCCACGTGCTCCATTCCTTTTTTTTTGAAAAACCACGGTTTAAAAAATACAAACACGCTAAAATTGTAGGCAATGCAGGTCAAGCACATTTTGGGTCCAAGACATTAGGAGACTGCAATAAACATAACCACACAGAAATTATAGCAGCAGAAATCCACACTAAAGGCGTGTAACCAGCGATACAGAATGCGAGATTTGTGATATCGATGGGGGTTCGTGGCCATTGTCAATGATTTTTAAATCCCTAATTCATGTCTTTATTGTGTAGTCGACTCACTCAGATGCTCTGACGGTAATGCTACCTTTGGACTACACATTCTAAATACACAGCGTCATCAGGCCTTAGAGAGTCCACCATCCTAGAATTTATACCGTGAGATCTCGTATCATGCTCTACAGACTATATGGTCCCCTGACTTAATATATCAAACGGCATTGAGACTCTGATCCCCGCAAGACATCCGAGGAAATGTGAAGACCCGGAACTGGCTACGCAGGGATCTGACCTTCAGCCTTCTCCACCTTAAGCCCGGGCGTCCTCTGTTGCGTTGTCTCACAAGTTCGGAGTCGTGGACTCCTCACAACAAGCAGTCAAGGCTAATACCTCTACGCACTTCCTTGCTATAGCAAAACTCTGATGGACCAAACTTCTGACAAACTGAGCCTGAGTACAACCGGTCTAAAACAAAAGACCACGTTGGGCGAACTCGTCAGGATATCGATATACTGGTGAAGGTCTGTACAAGGCCTTAACCCATTTCATTTGGGCCTGCCCGGCTCTTGCCGCACATCGAGGGCTTTGAAGACCCATTTTCAACTCATTTTTCAACTCACAACATATTTCTGTGAAGGACATTATGGAACTAATGTTAGTGAAATATAAACAGTACTAACATTCACCCTATAGATATCAGAGCTGTGGCAATTAGGACACAGAACCTCCACTTCTACCTAACTACCGATATGTGCTATAAAATGGAGAAATGCCATGTTGTACTGGAAAAAGTCCTTTCGAGAACAGTTTTCGGTGAATTTTTAGTACTGTTATTAATTTTATATCTATATCTATATATATATATAATCTTTTTTAGTTACTAATTGCGTCGAGCTGTTGGAACTTATGTTGGTTAGTAAAAGGACTGCTTCTACTTATTAATTGTTCCAATTTACTTCCATCCTGTCATCATATTTACATGAGGGTGTACGAGTTTCTCTTGGAGTCACTGGACATACGCATGACCATCGATTTCTCGATCTATTCTCATGTACATTCAGCTTGCTCTTCTTCTAACTGCTCTATCTTACTAACTAAGCAATTCATGTCCTTATAATCTATCCTATTGACCCTTCACAGGTATTCTAAAATAATCTGAACTTGCTTATATATTTGCCTTTCGGCGTCTACACTACTATCTGTTTTTTTTTTTTTCATTCCATATGGACAATCTTTCTTGTTTGTTCTTACTGGCCAAGACAACTTAGAAAAAAATTTGGCGCTCTAAACATTTTTTTTTTAAAACTAAGGAAACCTAAGCTCAAATACTGAACCCTAACCCTAATAAAACCTAAACTACCTTACACTATGTCCTACCATTGCGGACGTGTGTACAAGGGCGTGTACGTTATTTATATGTTTGACATATATAATTTATACGCCTTTGTACACCTTTTTTGGATTTTTTTTTCTTAATCTAACTTAACCTAACTTAAACCTATGTAAGTGGGCTGTTGTCCAACATACCGACTATCATATTAATTTCGCGATGGCGGAGACTGGTGAGGTTGGTACCGGACTGGTGCCACTCCTTTGTACTCTGTCTCCTATCTCGAGCGGGGATCGCTTTACTGAACCGGAGTTGACCCTCGTGTTCACGAGTGATATCCGATTCATAGTGGAGTCGCCTGTCAGCTGTTCGGTTTACAGCGTGGAAGACTATAGGACATCCACTCAGGTCCTGAATCATATTTAACGAATCCAAATAGAGAAAAGCCTCAGAAGGAGTAAAGCTGGTGTGGCACACCCTCTCATGATACATAAGGTTCGGGTAATAAGCCCCGAAGATCAGACTGTTGGTAGACATCAAACTCCTTGCGTCTACTCTGTTCACTTTATCACCTTTTGTACAAGACCTCGTTGGGATAGTACTTCCTGTACTCGGACTCAGGTGTCCGATACAACCGGAAACAGGTCCTAAGACACCGTCTCTCGAACACTCTCATCTGTTCCATCTGGGAAGGTTTTACGCTGAACCAAAAGGGAACAACCATACACCATGATCGGTCGTATGAGGGCCATGTAGCAGATCACCTTCACCCTGGTATCAAGTTGGCTGCTGTAAAATAAACCCACTTGCCACAGCGAAGGCTTTTCTAGCATTGGTCAGAGCCCAAACTACAGAAAATGATCTAACCATATGCCGAGATATCTGACTACACTTTTCACGATTAACGACTGGCCCTGAGGGTCAACAATACAGAACTCTTTCCAGTTCTTATGCGTATCACCTGAAGCCCCATGCACTGGGTCACGGAAAAGAACAGTTTCACATTTCAGGAAGTCGATAAGCAACTTTCAGTCATAACAAAATCCAGTTATTTTATTTGCATCCAGCAGGGTGTTTATGACTACTACCTTCGGTGCTGATCTGTAAGCCACTAGGTCATCGGCATACGCGATTAGGTGCGGCATAGACCTTAAAAGACAGCCCCCTGTTGTAGACCGTTTTCTATACTAAATACTCTACTTGAAGTTACGTCGCCACATTTCACGACGAACTTCCTACCTGTTATCATACCATAAATCGTGTATAGCAATGTTTTATTCAGCCTAAGTATGACCAACTTAAGGAAAAGGCCTCTAACCAAACCGTATCAAATGCCTTTTCCAAGTCGAACAGACAGGCACCCGTACACTGCTTTTTATCCATTTTCCATTGTATGTCGGAAACCAACTTTGCAGCAGCCTGCCTGCACGAATGCCCTGCCCTAAACCCAAACTGGTTGCCCGGTATAATATCAATGATCCTGTTGTTGTCATCATCTTCCTCTGTTCGGGCGTGAGCGCAAATCAGGGTTATACTGAGTTCAGGCTGGGTGCTGGAAATAGTTTTGGACCTTACTGCCTCCACTCAATCAAAATGTTGGACATGAAACCTTCTTATATCATTCAATGGGATACGGTGCAAAAATTTACATTTGCATCCCAAACTAATGAATATGAGGGCAATGAGCGTTCCATCAAAAATCATCCCGTTGCATCCCATGCACAACGGTTCACTCCTCCGTGGGATCTAAAAACTCTTGTTGAATCTATCAAGCATCCAAGTGCAATCATGCTCAACAACGAAGAAGACCATCCAATCAAACCATCGGAACATGCAAACGAAAGAAACTTCCTGCCGATACATCCTGTCTACATGCCAGCGGGAACAGAAAAGTGAAACTGCAAACTCTCTCTCTCTCTCGCTCACTGCGTCCACTAATTAATCACCCTAAACGTGTAAGTAATTTTCCATCATAAAACCTGTGCAAGCGAAGAGATTAAAGCAACAGTCGAACAAACACCTTCGGGCCATCTTCAAGTCACGAATTTCGCGCATATTTATGTATCTGTAAATTTTATTCCATTTCCTGGATGCTTGGATGTGTCAAAGAAGTTGTAAGGCAGGTGGTTGGCTTATAATACCGGCTTATTATGCCTGTCCGCTGGTTGCTGAGGAGAGAGAGACCCATCGTCTGACCGTGGCATGGATGCTGGCGGATGATGTCTGCTTGGGTTTGCCTAATGGCAATGCGTACAGATTTTCGCCAGGAGAAAGTTGATTAGAAAAGATGAGTGGATGCGATAAATTTGAAGAGTGAATCATTACGGCGCGGCGGAGTCGCACAATGTTTCGGAATGTGAGGAGTACGAGTTCGTGGAATTTCGTGTGGGAATCACTTTGGCTTGTTATTTGTTTTTAGTGAATCGAACATATTGGATAATTTGTCTTGTGGAGGACTGAGCAGTGTGTCCACTTAGCCTTATGTGAAAACAAATTGAAATGTTGAATCTAATGGGCACCTCGCTGTGGTCACAGAGATCGTTGAAGACGAAGGCTAACGAGTTCAGCCATCTGAAAGGTGGCAGAGTTGGTACGCGGAAGATGGAGAATATTTCCATTAACTCATTCGTCCAATTCTTGATGCGCAAGTTCCCTAGCATACCTCCAAAATAATGAGTGATTTTCTTGCTGTTTGGTTTTTCAGTGTTCTGTTTTTTGCTGCTCATGCGTGATTCATGTGTCAGAGTCAGGCGAGTTCAGCTAACATGGCCACTTCATCGTGCAAAGACTTGCGCCCGAACAACGATTACAGGATATTGCATTTTTTTATGAAAGTGAAAATGCGTACTCTGCAAGACATGTTCTTCGCGAGCATCAACCATTAATTTCTGGTTGAATTCTGGAAACTGATGGAAACTGCGTATGGACGAGTGGATGGCGCTGGTTATGTGCCTGCCCTTCATTAGATTGACCCCGGTTCAAATCAGAGTGAAAGCAAAGTCAGTTTTATCGGGTTTTCAAATCTGGTCCAGTCTACATTTGCCGTAGGGAACTAAGTAATGGCACTATCATTGAAATGGTCGATCAGTGGTGTTGGTCTGACCGGGCGGGGGTTGCTGCATGCCAGTACAATGTACACAGTCGTTATGTCTGAGTGTAACTCTGGTATGGAATAATATTCTGACCAAAAAAGTGGGCAGGGTGCAACCTCAGCCAATACAAGGCGGCTGCCACCCAAGCACCAGGAAAGTGCATTGCTAGGAGCTGCGAGCTCCAAAATGATCCAGGACAATCTTTGGCACGTACTGGTTCAAAATTAACGTGATAGTGAGAACGACGTTATCGTCAACGACGCCAGTTCAGTGATGTTGAACTGTTTGCTTTGCCCTAAATGCAAGAGCTGAACCTGGACTACATGGTCATTCTAATAAGAAGGTGCTACATGCCATCTGTCATAACATACTTAAATGAGGTGTACGAGTTTCTCTTGGAGTGGAGACCGTCGCATGACCATCGATTTATTGATCTATTCTCATGTACATTGAGTACTGCTTGTTCTTCTTCATTGAACAGTGGCACTACAGTCCTCTGTGAACCTGGGCCTCAATCACTACTTCCCTCAAGACAGGGCACATGACAAGCAGCACGCGAATCGATAAACCAATTGAAAACTGGATGCGACTGGTCAACTTGCGCATGCGATTTCCTGCTTTTACTTACATTATTGACAGATGGGTCGCTAGGACCCATGGATGGTGGGAGGCTGCACAATAGCTGCCATCCATTGATGACGTTAATGGGCAACCTGGTAATGGTTCAAGCCGCCTTGCGTCTACTATAACATGGCCCGTATACCGATTCAGTCTTGCTATCAGTCTCGAACCTGAAGACTCGAATTCGAAGATCCAGACTGTTGTCCAGACGCAAATTGGCTGGACTTTATGGCGGTGAATTCTCCTCCATTTATCTTCCTCGCGGTCGGGACTATATATCCGGCTCAGAATTTTGCTTGAGGACACCGATGATAAGCTCTTCTGTTCTACTTATCGTCCAGCTTTCGGTTCCATATAGCAGGACAAGCAAAATAAGAGTTTCTTAGATCACGTTCGTCCCAAGTAGCATGTGGTCTTGAAACCAGTAGTTCCGGACCTGTGTAGTTCCTCGAACTATGTCCACTGTCGAAACTAGTTCCAATTATTTCTCACACTTAACTGAAATATATCCCAAGGTTCCGACATGTCCAACGAGATTAAAACCTTACACGTGTAGGTAGCATGAGGTTTTGAAACCTGCAGTTCCAGACCTGTGTAGTTCCAGGAACTATGTCCACTATCGGAACTAGTTCCAATCACTCCACACCGACGAGATGTAAAACATTAACGCGTATAGGTATTCACGTATGTGACATATCAGTGCCAAGGAAGGCGAGTTTCCCACTCATAGTTCGCATAGTTCATATGTATCAATGAACGATCGTTGTGGAAGACTGAGCAGTGTGTCCACTTAGCCTTATGTGAAAACAAATTAAAATGTTGAATCTAATGGGCACCTCGCTGTGGTCACAGAGATCGTTGAAGACGAAGGCTAATAAGTTCAGCCATCTGAAAGGTGGCAGAGTTGGTACGCGGAAGATGGAGAATATTTCCATTAACTTATTCGTCCAAGCAATTCTTGATGCGCAAGTTCCCTAGTATACCTCCAAAATAATGAGTGAATTTGTTGCTGTTTGGTTTTTCAGTGTTCTGTTTTTGGCTGCTCATGCGTGATTCATGTGTCAGAGTCAGGCGAGTTCAGCTAACATGGCCACTTCATCGTGCAAAGACTTGCGCCCGAACAACGGTTACAGAGTATTGCATTTTTTATGAAAATTAAAATGCGTACTCTGCAAGACATGTTCTTCGCGAGCATCAACCATTAATTTCTGGTTGAATTCTGGAAACTGATGGAAACTGCGTATGGTCGAAGCAGACGACTGGGTGGCGCAGTTGGTTATGTGCCTGCCCTTCATTAGATTGACCCCGGTTCAAATCAGAGTGAAAGCAAAGTCAGTTTTATCGGGTTTTCAAATCTGGTCCAGTCTACATTTGCCGTAGGGAAAAACTTAATGGCACTATCACTGAAATGGACGATCAGTGGTGTTAGTCTGACCGGGCGGGGGTTGCTGCATGCCAGTACAATGTACACAGTCGTTATGTCCAAGTGTGACTCCAGTATGGAATAATACTCCGACCAAAAAAGTGGGCAGGGTGCAACCTCAGCCAATACAGGTGTACGAGTTTCTCTTGGAGAGGAGACCATCGCATGACCATCGATTTATTGATCTATTCTCATGTACATTGAGTACTGTTTCTTCATCTTCATTGAACAGTCCTCTGTGAACCTGGGCCTCAATCACTACCTTCCTCAAGACAGGGCACATGACAAGCAGCACGCGAATCAATAAACCAATTGAAAACTGGATGCGACTGGTCAGCTTGCGCATGCGATTTCCTGCTTTTACTGACATAATTGACAGACTAGCGACCCATGGATGGTGGGAGGCTGCACAATAGCTGCCATCCATTGAAGACGGTAATGGGCAACCTGGTAATGGTTCAAGCCGCCTTGCGTCTACTATAACATAGCCCGTATACCGATTCAGTCTTGCTATCAGTCTCGAACCTGAGGACTCGAACTCGAAGATCCAGACTGTTGTCCAGACGCAAATTGGCTGGACTTTATGGCTGTGGATTCTCCTCGATTTATCTTCCTCGCGGTCGGGACTGTATATTCGGCTCAGAATTTTGCTTGAGGACACCGATGATAAGCTCTTCTGTTCTACTTATCGTCCAGCTTTCGGCTCCATATAGCAGGACAAGCAAAATAAGAGTTTCTTAGATCACGTTCGTCCCAAGTAGCATGTGGTCTTGAAACCAGTAGTTCCGGACCTGTGTAGTTCCTCGAACTATGTCCACTGTCGAAACTAGTTCCAATTATTTCTCACACTTAACTGAAATATATCCCAAGGTTCCGACATGTCCAACGAGATTAAAACCTTACACGTGTAGGTAGCATGAGGTTTTGAAACCTGTAGTTCCGGACCTGTGTAGTTCCAGGAACTATGTCCACTATCGGAACTAGTTCCAATCACTCCACACCGACGAGATGTAAAACATCAACGCGTGTAGGTATTCACATATGTGACATATCAGTGCCAAGGAAGGCGAGTTTCCCACTCATAGTTCGCATAGTTCATATGTATCAATGAACGATCGTTGACGTTTTCATATGTTTCATTTCACATGTTTGTATCTCGTTCATTAACAAATATTCATGAGATTATTATCCACACACTCTCCATTCATTCACTATCCTGCATACGAAACTTGCCACATGGAACTACAAAGCTCCGCGAACATATATAAGGTAGCCATAACCACATACTTAACGCAGCCATATCCGTGGACGTACACAGATCCGCGCTCTTGCTTAAAGCAGTCATGTCCATGGACATAGTTCTGCGGACATGTTTAAAGCATGGAAGACATGCGGAAATGTCTCCGAAAAGTAGCTCCGACTGCGAAAAGAATCGTTCCATGTCCGTTCCTCCGTCGGAACTGTTTAGCACAACTCTAGGTTTCCTTCAAATGCTATAAATGCTTCTACTATGGCAAGTTGGGAACGAGCCTACCATGGAGCGCTAACGTCGTGGTACGAAACTGATGTCTAATAGAATCTCTGGCAACGTCTTGTTCACACATGCAGCCCGTTTAAGTCCAGATGTCGCTTCTTCGAATGGAGTCTCGTGTAGACACCTACGCGTCCTCTTGCTCAATGAAAGCCAGTTGAAGATCTCTCCACGGATCTGCTGTAACCACCTCAGTGAAACGAGGAAGTACATCAACATCTGGTTGCTCCTTGAAAAAATCCTGGTCACCATCGATTCGGTCTGTCATGTAAAGCCTTTCGAACATAGCAGTTCTGAGTCGGCATAGAACTGGAGGTAACCAGTCCTTGTGATGCATGAGCGACAGTTTGCTGTGCTATTCCGAATTTCTATTCCAAAGTCTATCTCGCACTTTAACGCCATCAAGGGAAAGAAAACGAAGCAATGTTTGAAGCGGCAGTTCAGTTGAAGGAGACTCCCTGACATTTACTCTCAGCTAAATGGATTGCAACATTTCAAATAGGTTGAGAGTGTTACTAGAATATGACTCACATGAACACACACGCACACAACTTGGAAAGGAGACCCGCTAATAGAATGTTTTTAGAAAACAATTTTCAAGTCAAACCGAAGCAAAATGCGTCACCTTTGACTGAAAAAAATGCATGTCTCAACTCGTCAACGTCGTCAAGATTCTTCCAACATGAACGTGATTCATATAACAACAAATCCCACTGGTCAGCGCATATATTATCCACTTAATTGACCAACCCGCAGGGTTGCCTCTCATAAAAAGGTGTTCCTCTAACCCCAGGCTACCTGTGTCCTTCCCCCGTCGATCTCAAGCTTCTCATGCATTCATCCACCCCATAAACTTGTCGATTCTCTTAATTAATTCATCAATTCCGCCGACAACACCGTCATCTCCGACCGCAATCGACCGTTAAGTTCTTATGCGCAACAAGCTATTTTTAATTATCAGCTTTATGGCGGAAAAAAACCGAAGCAAAAAGCATCTAATCAACGCAAATAGCCTTCTGTTAGCCGCGCACCGCGCGCCGGCGCACCAATGGTTTATGCAATATCGGTGCATTTTGTGCCGCAGCAGCAGCCGCGTCGGCAAAGTGCGGTATTACTCGTGGGAAATTAAAACCACCAGCGCAGTGCAACATGACCACAGCAGTACGTAAGGCTAACCTTTCACTTAGTCAACACCACCGTACCTAGTCTGCCTTCCAATCGCATAAGTTACGGCTGTGATCACTCTCATCGATCAACTACCATGCGGAAAATATGATTGGAGGTGGATTGCCTGGCTTGTGCGTACCTTCGCCTTGTTCGAGCGAAAGGACACGTTCCGACACAGCGCAGCCTCTGGGGGCGCTGTTCGCCGAACAGTCGAATTTAGGGATCCATACTTTCGCCAGCGCGCAAAAAGTGATTGATCTGCAACTCAATTAAGTCCACGACAAGACTTTAGGCCCGCAAGCGCGATGAAGGATCGGCGGGGTTGTGTTACAGTTTCACAGTCTGCTGTCGGGCCATGTTCGGTTTGGCAATAATACCAAAATCGAAATGAAATGCAAGTCGTCCGGCGGAGACGTGACAGGATGCAGTGACAGAATGTCGACGACCGGTGTTGGCAGACACACAAAATGCACGCGATACGAGTGCCGACATTTAGGCCTTTTAGGGACACCGGATTGCAGAGCACAATGTGGGACACATTGGAAAGTGGTTCGCGCATTGATTGACATTGGCGATCTTTTTTTGCAAATGACACGCTACGTGGAAATGGCCGATTTGGTGTGAGCAGTTAATAAAAATTGAAAATGAACTCCGTCAGTTTGCTGGTTTTGGCGAGACGTTGACGTGGAAAGCGAAAGGGCTTTTTGCCGGTTTTGGTTTTGGCCAAATTGGGGGACTCTGTTCCAGATTGAAGTGAAATGCAGCTCTGAATTTGAGGGAGGAGTAAGATTTAATAATTTTGAGATGGATTTCACTCAAAGAACGCTGCTGCTACCTGCAACCGGTCCGAACACTGAGTCATTTTTAAGTCACGTCTGCTCTTTGTGAGCTGATACTTGAAAGTGAAATCAAATGGAGGTACCTGTAACCGTGAATAATAGCGAACATTTTTCGAAAATCGGGGGATGTATGACGACCCGCAATTGGTTCCCACCGTCATTTGTCGATTAATGAGCGTTTTGATTAATCTTCTAATGGCTGTTTAGGATTGCATTTTTTTTTTCAAACATGAACCGGATATAAAAGACCTTGAGTGATGCGTAATCCGGGAGATGTGGTTTGGAAGCTTATCTTTCCGTAGTTAAAGTGGCAAGCCAGTTGCATTTTTTTTTACATAGCTATGCAGTGATCAGGTTTGCCGATATGCGCCATTAGTCGCAATTTGACCCCTCTTTGAGGCCGTGACGCGCCGAGGGACATAAAATGACTTCGGCGACTATTTTGTATGAAACCCATCGTTAAGTTTCTCATAAGCAATAAACTCAACACTCGTTATAAGAAATGACTGCAGTACTGTAAGCATGACAAAACCTTAAAAATAGTATCGATTTTAGACAATTGCGACCGAGACCCTTTTTTGTGCGACTTTCTCAAATTTTTGAGCGGCAACACTGGCAGTGATATTGTCTCTCTTAGGCACGTAGGCATATTGTGTGCCCTCACCGACGAGATGTTGGATGGATTCCATTTCTTCCTCGTCTCTGCAGCATCTGGGGTATGTTCAGTCGCATTTCGTGTGTAACTATGGCACAGTGTCCGTTAAGGACTCCTATTAGCAAACGTACGTCCCTGCGACTAAAGTCAATGATGTTCATTTCTGCTTGTTCATTCATTTCTGCTTGGGCCATATGGCCCTTGTTGTGGTTGTTGTATTCAGGCTAACCCAGTGTGTACTGGCTCTATCTGTCGTCTGCTAGCATTTTCTTTAGGGACTTAACATACGCGCATACTCCACGCGCCTACGGGTTTGCCAGGGATTCCCTCAGCTCCCAACCCTATTGATCAAGACTGCCCGCCCTTTCTTTAAATTGGATTCCAGGATGTCCCGGTACCCAGTAAAGGGTGCCCGAAGGATATCTCGTTCACGCTTTGTCAACCAGCTTCGGTGTCAAAATGTCCGATCCTATGGCTTTTATTGCCGCTTGGCTATCAGAAAAGATGCTGATCCATTGGTACCTGGTTGACAGCAGGTAAGGGACCGCAGGTTTTTGTCAACTCAATAAAGCGTCCAATTAAGAGGAAAAACTAAAAAAAATATTTCGAAAGAACACAAAATGATTACGAAGCTGGTTGAACAACGAAGCTGGTTTGAACCAATAGATTGCACATTAAATGTTTACAACCATTTTTTATATTGTTTTCTAAAGCCAAATTGACCAATCAGAGAGCGGCATTTACGATATTTAGTGAATAACTGTCAAAAAGCCTCTGAAATTCGTCGATGGACTAGGGGTCAATCAGCTGTGAAGTTGGGCATCTCTATCATACTTCATTTCTGATGTTACTACACTTTTAATTTATAATTCGTTTTATAAATAGGATAATTTAGCTACTTATTAAAGCTCAAGATTCGGAAACTTGGGGTTCCAATTCAAATTCAACAATTGTCTTTAGCTCACTTCATGCATTCTCTCTTACTGTCATTGACTCATAGAGATCGGAGAACAGTTGACACCTGCATTGTGTTCCGCTTCCAGCTTTCAAAGCAATTTCGCATAGAATTTCACAAGCGTCCAACTCCTTGTAGGAGCATGAATCCATCTCAGTATCAAATTCCGAAGCATCAACTACCTCGTCGTCTTTCACGATAGTAACGCTTTGATCACCTTCGACTAGGGTTGCCATGTCAAACTAACCTAGCCTAGGACAAAATATTTTAAAATCTAGAACTTTGGAGGAACAAGTGGACAAAATGAGAAACACAGTCCATGATCTGAAATAAATAATCAGTTTGGCATTTTGGAGGTTGACACATGGAAGTCAAAATGAGATCTGTTTCATTTTATGTTTTCTTTCAGATTTATATCGGCTGTGTTTTTCTTTTAAATTCAGAGTTCAGTGATTTTTTATTTTCAAAATTATAATTAGAGGACAATCAAAATAACAATCTTTAAATGTTGCAGAACGTTCCACGCTGGTTTTAAAAATAGGTCATGTCCTCCAAAATGAGGACGCATGGCAACCCTTTATTCGACTAAATTATCATCCCACCATTTATCGGTTCGAACTTTAGTGTCACAAATGTGTTTATATTCAATTTGATCGCAAATGGGGCTTCTAAGCTTCCATCGGTGCCAACGACTCTTGGAGGGTCCGATCCAGTGTTATGGCTGGCTTTCATCGTTGATGCTCGGATTCGAATGCGCTCGATGTTGCCGGGGAAGTGCAGTCGAAGTCGGAGTAGGAGTCTCTTCCTTAGCCTTCCTCGCAGACGGAACCATATAGTCGACGTTGACGATAAGACGACGTTTTCTTTTCAAGTTACCAAGAATCACTTCCGCTGTTTAGCTTATCGTCTAGCTTTCGGCTTCAAATAGCAGGACCGGCAGGATATGAGTAGATCACGATTTTGATCTTTCGATGATCATGATATTTGAGCCCAGTTGTTTTGACAAACCGAAGTAACTGGGGTTGCTATGGGTGATTCTTCGTTGGATCTCCACCGTGACGTCGTTTATGGAGTTCACTTTTGCCCCGTGGCAAAGAAACCATTTTACTACCTTGAAATTGTAGATATCGATCGTGTCCCCGGTTTGAATGGTTCTCAAATCTGGTCCAGTCACCATTTGTCGTTGGGATCAAATTAACTGCAAGTGGAGTGGTTAATCAGTGGTAATAGCCTGACTTCGGGTATTACAATGGGCCGACATGGTCTAAGTGTGCTGGTAAATTCCCTAGCAGCAACCTTCCCTACCCTACCCTTTTCCCCAGATGGAAAAAGGGATGTAGGAACTGTTGAACTGTTTGTGTATTGAGAACAGAAACTCTATATAATGAGTTATACGTAAACACTATAGATCAGTTTAAGCTGATCAGGAGGTAACCTGGACGAGCATCGACTTTTTTCCACTGTCCAATCTGACCCTAGAATACGATGACAGTCCCTTATCCGCAAGGATCTCCTGTTATCTTCTACGTCGTACGCCAAACAGTGGACAGGTGGACCCGCTGCTAAGAGTAAGTCGCTCCTTCGTCGGTTCAGTCTGCTCGTGATAGGAGAGAGAGTGTGTGAAATAACGACACCAGAACAGGCCTCCGCTGAAGCTAGATTCAGTATGGTGAAATATTTCGATAAAGTTGTGACGTTGTGGATAGGTGCATCGACTTCTACCCGCAGCAGGTTTAGGTTCAATAGCCGATCTTCAAACTTTAATAACTCACGACTCCACCTATTTCGAGTCACTGCCAATGCTGTAGTCTGCTGTAAGACTCTGAAACGTCGCTGTTAAGACTCAGTATAAAACCGTAGCTTCTCTCCACTCATGAGGGGTCAATAGTGCTCACAAAACAAGTGCTTGCTGTAAACGCTAGGACCAGGTGCACCTCGGAATGTCGCACCACCACTTCTAATTATATTTAATCAACTTCAATTTTGTGTACCTCTCTGAAGGACCATTTGACACTGTTGCACCTTGTGTTCTACCAGAACACGCTGCTAAACAACTGCTTATTCAAACGGTCACATGTTACGTTGAACAAGCTATGAAGTTGCGTTGATGTTCTGTCTGCTAGCTCGTCTATAACGTGAATGTACATACCAATGCCTTGCAATCTTTTCATTGTTTGTCTACAGGATCAGTACGGACATCACTTCTGAGGTCGCCCATGATAAGCGTTAAACCAGTAGAAAGGGGCATGTTTGATCTACAGCGAAAGGTTTTTCGTTTAGTTCATCGCTTCAGGGTTATCATCAATTAAAGTTCGTATACAATTTTTCAGCCGACGTAATTGCTTGTGTGCAAGGTTAAACGTCATTCGATTCTAGCACCAACGCAGTACTTTGTTTCAGGCACAAACCAATCGACCGTTGACCAAGGCCACCCAATCAGACAATCAAAAGTGTAACACTGTTACGAAACAGACACGCATCACACCCTTCACTTTTACTTTTCCCCTTTAAATGGTATACAGAGGGACTGAAGACCACTCTCTTTTATCTCAGAACGAGATACTAAAAAACTAATTAAACTCGAAATTTGCCTAATCAACAATACAGTCGGGTTGTTGCTCCGCAGCAGACGCACAAGAACAAATAAAAACAAGCAAGCTGCTCGACTGTCAATAAGCTCGCTGTCACCTACTCCATAATGTGCTGGCGTCTTGACTCCAGATTGAATCTAAAGCAGATGTAAATGACGATGATTATTAATTACCTTCCCTCGCTCGCTGCCCACCTTGATTAGGTATCTGTTGTAACAATTTACGGCCAACCATAAAATTCTTTTTTTTGTGTGCCCAAGTTGAAACCGTCGATAGCGTTGAATCTTTTGGGTGTCTTCTTATCGTTTGCCGAGATCGGCTGTGATACAAACGGACGGAATCGAATTAGTCGTATTTTTGGGCATGGCATGGAGGAAGCACAGCTTTGAGGCACGTTTTTGGGGTAAAAGGTTTATTAATTAGCATGTCTACAAATTTAGCCGTAAGATAAGCTTCTAGGGATGTCAGACGGCCACAAGAGCGGACTTTTAAAGATGGCAATAATTCACGGGTGATTGGGCACTGGCTAGCCATGTGCGACTTTAAGTGGCTGGCCTTGTTTGGCTGGCGGTGTAAAGAACATGCTTTGGAATCAAATGAGGTTGAAATGAAAATTGAGTATCACATCAAGCGAAAGTAGAGACGAACAATGTCCTTCATTTTCTGGAAACTTCATGTGAGTGCAGAGAACTTAACTGCTACGATGGGTTAAAAAAAGGATATGAGTCCGAGCTTCTTAAGGACGATGCAGACATCGCTTGGAAGCCCCGCAGATTTTCATAATTTTGCCTACTTATTTACTTTTTAGGCTGGCGACAAATGGATGGTCTGAACCTTACCAGTCGTTACGCATACGGTCCTGGTGCGCCGCGTCCTTTCATCACGACCAAGCTGTATTATATCCACGATAACTGTTTATACCAGAGATTCGGTGTTCCTCTCCTCCTCGAACAAGAAGGGTCGTATTCTGGAGCTACTGCAGCATTGGTGTCCATGCACTCTATGTGACCGAGCCAGCGCAGTCGCCGAATCTTTGCCGTCCGGACTGCATACACAACACATCCTGGTAATGCTCAAGTTCGCGGTTGTTCACCTTCCTCTCCGACGGGGCTATACATCCGACATAGAATTTTTCACACAAACAATTAACGCCGCAGTTGTGCCTACAGTCCAGCTTTCGGCCCCATATAGCAGGACTGGCTCAGTAAGGTCCTTCAAGTCAGGAGTTTTGAGACCAGTTGTTTCGACAAACCGAAGTAGCCAAGGGCGATCCTACGTCGGATCTCCACTACGATGTCGGTTGTGGATTTCCCGTTGCTGTCGATCGTAATGTTTTCTTTTTTTTTTGTAATTTTATTTGTATTGAAATGTACTTTTACTTACTTGCTAGACAAAATAACTTTAAACTAGCTTAACTAACTTAACAATTCATAATTGTTCTTAATACTAACCTACTGACCCTATGCGGGTACTCTAAGCAAATCTCATCTACATTATACATGAGCCTTTCGGCTTAATCTACGTGTTTTTTTAAGTCTTTGACGACAAACTGTTATTCATTTTTTATGTACCAAGAAAACTGATAAAAAATTTGGCTAAACTTAACTTAACTACTTAACCTACCTTATGGGCGTATATGTTATTATATGCTGGCCACTATGGTCAACTACCGGGTCGTTTAAAAAGGCCAGCGGGGGCGGAGACTGGTTTTGGTGTAACCACCAGTAAAATTGCCGATCTTTGGCAGACTGCTTCCTATCTCGAGCGGATATCGCTCGACTGAACCGAAGAAGATCCTCGTGGGTGCGAGCGACATCCGGTTCGTATTGGAGTCGCCTGTCCACTGTTCGGGGTACGACAAGGTAGATTACAGGGCATCCGTCTGTTCCCTGTATTAGGCCGATCGTGTCTAAATAGAGGAATGCTTCGGGAGGAATAAAGAAAAAATGGTACATAATATTGGGGTAGTAAGCCCCGAAGATCAGACTGTTGGAAGAAGTTATAGCTCGTGCAATATGTCTTCTGATCAGCTCAATAATAAAATTATCTATCCTGTTCACGTTTTCCTAGTTGTACAGGACCTCGTTAGGATAGTCCTTCTTGTACTCAGACTCGGGTGTACGATACAACCGGAGACAGAACCGAAGACTCTATCTCTCGAATAATCTCATATTTTCCATCTGGGAATTACTCACGTTGAACCACAACGGACATGTAGCAAATTACCTTCACCCTGGAATCAAGTTGGCTGCTGTAAAAGAACCCCCTTGCCATAGCAAAGGCCTTTTTAGCTTTCGTCTGAGCAATATCTATATGTTTGTCAAAATACAGACTACACTCTTCACATCTAACAGCCGTCCCTGTGAGTCCAAAATGCCGAACTTACGCCAGTTTGTACGCGTATCCCATGATGCCATGTACAACGGGGTTCTGAAAAGGATAGTTTCACACTTCAGGCAGTTGATAATCAACTTCCATTCGTCGCAAAATCGCTGAAGTTCGAAGTCACTTTGCAACAAGATATTTATTACTTCGACCTTCGGACCTGATCTGTACGCACCTATAAGATCTGCAGTGAATATTGAAAACAAGATCGGCGAACCAACCCTGTTCGTAATGTTTTCTCGTGGGTGGTGTGTAACGGAACGTTTCTTGTTCGACGGCATGTACAGTCGACTCTCGACAATTCTCGAAACTCAAGCAACCTTATAAAATGCTCGAATTAACGAAAAATTGTGAATTTGGAGCGAGGGACTAAAACGAAATAAGTACATACCTACGTATGCAACAATTGTTGATTGCATTATTTTGTAAAGAAATTAGAGTTTCTTTTAATAACAGACAGCATGCTTGGTCAAGAACATTGTCTATGACAGCCACTGCCGAGAATACCTCGACGGCCACATCAATAGTTGAGACAATGTACGCAAAAAGGACTTTGCCTCCATTGATGTGACGGGTGGTATTGGTTTTGCTTCCAGTTCTTCTACATCGTCGTCTTTATTGTTGATGCTTGAATTGGAAGCTGTCGTCGTCACGCAGAGCTCCTCAGACTCCTACATCATCGTCAAAATGTACACAATCATCTAAATTCACAGATCCGCCCAAGGTTAGTTTAAGAAGGCTCCACCCATCCTGGCCCGTTAAATTGTTTACTTACTTTGTTCACGTGTACATCACAATTGAACGGTATCAAAAAGCTGGACAATGACTAGGGAACAAAAAACAAAAGAGACAGACAAAATTTTAATTACTGAGAGGACTATCTATTTATTTCGAATTTCAAAGCGTTTGCTGGCTTCACGATTGTACTGTCACTTTGAGGTAATGAGCGTACCAAAACACACTGGTTTTGTTCGATTTTCAAAAGGATCCAAGCATCAGTTCGAATTATGGGGAATTATTTATGCGTAGGAAATTCCCTGGTGTGTGGGACATGATGACTTTGTCGACGGTTTAACCAATTCAGCTAAGGGTATATGTGAATGGCTGTCTCTTCTCATGGACTGTTGCTCGTAAGCTTTTATCCTTACTCTCAAACTTTTTGCGTTTAAAGGAGGGTGGTCCAACTCGCTGCCAGGGTACACAATCTTCGTTTTTCTTCATCGTTGTAGCCGCCGCACAGTGTGGCGAATCGCTGATTTAGTGGGATTTAATTCAAAAAATGACATGGTCAAAAGTAAACAAACCCCACTTTTTTTCACAGCTTAAACCTCCCACGTAATGACTGTGCAATTTTGTTGGTACAGCTAGTTCAGCAACGAAAAAAATGATCGCAAATTCCAAATTGTATGTAGTTCTTTGATAAGAAAGTCAATTTGAGGAGCACGTGTTTATTTCGTTCTCTCAGTGGTTCGTGTACCGATTCTTGAAATTTTTTTTCTTCTGGAGTAAGTAGATTCTTCTTCTTCTTTGTTTGGCGCTACAGTCCGGGGTGGACCTGGGCCTCAACCAACAAGCCTCTCCAGCCAGCACGATCTTTCGCCAGCTGCCTCCAGTTGTGCACACCAAGTTGGTTGAGGTCCTTCTCCACTTGTGTGCGCCATCTTGTAAGTAGATTCTTACTGAATATAAAAATATGTTGTTTCAATATATAAAGTGTTTTATATTTTCCGAGACAGCAATGAAGTCAATTAAACCTTAATTAATTTTTTTTCTTAATTAAACCTTAAAAACTGTATATATGAGATTTGACGAAAGATGGATCAAAAGTGGTCGGCATAGAAAATACATATTGCGCATGGTTAAATGAAACCCTGATACTACCACACCGTGTTTTAGATGAAATATCTTCTTCATCTAATTCTACTAGAGTAGGAAGACCGAGAAAAGGCTTTGATGCGTGCTGTGAAAAAAACAAAAGTACAAAAAGAAAAGTACAAACCATTTTAGAAATAAAACTTGGAAAAGACGGAAAAAGTGTGGCAGGTTAGAGACCAGAAAGTAAAGAAAAAGTCAAAGCCAGAAAATAATTAATCCAAGAAAGATTAGTTTATATGCCAACTCAACAGTCTGGCAATCCTAATGATGAAAACACGGCTAGAAGATTCTTTAGAGATGAAGAAAAAACGGCACAAATTACAGGAATTGATAGGGAAATGATCAAAAAGTTTCATGTCATCTTAGAAGCTCTTGGGTCTGGGTTCCCAATTGATACAACTGCTTTTGAAAGCTATGCAAGGGAAACACGGGAACTGTACCTTAAAAATTATGCCTGGTATTATATGCCAGTGTACAGTCTTGTTTCATGGAAAACAAATAATTTCTTCTTGTTTACTTCCAATCGGACAACTTTCGGAAGAGGCTCAAGAAGCAAGAAACAAGGAAAGTAGGAAGTTTAGGGAACTATTTACCAGGAAAATTTCGAGTATAGATACGAACACTGACCTTCTAAGCAGATTGATTTTGACCCCTGATCCATTTTTAGCAAGTTTACCTTCCGAAGAGAAAAAAAGTGTTCTTGAACATGAAGTCTTGCAACTTTTGGTTATACCAAAAGACCAAGAAAGCTGAAAATTGCGTGTGTTTGTGTGCTATTTTGTATCGAAATTTGTGCTCATATGTTCAAATCATTTATTGCATTGTATTCTGTGAACAATTTCAATAAAAAAAGAACAACAACCATGAACAAAACCATTTATTTGTGAGCGCTATTAATTTAATCCCGCTAAATCAGCGATTCGTCACACTGTGCGCCGCGTTCGTCGTCGTCATCGAAGTCGCCGCTGCTGCTGTCGCAACACAGCCACAGCGTTGTTTCCAATATGAAGAGGCATCTATCCCTTTAAAGTGGTTGGCAGGAGAGGGAGGAGGAAGCTACATCTCGCTTTTTAACTACTGCCACTGCTTTCCTCCCCATACACTGAAATTGTATTGTGTGTAGTCCATTATATTTTGGTGCTTGTTGTTTACCAAATGGTGCACGCTGTCTTGACTCTTTCATTAACAAATAGCATTAACCATTAACTCAATTCGATCTTCTGAAGTAAATAGCAAGACATTCTATTGAAGTTACATTTTTGTGTACATTTTCAGTCACTAGAATTTTTGTGAAAAAAAAAAACTTCAAATTATAGCCACTTTCCATAAATTTCGCATAATTCTCTCTTCAGTCACAGAGTCTTCGTTCAAACATTTCAATGTCCATTTCGCCGCTGGAGGCTGAAATGCATTTGCTATGTAAACCGCAATGGAGACCGTGGTCATTTAAATTGATGAAGCTTTAAATTTGGACTCACTTACCCCGAGGCCAGCGCTAAGTTGTCCGCACAGACTGTAGTTAAACGTGCTCACTAACTGCAAATATGTTGCTTGCCCAGTTTTTAATTCTACCAGAGTTGGAAAACAACAAATTCGATTAGCATGAGTATTCTGTCCTTATCTTGATTATGCCGTCAGAAGGCAAATATAAATATTTAAATGCACACTTGTTCCATGGTTAATGGACTTTAATGTCTTAAGTTGTTTAATCAGCATGGCTTAATGGCTCCCATATTTCAGTACGGAGGGATATTACACTCAGTCTCTTTCATCTTCATCTTCATTCCTGCAGTTTCTGCATAACTCGTTTGACGCCAAACATATGACAAGTGATTTTGTATGCACTTGGGTCTTAATTGTCAAAAAAAAAAAACAGGAATACTGTAAGTGTGTAAATGTTTGGACCTCACAATGCGTGAACATTGGTGTTTCTACACTGTGTGGGTTGATGGGGGTTATCACACTCCTCAGTCAGCATCGCTGCTATAAGCAAACAGAGATTCTTCTCTCTCTCTCTGCCTATTTATATGGTCTGGAGATATGGACAGAAAAAAAACTACAAACAGATCTAAAGATTATTGAAATTAAAGATGAAGAAGGACTGATCCGCTAAAGGGGTCGCGAGGGAGAGATCGCGCACGAGAGATCTCCGGACAACTCGATCCTCTGCCATCGACTCGTCAGGAGTTATGCCCAAACGTAACCAGACGAGTTTTTGGACTTGGTCCAACCATCTCGTCCTGGGTCTGCCAAGCGGTCGCCTACCTAATGGAATCGCCCGCTTTGGAAGTTATGATGAAGGGGACATTCGTTCCACGTGACCAAACCACCGAAGCATAGCCCTCACCTTTAGAAGAAGCAGCTCCTCAATGTTGAGTTCCTCGCGCACTGCCGTGTTTCTCACCCTATCCCGGCGAGTAACTCCCACAACAGCACGAATTCATCAGAGTTGAAATAAATACTGGGTTGAAAATCGCCTTCCACGGCTTTGACTGCAAGCTTGGCCTTCCCGATTACAGATCTACCAAGCTGTTTCAAAATTGACCCATCTACTTTACCAATCCTACGGGAAAGCTCAACATTACTCCTTCCGTCTTCACGAGCGAAGACCCCGAGATACTTCTCCAACTCCTTCAATGGGACTTCACTCACGTATAGATTGCATAGGCGTTCTGGAAATTACCATAACCTCCACGTTGACCTTCATTCCAGCATCAGAACTTACGGCCACAAACCTATCAAGTTCTCACTGGAGTTCTGTCTGGGAAGATGTGAGGATAACCAAGTCATCTGCAAAAAGAAAATGACTTACCTTCAACTCTCCCAACATTCCTCGCCTCGGCTGTGCCGCAACATCCAGTCCATACATACAATGAAAATAGAGGTGACAAGACGCACCCTTGGCGAAGTCCAACGACAACGAACGTTAACCCGAACACAGCTGCAACAGTTTGTGTATAGAGACTAAGTGGCCCTCAGAAGAGGACCTTCAATCCCATACTCCTGCAGAACACTCCAGAGTTTTCCACGAAGAACTCGGTCATACGCCTTTTCCAAATCTACAAAATAGTTGTAGATGCGCTTGGTATAATCCCAAGCCTTCTCAAGTATCATTCTTAGAGTGAAAAGCTGGTCGGTTGTACTTCTACCGGGACGAATGCCGTACGGTTCATCACCCATCCTGGGCTCGACCATAGCTCTAGGACGCGCTTCAAACACCTTAGCGTAGACTCTCGCGGGGAGACTTAAAAGAGATCTGCCCCTGTAGTTGGAGCAATCTCTTTTGTCCCCCTTCTTTCGGGACGAAAGCCGGGACTTCCGGGACTGTTCATTCCTCATCTAGACTATAACTCCAACACCTTAGCGTAGACTTTCCCGGGGAGTCTTAAAAGGGATATGCCCATGTATTTGGAGCAACCCTCGTTTGCCAATCGCCAGCTGTCTCACCACGTTCCCAGGCCGCTTTAATGACACGAGAGAGCCACAAAACTCCCTCTTTACTCATTGCCTTAAGCATTTCTGGCCGGATTTCATCGGCGGATTTGTCAACTTTTAGCGATTCAATCGCCAATATGACTTCCTTCTCCTTTGGACCACGGGTCTACCATCCTCAGTGCCCTATTCGGGATTGAGCAGCTCCAAAAGGTTCTCGCTCCATCTGCGTAAGATGTCCACCTCATTGGAAAGCATCACGCCGTCTGTGGATTTGACTCCTTCGATGGTGTTGAATTTCCTTCGTCTGAGTCGGCGAATGGTTGCGATAAGCAACCTTCGAACCCTGTATCTGATATACGCGAGCTGTACGTGCTGTATAATGGATGTGGTCCAGAAAGGAAAAGTCGGTAGCCTACACAGACTCGCTCACATCCACCGCATTTCCGCCATTGATCTAGCTAAGAAGACTGAGATATCGCGGCAGACCGTTCAGACTCTGTAGCGACAGCAAATGAAGGCCGTCTTAGCACAGACTCTCTGTCAGTAATGGACTGAGAAGTACATATGTAAGCATTTAACTAAATGCTCGGAGCATTAGCCATAGCTTATTGAACTGTTCCTCGGCTTGCGTTGGAGGTTCTGGGTTATAACAAAAGCTGCTTTCACATCTCACAGCTACATCACATTCGTGTCAACGACAATGCCAATGTCCCTCACTCGTCTCCAACTTGCCCATTTAGAGCCGCCGTTAGACGGGAACTCCCTTCCACTTATAAGAGAACAACAGCACCCTTGAAACGACTGGCTGCTGTGGAATCTAGCTCCGTATCTTTAACGGATCACCCGTATCATTTTTTAATTTAATGAATAACTTCGTCTGCTCTTTCTAAGAAGGCATTAACAGTTGTCCCTAAAGACGATCGTCACCCATGGTCTCCGCAAGATGTTTATGCTACAATTGTTCGCTTTGAGACAGGCACTCACTCTTTAACCACTGGCTATAAACTACTGATTAAGTGTACTTTCAGCAAAGCGTGTTGGTAGCTATGTATCCATTATCAGCTTTACGATTTCCTCATTGATCATTCTTCAACTTTTTCATGAAATTAGATCTTCACGATCTTCTGAAAGAATTCAATGAACATTTGATGACACGCCCAGTATCCTAAAAACTCCCTTGGGCAAGACGAGGAAACAATTTAAAGATGTTCAAGCTTGTAAAGCAAATCGAAAATACTTAACATCCGATGTTCTGGCCTTCTTAAGAAAAAAAAAAAAAACGAACATACTGCTAATGAGCCAAACATTTTCGCCAATTACAACATGAGTCGTTGTTTGTCTAAAGACCTACCATGGTAGTCGCATGAACATCCATTCGGTGTGCTGGCTAATGAATTGGCTAATCAACGGATGGATATAAAATTTCCCTAGCGCTGGTCAGGAGGATTGTTAATTAAATTAATTAAAGCGTGGAACCAGTTGTGAATCATTTCTGCCGGTTTGACTAATTGGCGGTTTGTAGCCGTGAGGTATTTGCAAAAATATTAATTCAGCTAAGCGGTGACTTGTGGTATTTCACACCTGTCTGTGGGGTTCAATGAAAACGGCGATGAAACATTATTCAAAAAAAAAGAGAAATTGACCTTCCAGTCTTCGAAATTGCATTGCAGACGCGCAAGCCCTGCAAGATTTGCGTTCATAAAGGTTAACAAACTGCAGTACTGTGCATGAGAGGAGTCGCAAATGCGTTCATAAAAGCAATCTGACAGTCAAACTGCGATCAAATTGGCAGTGATTTTTGTTTGGTTGCAGAATAGCAGGGAAACGTCGAAAAGTGCACTTTTTCATGCTTAAATGGTTAATAAGAACATCATACAGTAATTCTCTAATTTTTTTTATTTTTACAATATATTTAATAAATTTTATTTTATATTTAATTCTTTTTAGTTAAAAGCCATTTTGCTGCGTATTTTTAATTTATTATTTTAATATTTTTGAAAGTTGGTCAGTTTACAACATTAAACCTAGTGTCATACTCTTCTTAGACATGATGTAGACATTCATTTTATCAATACAAATGTCAACCAAACACTTTCTGTGTCGTCCACTGATGTTGCATTTATGAATACTTTTTTGACAATGCTGACCTGCTGCAAATTTGCGTCATAATAAATGTATTCAGACAATATTTTGTGCAGTGCAGGGGCAGCAATGTTGCAATTATGAACTCAACCCTTGTTTTTGAATTTGTGTGAGATATTTGAAACTTTCCGATTTGTATTTATTTATTTACTTATTTCATTTCAATCAATGGATATTTACATCTTTTGATCACAATGATGCGAATATTGTATATGTACATTAGAAGAGATCAATAAATTCATAATTGTATTCTTAAAACTATCCCTGCAACCTGGAAGCAACCTAAAATAACATGAGTCAAATGGTTCGCGGCGATCGCTTGTGCATTACATTCGTATCGCCTTTTATTACATGTGCTACATTTGTGACTACATTTTTTATTGATATTCAAGTCTTTGTTGGTACTTAACTTTTCGTGCGGTTTGCTAAGAGATGGCGTAACTTGTATTATTCCTTTGGAACATGCGTCGGAAGGTTACTGTCATTGTACGTCATTTCTGTGCATATCATTCATTTGAAGCGTAAACAACAATAATTTTTTTTCACTCACACATCTCGAACATTGTGCCTGAAAAAGTGTTTTTGCTGCGAATTCTTCTTCATTGATTTAATATGAAGAAAACTGCTGCCGAAAGTCATCGAATTTTGGTGGAAGTTTGCGGTAGCATGTCTACCTGAGCGAACGTGCCAACAGTGGTTTTGAAACCCGGCCAACCAGCAAAATCGACGGCAAAGCTGAATATCCATGGCGTGAAGTTAATGCTCTGTATTTTTTGGGATCAGAAGGGTGTGCTGTATTATGAGCTGTTAAAACCGGGTGAAACCATCAATGGACAACGCTACCGAACACAATTAATCCGTTTGAAGAGAGCAGTAGCTTAAAAACGCTTGGAATATATATATGCGACCAGACACGAGGCAATCATTTTCCATCATGACAACGTTCGGCACCACGTTGCTATTCCGGTTAAGAATTATTTGGAAAACAGTGAATGGGAAGTCTTACACCACCCGCCTTATAGCTTCATAGCCCAGACATTGCCCCTTCTGACTACCATTTGTTCCGGTCGATGCAGAACGCCCTCACTGAAATGCGGTTCACTTCAGAGCAGAATATCAAAAATTGGCTTGATTCATTCTTTTTAATTTTTTAGAATTTTTAATGAGCGGAAAATAATAAAAAACAAATCATAAAACAACAGTCCCTTTCGTTTAAGAGAATTCTTAACATTCATATGTTTCTTGAAGTGTTCCAGAACATTTATAAATGCTTCATCCTGCATCCAGCCAGAACGATTTGCACTTCCAGCAGATCCTATTGGGCCATTAATGATAAAGTGATCTTGATATCGCACTCGCGGAAAGGCGGAGAGTGGAGGAAAAGCATTTCTGATTGCGTTGACTGCAAAGGCTACTGTTACCCTCTCGACTGAAGTCACTGAACCTACTTGACGAGCACCACGTCTAGCTATAATTCTGTCGGGTTTTTGCACCGTAGTTATGCCGATCTCATCAGCATTATATATATTTCGTTGCTCGAATTTTTAACGGTCCATAACAGTGGCCAAATTGTCGCTCTGAAACAAGTCGCTCTAGAAAGACTTGTAGCCTGTGCTGCACGTACTGATAGTTCAGGATTTCTTCTCATGAGCATGGGAAACCATTCTTTTTCGGTGTCATTCCAATTCCGAGGTCGTGGCAAATTGTACTTGACGGATAATTCGTATGCCAATTTCAGAACGTCCTTTTTAGTTAGGCCAAAACATATGTCTGCACATCTAATTAAATACTTAGATAGCTCACGCTCTTGTTCGTGGTTAAACACACGATTGTAAGCCTTATATCCCATTTCTTGGTTTTCATCGCCAGTCGGGACAGGGAGCAGTGGTTCATTCGGTTCCCTTCTGCCGCTGTTCTTAACGAAAATCCCTTTTTTACATCTTCAGAGGCTTGTTTGTACGTTGATAAGTCGGCCTGACCTCTCGCAGTCTTCCTTGACGTACCCTTGGCATTTAAGAAACTTAATAAATCAACTGTTTCGTCCCCAAATTCCTTTTCGGTATAAAACGGTACACAGTAAGAATAATAATATATTTGAATACAAACCAAGAAGGTTGCCGTAGTCCACAAGCTTCAATTAAAACGATACGAAACTCTCTGTATCTTAACTACTAAACAGTATCTAACTCAGTAACTTAATAAAAATTACGATTATAGCAAAAATGTATGAACAAAAGTACTTTTTTGTTGAAAAAGACAATTAAACCTCCTATACACAACCACACGACGCGACACTGAAATTCGTGTTCTCACATCTTGCCCACATTGTTCTTCTCTGGAACTCCCTCATCACCAATCATTTCCAAGATATTCGCTTTGTTTTAACTGTCCACCATTTCAACCGTACCCAGTCTACCCTACCAATGACAAGAAAATTGGCTTTAATGTGTGAGAAAACCTAACATTGAATTTGCTTTCGATATAATAAAATCGATATGTTCCAAAAAAGTCAATTTCGAATAAAAGACACCAAGATATTTCACTCGACTAACTATTGGGGGTTTATCATCTCCGAGCTTGCACATGAAATTAACGGGTAATAGCGTTCTGTGGGCACGAACATTTCGTATTTTAATATATTTAGCATGAGATGATTGTACTCACACCAGTTTAAAAATGAATTAATATCTTTTTGGAAATTCAGGCAGTCCTGAAGAGAAGATATTACACTCAATAATTTGATGTCATCTGCAAACATTAAACTATCTGAAAATTGTAGGACGTCAGGCACATCATTCACGAATAAAATGAACCATAGTGGTGCCAAATGACTACCTTGGGGAAGACCGGACTCTACATTAATGAAGGATGAATGAAACCCACCAATTTGTACAACTTGCTTCCGGTTAGACAAATAAAACACAGTCCCCGTGAATTCATTCTCCGTGAAGGGTTATCAAACCAAACAAGGCTACTTATAGTGAGCTTATCAATCCGCAGAAAATATACCCAGTCCTCTTTACTAGGAAATAATTTACAACATTCATGTCTTCGATCATATAAACAACAGTGCTGGTCGCGAAGCTAAGCTGGAATCCCAGCATCCTGCACAGCTCTATATTCTTGTAAAAAAAGCTACAGGGTGCAAATGGGGTCTACAGCCGCGAGTGTTTACCTGTTACTCGTATTAGTAGACAGAACCATACTACTATACGGTGTCGTGGTTTGGTGGACTGCGTTCGACAAGGACATCAATTGCAAATCGCTGGAAAGCGCGCGTGGAGCAATGAGAACCACAGCTTTGAATACACTCCTTAACGACAGATTTGGCAGCAAGTCGCTGCCAGCACGGACACTCTACCATCCTCGATACATTTGAACCCTTACCAGAAAACACCGACCTCACTATACCTGACCCGGATATAGCCCCCAGATCTTACTGGACGTCTGAATAGCAGACGCATTCGTGGTTCGGTGGGATCATGGCGTTAATGAATAAAATATGGGTAATTGTTATCGTTGCCTTGCTGCCTGTGAGAATGTGCAGGAGATTGAAAATCAACTCAGTTCTACTCAATGGACCAGAATTCGATCTTTCAAAGACATCTTGGCAAATTTTGATATGAAACTTGGGCCAATAACCGTAGACAATCCAATATTGAATATAGCAGGCGTGGACCTAAAGAACGATCAACTTCCTTTCCTTGGAATCCATCAAAACTCTGCATGTCAACTCCTTTCACAAGTTCGTTAAACATACACCAACATGCAATGTCAGAGAACACATTTCGCAAATTCTCAGATTAACTTCCTCGTATTTCGGATCACAGAAACATGTCATGCGGAGAAAGGTTGTCCGCATCAAAAGAACCAACTCCACTGGTATGCATAATACGCTTGTCTTCTAGGAAAACCTATTTGTTTTCGCTCTAAGAGTGTTCAACCAGCACTTTAAGAAGGAGCACCACAATTAATTCAAGTGGATCACAGATGCCCAACTAAGATCTGTACTGACTACAAATTCGAACGAGTTCAAACAATGCAACAGTCATCAGCCTCACTCAAGCTGGCATCAGCTCACTGAAACCGCCCCTCAGGCATTCCACTGTCAGGGAACTTATCTCAATCTTCCTTTCTTTCCCCAGAAACTCTTGACTCGCAAAGTTGTACATTTGAACTCGATATTCCTAATGCGACCACAAGCACCGGCCAAAAGTGAAGATGCAATTTGTCTCAGCCATGCCGTTCACCTACCGTGTTCTTGTCGGCAACACATTCGGCCGCAGTTCAGAGAACCAAACTGGGATGGTACATCATAAATAATTCATAATTTCCCCGGGCCAGACCGCATACAAAGTTTCAGGCGGCAACACAATGACCACTTCGCTTCTTCCTCGATGGCGATGGCTGTCCTGGAGAGCAGTGGCATTCACATTCACAGAATCGAATGCCCTCGTCACGGATTATTAAAATCGGCGCGTCCGGGATGTTATTGTTCAGTGACAAACAATAGTGGCCCATCGTGCCGCATGCACTTCTCTGGCGTGTGTACTTCCACAAAATTCTCTGCCCCCAATGGGCGCAGTAAATGTAAATGCTCAGGAGATTAGCGTGTGGGTCGCGCACCGCAATCGATAGTTAACTCTTGGCTCTAGACATTCCCTCGAATGCCCTCAACTGCAGTGTCCAGTTATAGTGGAGTGCATGTATTGCCATGCTGGTCCGATGACTTTGGGCTATTCGATCCTACTCGCTGGTTGCGCGCCCGACTGAGTATGCAGCAGTTATGCTGTCTGGCGTAATCTGAGCTAACGGATTTTAAACGTAAACATATTCGTGGCATATGAAGTGGTTCCCTCAATCAGAGAGGCAATTACATCAAAATGAGAGTGAATGCACCAGAGCGGAAGACATCTTGCTGAGACTGGTAATCAACTGGACACACTCAATTTGGTACCTGCGTTCATCCTCATCCTCATCCTCATCCTCATCCTCATCCTCATCCTCATCCTCATCCTCATCCTCATCCTCATCCTCATCCTCATCCTCATCCTCATCCTCATCCTCATCCTCATCCTCATCCTCATCCTCATCCTCATCCTCATCCTCATCCTCATCCTCATCCTCATCCTCATCCTCATCCTCATCCTCATCCTCATCCTCATCCTCATCCTCATCCTCATCCTCATCCTCATCCTCATCCTCATCCTCATCCTCATCCTCATCCTCATCCTCATCCTCATCCTCATCCTCATCCTCATCCTCATCCTCATCCTCATCCTCATCCTCATCCTCATCCTCATCCTCATCCTCATCCTCATCCTCATCCTCATCCTCATCCTCATCCTCATCCTCATCCTCATCCTCATCCTCATCCTCATCCTCATCCTCATCCTCATCCTCATCCTCATCCTCATCCTCATCCTCATCCTCATCCTCATCCTCATCCTCATCCTCATCCTCATCCTCATCCTCATCCTCATCCTCATCCTCATCCTCATCCTCATCCTCATCCTCATCCTCATCCTCATCCTCATCCTCATCCTCATCCTCATCCTCATCCTCATCCTCATCCTCATCCTCATCCTCATCCTCATCCTCATCCTCATCCTCATCCTCATCCTCATCCTCATCCTCATCCTCATCCTCATCCTCATCCTCATCCTCATCCTCATCCTCATCCTCATCCTCATCCTCATCCTCATCCTCATCCTCATCCTCATCCTCATCCTCATCCTCATCCTCATCCTCATCCTCATCCTCATCCTCATCCTCATCCTCATCCTCATCCTCATCCTCATCCTCATCCTCATCCTCATCCTCATCCTCATCCTCATCCTCATCCTCATCCTCATCCTCATCCTCATCCTCATCCTCATCCTCATCCTCATCCTCATCCTCATCCTCATCCTCATCCTCATCCTCATCCTCATCCTCATCCTCATCCTCATCCTCATCCTCATCCTCATCCTCATCCTCATCCTCATCCTCATCCTCATCCTCATCCTCATCCTCATCCTCATCCTCATCCTCATCCTCATCCTCATCCTCATCCTCATCCTCATCCTCATCCTCATCCTCATCCTCATCCTCATCCTCATCCTCATCCTCATCCTCATCCTCATCCTCATCCTCATCCTCATCCTCATCCTCATCCTCATCCTCATCCTCATCCTCATCCTCATCCTCATCCTCATCCTCATCCTCATCCTCATCCTCATCCTCATCCTCATCCTCATCCTCATCCTCATCCTCATCCTCATCCTCATCCTCATCCTCATCCTCATCCTCATCCTCCTCATCCTCATCCTCATCCTCATCCTCATCCTCTCATCCTCATCCTCATCCTCATCCTCATCCTCATCCTCATCCTCATCCTCATCCTCATCCTCATCCTCATCCTCATCCTCATCCTCATCCTCATCCTCATCCTCATCCTCATCCTCATCCTCATCCTCATCCTCATCCTCATCCTCATCCTCATCCTCATCCTCATCCTCATCCTCATCCTCATCCTCATCCTCATCCTCATCCTCATCCTCATCCTCATCCTCATCCTCATCCTCATCCTCATCCTCATCCTCATCCTCATCCTCATCCTCATCCTCATCCTCATCCTCATCCTCATCCTCATCCTCATCCTCATCCTCATCCTCATCCTCATCCTCATCCTCATCCTCATCCTCATCCTCATCCTCATCCTCATCCTCATCCTCATCCTCATCCTCATCCTCATCCTCATCCTCATCCTCATCCTCATCCTCATCCTCATCCTCATCCTCATCCTCATCCTCATCCTCATCCTCATCCTCATCCTCATCCTCATCCTCATCCTCATCCTCATCCTCATCCTCATCCTCATCCTCATCCTCATCCTCATCCTCATCCTCATCCTCATCCTCATCCTCATCCTCATCCTCATCCTCATCCTCATCCTCATCCTCATCCTCATCCTCATCCTCATCCTCATCCTCATCCTCATCCTCATCCTCATCCTCATCCTCATCCTCATCCTCATCCTCATCCTCATCCTCATCCTCATCCTCATCCTCATCCTCATCCTCATCCTCATCCTCATCCTCATCCTCATCCTCATCCTCATCCTCATCCTCATCCTCATCCTCATCCTCATCCTCATCCTCATCCTCATCCTCATCCTCATCCTCATCCTCATCCTCATCCTCATCCTCATCCTCATCCTCATCCTCATCCTCATCCTCATCCTCATCCTCATCCTCATCCTCATCCTCATCCTCATCCTCATCCTCATCCTCATCCTCATCCTCATCCTCATCCTCATCCTCATCCTCATCCTCATCCTCATCCTCATCCTCATCCTCATCCTCATCCTCATCCTCATCCTCATCCTCATCCTCATCCTCATCCTCATCCTCATCCTCATCCTCATCCTCATCCTCATCCTCATCCTCATCCTCATCCTCATCCTCATCCTCATCCTCATCCTCATCCTCATCCTCATCCTCATCCTCATCCTCATCCTCATCCTCATCCTCATCCTCATCCTCATCCTCATCCTCATCCTCATCCTCATCCTCATCCTCATCCTCATCCTCATCCTCATCCTCATCCTCATCCTCATCCTCATCCTCATCCTCATCCTCATCCTCATCCTCATCCTCATCCTCATCCTCATCCTCATCCTCATCCTCATCCTCATCCTCATCCTCATCCTCATCCTCATCCTCATCCTCATCCTCATCCTCATCCTCATCCTCATCCTCATCCTCATCCTCATCCTCATCCTCATCCTCATCCTCATCCTCATCCTCATCCTCATCCTCATCCTCATCCTCATCCTCATCCTCATCCTCATCCTCATCCTCATCCTCATCCTCATCCTCATCCTCATCCTCATCCTCATCCTCATCCTCATCCTCATCCTCATCCTCATCCTCATCCTCATCCTCATCCTCATCCTCATCCTCATCCTCATCCTCATCCTCATCCTCATCCTCATCCTCATCCTCATCCTCATCCTCATCCTCATCCTCATCCTCATCCTCATCCTCATCCTCATCCTCATCCTCATCCTCATCCTCATCCTCATCCTCATCCTCATCCTCATCCTCATCCTCATCCTCATCCTCATCCTCATCCTCATCCTCATCCTCATCCTCATCCTCATCCTCATCCTCATCCTCATCCTCATCCTCATCCTCATCCTCATCCTCATCCTCATCCTCATCCTCATCCTCATCCTCATCCTCATCCTCATCCTCATCCTCATCCTCATCCTCATCCTCATCCTCATCCTCATCCTCATCCTCATCCTCATCCTCATCCTCATCCTCATCCTCATCCTCATCCTCATCCTCATCCTCATCCTCATCCTCATCCTCATCCTCATCCTCATCCTCATCCTCATCCTCATCCTCATCCTCATCCTCATCCTCATCCTCATCCTCATCCTCATCCTCATCCTCATCCTCATCCTCATCCTCATCCTCATCCTCATCCTCATCCTCATCCTCATCCTCATCCTCATCCTCATCCTCATCCTCATCCTCATCCTCATCCTCATCCTCATCCTCATCCTCATCCTAATCCTCCTCATCCTCAACCTCGGAACACTGCTCCACACAATCAAATAGAGACGTGGCAAAGTCTTGCCGTGTAATTCCGAAACTCTTGGCCACGTATCAAGCTGAGATTTTTAATTAAATTGAGTCTGGTCGCAATTAATCATTCTCAATGCCACAGCAGTCGGAGCCAACACTTGGAAGGCATGTCAAACAATCAATTCAAACGCACTCACAGCTATTTTTCATTCCGTGTAACCCACAACTGACAATCACATCCTATTACGACGCACAAACCTCTTCCAGTGTGCCCACTGCATACATTTCAGCACTCAACTCTTGTTTCACACGACCATCTGACTGTTTTCCATTCGACTGGTTTGGGCCTGCTTTGGACCGCCGAAACATCAAAGCGACACCTAGTCTCTTGCACAATTAAGTGCGTGGGATGGTGGCCAAGTCCAAATGAATAGAAACCGTGCCCAAAAGGTGTTGGCAAATTCCACAATCAATAATCTTGTGAATTCGTAATTAATGCCTGCATGGAAAGCGAGTTCTTGCACTCGCACAGCCGGAGTATCATTCGTTGTTCGGAATTAAGTCCGCTGTCACATTAGTGTCACTTTCTGATTGCGGATTAGAGCCAACGCAAATGAGAAATATTGAAGGAATGCGGGAGTTGACATGTGCATTTCAATTATTTCCCTGAGCACACGCCAATGCATTGTCTTGTCATCCGGGGAAAGAGTTGTTAATCGATCTAATAATATCTTGATCCATAGAGCTGCGCAATTCAAATGAACGCCATGAGCATTTCAAGAGGCCTTGAAAACAGGAAATCGATTTGAATGTCTGCTCATGTGAAATGCACAAAGTGAGGAGATGTTCGTTTTCTCAGAATTGCCCGAAGTCTGAACTGAAAGTGATGAACTTCAAATGAGTTGCGGCAACCTGCTAAGTAGTTGCACAAAGTTGAGTCTATGTACATTCGTGACAAAGGAAGATCCTATGTTTTACACTCACCAACTATTTGAAGTTTGCTAAATGTTGAGTTTCTACGCAGTAATAGGAACATTGATTTTTCCTTCCACACACAGTGCAAGGGCTCTGTGTCAGCAGGACAGATCCACATATCCAGCAAAGTCAAACGCAGTGATTTTATTGAAGGAGACCCTTGCATCATCTGGCGAAGTGAGAAATTGAACCGAAACTCCAAGAGTATGTCGGATCACGGGACTCCTATCTGACTTTATTTATACCCGATAATCTATTTAAAATAGTGATGAACGAGAGAGTTAAAAAAATACCCACAAACTAACATTCCCGGAGTCATTGCAGTTGAAGGGCACAGTCTACGCTTCTGGAACAAGTTGTGGAATAAACCAAAAATTAAATAAAATTCTGAACACTACTTTTGAGAAATCAGGCATCCCTAAACAATTCATTCATTTGGAGCATTGCATATCATGCGCATCCTTTACTCAGGGTCAAGGGCAAACATGCGCCCCTGCGATATCCTACATATTCCCAAGCATTTTTCCGAACAACGTGTATCAGAACCGGAGCAGCGGCCGCTGCGGGCGTTGAACCAATAATTTCACTTTTCAAAAGAAAAGAAAGAGTCTTATTTTACCTAGCTCAAGTCACTTATCAAGATCAGCACTCATCGCTGAAGTTTTCCGTTTTGGTCCTTCGAGCCGGATGTGGGCATCCAAAAAGGAATATTTCAGTGTTTTGTGTTTTGACAGTGCTTTACGATTGGGTGTCAGTTGACTAAGGGAATCGTGAGTGTTGTCGAGACAGTCAGTCTCACCTACTTATCTATGCAAAAGTACATGCGAAGAGTAACTTTCAAGGAATGTATAATAAGAAAGCAGTCCACCAGAGAGGACTGTTCTAAAGATAATCTGCGCATATCGTGGACAGCTCAGTATGTCCTAATGATCTAAGGAACATTGTACAATATTTGTGACTTTGTTTGTTTAACCTTCCGATGGGCGTTGGCATACAAGGTGGTAAATAAAACGCAAGGGCCTGTCCATAAAGGGTGATATTATCTTTTCTGGAACACTGGTTTAAACAGCTGACGCACGTTTCGTGTTTTGTTTCACTGTCAAACATCTTCAGTTTGGTCTATAATTTAACCATGAATGGTCTTACAAACGAACAACGCTTGCAAATTATTGAATTTTATTATCAAAATGCGTGCTCTGTTAAGAAAGTTCATCGCACGCTTCTTCCATTTTATGGTCAGTTTAGACGAAGCTCATTTTTGGCTCAATGGGTACGTAAATAAGCAGAATTGTCGATGTTGGAGTGAATATCAGCCAGAAGCATTGCAAGAGCTACCAATGCATCCAGAAAAAGTCACAGTTTGGTGCGGTTTATAGGCTGGTGGCATCATTGGACCGTACTTCTTCAAAGATGATGCGAATCGTAACGTAACTGTGAATGGTGAGCGCTACCGTGAGATGATATCCAACTTTTTTTTCCCCAAAATGCAAGAGCTTGACTTGCATGACATGTGGTTTCAACAAGACGGTGCCACATGCCACACAGCACGCAACAATGGACTTATTGAGAGGCGAGTTCGGTGAACATTTTATTTCACGTTCGGGACCGGTCAATTGGCCGCCTAGATCGAGCGATTTAACGCCTTTAGACTATTTTTTGTGGGGCTATGTTAAAGTTCATGTCTATACCGACAAGCCCGCTTCAATTGACGCATTGGAAGACAACATTGAAGCATTTATTCGTGAGATACCGGCCGAAATGTTGGAAAGAATATGCCAAAATTGGACTAAGCGGATGGACCATTTGAGGCGCAGTCAAGGTCAACATTTGCATGCAATAATCTTCAAACATTAAATTATATGGACCGTACTATCGATTCAAATAAAGATTTCATGCACTTTTCAGAATTTTATGTGTTCTTTTTTGAAAAACTTTCCTATAGCTTTTAAAAAATCACATTCTCGTATACTTCAGGACAAGGGACTGCAGATGACGATGGAGGTACCAAATATGTTTTTAAACATTTTAGTTTACGAAACATATTCTCGCTCCAATTAACTGCACACGAAAATCGCAAAAAGTTAACCTACGAGCGAAACACTATTCAAAATCGGCAGCAAAATATCTGCCAAAATAATCATAAAACTCGTGAACCCAAGTAAACCCAAGTTCATTAATTTGTTATTTGTTTGCCGTTCCATTTGAAGTCATACTCTGCTGCTCATTTCAAAGCCGATTTGGTCTGACCAGACACATATGCTTATCAGAGGATTAAGTCATTTAACAGTATCTTTTGCCCATCTTCTCCAGTCTCGCAACAATGTTATTTGAGGCCTGCCATCACTTGTGTGTGCCAACGTAAACGCAACGATTCTGTGTTGCGTTGCCTAAGCTCATGTCGCTGTATTGGTCGTGGTGAAATCTTCCCCTCCAAATATTATCCACACAAGAAGGTCCTAGTATTGCATGCAGTACTTTTCACTTGAAGAGACCGAGGAAATCTTTTGATATTGCTCTTGCATCGCACATGATTGCATCATCATGACTGTTTTCTAAACTTACCGAAAAAGTTCCTTTTTTATTTACTTACCGTAAATCCTTTGTTCCAGGATGTGTCAATTTCTTGATTTTTTTTTTTGTAGAAAGCACTTGGTTTTTCTATGATGGAATATAGAGCATAATCATTAAGTGTGTCGTTCTACAGTGAAACCATTAGAAAGCAAAGGGTTAAACCATGTCATATACTATGTTTTGAATCAAAATCTTGGATGGTGTACAACTTACCTCATCCCGGCGAGTAACATCTCAGCAGCTTGTATTCGCGATCTTATTCTTTCGGTCATTACCCAAATGTCATGACCATAGGTGAGAGTTGGCACAAATACTGAGTTGAAAGCCGCTACTTGGCTTTGACACCAAACTCGGCCTTCCTGAATCCAGATCTACTAAGCTGTTTCAAAATTGACTCAGCGTGACCAATTCTTATAGAAACCTCAGCATTACTCCTTCCATCACTCGTGAAAAGGACCCCGAGTTACTTGAACTTCTCCACTTGCTCCAATGGACAGACGTTCTGGAGCAGACCAGAACCTCCGATTCGTCCACGTTGACCTTCATTCCAGCATCAGGACATACGGGTACAAACCTATCGAGTGCGAGCTGGAGTTCCGTCTGGGAAGACGTGAACCAACAAATAAGTCATCTGCAAAAAGAAAGATGATTTAACCTCAACTCTCCCAATGTAAAAACCTTCCTCACTTCGGCTGCGCTGCAACATCCAGTCCATATATACAATGAAAAGGAGAGGTGACAAGACGCACTCATAGCGAAGTCCAATGCCCACGATGAAAAGTGTTGATTTAGCAGCGTTAACCCGAACACAGCTGAGGCACAGTCGATGGCATACGCGGATGGCATTTGCGTGATGTCCTTGGTTGAACTCAATGCGCCTGGCGTGGAACCTCGTCAAGAAAGGACACACACCATCGACGTCTTGAAGCGACAACTATAGCATTGGTGTTCTTATGGACATCTTCTAGTTTCACTCTTTCATTAGACTCAAGAGGCAATTGAGTATTAAAGCCGTCTCTCGATGGATCAAGCTTACTTTATTTTGGGTATGCAGACTGCTACCCAGAGATCCTACCTGCCGTTCTTTGGAGTGCAAATATTGAAAACCTTAAAAAAGGGAATGAGGTTCCAAATTCATTAACTATCGCAACACAGTACAAGTACGTAGGTGTGTGCTGAAATCCCTGTAAGACGTTCTTCGTTTTAAAGTTGCCGAGTTAGCCATGCGTTACTTCCTTAAAGCCAGCAGGATACACCATTCTCTCATTACAGGACAGGTAAGGAACCCAATCAAATCTCCTGGGTCCGCCGTCCACACTCGAACAGTATTAAGTCGTTTCAGCCAATTTATCACGGCTCATAGATTAAATCACAAGATTATCATACGCGGATTGCAAAACGTTATCCAGCGACAACTTTCAGTTTCATCGGAATCGCCGTTCCGAATATGTGCCCACCAACACACGGCTTAATCATGTCGTCAAATGTGTTTTGCAGTTGTAACTAGTTGGCCGTGTGACCTGTCCAGCTGCGCGGTTAGCGGCGGTTTTTCTCTTCCCAAAAGACAGACTACGAAAAAAATATGATTTAATAATTACACACACCTAGCGTGACCCGTAAGTGAGACGACGATTCGAGGAGGCACTTGTTTATGTTTTTGCAGGGAACCGGTAGACCAGAGTTACTTGGCCAGTTTCGCGGAACGGTCGGTGGGTTTGTAACTCAAGCGCGTGCGCTAGCATTTGCTATGGCAGTTAATTACTTTATTTGCCGTTCGAGTTAATTAATTGGCTATTAATTCGAATTGATTTTTCTCACCATCGCGAGTTGACGTTCGGTGAGTTTTGCCGGTTATTTGAATACTGTCTGGAGGCCAACACTGCCCACGTCGCGTCGGGGTACGTTACAGTCTAGCATGAAAAAGTTTCTGCAGAACGCACGGAGCGTGCATGACAAGACCGTCTAGCAGGATCGTATTCTTACAACATTAGTTATGAAATGTCAGTGGTTAACATCTATTCATCTCCTTTGGAACTTCGCTCCAGGCACTCGCAAGTAGAATACTTCCAGTACTCTTGATGTTGGTTCAAATTAATGTCGAACCTGTGAATAGTCTGTAATTAGGATTCGTTAACACATTGGCTATCAAGGCGTTTTAGGGATTCCGATATCAGGAGTCCTAGGCTTGGCAGCCTATGTTTTACAGATCTCAAAGTTCGTTGGACCTTCATGGCTAGCGGCAGTAGTCTGTACACAGGGACGGACCCAGCAGACGTGCAAATGCACAGGGCGCCAACTTCTTCGGGGCGCATTGTGCGGCTGGAAAAACAAAAAATAGAAACAAGGACTGGTTCGAATAAAGCCAAAATAAAGAAAAATTAATCCAAGAAGAGTGCCTAAGGTAATTTCTTCCACAAATTTATCAGGTAAGTTATAAGAAATCGTTGGAAGGGCCCAGAAAGGTTGACAGTCTACATCCTGAGTGATGTGGAAACAATTGCATATGTGACAAAACTGAAGAATGGGGCGATAAACGCAGGGTCTGCACAAGGCGCTCATTTGACTTGTACCGCGTCTGTCTGTAGCTCAGCTCCTACGAAAGCAGCCATGCTAAAGGATCTTGTACAGAAGCATTTATAGCAGGGACTGCGCCTTGGGCCCGTGAGTTTTGAGTCCACACAGACTGTGTTTTATCATATGTAGAAAATGGGGAAGAATTCGTGTCTAGGTTAGGTTATGTTGTAGTGACTGACTTCAGATGGCAGTCACACTAAGAAGGCTTGTTGCGATACCATGCGGTTTAATCTCCCGTAAAAAATCAGAACCAATTGGTGCTTAAAACGAAGCGATTTAGCTGGCTTACATTGACGCATCTTAGCTCATTGTGATCTATGGTAGAGTAGGTGATCTATGGTTGCAACCTCCTCTTCATCTATGCAGCTTCTACAGAAGTCTTTATAGGGGACACTAAACCTTCGGGCGATTGTGCGTGTCCGGTTATGACGCCTGAGTGAGGATCTACTGAATCTAAGCAGATTCAGAGATCGTGTCTAGGACTATACAAAAATAAATCGAGCCAAGTGTTGAGACACAGGAAACTGTTCTGTTCTGCACCTGCCTTTGTGTGCCAACCTCAAAAACACAACAAAATTAATCCAAAAATTAAAATTTCATCAACCTGTTGACTACAAATTAAAACTTCAACACTCGTGCTCTGAGCTGTGATCTCGCCCAACAATGAAACTGGAAAACTTAATAAGCACCACACCATCGCTGCACCCGGCAGACACCCATTTCCATGCGACACTCGAACCGACGATAATATCTTAACTCCAGCAATGCAGTCCCTGGCACTCAAGGATTGTGCAAAACATCAAAAAACAACCACAATATCGAAAGAATGCAAGCAAAATTTATGATGCACAACAAGACCAGGTGGGAGTCATAGGAATCCACTCAAGCAAACCGAAGATAAATCAAGTTCTCGAATCGTAAAGAATGTGAGCAACCAACCCACAGTAGCGGCACTAAGCCGAGATCCTCGTACATGCCTCGATCGTAAATTTGACAACCAACCAACTGATGTGTGGTTCCACACACGATCGGCTTCGCCGAGGCGTGGAAGAGGCAGTGGTTCCTTCTGTTGTGTCTTACAGCGAGGAGGAGTTGTTGTGTGTGCCTTTGAAAGTGACACAGTCAAGCTGCAGATCCGGTATAGGCTCAGTTGGTGGATTTTTTCGTATTTTTTATTCGTTCAGGTGGCAGCATTATGCGAAACAAACGCTCTCTGGGCCCGGCTTAAGTGCCAGTTTTGCTCGTAAACGGCGTGATTATCGGAAAGTGGTGCGGGTTTTCTCTTTTGTTCGGGCAACCTGCTTTTGTCCCATCGTTATGCAAATTAACGCAAATGAACGACTTCTGTCAATGTTTAGGTGGTGGTAATGAGCTCCCATAACAGATGGTAGCTGATAAGAGAGATAATTTGATACTAAAATTCGACTGCATCGTAAAATTATGCCGAATCGAGGAATGACAACTAATTGTGTGTTAAGTGGGATTTTATTGTTAGCCGCAAAGTTTTGTTCGCTTCGTTTGTAATGGATGTTCGACCGCCTACGCGCTTTTCGTATGCAAATCTGCACTGACGGAGTGCAGTGATAAAACCATTTTGCAGCACGCGTGTGTTGCCTTTACACCGATCTCCAAATTTGAAAACGTCCAGTGCGGATGGTGGGTCATGGGCTTGCCAAAAGTGAAATTTTATTGCCATTAGCTGGGGAAACTTTTACGATGACATTTGGAATTAGTGGATTTTGGAAGAGCCTATTGTGATGGTGACTGAATTGGAAACAATGGACTGACTAGTGACTCGTTGAACAATGAAAATTGATGGGTTTTCAAATTAATCTAAATGATTTAAAACCATGCGAGTTGACGATTCCCCATAACAACTTTAGAAGCAGTAGGCGTTTGGTGAAGCGAAGATCCGAGAACTACACGTATCAACTTCAGGATACAAGGTTACCCGATAAAAGAAGATAATGCCGTGAGAAATGTCTTTGATTTTGAAGGGAACAACACCCACGGCCGCCATTCTCCTTCCCGCGGACACCTACGGTAAACTTCTGGCCACACATGCAGCCATACGACTAAGGGAAGGCGACCGATGGGACAAAACCCACGGAAAAGGGAAAAAGGTGATAGTGCAAAACTAGATTGTCCCTAAGGAGACAGACTATCTGACACCCTTAATGGACTTGGAGATAAAGCACAAGACTCTGGTTCCACAAGAGACGAATGGGACGAAATTAAAGTATGTAACCCAACTGGGAATATTTACACTGCCGGGTCCAAATTGGCAGAAGGCACGCCATTCATTTATGCCAGTCTGCCAGAGATCTCTGAGGCAGTCCGGCTACCCAACCACTGCAGTGTATTCCAAGCAGAACTTACAGCTGTTCAAGAGGCAAGCCATCCGACTATCAATGAACCCAATAGACGGAAGATCTATTGTTATATACATAGACAGTCAGGCGGCCATAACAGCTCTTTACACACCATCAATAAACTCAAGATAGTAAAACTCCGCGGTCTATCTCTAAGGTAGATGGCAGCCAGATGCAATCTCTCAAGGGCACAAGGAAATTCCGGGCAATGAAAGAGCTGATGAACTAGCAAAGAAAGGGGGCGGGTATGCCAATGGCACCAGATCAGGAGCCAATCCACCCCCACTGACAACAATAAAATCGCGATTTATGACGATTGCGAAAAACGATACAAGCCGCAAATGGTCAGATCTTGATACTTGCAGGTTATCGAAAACGATCTAGCCTCTGCCAAATCAAGGAAGGACTAGCTACATCCTAAATTTAGACAGGACGGTTATCAGTAAAGTAATAGGGGTGCTGACTGGCCACTTGGAACTTGGGGAACCCTATAATGATTTCTGCAGAAGCTGCATGGAAGAAGAAGAAGAGTAAACGCACTGCCCTGCGATAGCAGAAAGTAGAAGTAAACTACTACAACCACCAACATACTGGGTAACACAGATCCAATAGATATCGTACAATTTCTCACAGCTCCTAAATGCCAAATGACCAATAAATCCCAAGAGGGAATTACTACAAGGCCATATGGACCGGCACAATGGACCGTATGGTCTAAGTGAGCTTGATTTCATCTTAATTTAGAAGTCACCCTTGAAGGTATATTCATGGTCCGTCGAATTTTTGATGTTATAGTCCAATCCATGCGGCGTTATTCCGGGGAAAATATCTCAAGCATTGACATAGATTGAGGACTTGGCACAGCCCAAGTGTAGTCAAGTCACATGACAGGGGCGGTCAATTGATGAACGCTTATAATTCTAATAATTCTTATAATTTCTATAATTCACAACTCTGAGCGTTGCGTCAATTCTAGGGTATTTGGTCGAACCACATTCCGGATATATAGAAGTTGTCGAGCTCTGGACACAGACTCGGTTGGTTAACATCGATCAATACCTGAGACCATTGACGTTAACGGTGTCGCCTTACTTATTTCGAAAGAAATAAGGTCCGATTACGCCGGCATGCCATACATGCCGACAACAGACAGTCGATCTTGGTGGATGCAAGGATGCTTGAACGAATCTCGGTCATTGCCGTCAGTTCAAACCCGGCAATTTCCCTCGTTCGCATAGCCGTTGGACAAATATTGGGCTCCGTTCGCATCCGAATTTCAGAGCAATATCCCCAGCGACCACTTAGCTAACTCACATGATTGTCTATGCCCGGATGTAGGCCGAAATTCAGCCATTTCATGGCAAATTTTACTAAATGTGTTGACAGCTAGATGTAATGAGTACTTTGACAGCTTCTCAAAAATAACAATTAATTGCTATCTGGCCACTCCTTACTCCTTAAGGGGTTGGACCTAGTTCGAACGTCCAAAAATTGCTGTTTTTTGTAATGTTTCTTGTGTATAGTCACACATTAAAATACAGTGAACTCTCCCTAATTCGAACGCTGTGTCTGGCTCATCGTCATATATTTACAAACCAAAAAACACTCACCCTAATGCTCGATTTCACAGTGCAAGGTTTTCTCCTGGTTAAGCTAAGGGTAGGATCGGACTTAAACTTCACTCAAGAAGATTTGGTTTTCACAGTCAATGTTTAAGAAATCCTTGTATTGAGAGTCTTTGTCAACCATTTATGAAAAACTAGCGGACCTTGTGCCTGCTTCACTAGGCAGATCACATTAATATACTAAGTGATTTATATTCTAATATACATTAAGAAATATTTCACTTTGGATGTTCATTAATTTGCATATTCAACGGCAATTTGAGAGCCGTTGGATGTACGACCACCATCCAAAGCTGCTCGTATTCCAGACGATGCAAGTGCTAATGCTATATTGTTCTGTGATCTTATAGTCGCTAATAGCAGGACAATTGAAAACCACCTGGCGCGCCTAAAAAAAACCTTTCCCCCGCTTTCGTTTTGCACAGCTTGATTTACGGCTACATGCATTTCTTTGTTCCCGATTCAATTTCAGCTGACTAAAATTTATAAATTTGTTCAGTCTTTATCGTACTGTTGTTCACGTGTGTCACGGCATCCTGTGCATACTCACGCATATGACGGGTGTAAGTTGTTCCTGTGTAAGTTGCTGGTAAAATGACCATTTGCCTAACATTATTTACATACTCGTCATTATTGATCGCATCTCGTAGATGGATATACTCTTCTGAGCGCAACTTCCTTAGATTGAATCGAATAAAATTAAAGCGCTCCACGACATATTGATGGAATACTTTTTTGCATTTCAAAATATGATTTTCCTGATTTGGCGGCATCATAAGTCTATATGCGTAATACCTCATGGCGCTTACGTTTTTATTTACTCGTTTGATTTTCTGAAAAAGCAAATGGAATGTTATAACATGACAGAGGAAATGGAATAATAATTATAAATCTAACTGATGGTTAGCACCTGCGAATGGCAACAATGAACCAATTTTAAGATAAGCTTGCCCTTGCGTCTGTAATGTGGAAGCAAATGTTTCATTTGAAATCCCTGATACCGAAATTATGTATGCACCCTAACTGTCGGCATAAAATCATTTGTTATTATATTCGTTACTCCAAAAGATGTCATTTGGAAGTATGAATTATGCATTTGAATGTTATCCAAAAAGTGATTTTATTCAGGTGTTGTGCCAGAAAGTAATGATGCTAATGGTTCAGGTGGATGTTGTAATTCTGGTAATCGAACTTTTCCTGAAGCACAACACATTCCAGGATTTTCAGTTAGAAATTTAATTGCATTACAATATTGACATAATGTGTTCATTGCGCCTATAACCACAAATTTATGCAAACTATAATCAGTGGCATTAATGTATCGAAATCCAGCACCATTCAAAGCAACATTAACATTGACTGGTTCAGCTCGTTGTTGCCCTTGTACATTTTACATTCTCAATCTATCTAGCTCATTACGTTGTTCAGATGAATGGCTTGAACGTGATCTGTTGATACGTTCCCTTTGAATACGATTTTGATTTTCTCGCTCTTCTTGTGATTGATTCTGCCTGATATGACATTTTATCTTAGCTTCAATCTTAAGAATAAATTTATCTTTTTTGGCCGCATATAAGTTGATTTCCTATGAATTAAGTAAAACTTAAAGTAATTCGGTAAATGCGTTGAGGCGTCAATCAGCGACAAATATTTGAGGCTTGATAGATACAGTAATAGTGGTTGAACCCAACTGAATAGAGGAAAAGAATGGGAATTATGTACTCTCTGGATTGACACTTAAGCCATGACAATCGGTAGTTGAGGTTAAACCACTACCTTTAGTATCGTACTTATTTATCGTTCAAAGTCCAAACAAAATTTGTATTGAGTCTGAGTTCATCCAGGGATCGACATTTAAGCGTGGACTGTGAAAACGGCCATTAGTCAAACTTCCTCTAACTCGTACACATTTTCTTGATACTTGGCCTATTTTTTCACCCCTTAAGTCGTTTTCTTTTCGCATAAAACAAAATAAAAAAAATACATTCTCCCAATTCGTATTTTAGTATACATATATATCTAATGGTCGTAAGTGCGCTGAGTTATGATTAAAATATACAACTTGCCTGCTTTCACACACGAGACTTTGAACCAAGACAACACTGAAAAGTCATCGAAGAATTTAGCGGGTCTTTGTGCAAAAAAGTCGTTGTTGTTCGTTAGATTCTTAGCGGTAGTTATTTCAAAGCAATTTAAATCAATCTACACAAAAATGTCTTGTTTTAGTGAACTCAGTTTATTCTCTGCAGTTCAACAGAACTGATGCAGTTTCCGGCTCAAGTTGGTAGTAAGATCAACAAACAAATGTGTTCTTTCTTTAACTCGGATTTTTCCGAAACTTCCCACAACTCGAACAAACCATGGTATCCCTTGAAAATTCGACTTAGGGAGAGTACACTGTAATTAATACCAAACGTTGAAGAATATGTTTTCAAGAAAAACAGTAGGTACGGATTTTTATATCACATTACAGTGAAACATCTCTTTTCGGCCACACCTCTAAAAGGCACACCCTCTTTACGGACAATGGTCTCGTCATGAAGTCATGAAGATATTCGTGTATTTCAACCCGTTCAGAGCAGACACCCCCACCCAACGGACAATCATGTTGATGACACTGCTGTCCACTATAGGGAAGTTTCACTAGTGGAGCACAGTGCCAGGGCATGCGGCTCGTCACTGGTTTTTCAGAAATAAAAAAACCATTAGAACGATGGAATTTTAAGAATTTTTAAAAATGGAGGACAGTGAAACCCATGTTTGTTATTTTAAGCCTAAATTTCTCACATTTTTGAACTTGACACTAATCGTCCAAACAAAATCCCTCGGTCACACGGAGGACAGTATAACATAAAATAGGTGATAACAATTTCAATCTGTTCAGTAAGCCGTTCTCAAGTTGCACTGATCACCGACTTCGAAGATGTCGAGTCAGTTGGCGGAGTGGGTTGGTGCGTTTGTCACGCAACAGATTCCACGTTAAGATCTGACTGATTTTTTCTTTTTTATAGGCTTCTTTGTTTCGTTTTGTATTAATAGGCATTATACATTCTGTTATTATTTTTTCCAATGAATATAATGAAATTTGTCGTAGGAACAAAATATACACATGGTAGCGATGCATAGCATTCATTCTGCTTTTCTACTAGTAATAATTGATAACAGTGAAACTTCGACCACGAAAATTAATCGCACTTCATACATACACTCGGTTTTTTCATATAATTGAGCCTCTGCAAACGGACCACCTCTGAATTGGATCATGACAAGGATTTCGTTAAAAAAACCTTTCGTTGCCTGAAAAACAACCTCTGAATTGGGAAAAGAGGCAAAGAGACGTCCCCTGCGAATTTTCACAGAGGGATCGAAGATGGATGCGAGTATATTCCAAGGATCTGAACACCCAGGTTTCTGTAAGTCTACCAAATCACTGTAGCTTCTTTCAGGCGGAAACTATAGCGATTATGGAAGCTTAGAAACAATGAAATATCAAGCACAGATATCTTCATCTCTTCCGATAGCCAGTCCGCCATCAAATCTCTGTCACTTTCAACTGCAAGACTTCCATCAATTGCCGCCTATCTCTTAACTAGATGGCCAGGTATTTTGCCATCCATCTTATGCGGGTGCCGGTACACGATGACATTCGAGGGGATTGCGAAGCGGATGAACTCCACAAATTCGGTGGAGATCCACCCTATACTCCTGTCGCTACTATAATACATCTGCTAAAGCGTGAAACGCTTGCTCGAACAAACCTCGTATGGACATCAGGCACAGGATGCCTCATTCCCAAATAACTTTGACCTATGATTGATCAAAAACGATCGCTTAGCTTGATCAGCTCTTATTGAATCTCAGATCTCTTACTGGCGTTCTAACAGGGCATTGTGCCATCGGAAATCACGTCTCTAGACTATGCCTTCCTTATAATGATTCCTGCCGAAACTGCATGAACGAGGACGAAACCATTGAACTATGCAGCTGAAGTGCTCTCTCATCCCGTGAATTCAGACTTCTGGGGGACCACTTCTTTGATAATTTGGCTGATCTGAGCAACATTAGAATCGGCCTTCGTCTTCGCTTTTTCTTTTAAAGCACGAATTGGTTTGCGGAGTCGGTACCCTCAGATCTGCGTAGTAACACAATAGGCCTATGCTTGCCTTAAGTGTGTCTATTGTGTGCAGCTGTCAGCCACTTCAACCTAACCTAACCTGGAGTGTCCCATTTAATAGGTTTCAATGTATTTGATTCTTGCAAGATTTTTCAAAATGATTTTAAATGCATTCACCGTCATTTCCCTTGACTCATTCGACCGAGGATTATTAGAACTGGACGTAACCTGATTGAGAGTGCATCATACCCTTAAAATAAGCATTTCCACTAAAATATCCGCATTTCCAGTGCCGGTAGATCCCTCACGACTCTTCTCCACATTCCTATCTTCAGTCCAGTCACAGGAAGTTAACAATAACCACATCACCAGTGGATCTCCATTAAAGTGCCAACAATTAATCGACATAGCACACAACTCTCCATAAACCACAATCGCAGATGAACTCGACTCTCGTCCCCATATCACTCACCTAAACTTCATTCCGATGAACACAGTTGCACCTGCACTCGAGCGTGCAAATCCTTTCCATAATATCAAACATGGTTTGTCCATTCCTGCGGTTGGCTCATAAAACGCCAAATTGTCTGCATAGCTCATCGGCAGCTGGTTCATAAGTCATCACACACTGGCTGATAGATATTGATGGTGGCCCCCGGGGATGCAGCTGAGAATGGAATAAGAGGAGTGCAGTTGTAGAGTTGCACACTTCCGATGTCGTTTTAAAGCAAATTGCCACTCAAGCACTGGAGTTGGTGTTCGACTCTTTCTCGGCTTGGCTGAATTTTAATGTGGGTCATCGATCGGCATTTCGTTTCGATCGTCTAGAGTGGGAACTTGTGTGCGCGTTGTGCGAATAAGCGCAGTAAATGTCATTGGAATTGGACACTCCTTGGGGAAATGGTGATGGTTATGTCAAACCAAAATTAGACCAAGTCTGCTGTATAGGGAGTTCAACACGCCTGCGTGCCATTCGCTCGAAATTCAGCAACACGTTCGACATTCTTAAAGAAGTTTTGCTCTGCGTTCGCCTGAGGCGTCCGGCTACATTCCAGCATTCACTTAATTTACTTAGTTTTTAAAATTCATTTTCACTGCGCTGCTGTAAAAATTAGGTTAACAAGGTCTAGTCGGAGTTTACTTTTTTTTGCAGTCTTCTCAGCTTTCAGCGGATCTTTTCGCGCCTGTCCTTCTTCAACACACCAGTAGTTCCATCGCTCTCTGACGTCTTCTTCAGGGAGTTGACTGTGAGGAGCTTATTCCTCCTCCACTTAGATCATGTATCCCTTTGTGGGTAATAGGGTCTCTATGCTAGTAGAGGCCACGCGCCATCCTGTGCGATGAGTGCAAGCTCTCTCCTACTCTTCCCCAGCTGTCGAGACTCCTCCTCTCCTCCTACACTTGGCATACCTCAAAGTGAACCTGTCGAAGTCATTCGGGCAAGTTCACTTCCGAATGTTGTGTGCCTTAAGAGACCTGGTGTCTGATACCACTTGGCCTTCCAGACGATGTCGACCCAAACTTTACGCAGAATTCTGGCAGCAGCTATGAAAGGGAACATCGACCCTATTTTGGTGATAAATCAAGGCGTCCCATCAACCAATGAACATTGCATGAATGCGTGAATCTTTGCAAAGGCATGACTTACCAGAAAGACAGATCGACTTTCAAGAGACAATCGGTATTTGCACTTAGCACTTCAAGCACTAAAAAGGATCCCTTTTGCAAGCAACGATCCTTTCACAAGACCACACTCTGTTTCCAGTGACACCGCACAGTCGAAATCTCTCATAATTTGCGCAGGAAACCAACTGCGTCCAGGTGCTGCCACAATTGCCTCGTACACGCAAACGCAATTAAAATTACCTAATGGACATCATCGGAGACTAGGGTGCGCGAACTCCCAACATGCATACCATCGCACAGCGACACCACAACCTCCCCCCGCGTCGTCCTCGACGACCATAAAGGTCTTAATGAAACCAACAGATCCATCCATTGTATCTATGCCAGCAAAGGAAACGTACATTCCAGTGCCAGTGCGCGGTCAAAGATTCTGGGAAATTTTAACGAGCTACAACAGTCCGACAATTCTGTGCCCCGCCTCGTCGGCATCCCATCCGACACCCTTTCGTTTCGCAGACCGAATGTCCGAGTGCATGCTGTTCCTAGAATTCCCCGCTGTTGCGCTCCGGAATGCTCCAGCTTCTGTGCCAGAGCACATAAATCAACGCATGGCCGATGCGATTACCCGGCGCAGATTGGGAGGCGGCTGCACTGCCGGATACAATCTTTCTGATTTCAATTTGCAACCTGCTAAAAGGCTCTGCAGCAGGTGCATGGCTCGCTGTGTATGTCGGTGCCTTAATTAACACTTGTCATATGGAATTAGACGAGGGCCACAATTATCCCTTTCTGCGCGATGGTTCGCTGCGGGCGGAGCGAGATGCGGATGATGTTGGAGGGAAATTATTTTATAGTTGCATTGCGTGAGCATTCCTCACCGGGTTCGTGTTTGCAATCAAATCATTTTGCATCATTTGTGAACGCTCGCCGTGTCTTTGGGGGAGGGGGACGGGGAGGAGTTGTGTGTGGACCTGTGAGAGGTGGATGTGGATAATTAGAGAGATCCTTCGCCCGGGTAGGGTGTCTCCCTAGGAATTCATTTAAATGATACTTTAATGGTGTAACGACCTGGTCGAAGACACACCACATGTCAGTGGGACACGCCCGCAGGCTGACTGGGAGTATTTACAAGGAAGATTTTCTGCTGAAGATTATTAAGTCATTATTGAGCTGATTTCGAGTTCGTGTGGAGACATGACAAAAGTGAAACTCAAGAGATGCAAGTGGCTGCTTAGCGATGAGAGGGGACAGCGTCATTTTTAGAACTAGTGGCAGCATCTTGCAACCGAACGGTGGGACAGTTTCCTGTGACAGTTGAGTTGGTTCATGAGAGGAGATCAGAGATCAGAGACTACAAGCATGCCAGCAGTCACAACATCCGAGTCACCACATAATTCGATTGAAATATCGCTTCAATGATGCTGTCGACCTAAATCAAATGCACTGCCGCGCAAACGTGTGGATTAACAAAAAATTCTAAATCCACCCAGAAAGGGAACGGAAATTCCACGCCATCAACAGACATTCACTGCGCAAAGCGACAGTGTCCCCAAAATCAATTACCATTGAAAAACGCAATCATTCAAGATTTGCTGTTCGAAATACTTCATAAACATTTCGCAGACATGGTAAATAACAAATGTTTGCATTCAATGAACGTTGCTGCAATTTTGTTGTGTATGGCTGGGCATTTAATGAGGCTTAACTATTGACGTGTCCAAGGCAAACAGTGTCTAATGAACTTAATATTCACGAAAGTTGTCCAGCGCCTACAAGTGGACACACTCGGAGAATCGCCCGCCGTTGCATTTGTTCACACCGGCCTTAATCAGTGATACTGCTGTCTGCGCATTGAAAGTGAATATTGCATATTTATTGCTGCTTAAGCCGCGCAATTAATCAAGATCACTTAATCATGCGCTTAAATATTTTGATTGTATAATGTCGCCATGGATTGTCTATGTGCTAGATTTGAATAGAACACTGGCGACACACGCAATTTTAAATAGTTAATGACAAACGTGTCCACTCAGCCGGGGTTGGTTGGGTTTTTCGATTGATGTGGAATTTTATTGAGCTTTGCCCCGGAATTCTGCTACTCATGGTACTGCTTCACTGTCGATGGAAGCATTACTCGATGTACTTTGATATAGAACTTCGGTCGTATGTAGTTTTTGGTTGATGGAGCAGTCCTTCATTCCAACATTTAATGGGGGCGACAGAGGCGAACAAAAAAACACTTTTTTCAGTCACATCTTTTAATAAGTAAACCAGATCAGTGGTTGAGTCTCATCTCATCTCATCGCATTTTCATCACGTGGCATGGTCCACTAAAGGGGTCGTGAGGGCAACATATGCGCAGTAGAGATCTCTAGGCCATTCGATCCTCGGCCATCAAGTCTTACTCACCAGAAGTTATGCCCAAGTTTGTTGGTAAACTTGGTCCAACCACCTCGTCCCCGATCTGCAAAGCGGTCGCCTGATAGAATCGAATTCAATGCCCGGCTCAGAAGTCGTGATTTAGAGGACATTCGTGCCACGTGACCAAACCATTGAAGAGTTCGAAGAAGCAGCTACTAAACGTTGAGTTCCTCGCCCACGGCCGTGTTTCTCAACCTACCACGACGAGTACCTCCCACAACAGCAACAAGAAACCTCATCCCGGCAGCTTGTATTCGCGATCTTATTATTTCGGTCATTACCCCAATTCCATGACCATAGGTGAGGGTTAGAAAAAATACTGAGTTGAAAACCGGCTTCCGCAGCTTTGACATTAAGCTCAACATTCGTGGTTGCAGATGTTACTGTTTTCAAAATGGACCCAGCTTGTCCAATCCTACAGGAAAGCTCAGCATTACACCTCCAGTCACTCGTGAAAAAGGAACATCTCCACCTGCTTCAATGTGTCCCTCCAACATGTTCGCGGTCTAGAAATGACCACAACCTCTGATTTGTCCATGTTAACCCTCATCTCAGCAGCAGCACATACTGCCACAAACCTACAGAGTGTGCGCTGGAGTTCCATCTGGGATATTGTAAGGATAACTAAGTCTTCTACCAAAAATGATAATTTACTCTAAACTCTACTAATGTGAAACATTCCTCGCAACGGCTGCGTTAGAGGTGACAAGACGCACTCTTGGCGAAGTCAAACGCCTTCAGTGAAAGGTGTTGATTTAGCAACGTTAACCCGAACATAGCTGCTACAGGCCCTCAGAAGGGGACCATCAGTCCCATACTTCTGCAGAAAACCCCAGAGCTTAACTTGAGGAACCGTATCCCGTTTCTAAGGGCTATGGCCTGGCTTCTTCGCAACCACTCGTGTTGTGCGTGCTATTGTTTTACCACAAGTGAACAATGCAGGCCCCAGTTTTATGCCGACTCCGACCAAGTATGTTTTGGCATACTCCCAAGCCTTCTCAAGTCTCATTCTTAGAGTGAAAATCTAGTCGTCCCCCATCCTGGGCCCACCCATTGCTCCAGAATGCGCTTCCAACACCTTAGCGAGACTGATGAGAGAGAGAGTATGCCCCTGTAGTTAGAGCTGTCTTTTTTGCCTCTTCTTGAAAGGGATAATCATCCGTCCCTTAATAAAAGGGACAATCACCCCTGTTTGCCATTCTATACGGTCGATCAAATACAACTTTTTTTGATTCGACAGTCAAGAACACGTTTTGTTTTATTCGAACACACACCAAGTGAAGCTGAATGTAAGAAAAGAAAGCGTTTCGTCGAATCGAACCCAGGCAGAGAGTTTGAGTTGCGTAGGGGTCGACGTACATACCCACAATGCCACAGCCACCACTTATTTTAAAAACACAAGTTCTTACTTTTGTGCATTTTCATTAATCGAACTTATCGAAGAGAGTGGACTTGCACTACAAACAATTTTAACCGCTCCAAATTGACACCCCTGGCAAATTGCCGCCCGGTCTTCTTGCCGGAGTGTGAACGTAATCGGCAAGTGATGGCCGAATTCGAGATGCCGGACACCACGTCGTGTAGCTTCCCATCTGAATATCGACTAGAGACCAAATATTTATATTCAGACGATCGAGTTTCAATTCGCTTCACACCACTTTTTCATAGACTTTAAAGCCGCATGCGACAGAATTCATCGCAAGGACCGATTCAATGCGATGGACCACGTCGAGTTGCACAAACCGCTATGCACCGTGCAGTTCGGCGCAAGGATCTCCTCGCCATTTAAAACCCCCACCGGATTTTTTCAGAAAGGATATGTGCTGTGGTGTGATTTCTTCAATTTGGCACTGGAATCGATAGTGTGTCGGGCAACTGTAAACACGGAATGCACTAACTTCTAAACGGCCGGCACATTGCGCTTTTATAAGGTGCCCAACGGAAAGCCTTCGCGGCGATTAAAGCAGCGTGTCCATGACCGTCAACGATGGAAGGTATCTATCACTCATCCTCAGGCTCTCCATGGAACGCAGGCTTGACAAGTAGGTAGGAAACTTCATAGTCCTTATAAAATTAGGATTGCAATTTTGTTAGGTTTGACCTGGAATCGGTTTTAAGCTTTATTCCCTGAAGTGAGTATTGGTCCGTAAGCCAACTCTTTAGCATGTCTGTTCTGTGTCTGCCGTCGGTCACTCCCCTTGAGTTCTCTCGGTACTGCTGTCAAAATCATTGCCAAGCAAAATGTCGTTCACAGGGTAACTGAAAAATCCCACATATTTACGATATATATACCAACAGTGTCAGCCGTGGCATTGAGGGCTGGTGCGTCTACCCTCTACGCACTTGAACCTACGCAGCCCAGGTTCGATTCCCGGTACGAGCAAAATACTTTTCACCACTTTCGAGTCACTGACAATGCTCAAAGAGTACAACTGTCTACAAAAAGCTTCTCAAATTGGCCGTTCGGAGTCGGCATTAGACTGTAGGCCCCTTCCACTCATGAGAGTACAATAGCGCAGCATCTATTCCATGTTTAGTGCCATCAGTCGACTCCCTAGACCACGTTACTTTGACACAAACTGGAAACGCTGATTAGCTCTGGTCTTCAAATCGAATAAATTGGATAACACCTCAGGCGGGCGCCCTCCATTTAATGAGATTTCCACGAGCATACATACGTCCTGCCGGCCTGTGTGCACGGATTAGTTTTCCATTATCATCATCAACTTCCTGGAGAACTCCTGCCAACCAGGTACCTCCCAGCTTGAAGATCCACATGAACACATGCTCGTAAGCGTATTTGGTGGCTGTGCACTGGGAGTGAGGTAGTTTCTTGATTAATTATCTCTCGGGAGAATCATTCCATTCCCGGCCTGACGTGAATGAGGAAAATCGGTTTGTAACACTCGCTAAAGAGTGCTCCTGGGGTGTTAGTTATAGCATCGCAGTAGCTGATTAATCAATCTTGCACTGACGGCGCGTATGACCAGCACTAGCCGCCGGCAGAAACCTGAAATCAATTGATTGCTTGCCGGTTAGTGTTAGATAGGCACAAGCAGGGTGTGTTCCAACTGAAATTAGTTGAGTTTTTTTTTTTTTGTCTTGAGGAAAGGGTTTGTTGAAATTCCTTTGTGGTTATAACCGTGCATTTATACTTGTTTTGGTTTTCTTCGTCCGTGAGTTATGTTGCCCCGTTGAGCCGAAGTATGTATTTTTTTCTTCTATATTTCTAGAGAAGAACATGAGTATAGTACGAGTAGATGGCAGTCGACAGGAGCAGTGCTGCATTTGAAGTTACTGCGAGGGAAATTCAAACACTTGTCAAAATTATCAGGTCGCAAGTTCTGGTTCTATCAAATATACCAAGCAAGCCACGGAAAAACATTCAGGGAGCCTGGCGAAAGTTTTTCCAAGGGAGAGACTAAGTGACTAGTGATAAATAGCCCATTTCGGTACCACGCGGATTGAGTAACTCCTACACCTGGAATCAGTTGGCCCTTAAAACAAAGCGCTTCAGCTGGCTTTAACCGATGTTTTTCAGTCGGTTAGAGTAATTGAAGAGGGTGCCATTAAATGCGTGCTCCCAAGGTTAGCCACAGCGCTGCACGAGCAGCTTCTGCACAATTCATTACACATGTGTGACACCATTCCTGTGGTTGAGCGTGTCCATTACACCGTGCCCTCATATGTCTTCCTTAAGAGTCCTAAGTCCTGATATGAAAAAGTGACCTTTTCGACCTTTTCACTAGAACAACAACTCTGAAATTTGATGAAGCTCCAAAAAAAAGGACGACCAATATTTGCTGACATCATGTCAGTGAAGACTTCCAAAAATATCAAGGGTCCTAAGGTTTGACAACCGAATCAGTCTTCCCTTCAATCTTTCTCCACAATCAATCTGAAAATGTATACAATATAACAGATGAACAGAACAGTATCTTTCAGAGGAAGATATTTATTCCGACAGTATATGCGATTTGACAGCCAAGCAGTCATAAGGGCCATCTCTTCAGTAACCACATCATCCAAATTGGTGCAACAGTGCAAGGATGATCTGAAACAGGCCATTAGGGCCATTAGAAGGTGCAATATCACTCTCGTCTGGGTCCCAGGCCACAGCAGAATAGAGAAAAATGAGATGGCCGATTAAGCAAGAAGTTTCCGGCAACTCCCCCACTGAGATGATGGGTCACATCACCTACCTCAAATACATGATCTACCAACACTTCCTGCCCTTAGCTAATAAAAGGTGGACCAGGTCATTCGAGTACAAATTTTCTAGGAAAACCTGACCCTCTATCACGAAAAATTTAACTGATAACCACCTCAATAGAAATCGCTCCGAAATAGCTAGAGGCGTGGCTGTAAGCACGGGGCACTGGCTCATTGGCATCCACGCTGCTAGCCTCGGAATATAGTTCAACCCACACTGTCGCAGTTGCCTCGGCACCCACTTAGAGGAAAGTCTGCCGCACTTTCTTTATAAATGTCCGGGGCTAGCCAAACACATATATATTGCGTTCGTCAAACTCTTGATTAGGGACCTCTCCGAGATCGCTAACCAAAGTACATCGAACACAATGAAATTCCAAAACTCCACAGGCTGGATTTAGCTGACCCAAACTACATAGGTCTGTGGGGTGTGGTATCAAATCGGTGCAACTTGTATCCGGTTTGAGCCAAATCGAGTAGCCACCTAAACCAATCAAACTGTGTACTTTGTGGTTCCGCAACGAAACCTTATATGCCAAAAAAATTGAAAGTGCTCAAAGATCAAGGAATGTGTGTCCAAATGGCCACAATCCCACAGCTGAAAACTTGCTCACATCGTATCAATCGACATAAAATTACTGAAGAAACGAATTATAATAGTAGGAACAGGACTTTAAAACAAGTCGTCTATTCATTACATTTTTGCTTTTACCACGGACCACACTCTCGTGTCTTGTATTCCGAAAAAAGAAATCTTTGAGTCTACTAAGCGCTCACACAGTAAGTGATCGTCCGGATAAATAGGATCAGATATCCTACTAGACAATAACAAGCTTAAAGGTGGTGTAGACAGAGGCTGATGCCAGCATCCACAGTAACAAAATCCCCAAACTTAAATTCGTATACCAAAATTCACAAATCAAAAACCCAAAACACAAAGCCCAACCTAATTGAGAGTACCATTAACCTAGTAAATAAAGACCTTGAGTCAATAGTCAGTTGGTCCAGACTTAATGGACTCTATCTACACCCCGCGAACGAGTCTATCAAAGAAATGTAGTTGGCATTGGTTTTATTTCCCTCTTCAAATCGAAATAAAGACAGATTAGATTTAGAAAGAAGGCCAAAGAGTAAGTTTGGTGTATCTGAAGCATGAGGTGGGTGGCTCGCTTGGCTCCCTGACAGGATTTTGACCCTTTTTTTCCGCGGTGTTGAACCTGAACGCGACTTCTTCACTTCGCTAAGGGTATGTCAACCACTGTCAGGCAGGCGCCTGCAGCTAAGGTTTAATTATATTTTCTTTGGGGCATTGAATTATGGACTTATAACCCACAATGGACTTATGGCCTCTGGACTTCGGACTGTGAGAGATTTTGGATTCAGGGAAATTGTCCTTGGGGATTGTAAAACCTTGTATTTTTCAAAGCGTGGGGACTTTGTACTTTGGGTATTATTCAAAGTGATTAGATCTAGGCTATGATTTGTCCGTGTGTCACTAGCTTAGACCATGTTGATACCCACAGTCAGACTACTACCACCGATCGACCACTCCAGTGATACAACCGTTAATTTAATCCCAACGGCAAATAGTGACTGGACCAAATTTGAAAACCAGATGATAGCGTATTAACCTTGCTTTCACTGCGATTCGAACCGGGGACACCACTAACCGCTGTTGTCCGATCAATGCCGAAGATTAACCTGGATCAGACCTGTCTGGTCGACATAGACGAAAGCTTCTGGGGGGATGAAGTCGTTAAAGCGCAGCTTCTCAAGGTGCCTGCAATTGGCTTAGTTCTCCCCTGAGATCAGGCAATTCCTCACACCTATCAAGTTCGCTCTCCAATATGGGACCTCATTGCTATAGAATTTTTTGTACTGGGACTCTGATGTTCTGTACAGGCGAAGGCAGGACCTAACCTAACCTTGCAAATCAAATTGTCCGAAAGAGAGAGGTGTCCGAACTAGTTAAGAGTCCTGGTTAGAGAGTCTGGTCTAAGGAGGCTGAAGGGTAAGTGGAAAAATCCCCAGTAGACTTTTTTTTTCCACTAGTTATATTATATTCATGAAGTAGGAATTAGTGAACACCTTACTGGAAGCACCACGGCATGTCACCACACTAACCCCTTTATTTTTAATGTCTTGTCAACAATTTAAGTTCACTTTAAAGCTAAACATTTTACACAGTTATACACATTTTTTGGCATTCATCATCATCATTATCATCTGACCCGAATGCTCCTCTAAAGGGGTCGGGGAGGTAAACACGCACGAGAGATCTCCAGTCAACTCGATCCTCCGCCATCGACTCCAACTCGTCAGGAGTAATACCCAAGCGTAACCAGGCAAGTTTTTAGACTTGGTCCAACCATCTCGTCCTGGGTCTGCCAAGCGGTCGCCTACCTGATGGAATAGCATTCAACGCCCGCCTCCGGCGTCGTGATGAAGAAGACATTCGGGGCTCGTGACCAAAGCACGAAGAAGCATCTCCTCAATGTTGAGTACCTCTCGCACTGCCGCACCCTATCCCGGCGAGTAATTCCCACAACAGCACGGGGAAATCTCGTCTCGGCAGCTTGTATTTGCGATCTTAGTCTTTCGGTCATTACTCAAATTGCATGACCATGAGTGAGAGTTGGAACAAATACTGAGTAACTGGCTTTGATTTGGCAGCTTGACCAATCCTACGGGAAAGCTCAGCATTCCTCGGTCGTGAAAAAGACCCCGAGATACTTAATCTTCTCAACCTGCTTCAATGGGACTCCACTAACCTGTAGAGTGCATTGAACAGGCGTTCTGCATAACCCCAGATTTGTCCACGTTGACCTTCATTGCAGCATCAGCACATACGGCCACAAACCTATCGAGTGCTCATTGAAACAAAGTTCAATTTGTACAGTTTTAGTTACATCTGATATGTATTCTTTTAGAGATACTGAACATAAGTTCTTTACAACTAAGATAGTTCAAAGTAAAGTGGTTAAGGGCCGATGTTGAATGTGAACCACACGTAAACGTCAATTTCAAACTAACTCAATTTGAACCATGGAAATATACACAATCGACCAACGCGTTAAAGTTATTCAGGCTTATTACACAAATCAAAATGCAAATGATCAATTTTCGAAGAAAATCGTCTTCAGTGATGAGGCACATTTTCACCTCAGTGGGTTCGTCAATAAGCAGAATTGCCGCATTTGGGCGAAGTGACTGTTTGGTGCGGTTTATGGGCTGGCGGCATCATCGGGCCGTATTTTTCCCAAAATGAGGCCGGTCAGGCAGTTACTGTGAATGGTGTTCGCTATCGTGAAATGATAACGAACTTTTTATGGCCCGAATTGGAAGATATGAATGTAGACGATATGTGGTTTCAACAGGACGGTGCCACTTGCCACATAGCTAACGAAACAATGGCTCTTTTGCGCGACAAATTCATTGGCCGTGTTATCTCACGTGGTGGCGATGTCAATTGGCCGCCAAGATCATGTGATTTGACACCGTTGGATGGTCTATGGGGTTATTTGAAAGAAAAGGTGTATGTCGATAAGCCAGCAACAATTAAAGAGCTAAAGGATGAGATAAATCGGCGCATTAACGGCATAGAACTTCAATTATGCTTCAGCGTAATCGAAAATTTGTACCATCGGATGGAGGTGTGCCGCCGAGGTCGCGGCTGCCCTTTGCCCGATATTTTGTTCCATACATAATTGAACCATACCAATATTATAGCCTTAACATATGATTGATTTTTCCTTAATTTAAGATGTTACGAAAAAGCTCACTTTCAGAATGAGAGCATTTGCCTACAATATTCTGGTGTAATTTATCAATGAGATGCGACATGGTATTTACATTTGCTTTTTCATGGAGCCTCATAGTAGAGAAATGCCAGGGAAGATTTAACATTAGCTTTAGCACCTTGGTTTAACATATTTGTAGTTTCTTAATGTGAGATTTGGCATAATCGGCCGACACAGGACTGGTTGAAAAATCGTTTTGAAAATGAGTAGTTTGCTCCCAATACTAACTTTTGATTTACGGTTGATGAAGGGATATAGGATTTTAATGATTAGGTTTGCTTTCTGAACCGTTTTCGATATATGTTTTTCAAATGTGAGTTTTTTTTTTATCGAAAGTAACTCCTAAATACTCACAGCTTTCAGACCACTCGATGTCGAGTTCAATTGCAGGTTTGTTTGAGGTAGGAATTGCTGTTTTCTGAGATTTATCTGCATTCGGTTTGAAACGCATCAAGTGCATTTTGAAGAGAAGTTAGCGTGCCCTGTGCTAAGATATTGGATGAGAACAGGGCTGTGTCATCAGCGAACAAAGCTCATGAACAAGTTCGAACATGAAAATATTAAATAAAATGGGAGCCAATACCGAACTGAGGAACTCCAGAGTGAATGGTATATAATGATGATTATTCATTGAATAACAAATCCGAAAATGGCAAGCACCTCGTGTGGCAGCAGTTGCAGTCAAGTAGAAAAAACGAATCCCCAAAAACAGATGCACCGCTGTTTTTTTTTTAAACGGGACGAGATGTCTCTTTCTGCCCTGGTTCTCGAGAGGTAAGTGTGTTGGAAGTGATGTTAAACTTACTTCTCGTTACTGACTGCTCTGAAGTGATGCCAAAATGTACTTTTCGTTACAATATAGACACTAAGCTGATATCAATTAGACCCGAATCCCGTTAGCGTTAATCTCAAACTTCTAAGAAGTCCGTATTTCGATACTAGCGGGTGATTGATTTTCTTAAGCGACTGAGTGTACTCAAACAAAACAGAGATAACTGCTGTAAGCAATAGAATGTTACGAGCACGTGCCATTTGTTAAATTGATTGTGAACATTGTTAAAGCGAAAACGCACCCAAGCCACCACTCGCAGCGTTATGCGCCTCAAGGAACCAAATCGTGTTTCATCCAATCAAAGACCCCGCCACTGCACTGCACACGATGCACGCAGCCATAATCAAATAAATTAATGAACCTGTTAACGTTTCTCCTGCAATAAATCAAAGGCACCTGCCAATGGAGCAGTCGGCATACCCGAATCCGTAATTGCCCAGCAATACACGGCTACGCACGCGAAATGCGCGGCCAAGCCGAGTCCCCATCTGCCGCTGCAGTAATCATTCAAATGACAGGTCTCAAGACAGGCAAACCAAATCGCTAACTGCCTCGCGCAGACAGTTGCTATAATTTAATTTGAATATCCAACGCCTGCGTGATGGAGGAGGAGGGCGAGATTCGATTCATTTCTGGCTGCGCAGTGCACTGTGCAAATTATGTAACCGCTGAGGCACTCTGCGCCTAGACCGGCGGCAGCGACGGATCTTTATCTTTGATTTCAGTTTTTGGCCAGAATTGATCGCTGGTCGGCGCTATGCAGCGGCGTCTTTGGGTGTTGAAGTCATGCAAAAATGAATGAACGACCCAGCCCCGATTGAAGAGCTCGCATTAACCGGATCCCCGGGTGGCGCAGCAGCGTGTGTCGCACAGTCGTCTCAACTAATTTGGATCGCAGCGCGCCGGGGGCGGCAGCGTTCATTGCCATAATTAGAGCTTATATAAGCCGGAGATTAATGGATTGGCAATTGCTGATGAAATTTATTAAAGACATTCGTGAAATGCCTCGCAGAGGCGTCGAAGCCCGCTGGAGGGGGGACAATAAATTGTCTGCGACTCCAACGGTCAATCATTAATAAGACTGCCGCGGGGGTACGTCATTCGCTTGTCGGAACCTCGCTGCGGAGTATTTGTCATGTCGCTAATGACCGTGGGATCGCTTGCCGATTGGCATCACGTTCAGGTGGCTGTTGAGGAAGTTCCGCTTCCAAAGAAAAACAAGACACCTCCCAACAGACAAGATGTTCAATTAAACTCACCCAAACGCTTGTGTCCCTCCGTCGCGGTCGTCGTCCAGTTAATTTGAATAACGAATTCCGTCTCGAAGCGGTAAGGTCAGCTCGGAGCAACATCTCGAGTCAAATACACAAGCATCATTACCATCATTACACCCCAGAGATACAGACTGAGATAGATCTCCACTTCGGGGGCGAACGGCATCAGCCAACAAGCAACGAGTGCTCGCATAAACAGCAGCAACTGCGATCCGCGCAGCACAGTACTCAGCAGGAAATCAAAAAATCAAATTACTTCCTTACTACACACAACAGCCTACGCATCCAGCATTCAGCATGCGGCATTCATTTCCCACTCCAATTGCAGCAGCAGCCTCTTAGAACCCGATTTATACCGAAATCCTTTTAAGGTATCAAGTAGAACCTTTTTAATGTTCGCCTAACGATGGCCGTCTTGCGTTGTTCTTGCTGCGCCAATTGATAAGCACAGATTGCCTACCATTTAACCGAAGCAAACCGAACCGAACCTGAACCTGAAGTCGAACTGCGGCCGCGATTCTGTCCAACTGTGTGGCGACTGTGACTCGGTTATGTACGGTGAAGTTATCTAAATCAGTTCCCTGACTAATGCATCGCGATTAGGATCCACAGACGATAGCGGTACAGAAGAGCTACACGCACAATACCGTTCGATAGATTCCTTTTCGGTGCAGCATGGAGTCTGGCCTGTCTGCCCGGCAATGAACCTGACAGTGAATGTGATCGGACTCGACTGGGATATGAGAAAGATAGCCGAGGATGCAAGAGTTTAAGCCTTTCTCATGGTCGCAACGCAATGGGGACAGTGTTTGTTTTGTGTGTCGGAGGTGACGGCACGCCGGCGGGGAGCACATCGGACTGTTTAACAAATTGCTCAGCTAAGCGATGCGGATAAAGATCGAGCCAAATGGAGTAGTGGGTTTGATTGAAGCTAACTGCGGCTGGGGGGAGGGCGATTCGTTGTGAGAGACTTGACGATTCAATTAGGTCACAGAGTTCAGGCGAATGTCCGCAAATTGCATGGCATTGCTGTGTGGAGATGTGAATGGATGCAAGTGAATGGATTTTTTGACTCGTTCTGCATCAGATCTCGCGATTTGACAATGATCTCAGTGTAACCAGTTGTCCAATGCCCATGGCAGAACTGGAAGTTGTTGAAGTCGAAGAGAAATCGTCAAAAGCATTCTGCCATTTTGTCAGCTACCATTGTTGGACCCTTTGCGAAAACATGGAGCCTTAAGCCACGTGTGGAATGCTGGTTCTACACAACGATTGTAAGAATCATCTCCTCATACGGATCCCTGGTGTGGTGGAAAGCAGTCTTCGCACACAGCTTACGAGGGTTCAAAGATCAGCCTGCCTGGGAACAACATGTTGCACCATTAGATACACAGACAGCAGAACTCGAGGCTATCCATTTCCTTATTCCCCGTGACCAATTCTGCAACCACAGAGCAACCTATAAGCACGTGTCTATCGAATGTGTGACAGTCAACTATCGCTTTAGCTGATTCCAGCCCAGATTTAGTTAGCGCAGGGGTCTTGCCAAAATTAAATTCACTTACTGTGTAGGTAGGGTGACTTGCATAAACTTGCGAAAAACTAAAAGAGCATTCTTTGGGACCTTGAGCATCTACCTAGCTCTCGCAGCTTCTGGCTAATCGATATCGATGTGCGGTCTGTCGTTGACATGATGGAGCACAATTCCTTTCCTATGGGCCACAGCTGCCGACTTCAGAGCGTTCACTATCTTCAGACGGTCCAATTGTTGACAAGACAGGTCCGAATTAAGAGTTCTGCCGTCGGAGATGATTTCTGGAGCTCATAGAAGTTGGCATTTTGACATTTCGACACTTTCCAGAGCGTGATGCTTCTTCAACATCGAAAAAGATGATTCCCCGATAATCCCACCGAATACACAGCAATATCTTCCTGGCCATCAATCCTGGCTTGGCGGCAATTTTTCACCACCCTTCGACGCCCACCGTTTTCACTTGACGGTGTCGGTCCGTGATGCACTTTTCGTGACGAGTCACCATCCACTTCAAAAATGAGTCGATCGTGTTGCGATTCATTAGTGGTCGGTCCGGTCCGTGTGTGTTAATAAACCCACATATTGCATTCTACAGATTCTTCTTGTATCCAACTGTTGGATGGAGCAGTTGGTTAAGTGCCTACCCCTGTTTAGTGGTTCGAATCAAAAGCAAAGTCAAAATGCATTTGTCGGGTTTTCAAATGGTAGCAGTCAGACCGGGGCCTGTCACTACAATGGACACGAATCGTTGTCGGAGTGCTCCAGTACAGTGTTTAACAACCTCTGACAAAAAAAAAAACAAACTCGTAGAAGCAAGCCTTGTTCAAATAGTTCCAAGCGCCAGTCTGTTTTGTGTGCAAGTTCTTACATGTCAGGCTCGACGATTGCCATGATTTTATGGACATTTTCGACATTTCGATATTTTTTAGAGCATGACATCGAAATTAGCGGAACGGAATCGACGGAATCAAAACTGCGCATGATTTAATGTTACAGTATCAGGGTCATAAACATTATTAAGATTTACAGCCGCCTAGCTTGCATTCTCGCCTTTATTGAAGAAAACTGTAAAATATGGCGTATTGGTGAAAAATAATTGATTTCTGTTTACTACACCTAATAAAGCGAAACCCGCTTAAGCGAGACGATAAAATTACACAAGTCACACAAGCGGGTTTTTCAGTTAAGCGAGGTACATAGTTTGTATGATTTGTGCATCTTTTCAATTAAGCTATGCTTTCGCTTAAGCGAGTTTCACTTAAGCGGGCTTCACTGTATACGCGTTCGTCAAATCTTACAAGTCGTTAAAAGAATAATTTCTTCTACTAATGACTTCTAGTTTCTGAAATGGGAAGTATCTTCCTTCCGTTTCGTCTTCCCCCTCATCAGCAGCTTCTACGGAAACTTATGAAGTCTCTAAATTATGACACGCAAATCAAACGTCTTTTCAAACCAGATCCTTTCAAATAAGCTGCAGAGATCATGTTTGCCAATTTGCTGCAGAAAAATTCGAAGAAGACTTGAAAGACAGCACCTCTTCGGAAGTGGTCCCAGAGTTGTGCAACTCTTTACCGAAAAGGACCGGATCAACCTTAAAATGTTGTTCGTAAGAGCCCGAGAGAACAAAAATTGGCGAAACATTAGTTAGTTAGTCCGAAAACGATACATTTGGTGCGGTCATATGCCAAAATACTCATCTTTTTCCATGAAGGCGTCCTGAAAATCCACCATACCGACCTCAGTACACCAGGAAAGGTGTTGAGCATGGAAGCGAATGTGTGAGATCATGGATATGCTTCCGAATGCCGAGTGGGAGATGCCGTTGAAATTGTAGTTTTTGCAAAACGATGATGGCAAGGTAAAAAGATGTCTGGAAGGTAATAATACGGATGTCATGAACTGGCTCGAGTCAGTCCAACTGTTGGGATATGCATCTATGCAACCATCAATTGTATTTACGGCAACTGGAGAAGAGCGTGCTGGTCTTAAGATGAATGAGAACAATGCAAAATATATGCTGTCGACCAATAAAAGTTCCGTGACAAGCCGTCTTGGACAAAATACCTCGATGGACAGGTACAATTCCGAGGAAGTGAAAGAGTTTAATTAACTCGTTGCAAAGGTAAAGTCCACAAACGACATCACAATGGAGATCTGAAGTACAACCGCCCTTGGCAACTTCGGACTGTCGAAACAACTGGGTTCAAAACTCCTGACTAGAAGGACTAAAATCTTGTTCTACAAAAGTCTTATTTTGGCAAACCTGCTATCTGGAGCCCGAAGCTGGATGCTAAGCAAAACTGCAGAGCTGATGCTTGGTGCCTTCGAAAGAAAAATTCAGCATCTTATATATGGTCCCGTCTGCGAGGAAGGTGAATGGAGGAGAAGGCACAACCGCGAACTCTGCGAGCTGTACCAGGATGTGGATGTAGTCCGGACGGCAAAAGTCTGCTGCACTGGCTCACCCTCATTGAGCACATGGGCACAAACGCAGCCAGCTAAGAGGACCTTAAAATCTGAGCCTCCTGGCTCGAGAAGGGGAGGAAGACTGAATCTGCGGTATAAAGAGCAAGTAATCGGGGATGAAAGACAGCTTGGTCCTGATGACTGGGAGCAGTGTGCCCAGGACCGTCACCAATTGATGGGACCATTAATGGCTTGCCGACCTTATAAGTAAGTAAGAACAGAACTTGCCCAATATAATATATGGGTGGCGCTACAGCCCGTAGAGGACCAGGGCCTAGCTTCTGAGCAAGCACTCGTATTGTGCGTTTTCTCACGCATGGAAGGGACCTACAGTTTCATGTCGACTCCGAACGGTCAATTGGAGAACCTTTTTCTGGACAGTTACATAGTTGTGACTCGAAAGGCCTTGCGAATTATTTTGCTCGTATCGGGAATCGAACCGATGTATCGTAGGCTCAAGTGCGTAGTGGTCGAAGCACCAACCCACCACGCCACATTGTTACAAAGCCACTGCTAAACTTCAAGGAATGGGATTGAATATGTAACGTAACAAATAAACAGTCAGCCGTCTGCCTCTGCCTAAGAAAAGTTCTAACACTGAAGTGAAGACCATTGAAATCGTCGATGAATATGGTTGGCCAATGGTGATACTCTCCCACGATGTCAGGTTGAAAAAACGGCTGATCCACATATGTTGGTCAGCAGGAGAAAACATATTTTGTGTGATTAATGGGTGAAAACTCAGTGGATTGACTTGGGCTAAACTCAGCAAAACCGAGGTCGGAGAAGTGGATTTTTGGGTCCATTATGGCATTCACGCACTCTGTCTTGCTAATTTATTGGCTCATTTGTTGTCCGGAGTGTCTATGTGCCCTGTGACAGTCATGGAACTGATTGATGGTGTTTCCAGTGCTTTTATGGCCACCTAGCTATCTCATCCTCTGACTCGGAGTTCTGGAATACACTGCAATGGTTCGGTAGACGGTGGGCCATAGAAATCGCTGGCGATCTAGCATGTACACCTTAACCATCTAATTTGGATCCGTCTGTCTAGATTGCAGTGGACGTTCTCTCCACTCCCTCCCTCTATCGTGGGGAATATTCTCTTGTGTTTTGTGATGTCTTCAAACGGCGTCAGACGATCTCACTGACTTGTGATCTGTTTGGCTGCCAATTTTGCTCCAGCGGTTCCATGCACTTCCTAAGAAAACCGCCATCTGTGTTCGTGGGGCATTTTCTGAAATCCACCTCAGATCTCAGCAAGACCACTTCTGCTCAGCTGTGAATGAAAAACCGCCGTGGAGTGTCGCACTAATTTAAAATGAAACTGAAATCGGCAATTCCTGATCTTCCACATTAGAGTTGTGCCGCGTACTCCTCGCAATCAACTGAATCTTGCAAATGTTACAAATTTAGCCAACCATAAATATCCTTTATATGGACCACATTCATACGCCATTCTCATAGAAAACAGTACTTTCCAGCAACTACGCTCTGCCGAGAGTCTATTATTTCTTGAAAGCCCACACAATTTCCTATCATAAAATTCAATTAAAACAATTTATCAGACCGCTGTGACATGGCAGAGAACTGTGCGCACACCGTTAGTTGCCACATGAGCCGGCATCCATTTGCACGTCATAAAAATAATCTGGAACGTTCATTACTCCAGCGCTGTGTACGCCTGAATCACAGTTGTTGCGCGTATGCGCTTTCATTTTCAACATCTTACAGATTGTAAATTGGTTAATTGCACATTTCTTCGGAGTATGAAATAATGTGATAATAACAGTACAACACTGCAATTTAGACGCCTTCTTTTGTAAAGTGATACAGGCCGTTATGTCCCCTGTTCCATCAGCAGTGATTGGCAATTATACGTGTAAGCAGTTAGTGGTCATGGCTTAGTTGCCTTTGACGGGGATGCTGTTTTGAACGTACAACATGTTTATTTCGACGGGAATGATTTCAACTCAATAATGGTCAATTCTATTCATCTAACTTCCTCAAAGTTAGGACATGTACCAGGATATTCTATGTGGTCTCTGCTTCTCGCTACAACACTCGCCTTGGAACTATTGACTCATCACACCTGATGATGGTCGAATCAGGTCGGGATTTGTCACTACGAAGCAATTATGGCCTACTCTCAATTCGGAACGTTCACAAAGCCTGACAGACTCTCAGGACCGGCGTCATCAATGAGCACTCCGCTATTGTATCTCACGCCTTCACATTGGGTCTGAAATGCAATGACTTCTGCAGAATTTGTAGAGACGAGCAAGAGAAGGAACCCATTGCAAGTGCAGCGCCACGCAGAAGGAAAAAAAGTCATTAAGGGAATTCTCCCATAACCTGACCAACATAGGCAATATTAGGGTCAGTCATCGACATTGCTTTGTTAAAACACCGACGGGTATACGAAGAAAGAACATAGGAGTGACTGTTGTATGTTGACAGTCAGCCAACCTAACCTCCGGAGGTTGCAACGACAGTATTAGAGGACTCAAGTGACGCCCCCAAGTTATAATAAGAACTTATAAAAAAAACGGAATGTTATTTATTCTATATTTTGAAAATTCTTTGCTTAGTGTCTTTGACCATCAGAACAGAACTGAAACTACATCTTGCAACTTGAGGCCCAACTATAATGAACCTGAGGGAGCATGCATTAGTGTCTAACGCGCAAGGGTGAGTGAGCGAATACAACCACCCGAATGACTTATATTTTATAATTACTAAAAAAACAATTAGAGTTTCAATATGGCTAAAAGGACTTTTGCATTAAAATTTGGACCAGATTATTTTTCATCTGAGGGAAAAGTGCTTTTATGCAAATTGTGTGGGATTGAAAACTAGGGTGAGTCGAAATTACGAGGGGCGTTCAATATATTCTCGGTATCGATATGAAGGAAATGTGAATTCAATTTAAATTGTTTTTATTTTTCAATATAATCTCCCCTAACATCAATGCATTTGTTACATCTTGAGATAAGCTTTTTTAAACCCTCAAAAAAAAAAATGTCCTCTTTCTCTGCAAAATACCCATTTATTGCCGACTTGAGTTCTTCATCATCCGAAAATCTTTTTCCACGAAGACATTTTTTCAAATCCGGAAACAGGAAATAATCTCTAGGGGCAAGGTCTGGACTATAGGGTGGGTGTTGGATTTCTTCGAAACCACAATCTCGTGCAGCAGCCTTGGGAACTCGCGCCGTGTGGAAAGGAGCGTTGTCATGAAGAAGCAACACACCCGCTGCGAGTTTACCCCGTCTTTTCTTTTCAATTTCCTCCCGCAAATTATGCAAAGTGGAAGCGTAGGCTGATGGTTTCACCTTTTTTTGTACTCAATGAGCAAGATTCCCTTTGAGTCCCAGAAAACTGTGGCCATGAGCTTGCCGGCAGACGGAGTGACTTTGAACTTCTTCGGGGGCTCTGTTCCTTTTTTATGCCACTGCATGGACTTTGTTTGCCTTCAGGGTCATAGTGGTGGACCCATGTTTCGTCACCAGTAACAATTCGATCCATAACACCGTCCGCGTTCTCACTACACATCTACAAAAGCTCTCTACAGCATGCGATTCTCACTTTTTTCTGAGGCGTTGTGAGCATTTGTGGCACCCACTTTGCACTGACCTTTGAAAGGTTAAGATGGTCATGAAGAATGGTGTGAATAGTACCAATTGAAAGCTTGGTGATCTCTGTCATAATTTTCACCTTTATTCGGGCATCCTCAGGAACAAGTTTTTCGACTTCTTTGATGCTTTCTCCCGTACAAGCAGTAGCCGGGGCGCCGGAGCGGGGGTCGTCTTCAATGCTCTCTCTGCCTCTCTTGAACTCACTTGACCACTTTTGCACAGTTGATAATGAAGGTGCGGAACCCTGGTAAACAGCCATAGCCAGCCTTCATGAATAGTTTTTTGACTTTTTCCTTGCTTAGTGAGAAATTTAATTACAGCTCGATGCTCAATTTTCACCATCATCGTCTCAGTTGCCATTATGATTCTGTCTAACTAGAGATAAAACGCGAATTAATAATCACATTTATATGAAATTTTACATGAATGCACTGAAATAATAGTATTACTTGATAAATAAGTCAATTTATATATACAACCACAGCTTCACACCGATACCGAGAATATATTGAAGGCCCTCGTAATTCGTGCGCTTTCTTTCAAAATTTTTACGTTTATTTAAGAAATCATGTACAATAGTATTATTCAAGGTATTGCTCATCATGGATCCTATCCCAAAAGAACTGCTCCGGCTTGGCAGCCAAGAATGAATCAAGCCAATTTTTGATATTCTGCTCTGATGTGAACCGTATTTCAGTGAGGGTGTTCTGCAATGTTCGGAACAAATGGTAGTCAGAAGGGGCAAGGTCTGGGCTATAAGGCGGGTGGGGTAAAACTTCCCATCCACTGTTTTCCAAATAGTTCTTAACCGGAATAGCAACGTGGGGCCGAGCGTGGTCATGATGGAAAATTATTGCCTCGTGTCTGGTCGCATATTCCGGGCGTTTTTCGGCTACTGCTCTCTTCAAACGGATTAATTGTGTTCGGTAAAGTTGTTTATTGATGGTTTCACCCGGTTTTAGCAGCTCATAATACAGCACACCCTTCTGATCCCATCAAATACAGAGCATTACCTTCTCGTCATGGATATTAGGCTTTGCCGTTGATTTGGCTGGGCCGGGTTTCAAAATCATTTTTAGCACGTTCGCTCAGCTAGCGCATGTTCACCATAAACTTCCACCAAAATACGATGACTTTCTGCAGCATTTGTCTTCATATTAAAGTAATGAAGAAGAACTCCCCACAAAAACACTTTTTCAGGCACAAAGTTCGACATATTTGAGTGAACAAAAAAAAATTATTGTTGTTTATGCTTCAATGAATGACATATACTAAAATGACGTACAATGACTGTAGCTTTCCAACGCATGTTCCAATGGAATAATACAAGCTACGCCACAAGTTATATACCCAATATAAAAGTTAAGCATGAAAAAAAATATTTTATTGAACCGCATATCAAGAGATCAGAGCACCAGCAAGCAATGGCTTTAAAGAAAAAAAAACTCAAACAATGACATCTTTCGTTACTGGAACTGGAAAAATGAATTTGATGGGGATATGACAAAAATGTTGTTAGCATGTAGTTGGATAGATACCGTTGGATAGAATCAATAAACCCGAGTTCCAGACTTTTATAAAGAAGTACACACAAAAAAAAAGAGCCAGATGAGTTGACACTAAGAAAAAATTACGCTGGAGATTGCTGCCTTGAAGTGCTCCACAAAATCCGAGCTGTTCATAGATGAAACTACAGACAAAGCAAGGCGCTGTGTAACAAAAGTAATTGTTGGGCCTTTGCGAACAAGCAGTCGAGGATTCCTGTTAGCGTTCGAAGTTCGGGAGAGAGTAAACTCAGCAACCATTGCCCAGCTGTTTGACAATTCAATGTGGTTGCCGTGGTCAGATGAACTTAGGCGTGAGAAAGATTTTTTGTTCGTCACAGACGCTGCACCGTATATGAAAAAGAGTGGAAAATCACGGCAAATGTTGTATTCTAAAATGGTTCACGTAACTTACGTCGCTCACGGTGTGCATATAGTCTGTGAAAGCATACGCAGTTACGTCTCAAAACTTCGAATCGAGTATGAGAAAAATATGGAGGTAGAATAGGTGGATAAGGAGATGGAACCTGCATTGTCGCTACGACCTCAACCCGTAAGTCTGTTTAAAATTAAATTTGAATTTACATTGTTACATTTACATTACATCAGGTGTTCACTCGCACTTCAGGGGTACTTGGCTAGACGCAGCAGGATATTATGCGAACTATTTTTCTCGAAAGTGTAATCGTTCCGTTTGCAAATGAATTGATTAAAGATGAAAGAGTAAAGCCAATTTTGGGTTTTTACTCAGCCCAAACAAACGAATTTTAGAAGTATTACAAAAAACCAGGTGTTTTGAGAGTCTCTACTTTTATTTTAAGCTAACTTTATTCTCATCAAGAAACATCGATTGGCGAAGGTTGCCGTTTTTGAACAATATTCAAGAAAACTTAAAAAAAGCAAAGGTGCCGATTGTAAAGGAAGTCGTGAAGAAGTTTACTGCCGTTTTCAATGCAAATAGGGGACTGAAAACTATTGAGCAGATAGATTGTGTGATGAACGGCGACGTGAATTCCCAACTTCCAAAAAACATTGATGTTGATAATGTTGCAAGCTTTAAATGGGCTCCACTTGTTTCATCTGAACATTTAAACATTTAACTCTTTCAAGGCGCTTCTAAGAGACAACCGGAAAAGATTATTGCCAGAGAATTTCATAAAACTCCTGGTAGTTCATTGCTACTACAATTAAATGAGCACTTTCGTTCCTTTTCTTATTTTTTAATAAATGCTATTTTTAAGTGTTTTTGTTTGCCTTTGCTTTACTTTTGTTAGTCAACAAAATCCGGTCCCTGCTTATATCAATTCTTATTCGAACACAGAAATTTGGAATTTACATGTGTATGCGTTTTTCCTTTGCTCAAGCAAGCTTCGTTGCACTGCTCATGTTTCTCTTCGTCTTGTGGACGGCAATTCTGGAAAAGTCAGGAGGAACTTACACACTCCAAAAAATGCATCCAAAAATGCAATCCCAGAAGAACCAAGGAGGCCCCAAGGCAAATTTCAACGACACTCAACCCACAACGTACAATCGGTCTTCTTAGACTAAGTGGGCCTGCTCTCAGGACACACATTGGCATCATAGCGGGCAACTCGTAGACGTTCACAAACGCGCCATCCGACTTCTGCAAAAGCTGCTTGTGTGAAGAGAAACTGAACATATGCAGCTTGTGCAGCGCAGCGCCCTCTCCAGCCGAAGGGATATCTATCTTCTTACTTAGCGAGCTGGGAAATATCAACTTAGACCCTCCGCAGCAGGACTTAAATGGTTGCTATCCAACCCTCCTGGCATCACAATGTGTCCACGTGTGGCTTTAGTGAGACTGTCCCCTGCTGTAAGCCACTTGAACCAAGCTAGTTGCCCTAAAAGAGTGATTTATTTTTTTTATTGTATTTTCTAAGATTCTATGCTGCTTTGGTAGCACAATCATTGTCCTCGATGATGTCAATGGGGACCACATACACTGCAATCGTTTTGATGAAACGACTGCCAATTTCATCTACGAATCCAAATATTAGACGACGGACAATTATTCTGAGTTGATTCTATTCTATTAGTCATGAGTCGAAGGGCCCCTACACAAGCAACAACCGTATCATTCAACAGCATTACACTTCTTTGATCAACAAATCACAGGTTGTCCACGCCACATACCCTCTCACTCAATTTGCCTCCCCTCCACCGTCATTGAATCCAATCACCACGGCAGCGCAGGCATCTCCCCAAACGAACGCACGCAAATGTGATTCATTAGCCCATTCCAATTCACCAGCAGTCTCCGACAGACACACAACCGCGATCCTGACAAATTGTTTGCCTCTCCAGCCATCATTCCGGAACCTAATTTGCTCTCAGCAGAGCGACCATGAAAAATGCATGTAAGTCATAATTGCCAGCCCAGAATGGCATCTAATTGAATGGACACCCCGCTGCAGGTAGCCGTCAGAGGCGCCTCGTGCACTTATTGATTGGTTGCATGTGGCGGGCACTTCCTTTCACTCGAACAGCTCCACAGCGAGACTCGCAATCGGCAGGACGTTTGAATCGCACCTTTTCGTCGAGTTGAGACGCAGCACGGCTGCGAGTGTTCCACGGACATGGCAGGCTTCATAATTGATGATTTCAAGAATATACGAGTCCATTGGTTCGCGCAAGGAACTGCCATAATCGAGATGCATTTGTTAACACAACTCCACGCTGCGGAGCAGTCGTCTGTTTGGGGAAGTCTCTGCTCAATGTCGAAGCGTGAAGCAGCTCTGCGTTGAATGCAGACGGTCGTGGAGGATCGTTTTAATGACAAATTGACAGTCGTGGACTGCGAATTGCACAATTGCTGTAATTCAATTGAGTGTCGCTGATTTGTATGTGCTGTCCTGTGGGCAGGACTTGAAGGCTTGTTAGCCTCGAAGCTTGGCGATGTTTCGTGTAGCGCTTCATTTCGAAAAAGATACTCGACCCATGAACTGTGCAGTGACTTGAGCCCAACCAGGTGTCCAAGGACTCAACGCCGACATGAAAAGCGCGGCGAGTATAGTCCTCGACGCCGAGCCCGTGGTACACTGCAACAGACCGAAAAGGTCATCAAAAAACTTGGTGCGTGCGGCTGGGGGCAGCTAGCCAGAGTTCAGCCAACCGCCGTATTTAGCGCCACACGAGTAAGAAGAATTTTCCCGCTGTTCAACTTCAATGTCAAAAACCCCGTAAGGATCAAGCCTACGCACATACATAGTGAAATAGGCATCCTTTAATTGACAGCTTCAAGGACTTTCATCTTAGGCTGAGCCGTTCAATTTATTCCACCCCTCAACAGGTGTTGAAATAACCTCACGACGCGTTCGAAGTGCACATTCCCTTCGCGGGGAGAAAAGCAAACCAAGCTCCAGTCCTAGGAAATATTAATACGGTTGTGAGTTCCTAATAATCGTTTTTACAAAGCGCCCAACCCATCCCCCTTGGAGCAGCATGCGCACGGATAATTGCTGGCTCGTAAATCCGCAGGCCTGCGTCGCGTCCGTCCTCGTGAACTCTGCATGCACTCTCCCGTTCGGCATTTAATGAACTAATCAGCGGACGCCTAAGACATTTCCAGTTCGCCAGCGATTGGGCCCTCGCCTTTGTTGTGAGACGAAAAATTGGGCGGCTCCTTTGCAAATAAATCGCGAATGATTTGTTTCGCTTCATGCGATAAGGTGAGCGGATGGGAGGCGCAATTGCACGGGCACCGAGAGAGATGCATTGCCGGTGGAGGAGTTGAAAAGTTTTCCGGTCCGAACGGAGCGGCGAATATCATCTATTTTATATCGCGGCTGAGGTGTTCGTTGCGCGATTAAATGTGAAGTAAATTGCTACTCCGCGGATTATTTTTGCGCTGCCAGCCATCGAGGAAGTTAAGATATCCATTTCGTGAATGCTTCCAATGGATGATTAGGGGGTCTGCTGTGCGAAGTGAAAAGCCGAGTGTGCGACTAGGCAAGTCTCGTGCTTGGCGGTTGCTGCGCGAGCATAATTAAGTTGTCACCAAGGCCTTTTGCTGCGGTGGGTTGAGGTCGTAATCAATTTATGGATACGAACGGGGGAGCAGTGTGCATTCCATTTGCATATACATATGTGGACTTATTCACATCGTGACATTATGTGCATCGCCGTTGGCTTGTTTTCTTGTTGCATTAGTAGGTACGCAGGGATCTGATGCGACTGTGTTTGTTTGTTTACTTATTGTGTTGGACTTTCCCTTGACGCAAGAATTAAGGTTCGTTGTTCACAAGCATACATTTCGAATATATTTTCGGATTTCGGGAGATGCGCTGTCGTGCGATCCGTTGAGTGTGATAATGGGTGCGGGCTGGTGTAAACACGGGAGGCACTCTCTACTGTCTGGGGGGATGATGAATATTAGAGAAGATATATTTGCGAATTCTAAGAGCAAAAATCCGTAACCTGCAGGTCACTCCAAGAGAAACCAATCGTCCGTCTAAAATTGTCTTCGAATCCTGGATGAAGTTGATGCTGCTCTGGAAAGGGTAACGGAAATGGATTCATATATCCTGATGGGTTATTTCAATGCTCACGTGGGTGTGGATGTAACGACATGGGGGAGTGTGATTGGGAGGAACAGTGATCCTCACCAGAACCGTCAGAGTCTTCAACAGAAGTCGTTGATTTGTCACGTTGTGGTACCATCGTGTGTGAAACGAATGGTTTGTGATGTTCGTGTGATGAGAGGGGCTGAACTGTCAACTGATCATCACTTGGTGTTGTGTACTGATAAAGTACCTCTCCTGCCACGACGGAAACCAAGAGTGGTTACACGCATATGGTGGAAGAAACTACAGGACAGTGAGTTGCGGCTAAATTTTGCGCGGCACATATCTGAAAGGTTTGAGTGACCTCCGACTGTTCCATCGCGTGTATAGAAAGACCGCAGCTTTCATTCCTCATGGCAGACCCGTAATCTTGAGTGGGGCGGAGAATACTCCAACTATGGAAGAAGTCATTTTGGGGATTAAATTGCTAAAAGCTGGCAAATCCGCCGGTGTGGATGAAATCCGGCCAGAAATGCTTAAGGTAAAGAGGAAGTTCTATGGCTCTCTCGTGTCATTAAAGTAGCCTAGGAACGTGGTGAGACACCTTCCGATTGGCAAACTGGGATGTTTGTCCCATTTTTCATGAAGGAGGACAAAAGAGATTGCTCCAACTACAGGGGCATATCTCTTTTAAGCTCCCCGCGAAAGTCTACGCTCAGGTGTTGGAAGCGCGTTCTAAAGCTATGGTCGAGCCTAGAATGGGGGATAAACAATGCGGCTCCCGTCCCCGCAGAGGGACAACCGACCAGCTAAGAGCTAAGAATTGTACTTGGGAAGGTTTGGGGGTATACCAAACCCATCAACAGTTGTTTTGGGGATTTGGCAAAGGCATATGACCGAGTTTCTCGAGGTAAACTCTGGAGTGTTCTACAGGAGTTATGAGGCGAGTTATGTTTCACATTGGGAGAGTTGAGGGTCAGTCATCATTTTTTGCAGATGAATTTGTTATCCTCACATCTTCCCAGACGGAACTCCAGCGCGCACTCGACAGGTTTGTGGCCGTATGTGCTGATGCTGGAATGAAGGTCAACGTGGACAAATCGGAGGTTATAGTCATTTCCAGAACGCCTGTCCAATGCACTCTACATGTTAGTGGAGTCCCGTTGAAGCGGGTGGAGACGCTTAATTGTCTCGGGGTCTTTGTCACGAACGACGAAAGGAGGAATGCTAAGCTTTCCTATAGCATTGGTCAAGCTGCGTCAATTTCGAAACAGCTTGGTAGTTCTGTAATCAGAAAGGGCAGTACGTATTCCCAAAAGGGGGAGCAGTCGGTCACAGGCTTGCAGCAAATTAGGTGGAAATCAATTAGCACCAACCTATGGCCGACCTACATCGACTAGGGTAGTTGTTAAGGTAGCGTGTAAGTTGTAAAGAGAAAAAAAAAATTAAATGAGAATTTACATGCGTACACCTGTGTGTACCTTTGTGCATACATTGTATATATTAAGTACATATAAAGGGTGGTAAATTTAAAGGGCCGATGTTGATTTTGAATAAAACACAAATTATTTAGGAAATTATTGTCATTTCTTTTTATGATGATAATATTGGTATGGTTCAATTATGTATTGAACACAATATCGGCCAAATGGCAGCCGCGACCTCGGCGGCACACCTCCATCCGATGGTCCAAAATTTTCGATGACGCTGAAGCATAATTAAGGTTCTATGTCGTTAATGTGCCGAATTATCTCATCCTTTAGCTCTTGAATTGTTGCTGACTTATCGACGTACACATTTTCTTTCAAATAACCCCAAAGAAAAAAATCCAACGGTGTCAAATCACATGATCTTGGCGGCCAATTGACATCGCCACCAATTTAAATCGCTGTTTTTGGAGTTTTATGCCGACTCCGAAGCCACTTTGAGAAGCTTTTTTACTATTTGAGCATCTTCAGTAACTCGGATTGGACCATGAAAGTAATTTTTGCTCACACCGGCAATAGAACCTGGGCTACGTAGGGGTTAACGTACCAACCCACAAAGCCACGACTGCCACTTTAGGTAACATCTATTTAGTATTGGGTCTAAAACTTAATTCGTGCGGTTTGCTAAGAGATGGTGTAACTTGCGTTATTCCATTGGAACATGCATTGGAAAGCTACTGTCATTGTACGTCATTTCAGTATATGTCATTCATTTGAAGCGTAAACAACAATCGACTCAAATATGTCGAACTTTGTGCCAGAAAAGTGTTTTTGCGGGGAGTTCTTCTTCATTATGAAGAAAACTGCTGCCGAAAGTCATCGTATTTTGGTGGAAGTTTATGCTGATTTTGGCTTGGCCAACCAGCCAAATCAACGGCAAAGCCGAATATCCATGGCGCGAAGGTAATGCTCTGTATTTGGTGGGATCAGAAAGGACTGCTTTATTATGGGCTGCTAAAATCGGCTGAAACCATCAATGGACAACGCCACCGAACACAATTAATCCGTTTGAACTAGACACGAGGCAATAATTTTTCATCATGACAACGCTCCAATATTGAACATGTTTTCCCTAAATAAACGTTCAAATTTTGGAAAAAAAAAACCGCACGAATTAAGTTGTAGGCCCAATACAAACCACTAGATGGCGTTAGAATTGTTATTATTATCTCATTTTATCAATTCTGCCGCCTCTACTTTCTAGCTTTTCTTTGCTATAAAAACGAAATGTTCCCCCGATGCTTCCTCGATACAAGACCTTTGTTGTATAGTGTGTGATCATCCACTTTAAGTTACAAAACGTGGCTAAAATGTTTGAATCTAAACGATTTTGTTTTTGTTTTTATATCCAACACCAGCGGTTACAGTGCCCAAGTCCACCCCGGACTGTAGCGCCACCCATATCATGATTATAACTATTAAGTAAAAGTGACCGTTAAGTAAGCCTATTAAGAGGCTTCAACGTCAATCATGTCTAGAATGTGTATCAAGGCCCCATGGGGTGGATCAGAGGTAATTCCCAGACCCAATGCCTCTAAAAATACACACGTGTGCAGTAATCGCACCGTTGCCGCATCCATTAGCTTCTCACCTAATCGCGCCGCACTTGTATCTCTCTTCTTAATTACTGTCAGCTGCGTCAGACTGAGTGACGGCATCAATGGCACCACCATTCAGTTACCTTCAGCCGCATTCAGCGGCATGCCGCCGCCACCATCCCAGCAGAGCCTTGTGAAGTGCCGTCGGCAACCAATTACGTCCACTAACACTCTAATGAAGCCGCGACTAGCGAATTTAATTAATATAATCATTAGTGGCAAAAAAACGGCTCACCACACCGTCTCAGCTCAGCCACACCGAGTAAATGGTTTTGACTTTTATTACCTGCTATATGAAGATGCTGTTGGTGTTCAGGTTTTATTCACCCCGTGGCCTTTTACGCTTTCCACCGATGCCGACCAAGTACTTTCACAGCGCCATGCTGCTGAGGCGCTGCCAGCTAGGACCTGCAGCGGTGTGGGGGTTCAGAGCGAAAAACATAAACCTCAAGCAACAACAATGCGGAAGAGCCGTTGACGTTTCTATCGCGCGGTCTAAGGGTGGAAGCAATGCAGGCAAACGACTGGCAATTAATTCTGCGCAGCTTGATGTGGTCAGTGGAATTTGTACTACTATCCGGTAAATAGCGGGAAACCTGGCTCCGCTGTCAGTCGATGACAGGGCTCTGCTGACAGACCGTTACACTCTAGGGATCTAATTAAAACGGTGCGCGCCAACTGATGGTCATTGCATACATTGGCCGCAGCCTTTGCAGGTTGATTCGTAATTTGTAGGACTCTGGTCGGAATGCGTGATGAAAGCGAATTGAAATTCTTCAATTACATCAAGTGGCGGTTTTTGTGGACAGTACATATCTAATGTCTTAGTGCGGAGTCCTCAGCGGACGGGCCTTGCTTGCATTGATGATGATTGTAAGTAGGTCTCCTGATACTGTTACGCATACAACGTAATTAGAGCAAACTACAGTCTAGAAGAAATTAACTGAAATTTCTTCTTTAAACATTTCACGAGTGGAGGGAGAAGTAAAAACACGGCAGCCCACAGCAACTCAACGTTGACCAACTGCTTCTTCGTACCCGCTGTGCTTCGGTGGTTTGGTCACGTGGCACAAATGTCCCCATCATCACGACTTTCGAGGCGGGAGTTGAATGCGATTCCGTCAGGTAGGCGACCGCTTGGCAGACTATTAAGTAAATGACAAGGAGGATGGAACAAGTCCAAAAACTTCCCTGGTTGCGCTTAGACATAACTCCTGATGAGTTAGAGTCTTTGGCGGCGGATCGAGTTAGCTGGGGATCTCTTGTGCTTGCTTTTACCCCCGCAATCCCTTCACGAAAGAAACATCTAGTTCTCCTTGTTTGTGTGTAGTTATAGTCAGAGGAGTTGGAATCTATTCCACCAAACAGGACGCCTTACCAACTCACTCCAGCTAGCTCAAACAACAAGTTGGTTGAAGTCATATTATCCACTTATGTAGACCATCTGAACACCAGGGAGTGTTTTCTGCTGAGTGTTCCCACAGCCGCCCATTCGACCTGGTAGCTAGGACTGAGCTGTCCTTTTGTTATGCATGGCGTATCAACATCCGTTGACGCCTAATCCTGAATGCATTCCCAATCCACAAAGGTTCTCTCCTTTCATAACATCAAAATGTAGACGTAGTGTTAAGTTCCCACTGAATGAAACCACTAGCTTTTCATCAAATTTCTCCGAACCTACCAGGTTCAGCCATAAATTTTCGGGGTCTGGAAACCATGCGGTTTCTGATAAGCCTCGTTGTAACCCCTTTGAACTCATCCTTCCATGATAGGTCACCAAACCGAACAAGCCTACAGCGTGAATTTCAATTTATTTTGGCTATTTTCTCATTTTATCTCTTTTTTATTTTCTGGTGTTCTCACACTATTATTTCCTGTCAACAGGCCAGTTGTTCTGGTGGCCATTTCAAAATTGAGATCGTGTGACATTTGATTTGGCGGGCATTTACAAATAAAGAGCTAGTGATCTGAAAATTCTGAGCGAAACCACTTCAAACTAGATGGGAACAGCCTGTTGAAGTTTCAGCTTAAGTTCGTCCCGACCTCGGGGTTTCGGTACTCTCGTCGCTCTGCACCCCATGCAATACGGGATTAAAAATTCTCTTTTTCTGGTTCTTATGCTAAGATTGAACCAAAAACATTCCTCCAGGGGAGACGAAGACCCAGCAAAGACACGGCACGGGTCGAAGGTATGGTGGAGGACTGGGAGAGGAGACAGGTACTAGGCACATATGCGCGTTGGTCTTAAATAGCTGGGTACCGTGAAATGAGGTGACATGCAACAGTGAGCTGCCTGGCAAGAATCTCAAGGATAAAAGTAATTCGTACTTTATACCATGCCACACTGGTACCTAACAAGCTTAACACTGCCAGATTCAAATATGTCTCCACCTGTACTTGAGAGCGTTGATTTCACCATGGGACAGATCCACATCAGCACTCGTACAGTGACAAGAGTTCTTAAAGATCTCCTCTGTACTTCCGAAGAGTTGTTCGTCTGCACTGGCAAAACCAGTAAGCTTTCTCCTACTCTCTAGGTCTCTTTCCGAGCAGATGGAGAACAGCATTTCTCCAGCCCATCCCTAAAAAGTGCGAATCACATTCCGACCCATAGCACTTATGTCCCTTCTGTCTTAGGTCATGGAGAGGCTGATAAATAGCCAGCTCATGAAATATCTTGAATCGCGGAAGCTAATGACGGTTTGGACGGTTTCCGCAGCAACAGGTCCACTAGCGATCGGATAGCTTATCTCACCGAAAAGTGGAACTAATCTTTGCACAATGCAGGCGAAAACAAGAGCGTTGCGTTTAATATTTTCTAAGGCATTTGACAGAGTTTGGCTAAAATGAGTGCGATAAATCTCTTCTTCTATGGATTAGAAATTACCTTTCGAACCGTTCAATTCAAGTTGTTTTGGATGGGGTCAAGTCTGATTTCCACCAAGTAAATGCTGGTGTTCCCCAGGGCTCTGTTCTGTCTCCGGCACTCTTTCTGATTTCTATAAATGATCTTGTCTGCAATCCATTCCTTCGCTGATGACAGCACAGATAAATAAGTTGTAAAGAATAAGAGTGTAGTGGAATTCGCTTTGTATTTCGCACATACTCTTGCAAAGTTACCGGCTCCACTACGCAAAGGAACACCGTCACTGTCAGATGAAATCAAGGGGAAAGGGAGGTGGAAATTGGATATCTCCGTCCTCCATTATCTCTGGACAGCACACTCAGCTTTTCATACTCGTTCCAAGACACACGACCCCGCCCTTTGGCCGCAGAATTGGCAACGTATGTTAAGGACATTGAATTACGATATTGACAGCATAATTAACTGGGGAAAGAACAACGGGGTGGAATTCAATGCTTCAAAAACTCAATGCTGTCCGCTGTCACTTAAGCGAACCCTTGTTAGTCAGCCATTATCCATGAATGGCGCTTGTGTCGATGAAACCGGAAAACTTTCTATCCTTGATACGTGTATAAACACAACACTTAGTTGAAACGACCACATATTTGAGGTTGCCAAGCATGCTGCGAAGTGGTACGGTTTCCTTAATCGATGCAAGAAATATTTCACTCCCTCTGATTTGGCTTTAATTTGTAAGGCGTATACCCGCCCCAAACTTGAGTACAACGCTCATCTGGTATGGAGCCCCCAAGACCACCCTGCACTCCATGGATGGAATCCAAAGGCTAGCGGTAAAACTTATAGCAGACAACAATATCACAATGTCATTAGATTGACTTGAACATCGACGCACAGTCTCTTCTTTTCCGTATTTTATCGCTATTTTAACAAACGATGCTCAAGAGAGCTTGCGAACTGCATTCCTCCTCGCCAAGAATTCACCCACAATACCCGTCTCACCAGGAATGCTCATCAGTTTACCCTTAAGCCTACTTTCGGACGCACAATTAAATTTACAGACTCGTTCTTCAGCCGAACCACACGATTATGGAACGCCCTGCCCAGCTTTATATTTCCCACAGACTACAATCCGCAGGTATTTAAGACCAATGTGCACAGGTACAGGAGGTACCTCTCTCCTTTTATACCTTCTACCCGTACTGTGTCAGGACCCCGGTCACTTTTAGGTTATTAACAATCCCTTATGAGCACGAAATTATAAAAAAAAGGAGTCATATCGACAAAGGAAGTATTGGCTTTGCAACCTAGTAGCTCCAGCTTCAAGTGCCAAGCCCAATCTGGCAAATCAAGATAAAACCCCGCAACTGGAACTGGATCTGCCATAAGATTCGGGACATAGAGGCGCACAATTGAAGAATAAATTCGAAAGACCAATTATATCTACCCGGAATGCTCCCCTTAGGAGTCAAGAACACAAGGAGTAGTAATGGATATGGGATGTGGTGGTGATGTCATTGAGATTGTGTTGAACGATGACTATGACAAAGATGGCCTGAGTCGAAGCTGGGCTGTCATTTCTGTAAGATCATTGAACTTGTTCTTCTTGCCCTCTGTCAGGGCGTGATGGCATCAGGCTGATTCTCTTTTCGGATTGCGGACTGTTATGAGGCGAACAAATTGTCCCCAACAGCAGTGATGTCCTCCAACAGATGGTGCCCAGCAACGGATAGTGCCCTCCCAGCAGATTGTGTCCCCAGTCGTTGCTCCTATCCAAGTCAGTTGCAGACACCTAGGGTTGCTTGGTGGTAGGCAGCTCTTACTCCCTGGAAAGAAAGAAAATATGACACTTTTTGACGGATAGATAGACCTCCCTCCATCTCCCTCATTGCGGCATCATCTTCAAGGATTTAAACTGTCTTCAGTGAAGGTCTGCGAAACCCAACCGTCTAGTTCCGTTTTTCAAGAAACTGCCACAGAAGTTCCCCTCACTCGTTCATCGTTTCTCTGAATGCTTGTCCAGCCCAGGCTGCTCGGTCATTATTCAACACTGTTCTTTCACACCACCGATCGCGATGCAGGTGCTCATTTTCTGCTCAACAAAAAAAGGCTGTTCAAATGAGACGGTGTCTGGGCGTGACGCAACCTCTTAAATGAGCTGTTAATATCTGGACTGCTTTCAATGAGGCCCATAGCAAGGGCAAGTGCCAAGAACTATAGAACTAGATCAACTTCCAACATTTTCGCACCGCCTCATGGCACATTATGTGTAGCTCATCGAAACGAAATGCCAGTCACCGCTGCTCCCAACCCCAGCCCAACCCAAATAAAGCCCAGATGCCGAGTATGTGCTATCCATGAACTGAGTTCCCATTCTCTTCGCGGACAAAGAAATCCGAAGTCTCCTCCTTTGTGCAGAAAATTCACAGCCACGCCGCACCGGCGAGGTGCCTAATCGCCTAGCCGGCCAATGCCGACGATATTTGCGATGCTCAAAGGTTAATCCCTATTGTTGAACCTTAATTGCGAATTTATTGTTAGTCGATCTGCGTTTCTCTGTGAACACGGGCACGGCAAGCCCCCTTTGACAGGCGGCGGCGGTAAATTAAGGCTGAGCTTCTGAGAACGAATCACTTCTGCATGCAGTCCGCGCCAAGGCAGCCAGCTACCGTGCGCAGTCTCATTTTAATTGCCGTCCGTTTCGAAAGGCGACTCTTTTGACGTCACACTGACCTTTCCGAATGCAAATCCTCATTAAAAACGCGCTACCAGCCCAGGAGGACCATCGACGTGACGATCGTTACATTTTTATTCCGCCACCGCCGCCGCACGGTTGGGGCTCGCCGGCAACGCGAAAACATGACGCCGAACAAGAGATGAATAAAGAGTACCCCTGTGTGGACTTTCATGCCATGGGGCTACTTTTACTTTCGTCCAGACGGGCCGCAGTGCTGCACACGTCATGGCTGACATTTCAATGGCAGGCGGTTGCATTTTGCCGTCCTCGCCGGCTTATTGGTAGAAGAATTCGAACGAATTATAAATTATTCATTGCGGGCCTTGTCTGGTGCGGAGCGGAATGGGTCCGCCAGCGATCGCGACCTCTCCCGTTGCGCAGGTTTTATTGTCTCCATTCTGAATATGGTGACGGTTATGTGAAGTTTTTGGTTTGCTTGCTGCTTATGCTGCTTTCAAGTGCGCAGCAATACAAGGTTTCTCCTTTGTATGGTTCGGCATGTGAAGGACATCGTGGTCCCCCACCCGTAAGTGTTGTGAAATCAACATTTGAAAATGTACAGAACTATTTTTGGAAATATCACGAGTGCATATCTCTTTGCGACGGTGGTGCATGCAAGTCATTCTTGAACTTGCCTGTGATTTGTGTGTGACATCATCGATTATTTCAGCCGATCGTGGTCAGAGGCAAACACGAGTGCGCAATCTGTCAATAGACGGAATTGAGACTTTTACTCTGTCCCGATGAAGGAAGATGTTTTAAGTTGCGAAAAAACTACAGAGTGTGTGTGTCTACTCAGCATGTGAATGCTCCTCTATCGTGCCTTGTGCAAGTGATCCTCTTCATCAGCCGGAGCTTTACCCGTCAACCATCAATCTCTTGTCTTGAAAAAGACCAACGAAATGATGAAAATTTCATCTGAAGCAATATGTACCCAACAGTTGCGCCGACTTGGGTAAGATGGTGCCTTCTTTGTTTGCACCTGTGTGTCGTAGTACTTCTTCACTTCCCTTTCTAAAGACGACGCTAACCAGGACAAGGCAGCATCCGGTACAGGTTTCAAGCGGTTGCAAAGTTCGAGATCGGGAGAGCATGCTACTGTCATTCCTTTTTAGTCTGGAGCGTCGCAGTCTCACACGGGTTTCCGAATTCGTTCATTGCTGAAGTTATGTATAGTCCCGTGCCATAGAAACAAATCAATTTCTGGGTCGCAGTGGCGTAAAGGGTTTGGAGGTCTGCGGTACCATGTTCGATCCCCGAATCTATCAACTTCCATAATTCACGGCTCCACCTCTTAGGAATCACTGACAGTGCTTAAAGAGAACTCCTTTCTAGAAAGGGGTTGGAATTCCGCGTCCGAAGCACTTCTACAGACTTAAGGTCTTTCTGACATTCTCACATCATGGGTGAGGCCAAATTGTGGCCAACTTTTAGGACGATTTGAACTAAGCTTTGCCTAGTGGAAGGCACATGGTAACAGACGCTTACCTTTTGAGTTATTTCTTCTCCAAGTTTGGAAGAGGTAATGCCATCGAACTGAACCAGGAAATGTGATCTGTATGTGAATCCAGACAAACGGAAACTGAACTCTTTTCGAGAAATCTCCGGATGCCCTAATTTACATCACCATAACTCAACGGAACTCCACTTACTTTCACAGATCAGGTCAAATATCTTGGCGTCATACTGAACGGAAAGCTCAATTGGAATCAAAACTCACTAGATGTGGAAAAGAAACAAACCACCGCACTTTATGTGTGCAAAAGAGCTTTGTGTAGGAATTGGAGAATCAACCTCAAGGTAAGGAGATGACTTTACACCGCCGTGATAAGACCCATACTATTATATAGCGTCGTCGTATGGTGACCGGCGCTGGATAAAACCTGTCACACAAAGATGATAAACAGGGTCCAAAGGACGACGTCAATCACAGACGCAATACGCACCACCACCAACCGCAGCGCTAGGAACGATATAACACCTCCTGTAGACATCTGTGGCAAAGAATTTTTAGCTAAATCGGCGTTGAGACTGAATGCAATCTCGCAAAAGAATAATGAAAGCACAGGTCATGCCAGTGTAGTCTACAATTTGTAAACATGAAAAAAACCGCTTCCGATTCTTTCGACCTAACTTAGCTTAAAAATAACGTAACCTATTTACACAAAATTAAACAGAATCCGGATTTTAGAGACATATGAGGGGCCTTCAATATATTCTCGCTATCGGCGTGAAGCTGTGGCTGTATATATAAATTGACTTATTTATCAAGTAATACTATTATTTCAGTGTATTCATGTAAAATTTCATATAAATGTGATTATTAATTTTTTTTTATCTCTAGTTAAACAGAATCATAATGGCAACTGAGACGATGATGGTGAAAATTGAGCATCGAGCTGTAATTAAATTTCTCACTAAGCAAGGAAATGGTCAAAAAACTATTCATGAAGAGATGGTGGCTGTTTACCAGAGTTCCGCACCTTCATTATTAACTGTGCAAAAGTGGTCAAGTGAGTTCAAGAGAGGAAGAGAGAGCATTGAAGACGACCCCCGCTCCGGCGCCCCGGCTACTGCTTGTACGGGAGAAAGCATCAAAGAAGTCGAAAAACTTGTTCCTGAGGATGCCTGAATAAAGGTGAAAATGATGGCAGAGATCACCAAGCTTTCAATTGGTACCATTCACATGACCATTCTTCATGACCATCTTAACCTTTCAAAGGTCAGTGCAAAGTGGGTGCTACAAATGCTCACAGCGCCTCAGAAAAAAGTGAGAATCGCATGCTGTAGAGAGCTTTTGGAGATGTGTAATGAGAACGCGGACGGTGTTATGGATCGAATTGTTACTGGTGACGATACATGGGTCCACCACTATGACCCTGAAAGCAAAGAAGAGTCCATGCAGTGGCATAAAAAAGGAACAGACCCCCGAAGAAGTTCAAAGTCACTCCGTCTACCGGGAAGCTCATGCCACAGTTTTTTGGGATTCAAAGGGAATCTTGCTCATTGAGTACAAAAAAAGGTGAAACCATCAGCCTACGCTTCCACTTTGCATAATTTGCGGGAGGAAATTGAAAAGAAAAGACGGGGTAAACTCGCAGCGGGTGTGTTGCTTCTTCATGACAACGCTCCTTTCCACACGGCGCGAGTTCCCAAGGCTGCTGCACGAGATTGTGGTTTCGAAGAAATCCAACACCCACCCTATAGTCCAGACCTTGCCCTTATTTCCTGTTTCCGGATTTGAAAAAATGTCTTCGTGGAAAAAGATTTTCGGATGATGAAGAACTCAAGTCGGCAATAAATGGATATTTTGCAGAGAAAGAGGAAATTCATTTTTTTGAGGGTTTAAAAAACTTCTCTCAAGATGTAACAAATGCATTGATGTTAGGGGAGATTATATTGAAAAATAAAAACAATTTAAATTGAATTCGCATTTTCCTTCATATCAATACCGAGAATATATTGAACGCCTCTCGTAGCTCTCTCTTCTGGTATTGAGTGTTGTCGAACTTAAATGCGCTGCTGCCCGTTCTTAAATTGTGGTAGATAATGTTGTTGCGGTTGTCTACAATTCTGCCCATCTCGAACAGGTTTCTGATGTGGCTTGTTGTGCGGAAGATGTCGCTTGGGTTAGGTCGTGTTGTAGCCAATTCAGTTATTAGGCTACACGGGATGTTCCCGAGGTTCTTGCAGAAGTTGCCGGTGAGTTGGAATATGCGTGTGTCGATTCGGTCTATCTCGGCACTGTTGTAGAGGATGGATGACCTTACGTATTTGTAAGAATCTTGTTGGCGATGGAGGTTGGTGATGGTCCTGAAGTTTCTCCATTTGGGATGGTGTTAGGTGTAACCATCCTGGACACGCGTATGTCAGTGATGGTCTTATGATCTGCTTGTACGGGATCTTCTTTATCTTGGTGGAAAGAGTGTTGGGTTTCCACATGACTTTCCTGCAGTAGCTGAGTTGATTCTTTCGACGACCCACTTTATTATATTATATACCCACTTATACTTACGCACGCCATCCTCTGCACTCTGGCGAGTGGTATGAGGTTGATTTTCTTTTCGAGTGCAGTCCACCAGATTGGGACGCCATACACAGTCTGATTACGGAAACGAACAGCCAGTGGACCATACGGGGTTGTAGTCCTTATTTGCACCCTATTACAGCAGCAGAGAGCTGTGGAGGCTTTCTTGACACGTTCGTGGATATTAAGCTTCCGGTTTAGTTTTGTGACAAATATAAGACCTAAGAATTTCGCGCTATCATTAAGCTTTAAGGGGGTCCGGCATAATGAGGGAGGATCAAAGATAGGGATTTTGTACTTACTAGTAAAGAGGACTATCTCCGTGTAGTGGGTTCCTGAACCTAGAGATACTCCAGGCAACTGTGAAGCACTCAAGTTTGCCAGAAACGGAAGAATAATCGTAATCATTGCCCTTGAAATATAGAATAATCTTAACACATGCCTACATGCAAAACAAAAATCCACTTACACAGAACAACATCCACCCTCAGTCTAGGCAGGAAAAACCTGATTAACCTAGTAGGAGTCATTACAAGACATTGCGCAATTGGTAGACACGAGGGAATGAGAAGGGTTGAAGAAGATGAGGAAAATCCCTCACATCTACTCTGGAAATGCCCTTTACTTCATTCCTGACTTCAATTGGATTTCACAAAATGATTGCCTGTCCCGTGCTAAACAAGAAGTTTATATAATTGGTGCGAGTAAAATAATATTCTCGACCCGCACCTATTTTCGAGACTCTGACAATGCTCAAAGATGGCCGTTCTGAGTCTGGATAAAGCTGTAGGTCCTTCCACTCGTCAGAAGACAATAGCACGCACAACGTTGCTGAGAAGGCCCTGTCCCTCTAAGGGCTGTCGCGACAACCATATTACTGTACGGCTTCTAGATTGAGGCGTATGATTCCAATGTACAATATGAATAGACCATGTAGGACACAAGATCAGCCTATCTCCGGCCTCCTGATCGAATAGAGGCAGTGTTGCTCTTCTGTTTGCATGAAGCACTCTTACATGAGCTGCATAATGTTTCACTATAGACCAAACTGGAGTAATGATGTCCTCTCGATAAGACCGGCGAGATTCGAAAAGTTGCTACAATGTTTTCGGCTCCATGATTTGAAGTCTAAAGGACGTCAGAGTATCATTAATTGATTGTGAATTAATGACTCGACAATGGATAAAATCAAATCTGTACGTATTTCGTAAGACAATATTGCCTGTGGTTGAAAAAACATTTTTATCTTGTGTAGCGACGAACGGTGAAATCAAATGACTCCCAAAGTTACTGCAAGCGGTCGTTTAAATTTCAATCAAATACGTTTCGCAAACGCCCATTCATTTGCAGACAAATCATCTCCTTATTCCAACGAGTGGCTTTCAATCTCAATCAAAGCAGACTCCATTTGGGATGAACGTACTTCCAACATCCACCCACATCACATCGGCACACAATGAGCACTGCAGATGATCGCTGATGGGGCCATCATTTCATTTAAACAGCATTCTACTGCTCAGCCAGTGACCGTTTACATACGCAAAAGCATCGCATTATTCAAGCAAAACTTCAATTACGGCCTCCAAGACCGCATGTGGGCCAAAGTGCTCAGCGGACAGGAAGCAATTTAAGCTGGACTTTGCATAGTTTGCATTATTTCCCTTCATTGAGCACATAAGCCGATTCCGACATGAAGACCTCCCGTTCGCTCGTCGTTTCGCATTTCTTGTGCAGGCCCGATTTGAATCATGGCCAATACGATGGCATTAAGATCTCCCGCTGCGATATTGTGAAAACTATTCTCAAACGGCTGGCCTCCTTCGGCGGTCTTGTGTGTACTCGGTGTGTGTGTGGTGTGTGTTCACTTGAGCCACCTTTAAAGGGATCGTCAATGGGGAGATAATGATATCACTTACATAAGAAGATGCTGAGGTTAAAGGGTAATGTCTGCAGAGGAGTGTACCGAAGGAATTCATTTCCATGTTGACTCGTGGTTTTCAGTTGCCCATGGGATATGATGTAGGGTCTTGTTAAGGAGAAGGCTTTGTTTCCAACGAGAAAATCAAATACTCGCTGAAACTGGTTCACTGGAAGGGCAGGCAGCTATTACATAGCGTTCCTGGTGGCGAGTGGAGAACGTGGGTGAAATGAGGATCATTACAAGGGAGAACATGAGCATTAGTTGCATGAGAAGGAATACCCCACACAATCAGGAACTAGAACTTGTTTAACCCTGTTCCAAGTCTGGTGAGGAGAATAAAATCTTATTGATAGCTAGACAGATTGATAGGCGATAGCTAAGAATCTCCAACAAGGCTATCGATATGATCATGAAGTTCCCGTGTGAGGGACCGCTGATCTTGATGAGTTGACAACTCAACAGCTGTTGCAAGACCATGTGTCAACCCAAAACCCCTGCCCCCACTACTACAATGCTTGCCACTTATTTTCAGAATTTATTTCACACAAATGCTGACCACGACTACGGTTTAAGTGTTCCACGCAAAGAGTCCATTTCGGAGTCACTTTTCCAACCAAATTTGCTGGTATCTCCCTAATAACGCGTGTAATGCCACAAGACCGCAATTGACGCCTACTTATCGGTAAAGGTGAGTGATTTGAGGCATTCCCATAAATTAAACCGCACAGCCAGCCAATTCAATGGTCAAAAACGAGTGACAGTTCGCTCTCCCAACTCATTTCTGAATTGCTCAATCGATTTTAGTGATGCGAGGGATAAAGGACCGTTTTGCTGGAACCACATGTCAATCAGGATTTGCTCGTACATTCTGGGTAAAAAAAAGTTCGTTAGCGGGAGCCATTGAAACAATGCTATTCTCACAATCATCTTTAAATGAAATCGTGGGTAAGAACTCTGCCCGGAAAAAAGCAACACGAAACATTGCATTTTTCCGAGTGCATTGGCAACTCTTATATTGACTGCCGTTGCTTGCCTAACCTTCAAATTTAGCTTGGCTTTAACACGTGCACTCAACCAAAAGAGCGAATTTCGATAACAAAAGTCATTACATTAAGAATTGGTATGAATTGGTCCTTCCTTAATGTGAAGCCAACGCAAACAAAGCATGTTTGGCTATGACACATGTCACAAATCTCGCAAAAGCTGTCAAAAAAAGAACACGGAACAGGGAAATGACTCTTATTTGTTTGTTTTTTGACGTTACATGAATTCGATAGCTCCTGTTTACAAGCCCGAAGCTTACGATTGAAGGGATAATAAAGAGAATAATAAAGTGTGTCCAAAGTGTATATACCAACTTAACTGAGATCGGATAAAATGCTTTGGCAACGCGATACGGTGTGGAACAGAGGACAAAAAAAATATGTTGTAACAACCCATATTTTGAACTGAATTTAAAATCAATTTAATTTTATTTTGACTAACATGATAACCTTTTACTATTGTGTTCCTTTCTTAAGTAAATTGAATAATCTTATGAATTATAGTAAATAAAATCATAGCACATCTGATCGCTTTCCCAAAGCTCTTCCAAAATCATATAAAAAGACGCGACGAGCACAGAACATATGTCTCTCTGCCACAATCCTGAGGTTTGACAATTAGAGACGCCCAACTACCTCTCTCTACCTCTCTCGCCCTTTAAAATATTTGACAAACTTTTTTATTTCGTGTTCTAAAACCATAGTGACCAATCAGAGAACGGCACTTGCGTTATTTCATGAATAACTGTCAAAAAGCCTGTCAGCTGTGAGGGCACCTCGACAATACTTCGTTTCTGGTACGGAGGTACACACAAACAAAAGACGAATAATTGCTTATCAATCCATTCAAACCATCTGTGAATTACTCGTATAAACTTAAATATTGGGCCTATAATTCGGGTTAATTCTTGCGGCTTGCTAAGAAATGGCGAAACTTGTTATTAGTCCATTGGAACATGCGTTGGAAAGCTATTGTCATTGTACGTCATTTCAGAATATGTCATTCATTTGAAGCGTAAACAACAATAATTTTTTTTTGTTCACTCAAATATGTCGAACTTTGTGCCTGAAAAGATGAAGAACTGGAAGCCACTTGTTGCCAAACACAAGAAGAGCTCGCAGAAACTTTGGGTGTCACTCAAGCAGCCATTTCAAAACGTTTAAAAGCAGCTGGATATATTCAAAGGCAAGGTAATTAGGTTCGACATGAACTCAAGCCGAGAGACGTCGAAAGGCGGTTTTGCATGTCCGAAATGCTGTTGGAGCGCCACAGAAGGAAGTAATTTTTGCATCGGATTGTTACTGGTGATGAAAAATGGATTCATTACGACAACCCCAAGCGCAACAAATCATAGGTGAGATCCAGCCAACCAGTCAAATCAACGTCAAAGCCGAATATCCATGGCGAGAAGGTAATGCTCTGTATTTGGTGGGATCAGAAGGGTGTGCTGTATTAGCTGCTAAAACCGGGTGAAACCATCAATGGACAACGCTACCAAACACAATTAATCCATTTGAAGAGAGCAGGCAATAATTTTTCATCATGACAACGCTCGGCCCCACGTTGCTATTCCGGTTAAGAACTATTTGGAAAACAGTGGATGGGAAGTTTTACCCTACCCGCCTCATAGCTCAGACCTTGCCCCTTCTGACTGCCATTTGTTCCGGTCGATGCAGAACGCCCTCACGGAAATACGGTTCACATCAGGGCAGAATATCAAAACTTGGCTTGATTCATTCTTGGCTGCCAAGCCGTGCAGTTCTTTTGGGATAGAAACGACAAATTGCCAGAAAGATGGGAAAAAGTCATAGCTTCAGATGGGCAATCATTTGAATAATACTGTTGTACCTGTTTTCCTTAAATAAACGTTTAAATTTTGAAAAAAAAACGCACGAATTAGGTTACCTAAAAAAATTATTAATAAAATTAATAAAATTCGTTGAATATACATTTTTTGTCTTGTTGAATTGGCCTAACACAAGCTCTCTACCGACACCATGCCGCTACAATGTAACATTTTGTCATTTCATTCGAACTCGATCATTCCTTTTTTCCTCGATTCCTATATTTGTTTCCTTTCAAGTCGAATTTCTTAATAAAAATAATCAAAATTACATATAATGATGAGTTTTATTTAAGAATTGTTGCATGTACTTTAAACAAAATCGTCTTGCAAAAATCTAATCAATGTACACACAAGACACCTTTCCAGAAGTAGGACCCAGACGCAAATAAGAGTGAAAAAATCAAAAAACGGTTGCCTTCGGATTCGTCAGAAAGGCACAACATAGAAGACCATACCACTCAGTCCTTTAAATCTGAGTATTTCGAAACGTTGGACATACTAATTGCTGAATTACAAAGATGGTCTTCGGGCAACGACGATCTTCGGAATTCTAACGAGAGTCTCGATAAGTTGCATGTATACAAAATTGTACCTTTGAAAAATTTAGCTCAGTTTCAATATCCAATTTAACAAAACGGAATCAAGTAAAACACACTTTGAATATGTTCTAAATGAAGACTGCATCGAGCTCTACAACTAATAACACCTTGTGCTTATAATATTGCAAAGTCATCAAAATCAAACCGTGAGACCGACTGCGTTGGTGTCAAATGATGTCTGCTAGTGATGGGCGCATTCGAATGATAACTCGAGTGATAACCGATTATTACAACATCTCGAGAACATCTCGATTCTTAATCAATCATTCGAATGACTACTGACTACTACCACAAGAGAACGCGATCAATGTATCAATTTAGCACGAGAACAAGTAACAATAGCTCTCTCTCTCTCTCTCTCTAACATAGCTCCAGGCGCCTGCTTTACAGTTGTTGACACACCCTTAACGGAGCGATGAAATTTGGCACATTGTCGCAAACGAGTTTGGCCGTATGACACTTTTAAAAGCGACATTATGCCAAATGTCAATATTCGGCCAACGTTGGACACTTTCAAAAGCGTAATTTTACCACTTTGGCATAATGTCACGGCACCATTACTTTGCGGAAGTTCATTGCTAGCAATGATCAAGAATTATATCGTGTACAAATACTAACTACCTATCTGGTGAAAGAGCACAATGTTGATCATCCCCTTCCCACCAATAAAAACTGCCTTACACATTGATTACTGATACTTGTTCCCTACACCAAATTCCTGCTGCTCTACCTTAAATTTAACTCTAGCTACGTACCTGACAACAAGACACCCTTCATCTATGATATAATGCCAACATACTTCATGCGGACTGCACCATACAACTCGGCCCAAATTGCAACTATTTCTACAAACATGATGCACGTCTTGCGAATAAATTTAAAAGTCAATAAATCAATCACCACAAAAGCCTCGTTCTAAATACGTGAGCACGCCATCAGCCAGCAAAGTATACAATGAAAATATTGCTGTTCTTTTATTGAGTTTTTTTTACAAAAAATGTTGCATATTTCTGGGGTTTAAATTTTGGTGGCACTGTCCGACCTGTGTTCAGCAATTCAGCATGACGTAATACAATGCGTCACAGCATTAAAGCGCAAAATTGACACGCATTCACTGAAGCGCGGTATGTTTAGATTTACATGTATACATAAATTAATACAAAAAGAAATGCGAATATACAGTCGACCCTCGATAATTTGACACTCGTTTATTTGAATAATTTGAATGTTTTCCCGGTCCCTTGAATAGTTCTCGACAAATGGAATAAAATTGATATTTATCGATATTAAGCATCTTATCCGCCGACATTCAATAAGGGGCTTCCCCATCTCTCTATAACTTGAAGCACGTTAATGCAAGGGGCCGGTTATTTGTTTGAATATATGTACAGACCTGTCGTATGTTTGCATGAAAGAGATATGAGCTCATAGCAGGATGATCCTCATGATGACGATAACATCAGAGATGCTGAACCTGGGTTGTCCTTGGCTACTCTGGATGAAAGCTAAGGCGAAAGCGAAGAAGAACAACCGCCAATTCCTGTCACACTGGCGGGGCAAGGAAATATGATACTACCTCTTCACCCTAATCGAAAATTCATTGAACAATGATAGAGGGAAGGCGGTCGCTCAACAGATCGTTACGGACGTCCTTTCAAAAATCACATTCGCGAATAATTGCACAAATGTTGGAATACTAAATCACTAATTTCAGGCAAGCTCCTATTTATATGAATTTTTTCCTCCCTCCTTCTTCAAGGTCGTGTTATTTTCAACTCTTGGTAATTTGAAAATGTTCTCTTGTACCTTGAGTTTCAAATTATCGAGAGTGGAGTCCATGGCGAAACCCTTTGTGCCCGTCCGACTGTCCGTCGTACACTTATGAGGTGAAGAACTATTCCCTCTGCAAGGAACTCGTCCTTCAGCCTCATCTTTGTGCGGTTGAGGCGTAATTCGTGCGAGCTCAACTTTCGTTCCCAGATAGACAATATTACAAGTAGGTTCAGTTCATACTTCATTAAGCGCTGATCAAAAGATTTTGAATTACTATGAGACGTTTTCCAATATACGAGCCGAAACTGGTACTCGCACTTCAGTGCCCGCATTGATTGCAAACGCAGGTCACTACGATCCGACCTTCTCGATCTCGTTTAGACGAATGGAAACAATTTACAATTACTTTTACCAAATATTACTGGTCACATTGAATCCTAGACTACTCTTACCTAACACCATGGAATAATCAGTCCCACTCGACTATTCAGAGTTTCAAGTCGAGTCGACCGATCCAATGATCGAAGCAGAAGACGAGACAATCAATTCTGGACAAGGTTAAGGCTTCTTGCACACGTCAAGGCAGAATTGTTCATCACGACTGGAGTCGACATAAAATCTATCAGGTTCAGGTGGTCAGGTTCAAAATCGTAGGCTAATGTTTTATGGACGATCCCCATTGAGCAACCGGTAAAAGAAGACTTACTGCCTCCACGAGGCCGCCACCAAGCAACTAATGCTATGAGATAATAGGCCCAACATATCAAGCTTGTTCAACTGAAAATTTGCTCTCTTGCGCCTGCCTGCGAAACCTTGGTTCTTGGGACTGTAAGTATTCGGCCAAAATGAGCGACGTGAGGAGTAAAAGTCTATGAATCAATTTCTAAACCAATGGTGGCTGCACCGAAGCATGCGTGGCTAAGGGAGTGCTTAATCTTTAGTATGCCAAATCCGAAAACCTCGGCTCCCTTCGGTACTCTCTGGGTATATCGGGCTCTCCCAAGGAATCGACGGGCTTCGAAAAAAAAGTGAAAGTGCTTACAATAACCAAATCTCTGTTAATTGTGTAGTAATAGTTTTTGAGAAATATGCAATTTATGCTCCAACAAGCAGAATCTAATTTAATCCAATACACCAACTTCTGTTCATGCTTCAGAGCAAACCTGATCGATCACTCCCGATGCTATGTATATTCTGACACCCACTCCATCATTGATCATTATTTCACCTGATCGGCATGTTAAGGGGAAATTAGGTATTTTAGCTGACATGGAGGACGCATCCAAGCGGGCCTAATCATTTCCTGCTAAGACTGCCAACGCAGATGAAGCAATCAACGCCTACTCTGACACATCACCATCCACTCCTATGGATACGTGCCGTGTAGTCACCGAGAAATGTGGGCACTCTTCCAATGGGAAGAGGTCAGACGAACTGCGGACTATACCCGACGGCTTCATCATGTTCAACTCTGCCGAAAGAAGGCCGTTTGAACGCGCAATTCGCAGGGGCGAAACTAGGGAGAAATCCCACCCCTCCTACCAAATAATCCACGAGAACTCTAAAACGGTCAAATGTTGCTACGACACACTACAATCCCTTGCCAAACACAACAAAGTAAAGCTCGTTTGGTTCGCTGGACACAGTGGGATTACAGGCAACGGTTTCTCAGATGAATTCGCTAGGGCTGGCTCGGAATCAGCGTTAATAGGTCCGGAACCGTTCTGTAATGCCAACTGAACGGAAGCTACAACGCTGACTAATGTATGGAAGACAAACTTTGGGGAATGTCTCCCGGCAATGCAAACTATTTACCAGGCTTTATTCGTATAAGGAAGCCACAGGGACAAGGAAAGTACATGAATGCTAACGAGCTCTCTTACTGTCAACAGCGGCCTGAATTACTCACCCTCTAACAAAGGGAACCTGTGTCAAGACAAGACAAGTCGGCTTTGCCTGGAAGAGGATGAGACATCCGAGCACTTTTTATGTGAATGTGCGGCACTACTCTGGTTAAGATAACGTATTTTCCACAGGGATGTACTCACTTCAGTGGAATTAAATAAATGCAGTACAGACTAACTTTCATAAAGGAAGTAGCACGTCTTTTGGTTTAATAACCAACTCTTTAATGCAAAAAAACTCTTCAGGTCGTGGTGGTCGTTTCCTTTACGACAAGACCCGCACAAGAGGGGACAAAATATCAGCTCCAAGACGGAACAGCTGGTATATGAACCAGACTTCATCCATAAGAGTCATCTTCGATGATGCCTATTATTGCAGGTGAACAAGTGTCAACAAGAAAAAGGATCGGATTTGGGGCGATGCCAGTCCACACGAGATCGAAGTAAATCAGCAGAAAGTCTACATAAACCGTGTCATCCACCAAAGCCTCTATCAGGCCTTCTAAGAATTATAAGAATTAGGACTTCCGGATGTGCACCGCCCTCTGAAGCCGCGACTGCCCTTTGACCCATATCATATTCCATACAAAATGTCCTTGATAAGACCGGCAACTTTTTTCGTTCAATTTTGACATGCAGACATCCACAATCCCCAACGAAAGCCGTACGCATTGAAGAGGATTGAAAGAGTTGCAGAGACATGACCCTCGATTCTATTAAGAACAACATCTCCACTACACGATAACCCGCAACAGCGAGTGCAATCAAATCGCTGACAGCATTGACCCTCAATTACGAGTCAACCCACCAGCAAGCCCCCATCTCTGATGCCCACTCACACTTGCCTCTGTGACATCAACAGACACCGTATCCCACATGCAAACAACGACGTGCGAAGGAATTCTCAAACAATAGATGCTAGCCACATGCACCTCAGGGTTAGTCACTCCTACCATCTCGACCGCCGCGCCACTCTGCTGCGGCCACCACCAGCAGTTGCCGTGAACCATCCTATCCCATCCCAAGGAATCAGATATTAAATGAAGCGTTAAGTAGAATCCATGTTGCATAGCTTGTTCAGCACCTTATTCGATTGTGATCATCACGAGAAGCGATGTTCCCATTTTTTGCACTCCAGCTCCAGCTCGAGTCCGAGCCCAGCTCCTCCGCAACCAGATCTAGTGTACGTGCAGTCAGATGCCACCATCTCAGAGCCATTTACCACTAAACCAATTAAGGGTAATCTCAATTAAAAATCTCAAGTCATTATACCCGCTGCTCTGTGCGCTGGGCGCAAGAAGGAAACCAAAACAAAAAAAAAAGTCCCTCGCCTGGGCTTGCTCTAGGATCCGATGAAGAAGATTCCAGTCCGGAACCCGGCCCAATCGGAACATTAATTATTTACTGTATCTGCTCATGTTCTGTATCGCGCTCTGGCTCAGTGGACACTGCTCGGGCATTGTTACACTCGAGGTGAAGACCCGGGCGGGGAGCGAAAACGAATGAGGGGGAGATCTCATTAAGGGTACACGCTTTTACTGGAGCACTTTTTATTCAAGCAGCGGCAGCAGATTCTTCCCATGATCGCGTGGACAAGCGCAACGACCGACCGACGACGGTTCGAACTGGAATTCTGCATTCAAAGTGAAAAGTATGCCATTGCTGCCTAGTCCTTTGCACAAGTGCACAATGGACTGGCTGGTTACCGGATGGCGGTTGGCTGAAACAGCATCCAAGAATCCTAGGCATTCGCGGCGAACTGTCAGACGTAGATCGTCGTCGTAGTTGTCGGCCTGCACTCGACAGACTCGAAGCGAGAAATGTTTATCTTGGTCCGGAGATTGTCAGTTTTGTTCTCTCTTTTTTGCGTTGCAGAAGGACGCGACGCGAACGTCAAGAATTGGAACTCGCTGCACAGTGATCAGCGGGACCAGGAAGTAATTTCATGCCAAGGATTCAGGTCAGACTAGTGATGTACGAGCTAGTGCCGGGATTGAGTTCGGGTTTGTTTTTGCGTTGGTGTCTTCGTGATTGATTCCTGTTTGACGTTCAGCTCTCCTGGCTGAGCATCTCGCTGGTTAATGGCTTACTTGAAAGGTATTCTCTGGCGGAGCAACATTTCCTCAGCCTCGATGGATTGATGGATGAGTGGAATGGCAAGAAAGTGGGGGGGCAAAACACGGTCCCATTGGCATGCACGTGCACGAGTTATGAGGTGTCGTTGTTAATTCAAAGCAATTAAGAATTTTATGGACATCACTTAAACACCATGTCCGTTGTGCAATTATAACTTGGCAGCTTTGTTGCTTTTATGATTTGTCTTACTGTGGGCATTCCCTTGGACTTTTGTTTGTCTCAGTCACCTGTCATTGGATCACCAGTTCACGTCATCACAGATGTCTCTATCGTTTGTGACAGAGAGCAGTGAGCACAGACTTCTCAAAACAAACCGAACATGTCACGAAATTCGAACCAATCCCATATGACCATATTTGGAGTCGAATGGCAATAAAGTCAGACGTCTTTCGTCGCCTGGCACCCTCGACCTGTCTCGCAACATGATTTCAATTTGTTCCTCCTGCGGGAAGATATTCCAAGATTGCCCACCGCTGCCGGCACACCAAACATCGTTCGAGCACCAAATAAGATTTGAATCGATGCCCTGATTGTTTCCTGTTTCTAGTTTGGCATTTGTTTGTTCGTGCACCGAGATGAGTATCCCGTGCGGCATTCAATTCCACTGGGCACAGCGAACGTACAAAGGTGTACCATTCTAAACAATTTTATCAGTTCCATCCCAAAGAAGGCAAGAGATTCGAAACATTTCCGCTTGGATGCACCCTCCGATGAATGGAAATAGCTAATTGAAGTGAATTTCTTCGATTATCGGCACCGTCACTGCCACCACTGCTGCCAGAGGGAAGATACACTCCCCGGCACTGTGTAGGAACACCCAGGAAGATGCAGAGAACGTTTCGACTTGATATCGAAATGGGATCATCATTGTTTCGGAATGGAATTGGTGCATTCAGTCTGGGATGGGGTCCGGAATGCGGGTGAAGTTCGCCTACGGAGCAAATGATGTTATTTCCTTGCAGGCGATTTGAATTTGAATTGAATGGGGGTGAGTCATTCGCAGGAGGTAATCGCTGTAGAATGCTTCCACGAGGCCCTATCTGTTTGTAAACGACCATATAAAGAAGGCATTGACTTGGAGTACCTGGAGGAGGCTGGATAGTCTCCTCCGGTTTGGCGATATTTAATCGAGCGAAATTCTCGCGGGAATGGGAATGAGACATTTGTGTCTTGTTATGCTGCGGTTTGCACTAAATCTCACTGGATTGAGACCTGCGTACACTGTAGATTTTCTCATTCAATTTAGTGCCCTCCAATTATTTATAGTATTTGCGAATATGGCTTGTAAGTAAAATGTGTACTAAGCCTTTTGGGGACACCTTTGCAATTTTGGATGCCTTCACTTGACGTGAACCGTATTTCTGAAAGAGTATTATGTTGGAGCTTTCACTGGCCACTTAATCTGAAGTATCACGCGAAGTTTAAACTCGCCAAATAGTAGCTACATGTTGTAGCTTGATAAGGATAACACCAATCAGCCACCACCACATAACGATAGTGTCGCCATCTGTTTGAGCATCGATATAATAAAAGTAACGTCTCTCTGTCACTGCCCCAGAGAGAGCACTGAGCACTACCTTCTTCCATGATCATCATGGATGAAGTCAGCGGTTGATACAACGGTAATAGATTAACAAAAAGGGTTCTCAAGTTATGCCACGACGACGCAATCCACTTCGCTGACGAGAAGACGTTGGACAAGATGAGAGGCTTTACTTGGAGCTACATAAGGTGCGTGGAGTGCGCATATGCAAAGGGAAGAGGAGGCAAGTCCGAGGGAGAACTGCACACCATATAACGTGTTCCGTTGCTCTTTGACACCGTGCACCTGGACCACCTCTGGCCGTTCACCAAGGGGAAGGGGGGACCAGGTACGTTTTGGCTTTAGTGGACAATTTCACCAAGTACACCATCCTGAGAGCAGTGAAGACGACCAACAGCAGAGGCGTTTCTTCGGACTGCCAAGAAGGGTGGTAACAGATCGGGGAACCGCCTTCGCGTCGGGGATGTTCGAGCAGTTTTGCGAGAAGAACCGTGTGCAGCACATCAAGACCGCCGTCAGGACACCAAGGGCGAACGGTCAGGTGGAAAGGTGCAACCGCACCATTCTCTCTTCCCTCAAGTGCATGCGCTCTGGCAAAACGGGAGACGACTGGGCAACTCACCTCCGGGCAGTCCAATGGGGGCTGAACACTGTCCGAAACTGCACCACGAAGGCGAACCCACACGAGCTCCTGTTCTCGTATACGCCGAGGAACATTTCGGGGGACAAGCTGCTTTTGGAGTTGGAAGAAAGGACCCGGGTAGAGGCCGACGAACTGGCAAAGAGGCGAAGCATAGCCTTCACCAACATCGTGGAGGTCCAGCGGCAGCAGAAAACGAGGTATGACTCCAAGCGACAACGACCGACAGAGAGAGGACCTCGTTCTCATAGAGAAAGAGCCTGCCGCGAACGGAGATTCAAGGAAGCTGGAGCCCCGGTACCGTGGCTGCCAAACGACAGGTACGTAGTGGAGGGCATTCAACACATGCAACGCAACCAACAGAAGATCAACACCGTCCTGGCGTCAGACAAGCTTAAGCCCTGATGTGAACTCCCAGAAGAGAAGGACGAGAACTCCGATCTCGAGGACGAGATCAGTGATAGGATGGCCGAGCTGTAACGTTACGGGTGCAGAATATAAAAGCCTGCGGCAGCGACTGTGCGGTAGTCGCGCAGTAGATCAAGTCGGGATCTTGTCTCTTATCAAGGATATCATCTCCCAATGGGAATAACACTGGGTCGAGCTAGACCTGAACGAGATGCGGCTAATGCTCCTATCTACCCTTAACCACCCAGACCAACTTGTCATGAGATTTGCTTTCGTCAAAGTCAAAGTCAAACACCTTATTTGCATTCGGTGGCAATAGCATCGATTCACTCGGCTGGTGAAGCTATAAACAACATCGAATAACAATTCGATTGTCATAAAATATATGAGCGAATAAATCGAAACGACATGTCGTAATCTTCACAATTCCAGAAGTAACCTCGTATATATACCAACAACGACCTTGGCATTGGTATTTCACAAACGCCCCTCCTTCGCAACGCTCGTGTTCGTGATTTCCTCAAGGAAGTGCCTCACATTGCGCGTGCTCTCCGTGTCACATTTCATCTCGGTCGTCGTCACCTTTGTAATCGCACCCATACTACCCAAAATGGAAGCAGCAATAAACGGTTACGGCCTCTGTTTCTGTCTCGCGAACAGCCACACATAACTTCCACTTTCTAGGTGTCAATACAAGCAGCAGCGGTACCACGACCACTGACTCACGCTCACGTCTCAAAGCAGCCAGCTGGCTTATATGGTAAGCCCCTCCGGCAAGGGAAGAGCGTTAGATCGACGCGTCGTAGGCGGATCACTCTGCACCTAACACCACACAGTCGCGGTCGTCGTCGCCATCGTTGGTTACAGTTTTCTCGAGCGTCTCTCAATAAATATTTTCAGTTACATCTCGAATTTCAACCGCGTCAGTTGACTAACAAATTCAAATCGAACATTTTCCACTAAATCCGAATACGAAAAGTGCAATGCCATTCCGCAAAAAGGACGACTACATCCCGATCAAGTGCGAGGGATGGAACGGGAAGTTCGTGTACGGCTCGGGCTGCGCCAATAATGTGTCCAAAGTGCGTAAGCACAACGAGTCCGTAACGAACACAAATAACTTCTATGGATACTACAACGAACCAATTATCCTGCCGCCCGTGTGGGACGGCACGTTCGCCAAAAGCGGCGAGGTACGCATCCAGCCGGAACGCAATCGCTCAGACGATCAGAATTACTTTGACTACAATTCGGAGCCGACAATCCTGCCCACCGAATGGAACGGCCAGTTCGAGTTGGACCCAAACGATGTGCGGATTAAGCCGGAGAGGAATTATTCAGATGTCAGGGACTACGCCGAGGCACGCAGGTTCCGACAAGTGAATTGAGATGCGAGACAATGGGCATCGGGAATCCTTTGTCTGTCTGGCACTCTGGGAGGAAGCAGTACTAACATCCTCTAGCTTTACTTTAACTAATTTATTTTCCCGCTTTTTTGTGCATATTTTGATTGAATCAATAAACGTGAAACTTCTAGTGATCGTAGTTTTTCTCTAAGCTGACAAGATCGGGGGGCACTGTGTGATGGGCGTCAAGGTGGGTGGGCAGGTTATGCTCGATCTTTACAAGTGTACACGTAGTGGGTACTTCCAGATGCTTCTACTTCTACTGTCCCCCAACAAGTCAAAGTGTCAACAAACCCACACGGAATCGACTGCGATTTCGTCTAAAAATAGACCGTGACACGTCAGACATTGTTTACCATACCGAGGCTTAAATTAGTTTAATCGGTTTCCTTGTGGTAGATGTTTTGACCGCGGGTGTTATGTGTCATGCCTTGGTTTGCAAATGACGCCATAATTGGACCGTGATTTGAATCGCGTTTATCGCGTTGGTTTCCTCCGTACAAGTTGATTATGTGCCGACATTTTTGAGATTTTTTCGTTTTTGTTATGAAGGTGATTTCTTGTGTGGAACTATTAAGTTGACTGCGATGGTTCAATTCTGTGGTGATGACTTCACACTCGTGGCTGATGAAAGTTTATCCAATCAGCTGAATGCTGGTGGGTTTTGATTCAGGGTACAAGTTGAAGCAAGATCACTTGATCTAGAGATTGGGCTTGGATTGGATTGGACCTGATTTGGGGGATGGATTGGATGGATTTCTTTTAAGTGAAAGTAGATCGCGCCCAATAGATCGCATGGACAGTCGAACAGGGATAAGAGCACGTCAACCGTGCTATGAAATATTGTGACGTTAAGCGGGTTGTGCTTTTATCCGATCTTTCTTACAACCTGTTTTAAAAATGCAAAATGGTTGATTTCCCAAATTTTAGCAAGCTCACATACATGCACACAAATGAGAAAGGAGCGAGCAGAGGACAGTGGACTCGAGGACTATGAGTAAACATCTTATCACCGCCCAATCGACGACCGAACGGACATGGAGCCTTCACGGGATACAAAGTATTTAATTTTTTTCACTAGCCACAGATGATAGACTTTGATCAATTGACGTGCAGGAACTGTTCACATTGGAATGTAGATTCTTAGGTTAAGTGTGCTGGAGAAGCAAAATATCGAGTACTTACCGTAAACCACTCCACTCTACGTAAACCACAATTTTGTTTGTTCAGTTTTCCTTTGTCGAGCGAAAACTTAATTCACGTGGTTTTTTTTCCAAAATTTGAACGTTTATTTAAGAAAAGCATGTATTATTCGAAGTATTTCTCATCTGAAGCTTTGACTTTTTCCCATCTTTCTGAAAATTTGTGGATCCCATCCCAAAAGAACTGCGCCGGCTTGGCAGCCAAGAATGAATCTGATGATCTGAAAATCTGATGTGAACCGTATTTTAGTGAGGGCGTTCTGCATCGACCGGAACAGATGGCAGTCAGAAGGGGCAAGATCTCGGCTATAAGGCGGGTAAAACTTCCCATCCACTGATATCCAAATAGTTCTTAACCGGAATAGCTACGTGGGACCGAGCGTTGTCATGATGGAAAATTATTGCCTCGTGTCTGGTAGCATATTCCGGGCGTTTTTTGTCTACCACTCTCTTCAAACGGATTAATTGTGTTCGGTAGCGTTGTGCATTGATGGTTTCACCCGATTTTAGCAGCTAATACAGCACACCCTTCTGACCCCACCAAATTCAGAGCCATGGATATTCGGCTTTGATGTTCATTTGACTGGTTGGCCGGGTTTTCACCTATGATTTTTTGCTCTTGGGGTTGTCGTAAGGGATCCATTTTTCATCACCAGTAACGATCCGATGCAAAAATGACTTCCTTTTGTGGCGTTCCAGCAGCATTTCGGACATGCAAAACCGCCTTTCGACGTCTCTCGGCTTGAGTTCATGTCGAACCCAATTACCTTGCCTTTGAATATATCCAGCAGCTTTTAAAGGTTTTGAAATGGCTGCTTGAGCGACACCCAAAGTTTCTGCGAGCTCTTCTTGTGTTTGGCAACAAGTGGCTTCCAGTTCTTCATCTTCAAACTTTTTTGGCTGCCCAGGACGTTCATCGTCTTCCAAGCCAAAATCACCACAATTTTGGCACGTTCGCTCAGCTAGCACATGTTCACCATTAATTTCCACTTAAATACGATGATTTTCGGCAGTTTTCTTCGTATTGAAGTAATGTTGAAGAACTCCCCGCAAAAACACTTTTTCATGCACAAAGTTCGACATATTTGAGTGAAAAAAAAATTATTGTTGTTTACGCTTCAAATTAATGACATATACTGAAATGACGTAGAATGACAGTAGCTTTCCAACGCACGTTCCAATGGAATTATACAAGTTAAGCCATCTCTTAGCAAGCCGCACGAATTAAGTTATAGACCCAATACAAAGAAATAGTAATTTTGGCGGACCTAGTGCTTAAATGATATGTTCTTAAAAATCAACGGGTGTTGATCATCGACTAACTACAATTAGAAATATGTTGTGGCATGCCTCGGAAGAACCAACCACATATTTCTGGAAACCATTTTATCTCATTAATAAATAATTCCATATCAAATTCTTCCATGTTTGACGGCTTTCCTTCGAGTTTTAATTAGCGGCAAAATGACGCACGTGTGCACTGCTCAATAACACACAATGTAATGCAAACACGCAACTGCGTCTGCGGTGACGCGGCGGTCTCGTGGGAACCTGTGAGTATTTTTACCCGCAAAAATGTCGAGCGATATCGCACATGTGTGTGCACCTCTCAGTTTATTTGTGAGTACCGAAAAATGCAAATACGGTGATGCTGCGGGACCGCGCGTCGAGATGACGCTTGTGCACACCGGGCCTTAAGTCGGTAGACATAATCGGCGGACATGTAGCCGCCAGCAGAGCGGTTAAATTTAAGTCACAGAAAATGTGTCACATATGGATCGACAATGGACGAAGGTTTGGAAGAAGGAGGCTACTACAGGCCTCGTTGATAGCCAGGCGTTGAGCAATACAGCCTCATTTGTAGTTACTCGTCAGCTTGTCCACGATGGCGATAGAGAATTCTCGCTTCTCCATCAAGCTCCTTAACGAAGCCATTGCGACATTCTTGCTCGATTCACGAAATTTTTATTGATTCTGAGTCCATCCATAGATCCACTGTGAAAACGGGCATGAGTGTCAAAATGGATTTGCACAAGGCGACGTGTGACTTTTCCACGTAGTTCTTAAGAAGACGTACAGAACTTACTCGAGAACGAAAGGAAGTATCTTTCAAAAGTCCGTACAATTGTTAGATTACCCGGACGACATTTGGTTGAACACATCGAGCCAGAAAAAATGGGTTTAGCGGCGAATGAGCGTAAAACGATGCGCATGGTGTAGTCAAAGACGACGACTTAGGCACGACGTCACCAACTGAAGAAATACTTTTGAGGCAGTTAAGTTAGTACAGAGAATAAACGCAGAGGGTGGGATCAAACTCAAGAGGCAATTGAGCAGTAGATTTACCGAATGAGCTATATAGAACACTTTGATCTTACCTGTCCTTGGAGACATGGACTATCTTAAGAGAAGATGGAAAATCCCCTAGTCTTGAGAAAAGCCAAGAGAGAAGTTCTTCTTCTGTGAGAAGAAATAATGCAAATGTGTCAAAAAAGTCGAAATCCACGCATATGGTGTACACACACGTGGATAAGGATCTCAGCCAAATTGGTGTAACTAATTGGATGCAGCTGGAAGGTCTTCTTCCCTGATTCCCAGTTCAACCCCGGACTGCAACGACACCAGAAGAAGAAAAATGTTTGCTGAGTCATCGTCGAAAAAAAAAACGGGTCAATAATGCGGCCACAAAAACAAAAGTACTGCAGTCCCGCAATCAGGACTGGTCTGGTCGCCTCATGGCAAGGCTCATCCTCCGGCTTGTTTGACTGATGTTCAAGCGTTTTTCCGCGTTGTGATTCACGGTAACAGTCGTATCACTCTTCGGGGGCAGAAGGCATACCCGGGAACATATTCGGACTTTTTGTTGGTTTTTTTGAGGCCATACCAAACTGACACTGTTGAAATAACCCGAGGAATCTAAAAAATTACCCAAACAAATGTCCGTCTTTGGCAGCTGCGATGGTGGTCCATGTTCCGACTGGGACAGTCAAAACAAGAATCACATCACATTTCCAAAAATCGACAAGTCCAGATTGAACCAGACTGAGATGGTCTCTGTCATCTATTAACGTCCAGCAAGATATGGTCATCTTATATCTCATGAAAGAAAATAATCATTTAAAGAAAACTAGTACAGACATTTCAAGACGAACATAGATCAGTAAGAGGCACTCTGCGATGGAGGAGCAGCCAGCCGTAACAATTCCCGAGGTAGCTGTAAGGACGTATCAGCGAGTCATACTTTGACGTGCTTTATTTTTTATATATTAGAGACAAGCAACAGGAGCAAGTGCAGTTGTTTTTCTGAAGTCAACTCCAAAGAGTCCTTTACAAACACAACGCTCCCATTGACGATGATGTTGTTGCCAATTTTGTGAAGGATTCTTCCAAAAATATCCTCTGCCTTGCAAATTTGTTTTTTGTATTGAAAACTGCGAGGTCCAGAAAGTTGCCCACTTAGTCCCGCAGGGAAGTGTCGTTGGTCCTATATTACGCTTACCCCCTATATTACGGGGGTAGCTCTTCTGCTAGCATTATGTCTGCAGACCTCAAGCCTTACTTGGCAGCGGTAAGTTAAATCCAGTCTGTGACTGAATAATTGCAACGAACCCCTTATGAAATGAGCTGCCTCCACTCAACTCCGGACTGAGACTCGCTATCGAGTCATCTTCAATCATCGCTCCAGCAATCACTTCCGCATCAATTGCCGAAGTTAAATGGATTTTCCGAGTCCCGTAGTCATCAATGATTCCAGCATTTTATTTCACTCTTAATTAACCATAAAGACATAAATTCAGTCAAGCGCCCATAACGCCTGTCTGAAGTAAGCACAGTCTCCGCAGCGCATCGCATGCACAAATGCCATCCATAATAGGCCAGCTCAGCACACGAAAGCCGTCCACGGAGCATCTTCCACGACATCAGTACGGTGTGGGATTTATGATTTTGACTAAAATGTAAATCCCGCTTATCCTGCATCACGTAGATGGCAGGCACTTCAGAAGGCGAACGTTCAACTGCGAACGACCAGAACTTTGCTGCTTCCTTCTAATTACCGCCCACAGGACACCAGTTCGCTATTATCGCCCAGTTGTCGTGGCTGTAAATTCTTGGCGAAAATCGCTGGCGATAAGAACCAAGATAATGTATCTGCGACGTCATAAATAAGCTCTAGATTCCTGGTGCCGAAGCACCTTGCCGGCTGTCGCCGTCGCCATTGCCACCGTTCTCAGCCTTCGCGCAGCTAGTAGTCTGGCTGTGCTCAAGTGCAGCGTCAACTTTCAGCCTCGTCGCCGAATTCCAATTAACCGCAGCAGCGGCGGCGGCCAGAGGTATTTTCGCGCAACAGCTCCATTAGCAACGACAACACCGTTCCGAAGTAAGTGCGAAATAATTGAGTAATAAATTGTTGGCACTTTTTGAAAGCGCGTTTGGAATTTCCATCGATCCCTGCACCGATGTCCGAGCGAGAATGCGCAACTCCTGGGTCTCCAGCCGTAGATGCGGAGGTGCAGCTTCCCGCGATTGTATCTCCACGTCCGCTAATTGGATAATAAATTGTCAACTTATTGTGGTGTTTTGACAAATGTCTAACCAGCAGCAATATGAATACGGCAGGCGTATCCATTGTCTGCTTGCCGTGGCGGCAGGTGTCTGGGAACACTTCACCGGCGAGCAGCCATAGATCCAAGCGCTCGCCGGTATCTGTGATTGCATCTCAATTCCGGCCGCGGATGGGTGGCTGAGTGCATTTGCATGGCCCGTTATTTATTTGCTTTGCGCCTGAAGTCGATACGTGACATCATGACCCAGCAACATATATATCAACAGGTCCGCCAAGCATATGGTCCATTGATGGGAACCTTTTGTGGATATCGATGGGATCTTGGAGATTTATGAATAAAATATCAACTCAATGATAATCTGCGGCGGTAGAGGAACGGGAATCCACGGAGTCAAGCCATGCGAGATAACTCTTCGATTTCAACCGTGGATGGAGCTCTAACGACTGCAACGGCTATTCGTCCTCGGAATTCTATCGTGGCGGTCTTCATATCTTACCCAATCCCATGATGGTGAATGCCAACTAACAAAGGAGACGGACTTTAAGAGAGAACGTCGTCATCAATCGAAAATGCAGAAACCATTGGCGATGGCACTTGTGCACAAATTGGCTGAAAACGGGAAAACGTTTTGAATCAATTCCAACTGATTATCACTTCGTAAGGTCGTGATGAAAGATCTTGTTTAGAGTCACATCAGTGGATTGTTGACGGTTCTAGGAATTCTACGCGAGGAGAGTTCATTTTTGGGACATTCTCTTTGGAGCCTGACCCACCAGCGAAGTGATTAAAGATAACGTGTGGATAATCCACTCTGGTAGAGACACTTATTTGTGGACTGTTCAATTATTTTCAGAATTTGATAAGTTGGGAAAGGTGTACAGCCGCCACCTCTATTTTGCGTCTTGTTGGATGCCGAATAAATGGGAAATGAAAAATAGTGTTTATTGTCTACTTCAAGCGTCGATTTCTTCTTCATCTATCTCTTCGTGGTGCGTTGCAATCAAGCCTCCCCAGCTATCATGCTCTCTTGCTAGATGTCTTCTGTTTTGCACAACAAATTAGGTAAAGTCCATGTGCACAGGTGTCTGAGCCACAATATACGCCACCAGCGTCTATTGCAATGTCCCACTGACACCTTGTAGAAGATTGTACGAGACGAACTCAAGTACAAGTTGTACAGTCGAACCCGGATAACAAACATAGCTTAATAGCACAAACCGTTTAATAGCACACTATCGCGAAGGCATTTGTATTTTTTGTACATGTTGTACTGGCGCAAAACCCTTTAATAGCACATCGCTTAATGGTACAACCCGCTTTATATCACACCAAAAATGTGACAAAACAAACAGTCTACGTACACTCGTGCAATCCTACACGGGCCCATAATTCACTTGATTTCCAAGAGAAGATCTTTGTTTTTAAATTGACTTAAAACATAGGTATCTACATATGAGTTAAACTTTACACTGCATTTGGCTTCCAACCTATCCTAGAAGTTTTCCACTATTTTTGACGTGTAAACATCTTATCGCTCGCCCCTGACACACGAATACTGAGGGATTTGAAACTAAATGGGACGAAAGTCATTACCGGGAACAACAAAATATGGTGGGGCGCGCAGACGACCGTTTGTCATGAGTGAGAATAGCCCTGTTACCGATGGTGGAAGGGTACTGTGACGTTTTATGTGACGAATTATATCCAATGCAAGCAGGATAATGACGTCTATTTTATGTTTGAGTGGCAATTAGTATTATTTTAATATTTGCATTATTATAATTAAGTGAAGTATGGAATTACGAGTAACTGTAAAAGTGTGGGGTTATATTGGGTCTGTAACTTAATTCATGCGGCTTGCTAAGATATGGCGTAACTTGTATTATTCCATTGGAACATGCGTTGGAAAGCTACTGTCATTGTACGTCATTTCAGTATATGTCATTCATTTGAAGCGTAAACAACAATAATTTTTTTTTCACTCAAATATGCCGAACTTTGTGCCTGAAAAAGTGTTTTTGCGGGGAGTTCTTCATCATTACTTCAATACGAAGAAAACTGCCGAAAGTCATCGTATTTTGGTGGAAGTTTATGGTGAACATGCGCTAGCTGAGAGAACGTGCCAAAAGTGGTTTGCACAATTTAAAAGTGGTGATTTTGGCTTGGAATACGATGAACGTCCTGGGCAGCCAAAAAAGTTTGAAGATGATGAACTGGAAGCATAACTCTATGAAGATTGTTGCCAAATACAAGAAGAGCTCGCAGAATCTTTGGTTGTCACTCAAGCAGCCATTTCAAAACGTTTAAAAGCAGCTGGATACATTCAAAAGGAAGGGAATTGGGTTCCACATGAACTCAAGCCGAGAGACGTCGAAATGCGGTTTTGCATGTCCGAAATGCTGTTGGAGCCCCACAGAAGGAAGTAATTTTTGGATCGGATTGTTACTGGTGATGAAAAATGGATCCATTACGACAAACCCAAGCGCAAAAAATGATAGGTGAAACCCGGCCAACCAGTCAAATCAACGGCAAAGTTGAATATCCATGGCGCGAAGGTAATGCTCTGTATTTGGTGGGATCAGAAGGGTGTGCTGTATTAGCTACTAAAACCGGGTGAAACCATCAATGGACAATGCTACCGAACACAATTAATCCCTTTGAAGAGAGCAGTAGCCGAAAAATGCCCGGAATATGCTACCAGACACGAGGCAATAATTTTCCATCATGACAACGCTCGGATCCACGTAGCTATTCCGGTTAAGAACTATTTGGATATCAGTGGATGGGAAGTTTACTCGCCTTATAGCCCAGACCTTGCCCCTTCTGACTGCCATTTGTTCCGGTCGATGCATAACGCCCTCACTGAAATACGGTTCACATCAGAGCAGAATATCAAAAATTGGATTGATTCATTCTTGGCGGCAGATGGGAAAGGCAGAAAGATGGGAAAAAGTCATAGCTTCAGATGGGCAATACATTGAAAAATACTATTGTACCTGTTTTTCTTAAATAAACGTTCAAATTTTGAAGAAAAAAACCGATAGAACCACGAATTAAGTTATAAACCCAATATAAACCTCCGTCGCTGCGAGCCAAATGCGAACTGTAAACTACTGCGTCATCGCTGCGGCACCGCGCGTTAATATGACGCATTTGTGCAGCGGACCTACGTAATATTTACTCGTATGTTCTGAGCGGCGAAGTTGGTTGTCTTTGAAGTTCCACTGATACATACGTACGTCATCCGTCGAACACGGGTAAGTTTAATATTACACAGTTGATTATCATGTAATTTATGTAATTGATGATTACAGTTTTTTTTTGTAATTTTTTTATTTGTAAACGCCTGACTACAGATGCGAATAGTCAGCTCACTTGCATCCTATTGCCTCTTTGCAGCATCCACGGTAGTGGAAGCAGTACAGAAGGTTTTCAAAAATATCAGTCAAGAGGACATTACCAACCGCCTTACCAACACACTGGCAGCGGTCGTGCCACCCAAAACCTTTAAGATCTCGTTCATCCTTTGACTCAACAACATTCCCTTTCTCTCAATCACAGCCAAAAGCATCACGCTTACCCAGCACCCGATCCACTTCCAGCCCCCTAATCCAGTTCTTCGTACCGACATGCAATATGACATCATCGATTAGAAAAGTCTCCCACAACACAAGAAATGCATTTGGCCGTGCAACCTGGCTGCCCGCACTAATTGGCGATTCAATAAATTCTAACCCAATCCGCTCCGGTGGCAAACATGCGCAGGTTTGCATTCGGCCCCATGGCGCACAGGCCACAGATCAGCTCCAGGTCCAGCTCCAGCTTTGGGGGAGTACACTCGGCGGTGGTATTAGGCAGCTAAATGGAGCGTTCAGCAGATATCTCGGTAATTAACAATTTTCCGCACTTAGTCGACGGTGATCCAGTTTGACTGAGAGATGATTAAGATAAATCAGTCAGCGTGGGGATTGAATAATAGCCCCGCTAACTATGATTTGCTGATTTGCGTCTCAGATTGCTGCCAGTCCGGGCCATATTCGGCGATCTCCTCCATGGCACATGCGCTCGTTGTAATCAGGTTGTAAGCGATCGATGGCGATCGGCTTAGACAGTCGATGGGAGTTGAAAAGTCGATCTCAACAAATCGGTAGTCGCATTGATTCGATGTGGGTGCTTGAAAATTTGAGAAATGAAAGTATTTAGCGGCGGAGGGCGGATTAGTCGGGGGACACGGACATATTTCACTGAAATGATTTGACTTGAAATATGCTCCACCTCAGCAGACAAAAGTGGGTGGCATTCACCATTGAGTGGGTTCCATTGTAACCAGTTTAAAATCAGTTTGAGACTTGTGTCGTAATGTTTATGTTGTCTGCAGATATCTTTGCTGATGTTCGCCTCAAAAGACACACAAGCTGCAGAGTATTCGAACATTTGAAAATAAGGACATAAGAAGGATTAAGCAAAATTTATTCCTGTTGGAACAAGAAGCGAAGAAATGCGAAAAAACTAAAGAGGGACACGTCCTGGGAATATATAGGAACTCGAGGACATTCATTTTGCATGAAATCTTCTAAGGGTGATGTCGAAAGAAATCAGTGCACTGCCAGGCAACAGTGTCACGTCAACCCAAACAACAATGCACGAATTCGAGTCTCGTCTGCTAATGCCCATATGACACTACGTTGTATTAAATCGGATATTTGGAGAAGAGACTAGTCCTTTTTGGAAAGAGGCAGCAATTATTTTGGCAAGGAGAATACACACACAGGTACATGTATATGTGTATTATCTGTGCCGTGGTCTGTATGCATTTGAGAGAAACAGAGGCAAATGAAGAAATGTCATACAACGAATTGGCAACGGCTGAGAAACGTCAATCAATTGTGTTTGACGTTTTCCAGTTTATGAGGCTCGTGAGTACTCACTCACACTTAATGACAAATTCAATAGTAAATTTTTTGCACTGCTCTAACTTATTTTTGAGTTCAAGAAAAATACGGAAAACACGTAGTGTCATACAGCCAGAAGCACTAACAGCTTGACAGCTTGAAACTCTCAAATGTGTCACTTTGACAATTTTCTGTTCTCTTAGTCACTTTATGTGACATTTGTCACTCGCAAGACACACAATCCTTATTCTCCTAGACGACTTGACAAATTCTTGCCTCGCATCACCTCGACGATCGTGAGTATTCCCTTAGTCACATTTCATGAAAAAGTGAGATAGACTGAGAGAGATTTTGTCGCTTACAGTTTTGTGGGTGACACCAAACAACGTACGGTAGATATGTACCTGTTAACCCAAATTTTGTGTTGATAAGAATAAGAGTTGTTTACGTTTAGTGTTAAAGTGACAATAAATCAATAATTTGAGTGACTGGTCTCTTCAATGGAGGACAATAATTTAATATTTATTATTATTGTCGGTTTATTGTTTTTTTTTTTATGTCGTGGAAAGTTCTGCTCGTTTAGCAGATTTAACGTGTTGTCCGAGAATTGTGTTTCTCAGGTTCCTGATTCCCTCGTTAGGATGGTTGCTGATGTTTAGTAGCTGCTTTCTGAACAGTGTCACCATGTACTGTTGCAGGGGGATGATGTGTGCTTGGTCGTAAAGCCTACTGTGGTGCCTTTGACGGTCCCTGTCGAAGGTGAGTCCGGTACATATTCGCAGTATTTTTCTTTATAAGCTGCTTGTATAGCAGCAGTTTTGTCCTCTGGCCTAATTCATTTTACTTGCGCATCAAGGGATAGATGCGATGGAAGCCTAGGTTGGCCTTCTCAAAGGCCAGTTTCGAATGACTGTTGAACATCCACCTTTCTGTGAAGATACTTGACCTTTTCATTTGTTGACATTTCTGCACCGTTACTGAGCACTATCTTTATGCTTCGACATTTGGCTGCTGATCTGCCTCCACCTCTGGATGGTCTCCTTAAGCACATAAGTACCGATTTCCCAGCATTGATGCGAATACCCCATTTGGTATAGTAGTCAAATTTGTTCGCTGTTTGGATTTCTACCCTTTGCGCGGCTATCTGTGGTGACGTCGAGCTGGCATAAGTCAGCGAGTCGTCTGCAAATAGACAGCATTTTACTGTGTCAGTTGGATGTGGTTAATCTGCCGTGTAGATGTTGAAAAGCCACGGTGCCAGCTTTGATCCTTGTGCAACTCCCGCCTTGGTGATCCGCTCTGTTGACTTGCTGCCTTCAACTGAGACGTAGAATCTTCTGGAATGCAAATTATTCTGATGGGGTTGAAGGGGAATCCCATCTGGTTCAGCTTGGAGATGAGTCCCTTGTTCAGGGCGGCTACAACATCGTGGTGGAACTTCATTAGAGGATGTAGCGTTGAATGTTTTTTCCCGAAATCCGTACTGAATTTCCGGAATGATGTTTGGGTCGGTAGACCATCGCTTTAGTTTTCGCACTACCAGGTCCTCCAGGATCTTGCTTATATAGATATAGGCCTGTATCCTGAAACACTGGCAGCGTTCCTCTTTGTTGGAATTGCGACAATTTTAGCTATTTTCCACTTGCGAGGAAAGTAGCAATTGTTGATGCAATTACTCATGATGATTGTGAGAAGTATCATCACCGTTTGTGGCATTCGCTTCAGGACGAAATTCGAAATATTGTCAGTCCCGGTTGCTGGCCTCGTTGGGCTACGTTGAATAATTCCCGCAATGTCTTCAGCCGTTGTGAGGTCATCGTTTCCTGTCGGCTCGTCCGCTGGTTTGGTTTCGCTGAAGATGATGTCTGGTGCGGATGAAATCTCGAGGGTATTGACATAGCTGTTGACTTCTGTGACTAATTCCGGGTCATCCGGCGGTGTCTGTTGAAAGTTGCATTCTGTTTTATCCGCCGACGTGCTTGCGTCTCCTTCGCTTGTCGTCAGTGTTTATGACAGCATCTTCCTCTTACCGATAATTTGGTGGATTTTTCGGAATGTGTCGGGTCCTGGCTGTATCTTGTGGATGACGCCAAACAAGGTACGGTAAATATGTACGTGTTAACCCAAATTTTGTATTGATCAGAATAAGAGTTGATGGATATGTTCACAATAAATCAACAATTTGAGTGCCTGGTCCCTTCAATGGAGGACAATTCCAATCACACCCATAAATCTATTTTTTAGAAAACAAAACGTTTGCTTTGTCATTCTTCTTGGGCTGTCCAACACATACGCACACCATTATATCCGAGTTCTGAACCCAAGCCATCGAAGAATTATCGAATGCAACCACCACCATGAAATTGATCCCACTTGAAGGCACAAATCTGCGGAATATGTTGCCAACTAGTTGAATTTAATTGGGAAGAGAATTTGAATGGTTTTTTTTTTTCACCTAACTTCAATTCAAGAAGGTGACAGAAAAATTCGAGGCGAGAATTTGTCACCTCGTCTAATAAAATAAGGGGGAATGGTTTTTTTGTCAGGATCATCACAATAAACCAGCCTTTCAGTCTGCGACAAATACTGAAAGCGTCAAATCGAACCCGTGACAATCGTATTTCATTGGAATTAAGGAAGGACTGCACCATTTTTAACATCTAGAACATACCCTCGTTGGATCCACACGAGCAGCGACCATAATGGACTGGAACTGCATAAGTTTAGCGAAGAGTTTCGACTGTCTAAGACGTCATCTTTCCACGACTCGAACTCTGTGGAGCCGTGATACTTGCTCCACTACAAGATTGATTACACACCAGTAACTTTAGGTTTTGGAGAAATTTACCATTTCGCAAGGTCTAATTCAGCAATGACGCTCTTATGTCATGGCCTCTCCTCCAATCCCATATTCGTTAGTCACAAAGTTAGCTTTAAAGCAGATAGTCGCAACACAATGTAAGCGGCTGCAATACCGTTTATCTAGCATCAAGGCGAGTAAGGCATTGTGTCTTATTTTCAAACACGCTTTGATGGAAAGGTCCGAAGTTTATTTGCAAGTTTCCACAATGGACCAGAGATAATGGAGGGATCCACGAATCTGTGACATTCCCACTAAAACCCACGAATCGGCCGCCATTGCCTGTAAATCCATGGTTTGGGGCAGAAATGGCCGAAGATGGATATCTCTATCCCTCCATTATCCCTGCAATAGACGACGAACCAATTGACAGAATGTCACAATGCCAAATAGCACTTCAACTGCTCAATGTTCAGAAATGTGTTTACAAATGCAGTCGACTCTAGATAATTCGAAACTCGATAATTCGAGGTGATTGTTAGGCAACTTGGAAAAACGTTGTTAAATCGAACAAATCCTATGTGTTTTGGTATGCTCGTTAATGTGAAGCAATGAGCTCAGTCGGATGCCAGCAAACAGTATCTGTTTTAATATCAGCAATTCCAATTTTTTTTTTGTCGGTTTTTGTTATATTTTCTTTTCCCAACTGTTGTTGCTGCCTTGGACCCGTTCGATTGTGACGTAGGCGACGTGAACAACGTAAGTAAAAAATGCAACCTCACAGAATGGATGGAGACTTCTTCCAAACATTGGTGAATCTGTGAATTTCTATGATTTTGTACATTTTGACGATGACGTAGATGCCTGCGGATTTTGGCAATTTCCAATTCCAAGAAGAATCGGAAGCAGAGTCAATACTGCCTGTCAGGTGGAGGTAATATCCTCACGGGCTGTCATGGACAGTACTCTTGACCAAGCACGCTGAAAGTTATTAAAACAAGAATATCACGGATTTATTTACAAAATAATGCATGTATATGTACTTATTTCGTTTTTGTCCTTAGCTCCAACTCGATAATTTTTCGTCAATTCGAACTCTCGCTAAGTCGAATTTTTTGTGCGTCCCTTGAGTTTCTTGAATTATCGAGAGTCGACTGTATTACTTATTCCAAAAATGTACTCCTTTTCTTATTCACCACTCTGTAAATTTTATTTTAAAAAACACTGTAGCCTCTTAGGCGGTATCTATTAACGCTTCTTGTGTACTGTCCAAACGCTGTTGCTAAACAGCTGTAATGGTTTAGCTGCCGCTACTACCGATATTTTTGCATTACAGAAACTGTTGGTGAGTTCGCAGACAAACAGGCATCCCAGATATGAAATTGGGACAACTAACCACCAAAGGAAGAAAATAATTTTATTATTTTAGTCCTATAGTCAGCTCACTGTGTTGTGAATTCCAGTCCACTCATCGATTCTATCATCTAATGTCGATTCCGTGGCATACGCTGAAGGAAGTTTTTCTAATGTGTCCGTTCTCAATCCATTTCACAATATCGAGATCCTATTTTGAATCTTAGATGGCGCGCAAATCATTTAATAGATATTAATTTTTGTGAGTGCTACCAAATCCATGTTTTAATTTTACTACAACTGGAATATATCCAAGTAAGCTACATAATTAATTTCCAGGGTTGTAGCCTAAGCTATTTCGAATTTTTTCAAATCACAATCCCACACGCGCGTTCCACAAGTAAAATGGTATAAAATCCGTTTTATCAGGAAAAAATGCGCTTATATCACAATAAATCCAAAAGACAGCCCACAAACAGGTGCCTCAGTCTGCCAAAGAAGAAAAATCACGAGTAAATACATGAAAATTGTTTCACAACTGTCAAAACTCCAAGCTTGTAGGATAGCTAAGTAGCTCTACCTTGAATTATGTCGCACTTGTGATATAACGGTCTTTAAAATTTCACCACTCGACCGGGCAAATAGGACTAGCACAAGTTACCGCGCGAACGCGACGTTTTAAATTTGTATAAATGTCAACTTAGCTGTCCACAAAGTGCATGAAGACAAAGTTTATTGTCAAACTGGTATACGAATAAAGTAGGAAGTTAAATTCGCAGTCAATGTCTTAAAAAATCAAAATGTTAAAAAAAATCATAATGACATCTGTCATAAAGTTTGGAATGCATATGTCAGCAATTATTATGACGTCTATTATTCTTGATGAAAAATGGTTTCACGCAGTCAATTTCAGTCCGGCCTTCACTTCTGCTTTCTCACACTTCTAACTTTCTCGACATTGTGGGTGTTCACAGGTCTAGGTTTGTATGTAACAGGTATATCGGAATTGGATGACTCTCACTGGATGTACTCGAATATTCGTCAAAGAAGGCCCAGAAATTAATTTTAAGAAACATTTATGTGACTTTGGAGTCGTAGGTTGCTCTAAAGAAACTTGTAAGAGCACGACTTTGAACAGCTCTCTGGAACTGAATGCATCCAACGCAACAATGTTTTATTTATTTTCCAGCTATTGCTAATTATTTGCAGAAGATCCTTTGATCGAGCAATGCGGGCTCATGTTTTTTGTTTCAAAATTCAGTGTTCATTTAGGCCCATGTCGTTACATACCCCTAGGCGAAAACTGAAATCATAAATGTACCCGCTGCTACAACCATCCTATGACACAACAGCTTACGTTATGTTACAACAGTTATTTCCTCTTTTCAGCTCGACAAACTACTTGGAAGGTTATGCAAATCTAATTTCAAAATGTTATGATTGTTCTGGTTTTCAGTTTTTCTCGGCATGTCTTGTTCACATATCCCAACCAGTCAAACCATCTGAACACTTCCCATTTAACCAGATTCCACACTCCAATTAGAATCCACATAAATATTGACATTTCAAATGTCATCCAAACAGAAGAACCTGTCACACGCAACTTGTTCTCTCAAAACAAAAAGACTTTTTTTTTTATTTAATACGGAAAGCTGTCATTCGCGTGTGTTTTTCTGTAGGCCTGAACAATATAATTTACATCTGGGAGTGTATTTCGACAGTCCGCAGTACTGGAAATCTTGAATACATCATTTCCCCGCATCAAAAGGTGACTTCACTGTCCAAACGATGTCTGCAGATGCGCCCAACTGGCGCCAATCAATCATAACACGGATAATTGATCGCAATAAACGGGAATCAGGCTATCACAAGGAACTAATCCAGCAAAGTGAGTTTCACTTTTTTACCATCTCTCATTTCGCAAGCTTTAATTGGGTTTGATTATGTTAATGAGCCACATATTGCTTATGTGTGACGAAATGCGAAGTGAGAGATTAACTCGATATGAACCGACATGTAACGATGTAATGCAATGAATGGGATTTTGTTTGCCTTGCAGATAATCGCTTCTTCGATACCATTGTCCAGTTAGAAACAGAGAATCTTAGAATCAATGTCGAGAATGAGAAGCTCCGTACCGCTGTCGCAACAGGTGGCAAGGATGCTGGGGGCTCGTTTGCGGTCTTAGAACGACTGCTGGCCGAACAAAAGCAATTGACAGAGTTGCACAAGCGAAAAGGTGACAACTCGCAGATGATTGTGGACTTGAGCATGAAAGTGGAAGAGCAACGAAAGTTGATTGCCGAAAAGGAACAAAGGTGAGTGCGTCGTAAATGAGGGCGGACAATGAAACTTATTTTTACCTCTGTTTACTTTCCGGCTACTGCAGCTGCGCCGAGCATTTGATGGTGAATCAAATTCTGCGCGCCGAAGCTGCAATGATGAAATCCAGTCTCGAGGAGCTAAAAAAGTTGGACACAACCCTCCGCGATGAGCATACCGCTCTGCAGCTGGCATTTAGTGCTCTCGAGGAGAAAATGCGAGGCATTCAGGTGAGTGGTGTCCACAGTTTTAAAGCTTGATGCAACGTTTCAAATCCGAAGCGGTAGTTGATCATGCAAATTTCCTGGAAGTCCCTGCGACAAGAGCGTCCAAAAACCACCCTTCGGTGAAATCACTTTCCTTTTAAAGAGTATCACTGGAACTAGTCGTGGATTACCTTACCCGCCCTGATACACTGACTAATTCAAGCTCATTTATCAGCTCAATGTGGCGGTGCGTTATCGCCAGATTGCTGGTTATAAATAAATGATATGTGCACCGAGCAGCGAGATATATGTCAAATTGAAAGCATTATTAGGTTCTGGTGGCCAATAACATGTTTATGGGTTCTTTCGTCGCTTGGCCTTTTTTTCTTTTTTCATTTTCAATCAACTAACAGGGTGCGCACTAGGGCGGAGTGCGGCGGATGTGCGGTCGGTCGATTAGTTGATAAACAAAATAGATAATTATGCTACGGGGATGATGAGAGATTGAGCTGCTGTTGTGTTGTGTTAATGAATTGATATAAAGGGGTTCCCCTTGGTCACTATCTACTACTACATCGGATATTGGTATACAGTTGTGTACTCTTTTTGTTGCTGCATGTTTTGCGACCTTTGGTGGCCTTTGAGTGGAAAACGTTCAGGTTTGACATGTGTTTTGGATCTCACTGAAAACTAGGTGTGTAGCTGTGTGCCCTCAGTTATCTCGGGCGTTGTATCGAAAATCTGTGGTTTGGATAAGTTCAGCAGTTGACGGCCTAGATCTGATTGAAAGTGTAGTGCGGTGATTTTTCAGTTCTTTAAAGTGAATTAAATGCTTCAACCTTGCTTGAAGTGAATAGCAGTCAATGGTATGTAGTTCAGATTTGGATGGATCGAAGTTAAAGAATGCTGGAGCTATGACCGGTTGTCCATGAACATGGCTTACATATACACCGGATGTGCATAGTAGACATTCTCTAGCAAGCAAGTTCAGGAGTATCCTGCTGTAGTTCCTTTTTTTGTTCATCGAAAATCAAATGCGTGACTCTTTTGGTGAATACTGAATAACAGCCTTCTCCGTGGCGTGAATGCATTTGTGGTGAGCTGACATCTGTCATCTGTTGTCTGCGATTTCTGAATGCTTATCCTTTAAACACAGTGAAAGTGCAAATACTTAACAAAAACTGCAGGCACTCTGCGTAACAATATTGTTGTACGTTGTCGGCTCTCCATATTCAACATCAAATCAAAACCCGATTTCTTACGAGAATCTTGTCGACCCGGTAATTTTAGCGAAACATCCGATGATAATTAACAGAGCTTTCTCCTGTTGTGCATGATGCTAGGACCGGCGGGACCTTTTACTTAGCTTGAAATAACTAATTCTAGATGGCTGGCAAGTATTACATTCCAGTCCTTAAGATTGGTTTGGCGCAGACTAGAGCCCGATAGCTCGAAGTAGCCGCATTCTTTAAGCATAATGAACAAGTCATGTGGTTGATGTCTTTACAGGAGATTGCCTCTGTAATAATAAAATAATATGGGTGGCTCCACAGCTCGCAGATGGCTAGGTTCTAGCTTCGCATCAACCTATTGTTTTCTTCTCTAGGGGAAGGAACCTACTACGACTACGGCCACTTTGAGAAGCTTTTCCAAGACAGTTATACTCTTTGAGAATTATTAATGACTCGAAAGAGGTGAGGTCATGAACCATATTTTGCTCATATCCAGAATCGAAACTGGGTAATGTAGACTCAAATGCAGAGATGATGGAGGAAGAGATATTCCTCTTTCGAATGGAAAACCCCCAGCCCATCGCAGTTGTGCTCTAAAGTCACGCATACTATTTTATTTTCACGCAGTCTTGTTGGAAGTATAGAGCAACGCAATGGTGTTAGGCGGGAGTAAACAGCTTCGCTTAGCTCACACTAATTCACAGACGCCTGTCTGTGAAAAGGTTATAAAAAAAAGGTTATAAAAACGCTGTCAGATGAATCTGAGGGGCAAGAAACGTAGAAGTGGCCCATCTCTTCCTCCATCATCTCTGCTCAAATGCGTAGGGATCGACGCACGAACCCACAACACCACAGCCGTCAATCCAAAAAACATCATGTAGGTACATGACGATTTATGTTGATACCAGAAATGAAACATGATAGAGATGCTCAACTTCTACTTCTCTTGCCCCTTAAAACTTGACAACCATTTTTTATATCGGTTTCCAAAGCCAAATTGACCAATCAGAGAACGGCATTTACGTTATTTCGTGAACAACTGTCAAAAATTCATGAATAACTGTCAAAAAGCCTCTGAAATTCGTCGATGGACTTGCGGTCAATCAGCTGTGAAGTTGGGCATCTCTATCATACTTCATTTCTGGTTGACACTGTTTCTTCGAATGTATTCTCAAATAATTTTGGAGGCCCTGTTATGAAGCCACAAAGATGCTACCGAAGAATGTCCTCCAATTTAAGGACGAATGGAGGGGAGATGTTGCAACAAAGCCAGAAATTAACTACAAATCGTAGAGATTTCCGGCTTCCCAGCTTCTCCCTCCGTCCACCGAGTAATTTGGAACTGTTAGGCAGTCATTTTTGAATTTTTGCTTAGAAAACGTTGCAGTGGAGACATCAGAGAGATCTCTAACGATGTGGCGAAGATTCCTAAGCCTATGCCATCATCTATGGATGTTTAAGGGAAGCATGTGCAGCATCATTTCCAAAGAAGCTCTCAGTATAGATCTGAGTGTCTCTGTGATGCATGTGTATACAGTTCCTTAGATTTCAGATGTATATGCAGGTATGTATCTTATTGGCATTATGTTTGCCTTGACGTATGTCAACAATGGTCTAACAATGGAACTATACCCGCATCGTATATGATTTATACACGTTTTCTATGATTTGCAGCGGTTTTCTTAATTGATGATGTTAGAACTCTCCTAATATCGAACATTGATTCAATTTTGTAGCCTTTTATCAATTCAATTATTGTAGTGCACCGTTCTGCGTGTTGCTTGAATTCATTTAGTCCGAATACGGCCAGTCCACGTTTTCATTGTCCACGTTTGGTTAGCTGTTGCATTTGGTAGAGAGATGACATCATTTCATAATAATTCGTTCCGTACATACGTTAGATTAAATGACACTGCTTTTATGTAGACGTCGTTATTGTTGAATTGCGTTCTTGGGAAATGTAAACCTTACTACAGATTTCCCCCGAAATCATATCGCTCAGTAGGCATTAATTTGACACGTTTCGCTGTTAGGTTATGTGTCCTCATAAAAATGAATAATATGAAAATGTGTGTTAACATTTAGGGTGTCGACGCAGTTTATGTCTGTCGTACCATGTTTAAGCAATTTGACTGTGATTTGAGTTTATTTTCTTGGATAGCCCGCAACCTGTTGAACTTCATTAGCCTGATGCATCATTAATACTCTCGGAACAACAGGAAACGTTGTCTCTTGATTAAGATTGATTCAAACTAATCATTTGTTGATGAGATTTTCTTATCACTTATGTCCAATACGAAGGGTGACGACCGTCTGATCTGATTTCAATCACTTCGTTTGAGACTAAATGCATCTACTAATGCGATAAGTACACCAGCAATCAATCCTAGATAAAATCTTGTGCTGTACACATGTGCCGCCTCTTGCGAACTGCGAACTGTGAGTTTTGCCAAGTGACATTTCATTCACGCGAATACTTATCACTTACTTATCAGGTCGGCTACCCAAGGGCCTTTGACGTTCTGGGCGTGTTGTCGTAAAGACCAAGCTATCTTCAGTCCGCGCTGACTTGGTCTATTCAGCGCAGTTTCGGTCTTCCTCTCTTTGTAAAACCAGGAGGCTGCAGGAGAACTCGAAAGTAGCGATGGGCTCATTCGAATGATAATTCGATACTTTGATCGATTAATGCGACGTCTTGAGAACTTCTCGATTCAATCATTCGAAAGACTACTAACTAACTATTAACTATACCAACACAAGAGGCCTTGATAAATGTCACTCATCATAGTCATTTGAATGAATACGACATTTTTATTTGTTCACTCATGTACCGAGAAATGGAGTAGTACTTGAACTATTTTCCTTTGCGTTTTTCTTTCTTTCTGGTTATGTTTCTGATAAGTCCTCTCGAGTCTCGACCAGAACAATTTGTTACTTGTTCTCGCACTGAAGTGAGACATTTATAGTCATTCGAATGCTTCGAGTGATCATTCGGTTATTGAAATAATTCTTACTAAAGTCTTGATTCTTAAAATCATTCGAATACACCATACAGCTCAAAGGAAGTAGTGCTTTGAGCTGTATGATGTGCTGGATGTGCCCGAGGCTGTCGACTGGATGTTTGCCTTCCGACTACATCCACATCAGGGTACACGTATAGTATAGTTCGCGGTTATGTTTTCTCTATTCACTGTCCTCGCAGAAAGGACCCATATGTTCGACGCTAAATTTTGCCTTCGAAGCCACTAAGCTCTGCTGTTTTGCTTCTCGGCAATGGGAAACCAAACTTTAGCTTTTAACTTCGTCGTGATAGCTGAAATTTCGTTGCAACCAAGGGGGAATTCTACTGTGCCTCGCTTAGCACCATAACGAACAAAAACTGGATGACCAAGATGTGGATACCGCCAGAATTCAATGGCTTGGTATCGGAGCAAAAGCAAGGGCTCTGAGCAAAACGAGATCTGCATCATTAATCAGTTTTCGAAGCAAAGAAATGCGCATGCAAATAAGACTCCTTCCCGGGCACTGCGTGATAGGTGTCCAATATGTGCTCTGCGAATGCCCAGCTCTAGCAAAAAGGGAGGAGCACTTCTTCGTTGAGCTGAGTGACTTAAGCATTAACTTGAAAAACATCCCAAGATGCATATATGAATTTGGATGATTTTAGAATAAGGCTGGAGCCTCATGGTACTAAACCTTCCTCTAGCAAGGGCACATTAGATCCAACATGTTGGTCTCGCTTATTTCCGCACTGCATTTCCTCTGACTCCAGTCTTATGACTATGGCGTCTGACGCACGGCAACCAGGACTTCAGTTACGGCGTACTTACGAAGTCGACTTCCCTGCATTTAGGACAGGCTCTGGTCAGAATCTGAGCCAGGAAAGGAATGTAGTCGAATCTTTACGGACGGCTCCAAAATGAGTGAAGGGTCTGGCCTTGGCGCCTTCTAGGAGAAGGACAACATTGCACTGCACACTTTATTAGGATTTTCAAGCGGAAATGTGATCCTAATGGCTACGGACCATGGCAAAGAACAGGTGGAAGGGGCGATGCGGCCTTACTCAATCCTTAATCATTTCCAGTATAGTTCAGGAATACAAGTCCTCTCTCAATTTGATCGGCAGTCAAGATTCACTAAGACTTGACTGGATCCCGGGTCACCACGGGGTCACTAGAAATGAGATCGCCGATGAATTTGCTAGACAAGGATCAGAGGAGACATTCTTAGGTCCTGAACCTGCACTGGGACTAAGTGTCCTTGGTTAGGGCTTCCATCGTTGGTTTCGCCCCTCGAGAACCCAATCAAAGTCACAAAAAAGCCCAAGTGCATGCTCCCAAAAATTCTTTAAGGATATCTAGTTATCCTTTGACAGAAAAGGCTACAGACGATTGACCGGCGTGATACCACCTTCGCCAAAGACCTTAGGGTGCTTGGCCTAAGCGACGAAACCCTGTGGACAAGACGACGACACCGCAGAGCACTTTCTCTGTCATTGTCACGCCGTTGCTCGGACCAGGGGCAGATTTTCAGTGCTGACTATGTAGGCTCCCAGTCACAGAAATTACATCAAAAGCAGGTTGCTGCCTGTTAGTGCAATTTACCAGCTTGAGGCTGAGCACCAGAGCAGTGTTCAAAAGCCTCCGACAAAAAAAGTGAAGGCTTTAAGACCAAAACATAGTACAAGTGTCAATCGGCGGGAGTATGTCCGAAAACCACACGGCAATGAAACGCAGCAAAGTCCACCCAAATGCTACGTCCAAGGCAAAGATATTCATGCCTCAACGCTGGATAAAACCTCTAAGGCACAGCTAAGGGAGCCTGTATTTAAAATTAGTTTACTAAAGCGTGTCCCAAAATTAATTCAACAGAAACACAGTTATGCTACGTTTCCACCAAACGAAACCGCGAGGTTCCAAAATTTGAGTCTACCAGGTTCCGCCATACATTTTCGAGGTCTGGAAACCTAGCGGTTCCTGATATAACTAGTTAAATAAAGCGATTTTAAAAATATATTTTAACAGACTTATTTTTACAGTTGTTTTTACAACTAGACTTACAAACTAAAGGTTAGTGTGTTGGCTCAGCAATAGAGACCCAACTGATGTACTTTGATAAATTTAATGTTTATTATTATTGTCGGTTTATTGTTTATTTTTTATGGTCTACAATGGTGCTTACATCGGATTGTTCAAGTCCGTCTGTCCATGGACTAGTTAGATCCTCCTCGAGTTCATCCGTCCGTGAGAGGTTGTGAACCCGGATAAGCCTACAGTGTAAATTTCAGTTCATTTTGGTATTTATTGTCTCATTTTGTCTCTTTCTTTTTCCCGGTTTTATCACACTATTGTGTCCTGTCAACAAACAGCTGTTCTGGCGGCCATTTAAAAATTGAGAGCGAGTGACTTGAGAATTGAGAGCGAAACCACTTCAGGCTCGGTGGGAACGGCCTATTGAGGATTCAGTAAAAGTTCACCCGGACCTCAGGGTTTCGGTTCAGAGGAAACGTAGCATTAAAGACATTCAATTGCCATTTTTTTTTTATTGAGTCATAGAGAACAGAGGGTGATCTATGGAAGTACACCTCCCTCTGGAATACACGCACTCCTTTGTCGAAATTTTGTGTGACGATTCTGCATAAAAAAAGAACAATCTAAAAATCTTATATTTAACACCAACAAGTGGTTATTCTCAGAAGATGTGTTGACCAGGAGGGAATTTGTTGCACAAATCCGCTATAAGTACAATGAATGAGCGAACAAACTGCTGGGCTCTTCTGGAGATCCGTCCGATATTTTAGCAAAATGCGTTCAAATTCGTTGTAAAAAATTAGTTCCATACCTGATCCATAAGATAACGTGCTCTTGACAATAAGCCCAATTGAGTACGCGGTGATTAGGGCAGCTGTATGAGGAATATACCGAATCAAAGAGTCTCGTTGTAATCAAAATCTCTAATCTAGCTTATAATGGTGTGGTATATGGTGTTCAAGTTTTGTGAACGCATTTATCTACGCACATTTTGTTACAATTTCGTTTGAGGCTACGTAGTATCTTCTGTCTGTGTGTACTTGCAGCCGGTCTTTTTTTTTTTGCAAATCGAAATTATATGTTTGGCGCTATTGGTGGAATTGGGCAGAGCTTCTAGAGTTTTTGTTTATTCATGATGACACGCGACCTGCATACCAATAGCGACTCAAAACAGTGCCACAGTTTAAGAAGTTTCCCGTATCTGTTCTCTTGCTGTTGCTGCAGGAGGGAAAGCAGAGTTACTTCATTCCTTCACTGAAATAAATGCTTCCTCCTCGGAATCCGACTGCCTTCTGGAGTTTCCGCTCTAAGAAATTAATCAGAAAATACGTACAAAATGGAATGATCTCTGAAAAATTTCACAACATTGAGGAGGCATAAAGTCAATTTCATAAGTCATTCATGACATTTCTCAATTAAGCAAACCAAAATATCTTTCTCATTAACATGTTATTCTCGAAAAAAATATACGACTTTTGTGAAAACAGCGACGACAGGGACGAACGAAGCTGACACTTATGTTGTATGCATAAAAAATGGAAATACAATAAAACTGAAAAGAGTCCACGCGCCACAGCCATGAGTTGTCGTTGGATGGCGTTTTAGTTATTTGTCATTTGGTTTTTACGTCCTCTTTGTTCTTGTCGTTGTGTCAATGGAGCAGCCAAGCACTCGTTTGGAATGTCTGAATAATTAAATTTTGATAATTCTTCTCGTTATTAATTTGCTTAATTGAGAAGTGTGTAGGAGAAAGGCGATTTTCCTTATTTTTGACGGCAGGCAGTAAAGAAAGCAGTAAAAACAGATAATTGCTGAAAAATGCTGTTTACAATGAACCTCGAATGATATTCACACGAACTTGATAAGGAAACGAACTGATGTTTATGACAATCATTTGGGCAATCACCCTGTGGCCAAGCATTATGTTGCCTTCTACAATGCAATGGTCTTATGATATTTGTTTCATCTGTGTACATGGATGAGTGTGTTTGCTTTTGAAAGCTTGCTCGTGAGTAGACTTTGCAACTATCGCCAGTCTTATCTGTTGTCGGGGGAGACCTTATATCTACGTCCTTCGGACCGAATAAATTAATGGTACTAACGGTACCAGCAGAAGGGGAGATCTCCCGGTACACGGACTGCTTAAAAACGAGTGCGGGTACAGGCGCAGGGGTCTTTTGTGGCCAGTTTGAAAAATCCCCGGCAACAGTACAACCGAGACAACAATACAACCGACAAATCGATCGAAATTTCTTTCTGATAGCTAAGCGGCAATCAAGTTCAAAGCATCGAACATTGTTACATCTAAACTAGTTAGGATATGCAGACAAATCGTCTGTCGTTGGTGATTGACCCTATGCTGGATACCAGAGCATCGCAACTCGCTTGAAGGGCCTTGATTGACTTTTTCATGGCTGTGCCGATTTCTTCGTCGACTGGAGTTGGGATTTCTTGATTCCCTATCACTCTCTCCTGAGCAGACCGATTGAGCACCTGTTGGAAGTGCCGCTTAAATACACCCACTCCATTAACTGAGGGTCATTGAAAAGTCTATCATCGCCGTTTCGATGATGCGATGCAGTTCCTAAAGCCTGCGGCAAGGCTTTTGACTTTTTTTTTGCAAAGGCTGGTATTTTTTGTTAGTCCCTGATTCTGAGAGACATTTTTTTCATGGGTATAATCTTCTTCTCCTCCCGTTTTCTATTCCGGTACTCCTCCTGCACTGGTATTGTTTTCCATTACAACGCCTTTTTTTTCTGCCACACTCTTGTCGGGGGTGGTAGGTAGCCAAAAAGTAATTTCTGCTGCCTCTTTAATGGCTGAGCGGAAATGCAACCACATCTTGTTGGCGTTTGTGTCCGACGAATGCATACCGGAGAGTCTATCTCTTAGTTTCTTTTCGTAGGCTTGGGCAATATCCGGTGTACTCAGGCGTCCAATGTCAAAACTCCTCGATGTTGGCTAGTGCAGCTTTCTGACATTGGACAGTCGATCTCTGAAAAGTGCTGGTTCGAGGAAATGCTCAGAGTCGAGGTTTGCTCCCCTGCATGTTCGCACATTCATGATATTTGACGCATGTCTTGTCAAACATGTTCGATTTGGTTGGCAGTTCCACTGTCCGGAGATCGCCAGGATGCTGTGTGGATTCTTTTGCGAGGGAACCACCAATCGAAAGTCATTATCTGTTGCAGTGCTTTGGAGGCTGTGACTCCGCCAAAGATGTTTTCTTTGCCGGTTGGAGTCTCCGAGCACGATTTTGACATCGTATTCCGGACATGCTCCGTAGGCACCGTAAACGTTGTTGTGCGAGTCATCTTTGACCGAGTCTTCAGCCTCGTCGAAAGGAGCGTATGCACATAGGTTATGTTAGGTGTTGTGGCTACCATCAAGCGCGATAGAATCAGTTAGACCCAAGGGTCCATTGTGTTGCCACTACGCCGGTAACCGCCCGTTGCTCCTGGAACCGCTTGTGGATATAAAATATGATGTTGTATGATCTGCCTTGGATGCCGATCACAGGCAGGCGATCACTTTGATTGAATTAAAATCCATGACATTCGAATTTTACCGCTTACCCAAATATGTGCAATCTTTTGTGGCAGCTGCAATATTTGACGCACACTTTTCCCCAACATTCCCTGTCCTTTCCAGCGCATTTCTTGGATCCAGGGTTTATATCGGCTAAAGAGCGGAGTGTAGAGTGTTCTTACATTCCAGGAGCACACTAGCAAAGCGTTGTCCTTATTCGCACCGTGTCGTCGTTGTTGTTCCGAAGCTACTTGATTACAAATGGGTTTTTATGTGAGTGGGGATGGTTGCTCGCTCGGAGCGATTAACAACTTTGCGCTGTGTACACAGGCACCACATATGAGGATCATATTGTGTGGGATTTGATGTCGATTTAGCGGCTCTCGCAACACGAATTCATCCCCAGTTCCCATTTTCCTAATTACTCCCATATCCTATCGGTTCCCTGAACTCAATTTTTCTAACTTAACCGCAGTAACGGCTCTCAATCAATCTTCAGCCTTCCCCAATACATCACGTACCGATATTTCATTCACAATCGAAACGTTTTTATTTAATTGCCTAATCCATCACTGTGCCATAAAGGGAATATCCACACTGTCAGTCCCACTTGTAAATCTAACTAGATTCAAGTGGATTACTTAATCAGACATCGACTGTCGGCAGAAATTCAGCGTTTTTTTTGCGTCGAATTTCACTTAACGAGTCCTCATTTCTGCCGAAAGTGTTTGATTGATGACGTGCCACATATTGAAAGATAGCATCGGTGATACGGCACGGCGAAGTCTATCGTCTATCGCACAGTCTTGGGCCTAGTCAATCACAAAAGACTTCCTTCCCCTAATGGCTCCCAATGAATTTATTTCTGTTCAGTGTTCTAAAGAAACCAATAAAAAACCGAATTCCTCTTCCCCGCAAATTGAGTGGCAATCACCGTCTATAATGGAATCGACTGTAATTGTGGCGTCCGGCCAGCAGCCAACAGACGTGTGGTCAAGTGACCCACTCACGCACGCGATGATTTGCATTAAATTCGTGTGTCTTCATCAAGCTGCTCGTGTGCCCTGCTGACTTCGATCGCAGATGCTTGCGGGGGTGTTTCCCGCTGATTGTGGTTTTGCAAAACCTGAACGCTGGCCAAGTGTCGAATATCATTTGATGAGCGTCCGATTTGATGTCCACTTCAATGACTTTTGATTTGACAAGCAGATGAGGAGGAGATGAATATTGTGCAATTATAAGTTTATTTTAAGCGAACAAAAACATTCACTATTGGGCGTCAGTTTGTCGCTGAAATTTGCATAAGTTGCATATCTAACGTACGCTCTGTGCTCTGTTCTTGTTTTTTTTTTTTGGTCTGCTTGCAGGACGAAAACCGCAGTCTGCTGGAGCGTTTGATGAAATACAAGTCAAAGGATGCTGACAAGCTGAACGAAGAGAACGAGAGCTTCCTAAAGTAAGTTGACCACACGTTTATCCTGTGAATTCGTATTTTTTTAGTTTAATCAAAAGTACTCGATTAGCATCCTCACGATTACTGGAAATGGTTTTGTTTGCTTGATAGAAAGAAGAACAGAAATACTTTTTACTTTTTAATTTCGCAATTTACATTTAGCTTGTAAGAGTTGTGGAATAAAATGGTAGCACTTAACAGAGTATGTTTTATTTGTGACAAATGCAAAGAGCAAAACAAAATGTATTTTCAAGGTTTGTTATGTTTGTGATTTAGATGTGACATGTTGTGTCTGGGTGTGACTAATGTTTTGCATGCTGTTTGTGTTTAGACGTACGGTGTTTACATGTGATTTTTATTTTACCATTTGAGTGCTCACAGCGTTAGTGGTCAGAATAAGTGTTTCCGTCTTTGTGAGCGAACATTCATTCATTCAATCATCGTTCACACTCGTGTCGTGCATTCTCATGGTTTTTGCTGGTCAATTCACTGTGGACGGTGTTGCATAAGAGTAAAGTTACCGTTAACAACTATCTATCATGTACTCGGCAGTGTTTTCTTTAGAGTTTCATCAGCTTTCTCCAAAGTCCATTTTCTAGAGCTTTATGTTAAGTCTAAAATAAAGGGTGTTCTTCTAAAAAAAAAAAATACTTGGCAGGTTTTATGTCATTAATGTTTGAATAAGATTTCGTGTATGTGACCGCCGTGACTGGCACGTCCATGGCGTCGTCTGTAGATCTAATTTTCGCATACTCTTCGCAGTACATCAGGTTGTATTTCGGTGTCGTATGTCTGCCTCCAAGTCGAAGTATCGCACGAAAAAGTCAGTAATCACGTCTCCGTTCTGTGCCGCTCAGCGTTGTTTGTTTTGATCATCATCATTGTTTAAGATGTATGTTAATGATACCTTCCAAAGTTCGAGAAGGACGTGGGCCTTTACCATTAACCCTCTCCAGCTGGCACGATCTTTAGCCAGCTGCCTCCAATTTCGCATGCCAAGTTGGTAGAGGTCCTTCTCCACTTGTGGGCCCTAGCGGCTCCGTGGGCGCCATCCATTGCGTTGTCTCGCTGGTTCGGAGTCGAAGACTCATTGGGCTCACTCATTGGGCAAGACCAATGATTCTACCACCCCATAAAGCGCCCTAAACGGTGACAATTTTTTGATGTAACGGTGTTCCGACAGTGGCTTTAGTTGGAGTTTAACGGATCATGCTTTTTAAAATACATTTTAAACATTCCTTCACCATTTGCCATACAAACAAACCTCAAAACAATTGAGAACCGTCAAATCACCCGTCATGGAAAATAATACAAATGTCTGTGATTGCATGGACAAGCTATGGTCAGGGGGTCGTTTAATAAGTCAGTGACAGTGTTCGGAATTGAGAAATCTCATTTCAAAATAAATGGAAAGAAAACGCTCAGTAAATGTTCGGACTAGATTATCACTTTCAACTAAACGAACCATTTTTTTTTAAATATTGGGTTTATAGCTTGCGTTTATTTAAGAAAAACAGGTACAATAAATAGTATTATTCAAAGTATTGCCCATCTGAAGCTATGACTTTTTCCCATCTTTCTGGCAATTTTTGGGTCCCATACCAAAAGAACTGCGGCGACATGGCAGCCAAGAATGAATCAATCCAATTCTTGATATTCTGCTCTGATGTGAACCGTATTTCAGTGAGGGCGTTCTGCATCGACCGGAACAAATGGCAGTCAGAAGGGGCAAGGTGTGGGCTATAAGGAGGGTGGGGTAAGACTTCCCATCCACTGATTTCCAAATAGTTCTTAACCGGAATAGCAACGTGGGGCCGAGCGTCTGCCTCGTGTCTGGTCGCAAATGGATTAATTGTGTTCGGTAGCGTTGTCCATTGATGGTTTCACCCGGTTTTAGTAGCTCCTAATACAGCACACCCTTCTGATCCCACCAAATACAGAGCATTACCTTCGCGCCATGGATATTCGGCTTTCCCGTTGATTTGGCGGGTTGGCCAAGCCTCTAAAGCTTTTAAATCGTGCAAACCTCTTTTGGCACGTTCGCTCAGCTAGCGCATGTTCACCAAATTACGAAGACTTTCGGCAGCAGTTTTCTTCATATTAAAGTAATGAATATATAAATATTAAAGTAATGAGAAGAACTCCATTTTTGAGTGAAAAAAAAGATTGTTGTTTACGCTTCAAATGAATGACATATATTGAAATGACATACAATGACAGTAGCTTTCCAACGCATGTTCCAATGGAATAATACAAATTACGCCATCTCTTAGCAAACCGCACGTATTAAATTATAGACCCAATAGTATAAAGGAAACTATAGTAATAGAAATGGTAGTTATGCTTACGATTTCCGTGCGCGGTTTTTTGGCGGATCCGTTTGTGGCTTTCGTGCAGTAACAAAAGTCGGGCAGTATTTCTGCCAGCCAGGGTCGAAATCTGTATAATATGGTGTATGGCGTAGTAGTTCTTAGCCCAATTTATGGTTTTTGCCGGTGTTGACTAAACTCGGTGTTGACTAAACTCCCAACAGCAGACCATCTTCTAGAAATACACACATTCTGACGAACCAAACTAGAAGACACCAGGCAAAGTAGGCCCTAACGCAGGAAAATCATCAGTGGCTAGCATAGGAATTTCGACACTAGACTGGGGTGTAGCAATTTTAGTTGCAGATGAGGGGGAGAACCATCCTTCGATAGACTGGCAATCCTACTGAATCGCTTCGCAGCAAGCACTAACTTGTTACAGAAAGTGACCAGCCCACTGAAGTCACCCACATGACCCTTGCCTAACCGAACTTAACCACCGCCTACAACACATTAAGGCTATCATTTGAATCATCGTGGATTCATCGTCTGCCCTTGGATGCATAGGTTTGGCTAATCGTAGACATACGATGGGGCGCACAGTGGTATCGCTGTATGGGAGAGATGGAAATAAATCTGTAACTTGAACCAGGGGACCGATCTTAATGAAATTTGAAACATTGTACAAGTGAAACGAGATTTTATTGTAGTCAGGAAATGGCTGCTGTGGCTTGAAGATAACAGCGTTAACTTAAGAAAAACCACATTTAAAATTGTCGACTATTATTAATTCGCTAGTACAGGGTGGGCAAATTTCGATTGAATGATTTAAAATGCCTATACTTTTTTTATTAGATTTTTTTTTAATTAATGAATAACTTATTAAATATAGTTCACTTTAAGCGTAAAGAATGAGATCTTTAAATAACCTCCATTTTCCTGTTGGCAGTTAAAAGCTCTTCGATTCTCCTGGCGACTCGTTGATCGTATAGTTTAAAAAATTCAAATTTTTCGTGGCCACCTCGTTCCCCAGATTTTGCGGCCCCTAATTTTTTTGCGGGATTTCTTGAAAAAACGGGTTCACGTCAACAAACCCCAAAACCTTCAGGAACTAAAACAGAAGATTCGAAAAGAAATTATAAAATTGAACCCACAAAACCTTGCGCAATGTGAGGCAGAATGCTTTTAAAATATCCATTCACGGATATTTTATTGTGATATTATTTTTTCTCCGTGGTACACAGTTGGATGTACTGTTGCTGGCATATGGTACCGAGTATATAAATCTGTAGCTAATGTAGCGATTTCCTGGGCACAAGCTCTTTCAATATATGGCACAGTGTCTCTTTTGTCCCTTTTGTTGTTCTCCAAACTTTAAATTTCAAATTGCGGGCTACGTTTATTAAGTAATCCAAAAAGCATGTGTAATTAGCACCCGATCTTTTACCAGAAATTAGGGCACTAAGGCACTGAGGCCCTAATATCCCACGCCCATTGCGAAATGTGAACCGGAGATGCATTTAATGCACACAAAAGAAGACCATTTCATAATTCTAACAATTCTATGACCTAAAACTTCTTCGCCCTCTCGCATAGCACTTCCAAAATAAATGTATTGCAAGGGAATGCGGAAAAATGCATGATATTGCTCCAGTTAAACGCCTAGTTCTGCCAAACTGAAAAAGGCATTTCAGTGTTTGCACCATTAGAATACTTTTAACTTTAAAACAAAGTTGGTCTCCCGTTGGAGAGACGAAATCTTAAGCATTTTTGTAACAGTCCATCAAACATTGACGTGCCAGCTTAAAATGTGTCTTTCCTTAAAAACAGTGTGAAAAAACTGTTGAAGGCTTTCTAGGTTCTCATATTTGTAGAATCGAAAAACCTATACCATTTGGCCGAGAAAAGTATATCACTTAGAGCATTTTTTTTCCACTGCGGAACCACTGTGGGGCGGTGTCCTTCTCGGGGATGTGTGTGCAATCCCTTTACAGATATAAAATAAATAAGACAATCTCGTAAGTTTACTGCGTCAGGTGAGGCGAATGATTAATCGAGAACTTTACGAGCACACAATAATTTAACTAGCAGCACGAGGTTTAGATGGCACCGGATATAAAATGCACGAACGTCTGATTGTGTAAATCAGTTGTCATTTTGTCTCTTCTCCTCTATTGATGTCGTAAAGTGTATTCTAGAAATAACAGAAAAATTTAAGGCTGTTTTTTATATGATTTAATAGGCTTTATAACTTTGAGTGAATGTGAGTTTTCAAGACCTTACGTCACTTTAAAGTTTTTTAATAAAAATGGTCGGACTCGCTGCTTCCGGACGTCAAAAGCAATCTATTTTGCGTACGTGATAACATAGTCATTACACCTAAGGCTCATCCTCTTCCTCTCCGTCTCGAACCAGGAGGCTCGCATTCAAGTCCTTCTCAGCTGGAGCATTGGTGTCTATGCGTTCGTTGTGGCCACATCGTGGTACAGCTCTTAGATTTCACGGTTGTGTCTTTTCCGCTATTCACCTTCTTCGCAGACTGGAGCATTTGTACATCCGACACAGACATTTTGTTTCAAATATAACTGCTGTTGTGACCGTTCAGTTTTCAGTTCAATTTGTCAAGACTGGCAATAATGTTGGTCCTTCGAGTCAGGAGACTTGTGTTTAGTTGTTGTGCCAAACCAAATGGGTGGCAAGTGCGATTCTATGTCGATCTCCACTAAGATGTCACCAAGATCTGTCCCGAGATAGATGAACTCATAAACTGCCTACAAATCCTACCTGTCGATCGTGAGGTGGGTTGTGACTGAGATTTTTTTCTAGGTAGCTACTTAATCGCAAAAATTGCTGGCTTATGCTGCTTTTAAATCGATAAAAATATGGTGCGCATCGATTCCAGTCGTTGGCCATGGTTGAGCCTTCCTAAATTCTACAGATTATCTGGTGCTTGTTATTTACTACTACATCACCTTCGGCCTTGAAGCACCCTTAGCCTGTGGCTTTGTTGCTTTTCAGCTGTTTTATGACTCGGCTGACTTCTTCAAAGGGAGGTGGAAAATATACTAGAGTTGTTTTCTTATCATTTTCTCCTGGTCATACCTGTTAAACAGCTCTTTTAGGTGTGCCTTAAGTACACCCACTATTCCCTGCGATAGATATCCTTACAATTTCGAAGATCCTGAGTGACTCCTTTTTATAAAATGTCAAAAGTGTGACCATTAATTATGGCCAGCCTGGGAGTCACAATTGTAGGCTCCACCTCTACAGAGTGACCGATATTAGTATGCACTTGGAATACAAGTTCACGGAAATACTAGAAATCTGAAGGCGTACCGCTAGCATTGTTGTACGATTTATTGTTCAATGCAACGAATATTGTTTTTTCCTTAACCTAACCTTAGTTCAAATGGTTCAACTCAAGCGGCATTAATTTCAGCTTGAAAATTGTGGTATTTATCGTACCCAGTGTTGTGTGACATGCTAGTTCCAGTAGTTCAGATAATGCTGGGGCAAACCACCAATACTGAATTTAGTCTGATTACGCTCGATCCGACAAACCTTTGTTCACTCTTGTACCCGATCTAGGGCACGTTATCAGTTCATTGTTGTCGCGTTGATCGTTTAAGCTGTTACCAAGATGGCCGTATCAAGCAAGTATAGAAAAGAACCAAGAGCATTTGCTTGGCATACTCCTGCTTTTATGAATTGCATGCATTCAGATTATTCGTTTTCATGGAAAAAAATAACACAATTTATGATTCAGACAGTCTTGTGTTCAAGGAGAGGGAAACGTCAGGAAGGCTTTTTCTATCACATGAGTTTCGCCCAACATACTTGGGCAATAGTTGAATGTTCATTTCTAAATCCAAACTAAATAGCCAGCCTTCTCAGCTAAATCCTTTTTTGCGCCCTTTGGAGATACGTTTCGTGTAGTGTTGTGTTACTCATACAAGATGCACTACAAATGTCCCATACACCTCAATTTCTGTCATACTCAGAGATAGTTTCTCCCTTTGAGTAGACGAAGAAACAGCAAAAATCAAAGTGTGCGCTGATTCACTGACTACAACTGTCATATTGGTGTGTAGTTGTAACCAGAAATGAACAGGAACGACAACAGGAAACAAAATGTTCCAACCAGAAATGAAGTATGATAGAGACGCCCAACTGCCACCTCTCTTGCCCCTTAAAATTTTGTACAACCATTTTTTATATTGTTTTCTAAAATCAAATTGACCAATAAGAGAACGACATTTACGTTATTTCGTGAATATCTGTCAAAAATTCATGATTATCCGTCAAATTCGTCGATGGACTAGGGGTCAATCGGCTGTGAAGTTGGGTATCTCTACCATACTTCCTTTCTGGTTGGAACATTTTCGTTCCTGTTGTCATTTATGGGACACTTACTGGACAATATAATTGTGTTCTAGAAGCAAGGAGAATGTATTGGACATTTAAAACTGTCAAATTATTTAAATTGTTAAATCATTCATTAAAATGTGTGACGACACTTGCAACGTCTTTAAGCCTCAGTTGATGTGGGACATTGTACCACTTCGCTTTCTGAAATGAGTACCCTCATACAAACTCATTACAAATACGTCTCCTACTCAACACTAGTTTCGTGCACTAGTATACCACGATGTCATTTTCGACACAGCACACCTTTGTCTGTACAATGGCTTGAACATTGCTTACAAGTGATCTGGGAAGACATTTCTTTCCTCGGCTCTGCAACTTTTGCAGATGTGTCCTGTAAGAACTCCTACTTGCATCCTTCACTGCGCCGAAATATGCCGTCAGATGTATTTGACTTGAAACGTTTGAAGCTGCTTATTGGCCACGAGGCAGTAGCATACGTTGCTCTAAGCTTATGATGCAATACATCAAAAACAACCATTTCCGCTCTAGACCAGAAATGGTGGACTGCGTTGCTGTGTGGTTTCTCCGCTGACGAAATAAACAACTTATCGTGTATTTTGACAGGATATTAGATGTTTGTTTACTTGCTTTATCAATAGTGAGGAACGAAGGCTATTACAATGCCTGCGCTCTCATCTGAGACCAGGCTTATACTCCCTCTGTCCCATTCCGATCTTGAAGTGCTTCGTTTTTTGATGTAAAACATATCTTGGTGCACCTTGGGAGTAAAACCGACTCATATGCAGCGACGGAAAACGGCATGACGCTGTCTCGTCCCCTTCTACCGGAGTTTTTGTGAGAGTTGCGTATTGGTTCCATCCGACTGTAGTTTAATTTACAAACGAAGAGATGTCCAATTTCTCTCTGGCCTATTGATTTCATCTGAAAACGTCTTGGTGGCGCTGTGTCCAGCTGATTACATGCCCCAATCGTAGCAGGGGATGAATCACAATTCTTGGCTCAAAATTCGCCGGAGCATTTTTTTTTCAAAGTTCGGTGTTAAAACATAGTAATGAGGGGTAGACGACCGAAAAAAAAAAACGTATCTTTATGAATTTTTACCATACGACGGGCGTCCCGTGAAAACTAACGTTTTCTTTTTAATCGAACACCATGTACCCAAATGGCTCCACATGGGAACCAGCGCATTTAGACCATGTTGGCTCCTTGTGATACCCGTAGTAAGACTACCCCCACTGATTGACCACTCCAGCGACAGCGCCGTTAATTTGATCCCAACGGCAAATGGTGACTGGACTAGATTTTAGTAGACGATAAAAGCGTACTTGCTTTGCTTTCTCTGGGACTCGAACCGGGGAGCCCGCAAACTAAGGTTAGGCGCCATCTTCATGCAAAGTAAAGAATTATTTCATAAAATTATATTGATTCGCTTGGCCTTCTTTGCTGCTAATAAAGCAATAACCTCGTCAGTATTTATTTCTATCCAGCGATGAATTGACATTAAGGCTAAACCAGTCGTGTCTACATGTGGATAGTGGTAAGGTCGTCAACATTTTTAAAAGTCTGGGAATAGCGTCTTTACGGCTAAAGCTGTTATGGTGTACTCTGTGCATTTGGTTGTTCACCTCTGGTCTTCCACAATAGAAAACTAAGCTTCAATGTACCCCAACCCCAGCGCTTTTATAAAATTCAAAATTTTCTTCGTTGAATTTCGTTTCTCTTTTGCCAAGTACTGACGGAATCAACATATATAATGACGATGATAGAATGGTCTCGAGTTTCGAGATGAGTTATGAAGTCGTCCCACAGAGGACCCGTAGCAACTATCCTATATAAGCTTTCAGGATCAGGCGCGTTTATATTGACCTTATGCTGCTGCCTCGATACTGTTCGCGGAGTCTTCAGGGTCTCAAAATAGGATAGGGTCTCAATATGTCTTTAAGTTCTAAACTAACAATTTCTCGAATTCTAAACTAGTTTAACGTGGTCCAGAGCTGACAGACTACAAGAAGCGGATTGCAAAATTGTACAAAGTGCTTAAGTAGCAAAATCTTATCAAAATCTGACGGGCCAAAGCTGACTTAAACAAGAAGCTTTAGAAGCTGTCCACTGGTGGGGTGATGTGTATTGTATAATTTTTATGCGACACATATTTCGTTTGGAGTCTGACTGTTTTTTTGTTGTATTCTTCTGTAGTATGTAACGGTGCATAGGCACTTGTTATGCTATAGTCAATAGCTTGAATAGGTAAATAGGAAATTACTGCAATGTGGCCGGCGAATCGCCCACCCCCTCCTTCCTTACGGCCTCCAGTTCAAAATTCGAACGATTAATTTCAGAAACATCTGCTTGATCACGAAGGAGGGTATACTTTTGTTGTTGTTGGTATACTCTTGTCAAATCGACACTCATGTCCTTGTGCTGGATACTGCGTGTCTCCTCAAAGCGAAATCAAAAAATTAAATAAATTCAGGTTCTTCGAGAAGGACATCTTAAGTCCTCCCACAATGCAACAAGGAGCTCCATTTAGTTTAGGACAACCAACGAGAGTAAAGAAATAAATCAATCCAGAATACCGTTAGTTTACGTGGCACCACACTTTCATCACACACTGACCCTTAATGCATAAAAACGTTCCATTTGCCATCTAGTTTAAGAAGTAGTCATCCCCCCATTCCGGTTGTGCAACAAATCAAACATCTAGCACAAAGAAATACATCACTATTCGTACACCAAATCACGCTAATTCACTGACACATTAAATCTCATTAACATACAAGATAAAAGAACTAAAAATAACACAAAAAAAAGCAAATAATTTTCGCCACATTGTGAATCTACTAATGGCTCGACCAATGACGCTAAGCTCAACTAAATCCATCCATTTAAAATCTAGAAAAAGACTGCCGTCAATTTTCAGAAAACGGTCCGACAAACTCCGCCGCGACTTGGAAGACGCCGTCCGTGAGACACGCAATTCGATAGGTTCAAACGATCTACCACTGAACAGCGACGACGGCGGCAGTATCGGAGGCGACGTTGAACAAGGAGCTGGCAATTGTCTAAATAATGAGATGATTCAGCTAGATCATGAATATCAACCGCAGCAAGCGCATGTGATAATGAAATTTGAATCACATGAGACTGAAGCAAACGCAATTCGTTGGCATCCAATTGAGAAGCTGGTTGCAACTGGAGGCGCTGATCGGCGAGTTAAACTTTGGGATGTTCACTCTCGTAATACTGTCAATTTTCGCTGGTTTTATGTGGTCCTTATTGATTTTTGTTTGCTTACAGAGTACTCAGAGCAACAGACAGTGGAAGCAAGAGCCATCCTTAGCGGGAGCAGTGCAGGCATCAATTCAGTTGAATTCGATTCAACGGGCACATATGTGATTGGAACATCGAACGATTATGGGGCCAGACTGTGGACTGTAGCGGATCATCGCTTAAGGGTGAGTGAGGATTATTATTGAGTTGTCTGCGAGTGATAGAGCTGGACTTGGAGGAGTCTTGAACGAAATAAAACTCGGCATTGTGCTAAAAGTATTATTATTTTTTTTAATTTATTTATTTCGCGAATTGTTTCTTTTGAACAATCTGAAAGAATTCCCGAATTTCAAATGAAAGTAACGCAGTTTTTAAAAATGTTCGCCTTGTCCCTATGATCTGTGTTGAAATCCGTGGATTATGCCGTGGAATTAAAACTTTTATAAAAAAGGTATTTCAGTAACAAATGGCTCACTTTTTATGTACCTTGTCGAAGATTTTGGCTATGATAATTTTTAAAATAAATTTAGTAATTAGCGCCAAATTGATAGGGATTAGGACAATTGATTAAGCACATTTTTCCAAACCAACTTCAGAGATTTCCGTTGTTGTTACAGAAATTAAATTCCGAAGGTTGTGGTTATTTGAACGTCTTTTCCTGCAAGTTTGAGCGTGGAACACATCAAGAAATGTCACATCAGATAGATAAAAGTTAATACCTGAAAAACTAAGCAACGTTGCGGTATAATGTTTGTTAAAAAAAGTCAGAGAAATTGAAGCAAAGTAAAGCACTTTTGACTCCTGAAATAGAGCCTCCCCAAAGGAGATGAATGCTTCGGAAGAATAATGCCTCTCTTATGGTTCCCTTTGTACCATAATATCTCCCTCCTAATTCGCTTGGGAATAAAATGATCTATCTTGTTTATTCGCTATTCAAAACCTAATACCCAAATTTGGGTTTACGATTTCACTTGAGACACTTCCGAAGGCAGTGTCTGGGAAAACCACAACATGTACATCTGCAGAGCCCTGGTTCTCCAGTCGCCATCAGCGAAAGCAGAGATAATGGAGGGATAGAGACATCCATCTTCGGCCATTCTTTCCCCTAGTCCACACCGGAGATGTAGTGGTGTTCTCTTGTATTTCACACAAACTTGTACACAAACCGTGGATCCACCACGCAATGGTGGCCGATTCGTGGATTTTAGTGGGAATATCACAGATTCGTGGATTTTAGTGGGAAAAAATTCCGACAGATTGCCGAATTTGCCTACGATCCATGTATAGTTGTGACGAGGGTGTTCAAAAGTTAACTCGTATTTTTAAGAGCATATACATATATGTATTGTTATATGGAATTTCGTGAATAAAAATGTAATGCAATGCCCACTGAACTGGGACTATTTGACCTCAATTCAATTCTTAGATTATACACATGCACCCTCAAATCTGGCAAACTGCCCCAAAGATATTGGAATTATAAGCAATGCATAAAAAAGGTTGTCAAAATTTTAAGTTATTATTCTATCAATATTTTCGCAAAAAGTGAAATGAGCAAAGAACTTTTTTTCAAGTGATTCATGCAATTGTGCAAATAATGTTTTTATTATTAGTTATCTGTACGTATGATTATTGTTAATTTAAATGCATAATAAATGTACAAAAAGACGTACACTAGTCGTGCATTAATTTTGTCCTAGTATCTCAGACTATAACTCGAATCGACTTTATGAACATAAGCTTTGTTCGTTTGTTTACCCCTCCATACTGTGTTGAAATTTAACACCAACATTTGAAATAACGTCCAACTAACGAGCGATTTTTCAAATAAGAACTCTAATTCACCCCTCTACTAGGTTGGGGAAGGGTATCAGCTGTGCGCCAGCTGATCTCAAGAGCTCACACGTATTCACAGACACGGGACAAAAAGCGTATAAAAAACGCTGTCAGATGAAATCAATGGGGCAAGAGAAGTAGAAGATGGATCCTCCATTATCTCTGAGCGAAAGTATGAGCGTCGCTAACAACTGCCTGTCACACCAAAGATTTTCTTAGTTTTCAGCTGAGTAAAATTCACATCTTGTCTCGAAGCACTTTCAAGAAACACGAAGCAGATCGTTTTGTTCGGCTAAATTGTGGGACTTCACGTATTTACATTTTTGTCAATAAGCTAGCTTCAGTTACATGCCTGGAAACAACATTAAATGTGTTTTTAGCGAGGTACAAGTCAATGTGCTATAAAAAGTGGCTCAAAATTGGACGGTCGTATAAACCATTTAGAGTCACCATTAATATAAAATAAAGTTTGAGAAGTAAATGACAGGGGTTCATTTATCAGCTCCCGGGGAGTACTTAAGCGCCTAAATAAAATAAGTATTTTTTACTATTTGAGAGGGTCTATCCTCGTTTAAGTGGCATGGGCAATTTGAGAATATTCAAAAACAACGGCAGCAGCAGCTTATAAAAAACTGGCTGGTCACAACTGATTTAAAAAAATAACAAGAGTGCTGTAAAATAACAAGAATAATACTGCTTTGCTATATTCGTTTTCAAAGCCAGCACATGGTTCGTTTCAATCGAACAAAACCGCAAGATTTCATAAATTTTCTCCGAAGCTAGCAGGTCTGGAAACCTCGCAGTTTCTGATAAACTTAGTTGCAGCCCCCATGAATTTATTCGTCCATGCGAGGTTGTCAAAATGAACAGCATGAATTTCAGTTTATTTTGGTAATTTTTGCGTTCATTTTCTCTTTCTATTTTCTGGTGTTCTCACACCACTTTTTAATGTCAACATACAGCTGTCAATCAAAAATAAAAAGCGACTGACATTTGTTTTGGCGAGTGTTTTGAGAGCGAGTGACGTCGATATTGGTAGCGAAACCACTTCAAACTCGGTGTGGACGATCTATTGAGTTTCCAGTTAAAGTTTATCCGGTCCTCGCGGTTTTGGTTCGGTGGGTATGTAGTATAATCCTATATTCAAATGAAATTATTTATTTAGAAGTATGAATTTTAGAAATTTTTTTAAATTCTAAAAAGATGCGCTATGTTGGATTTTTTTGATCACTGTTTATATTATTTCTGAACTGATCACGAGAAAGGAAACTGAAAACTACTTTACTCTTATAAAAGCGACGCCAGAAGACTACGTAAATGCAAAAAAAAAAAAAACAAAGCAACAAGTAGTAATTTTCAGTTTTCTCAAAAACTAGAAAACATAAAACGATCAGAATTCTGTCGTTGGCTTCAGAATTGATCGCTAAAGCCAATTTAGGCCTTTTTTTCACAATTTTGAAAAAAAAAAATCTAAACTCTTCCATCAACATTTTGAGTTCCCATACGGATTTTTCAAAATTTAAAAACAGGCAAACTCGGTCGGTGCTATTGGCAGGATCTACAAGCAAAAGGAACAATTCATTTTTCCAAATTTATGATCCGAGATTTTCTGCAACACTTCTTCTCCATTAGACATGAACCATGCTCTGTTCATGAACATGTTGTGAAAAAAATTTAGTAGAGCTACAAAATCCATGTCCAAACCTACATCTTGATTTTACGACATGGCATGAGCTCTGTTCAAAAGTTGGACATGTGATTTGTTGAATTGACAAAAGCATGTTAGCACTATGCGAACATTGAGTGGGACAACAGGTGAAAAGGGGTGAATGCTTAGGTTCCACTCAACTGTATTCCGTCGCATAACTCAGAATAGATCTGTAGTTTAATCATAAGTGGCTATGAACATTTGCCGCAAGCTGTATATTGCAGGCGCACAAGAAATTGGAACTGCATCCTTGTCATTTCTGTGTTGCTCTTAAAATGTCAAGATCGATTGAAATAATAGCAGGAATTTACCAAAGGCGGTTACCATTCATTTCTACTTCATGAATGTGGGTCAACTGTAACACTTACAATGTATCGTCCTTCAGACTCATTTCCTAGACTGATGAGGTTCATTTGGAACGATACAATGTTGGGCAGTTAATACAATTTCCAAGCAGTTGTGGACAAATAACCGTCGCGACTTTTTGTGCCTCAATCACATGCTTCAAGTCACACCTGTCACATTATGGGAGAAAACCAGGCCGAATAAGTCTTAAAACAATGCCGCAATAAAATCGACAGCGAGTCTGTCGCCTTTGAAAACGCACAAGTTACCACATGAATCATTTTTACATGAAATTTTACCAAATTACCTTACGGATTGCCGCCATTAACTGTTGTCCAGATTTAAGGTCTAATTTGCATGAAATATTCGACAAAGGTGTCGCCGTACAATCGCCATGCTTTGACAAATTCCACGTCAAAAAGACTGCAGTCATCTCGCATTCGGTCAGTATAAAGTAACTGTCTGTCCGCCACAACACGATCATTGATAAGTGATGCCATGCAGTCGGGTCGTTAAAATATTTACAGCCTTTTACCGCAAGAGTGTAAGAGGATACTTAAATCAGAATTTAATAACTTTCGTCTTTACTGTCGAAGTAGAGAGATGTTAAATTAAATTTTCTTCGGGCAAGGAGGGTTGTCGCGTACTAGGAAGAACATTTTAATTTTCAACGTTTTTGTTCGTAATTTCTATCACCCCTTGGGTACATCAGACATGAACTACGCTTTGTGCGATGTGGCATCTTGTTCGAGTTTTTGGTGAGTTATTCAGTTCTCCTCAACGTCATAGAGTCGTTCTCAACTGTTCATCGCAATCAGTGCTAGGGGCGGTCTTACCTTTTTGTTCTCCGAGTAGTTGCATCGCAATGGAATTGCACCTTCACACCTCGAGGGAAATTATTTCTTCTTCCGTGTGTGCCGCATGTCAAGCTTATGTTTGCTTTTAATTCTGCTGCGGCTCTCAAGAAATGAAAAAAAAATCTACGGAGTGCACAACCCCTAGGGACAATTCAGGAAACCGCAATGCTAGAGAAATTTGTCAGGCATACAATCAGAATGAAATCTCAGGTCTTAACGTTCTGCAAAAAAAGTGTTTAAACAATTCAAATTGCATTCATTGAGAAATGTGCGTTGGCTTAGAGCGAATCTCTTCGCTTTGTATGGCCACCTATTTCGCTATAAACCAGCTCTCTTGGCGCTGAGTGAGAGGTATGTGAGAACACCGAATTATCGGATTTGAACCTGTCTGGTGCCGCTGTTCTTTTTCCTCCGCGGTCTTGCCATCTACGCGCAGATCATTCCGTCAACATCCTGGACCCGTTTCTCACCTCTCATCCTGAGAAATATTCTGAGGACATACTGTCACCTCTTGGCTCGTTCGACCATTGTGTCATATTATTATAACAAATTCCTAAAAGAACAGCATGGCTGTACGAGAAAGCCGATTGGGGCGGACTTAACAACTTCTTTAGTCATTTTAACTGGTCACTATGCTTCCTCGATTGTGGCGTGGATGCCGCTGCTGATATGATCACAATCATTCTTCTGCTGGACATGAGATCCTTCATTCCTCATAGAGTGAAGAGTATCAAGCCCAAGGCAAATGTATGTTATAACTCGACCTGTAAAGAGAGAGGCTTACAAAGGCAACCCTACTGAGGAAAACCGGAATATGTTCAAACGGGACGGCAATGCAATTATCAGACGTGTGAAATGTTCATATGAGCAAAAGTTGAGGCAAGAAGTGCTAAAATCGCAAGGGTAGTAAAAACATTTGGTCATTTGAAAAATGAAGAATTCCACCTCGTCTTCAATTCTTACGCTCATTTATAATGACATCCTAACTGTCAGTGCTTTAGCCAATCTGCTTGCTCCGCACTTAGCAGCTACCTCAACATCGTCAATATATCTCCACCTGTATTTGAGAGCGTTGATTTCACCATGGGACTGATCCACTTCCGCACTCGTACATTTGCAAAAGTACTTAAACATCTTGACGCACACAAATCCGCTGGCCAGGATGGTATTCCCCCTATAACTCTGAACAGATGTTCTTCTTTACCGATGAGTCTCTTCTTCTATGGATTAGAAAGTACCTTTCGAACCGTTCAATTCAAGTTGTTTTGGATGAGGTCAAGTCTGATATCCACCAAATAAATTCTTTTGTTCCTCAGGGCTCTGTTCTGTCTCCGGCACTCTTTCTCATTTTTATAAATGATCTCTTGTCTGCAATCCATTCCTTAGCTGATGACAGCACCAGAAATAAATAAGCCGTAATGAATAAGAGTGTAGTGGAATCCGCTTTGCATATCACACATACTCTTGCAAAGTTACCGGCTCCACTACGCAAAGGAACACCGTCACTGTCAGATGAAATCAAGGGGAAAGGGAGGTGGAAATTCGATATCTCCATCCTCCATTATCTCTGGACAGCTCCCTCAGCTTCTCATACTCGTCCCAAGACACACGACCCCGCCCTTTGGCCGTAGAATTTTCAACGTATGTTAAGCACATTGAATTCCGATCTTGACAGCTTAATTAATTGGGGAAAAGAACAACCGAGTGGAATTCAATGCTTCAAAAACTCAATGCTGTCCGCTGTCCCTTAAGCGAACCCTTGTTAGTCAGCCATTATCCATGGATGGCGCTTGTGTCTATGAAAATACCGGAAGCTTTCCATCCTTATTACGTGTATCAACACAACACTTAGTTGGAAATATCACATATTAGAAGTCGCCAAATATGCTGCGAAATGTTTATCGATGCAAGAAATATTTTACACCCTCCGATTTGCCTTTAATTTGTAAGGCGTATATCCGCCCCAAACTTGAGTACAACGCCCATATCTGGTCCGGTGCTCCCAAGACCACTCTGCATCTACTAGATCTGAGCAGCGAACGACTAAGCTTATAGGAGACAATAATATTGCAGAGTCATTCGACTCTCTCGAACATCGACGTACCGTCTCTTCTTTGTTCGTATTTTGTAGCTATTTTAACAATGGATGCTCAAGAGAGCTATCCAACTGCATTCATCCTCGCCAGGAATTCAATCGTCTCGCCAGGAATGCTCATCAGTTCACCCCTAAGCCTACTTTCGGACGCACAGTTAAACTTAGAGACACGTTCTTCAGCCGCACGACACGATTATAGAACGCCCTTTCCAGCCTTATATTCCCACAGACTACAATCCGCAGATATTTAAGACCAATGTGCACAAGTACCTACTCTCCCTTTCTCCCTCTACACCTTCGGCCTTTGCTGTGTCTTGACCTCGGACACTTAACGGTATTAGCAATCCCGTGTGCGTGCGCAAAATATAAAAAAAATTCATCTTGTTTGTGTGGAATAAGAAGCAACGCTATGCTTCTCTTTTTTTAATGTCTTGTGTTACTTAAAGATTCTATTAGGAAGTTTGAACTATGTGTGGCATAAGCATGTGGTGGTGGATTATCGCTGGGTTTGAAGACCTGAGACTTTTTTGTATATTGTGACTTAGCATTGACTTTTAAAAATGTATATATGTTTTCACTTTTTGCTTCTTGCTGCGCACCCCATACATTTTTTTTAACGAACCTACCTCGTGCCCTTGCAATGAAGTTTTCTATCTCATTTCCACATCCACCGACAATATTTTTGCGTGTGTTATTGGGCTTCATTATTGCAACAAAAAAGTGGGTAAGTTTTTAACCGACCTACAGTGGTGGCTGTAAAATGAAGCCATCTACACACCCGGCATTAAATTTTGTTCATTGTTCGGGTTATAAGCTTCGAGATGACTTGTATTAGCATTGACCTCATCAAACATTTCCGAATTGTACTCGAAGTAATATTGATGCAGCCATGTTGGACGGTTATGTAGTTCGGGATTATGGCCGCTAGTATATGCCTGCAAGCACACCCAAACTTTTAACACACACTAAAGAAGTAATCCAAGCTTACATATTACCACTTGGGTAGCTGTCGGAAAAGGCCCAAGAAGCCAGCAATAGGGAGTGCCGACGGTTCCGAGAGCATTCTAGCCCAAAGTCCCTAAGACAAGATTCAAATAGAGATGTCTTTAACCGATTTCACTGTAGTATCAAAGACATTACATAAAAGTATTGCCATTTTGCCCCTTATGTCAACTGCCACGCACCAGGGTGTGTTTTTCATTTTCAAATTTATATACGTTGAGTTCCAGGGATTTTCAATGGCTTCCTAAATTATTATTTTTTTGTCATTTTCCTTTTGGGTCAAGATTTACAAGCCGTGTTTTGGGATTTAACTCTTATATCAACATACAGCATACCCGGGTGTGTATATAAAAATGTAAATTGTTAGCTGGAAATGCATAAAAGCACTTGTTTCATTATAAATTCATATTTTTTATTCATTTCACATTATTTTTCTTTTGGAAAAGAAGGAACAAATTGCATTTCATAAAAAGTTGTTATTTTAGGATGGACATCTATCACACTGAGTTTTATCCACCGAATGTTCAGCACAAACTGAGTTCTTGCATTCCTTGCAGACTTTGTGTTGATCTTCTTCTGGGACATGGGACACGGTAAAAATTTCATTTCTATTTTATTCTGCCAGAATTGTCACGTCCTTCTGGAGCCGATTTTCAACAGTCGATGTTACTGTGTGGCCCAACATACTTTCAATTCAATTGTGGTAGACAATTTTGCATGATTTTTGCATTTTGTGAACGGTCCTTTACTTCTACCATCGCTCACTCAACTGTTGTGGGAAAAATCCTCTACGTTTTGTTGAAGTCTTCAAGTGTGGATTATTATCCATGTATAAGTTAAACTTATTAATTATCAGTTTTTTAAAAGAAAATTGTTTTTTTTTGAGGAACTGAATTTTACAATAAAAAAAAAGAAAAAGTCAACCAGTGGGAAATGGGATTGGAAAAATGAGGAGAGGGTCAGGTGCAGTCAGCGGTATGCCTAGCTGGGTTACTGCAGCTGGATTCGTTGCCGTGGGATTTGGTTAAGTGTTATCTGGTGTGCCGGTAAAATCCAAGGTCAATATCGTCAGCGTATTGTCCGGCGCGTGCATTACTTTGCTTTTGTTGTAAGCAAATATCATTTTTGGCTTTCTTCTATGACCTTAAATTTCGATACTATAATGGGAAGTGGAACCAAAACTGATTTGCAGACATTTATGTTGTTACTGAATCCAAAGATTGATTGGCACAAATTTACGTCTTTTGTTTACAGTTCTCAAACTGACAAATTGTAGTCCAACATCAAAGTAGAAGCCAAATTATAGCTTGTAGAAAGGTTGTAACACACGATGTTTCGAGCACTTCCACGGAACAGATTGCCACACATTTTCCATGATTCGTTTCTCTTTGTCTGGAAGGTGCCAGACCAGTATTGATTTGTCCCTTGTTGGATAAGTACTTCATACAATTCAAAGACACAATTGACAGAAACAATCAACTCCTTCCGACGCATGTGGGCATACAAAAACCTATGACACACCCGGGTGTGCTTGGTGTATGTTTATGTATAATGTTGCGTGTTGACAAGAGGGTTAAAGGCTCCCAAAGAAGTTCCGAACACGACGACGAGCGCGACTAATTTTAGATCCAAAAAAAAAAATCGATTAAATTAAGAAATAAATAAAACATCATTATTGAATTAATTTAACTTCCTTATGTTTTATTTACGTGTTCATTTATGATGAAGGTGATGATGAACGTAAACAAAATATCCTGGAACGTATTTGTGTAAATGGATTGGATGCATGGATTTTCTTGTTCCACTCTCTTTTCTGAAGATTTCAACAATATCGGTCCAGTGGTCCAGACATTTATATCCATGAGGTTTATGTAGGATGGATTAGGTGGGGTACACGCTTCCTATAAGCGATCACATATGGTTAAATGTCCAAAATCGTCATCGAATAAAATGTATACTATTTCCGAAAAAAAAAAAATAGTGTGTCGATGGAGCATCGATACCAGGAATAAAGCTATTTCCGCAAAATAATACACTGTGCACCGGTGGAGAGCAGTGTTAGTCCTCCACTTGGTTGAACTAGTGGACTAGTGAACTACAGAGAGAGGGAAATATCTCTCCCTACACAAGCGATAGCGGCCGAAGTCATTCAAATTAACTTCTGTATAAGAGACATTTTCGGAAGACTGGACATCTTCTGGAATGACGTCTGTTGTTTCTGTTGCCACTAGGTTCTTTCGACGAAAAGGTAAATCTCTCTCTGTTTGGCGACTTAGAGTTAAAAATTAAGGTACCTTGGAAAGGTTCCAACTTTGACAGCTGCTGAAATAGATCAATTTGAAAAACAACCACTGCTATGTGGTCTCTTCATCTGCTGGCGCTACAATCCAAAATATACCTGTGCCTCAAGCAGTTGCCTCATTTTCAGCTTGTGTGCGCCATCTCTCTGTTATAGGGATGCTATGTTACCCTTTAATATTATATGTACACTCCTGCCTCAACGTCTGTGCCATGTAGAGCATATGGATAACCTAGGTCCGACACGAAGAGACTGTCCACCAAAAAACACCGCCGTCTATAGTGCCTCAACTGACTTGGTGCGCGTAGTTAGACATAAATCGCACTTGAGAGACTTCTTGTTTGAAGTCTAGGTCCACCAAGGACTGCAGCGCCACTCAAAAAAGAAAAATAAGTTCCCAAGTCTATGCGCCCCTCTATTGAATCCGCTAATATTCACCTTTTTTCTTATCTCATCTTCATTGGCCCGCATGAACCACTAAGAAGATCACAAAAGAAAAGCGTGCACGAGTGAAGAATACTCGATCCTTCGCCATAGACCCTAACTCTTCAGGAACGAGACCAGGCGAGTGTCTTGACTTGCTCCAACCACCTCGTCCTGCATCAAGCCGTCACCTACCTGATGGCGTCGCATTTAAGGCACGTCGCGGAAGTCGTGGGGGAGTCATGGTGGGGGCATTCGTGCCACGTTATGGTTCATTGAAGCATTTTAGCTTGTTCAAACTGTTGCTAAATTTCATGAGCATAAGAGTTGGAATAAATACTGAGTCTAGTGATAAAACTGCTAACTTGGCTCTGACACAAAGATCGGCCTTCCTGATGACAGATCTTGCATAATTGACATAGGCGATCAATCCTGCATTACTCAGCATTACTCCACCCATCACTAGTCAAAAAACCTCGAGATGCTTAAACATCTCCATCTGTTTCAATTAGATTCCAATAACCTGCAGAGCGCGTTTCGAAATAACCATAACTTCAGTTTCATCCTGGCATTAGCTCTTTACTTATATTGGGCGCGCAGGAGTTCCGTCTGAGAGGATGATGGGTACCTAAGTCAACTGCAGAAAGAAGAAGACTTACCCTCAACTCTCCCAGTGTGAAGCATTCCTCGCCTCGGGTACTCCTGCAGAACACTCCATAGTTTACCCCGAGATCGTGTATGTCTTTTCTTAATCGATTCACATGCTCACAAGTCTTCTGGAAAAGTGTGAAAAGCTGGTCGGTTGTACTTATAAGCAGCTCTGTTCATTCCCCATTCTGGGCTCAAACAAAGCTCTAGAACGCGTTTTCAACACCTTAGCGTAGACTTTCCTGGGGGTGACTTAAAAGGGATATGCCATATGCCTCTGTAGATGGAGCAGTCTCTTTGAAAAGAGGGACAATTACACCATTTTGCCCACCGCCGGGTGTCTCACCGCATTCGCAGGATACCCTAACATAATCGAGAGAGACTCCGGCGGACTTGCCAACTTTTAGCGCTTCCTCCACCGTTGTGCTATTACAAGCCTCACTTCTTTGATGATGTTGAATTTTCATCCTCTGAGTCGGTTTGCCAGAAGACCTTTTTCGCAAATCTGTGCTCGCTTTGCAGTTTCTCGCCGAACTCCTCCCCGGGGCTGGTCTTTAGCTACTCACACATCCAAAGTGCAGGTTCTCGCGCCTTGATGTGCTAACGGCGGTTAAAAAACAGTCGCCCTTCCATCCATGTCTCGGTTTAATTAAAAACAAATTCATGTATGCATATTTTTTTTTGTATATGATTTTATTATCTGTTCGATTTTTCGTATTACAAAAGTCATCTCGTATAAAAATTAGTTTTAGTCGTACAAATATAAAACTAAATTGTTTCTAAGTTTAAAATGTCTGTTATCCGTCTTATTACGTGGGAGGGGGTTAATTAATTATTCATTACATGCCTAACTAGATTAATGCGTATTCCTCTCGTTTCTATAATAATTTGTCTTTTATTTTCAAATAAATAATGTTTTCCAAAAAAAAAAGTAAAAAAATAACTAAATGCCTAATCAAGTTTCCGAACAATAGTAAAAAAAAAATCTGGAATTCCTCCTCTGATTGGAAAAAAGGACAAGTGAAGTGGCTTTTGTTCCTTTTTTTATCGTTCATTTGTTAATTGTTTATTCTAAGTTCTATTAATAATTATGATTACGGTTTGTGACACTTAACAAGATGAAAGTTTACTTGTTGCACTAAGAGCTGTCGAGTCTTGTTGATGTATTTGCTGTTTAAATCATTGCATTGTGTTTGTTTTTAGTTCTGTGTATGAAATAAATTATTAACTATACAGTTCTGTGTTAGAGTGTGAAAAATTAAAAATAAAAAATCTTCTCCCATTCAGCGGGGAAGATTTAGAACTTTTAGCTTTTTCATGATCCTTCTCAGCATCAGTCATCCTTTTTTCCAATATTTTTGCCTTTCGCTTTTTTTTTTTGATTTTTGTTTTTAAATAAATTACTTGTAATTTTGTTTATAACTTATCACTACGGCGTTACACATTTAGACTTATTTCTTATAAATATTTCGTATTATCTTTTTTTCTCATGTTTCTTCATCTATTACTCATGTTGTGGTGTTTTTTTTTTTTTTTTTGTGACATTGATTTAATTATAAAAAAAGAATTATTTAGTTTTAAAATTAATATTGCCCTTGCTAAGATTCCGGCACCATTATTCTCAATACTTAATCGATTGATTTGATATTACACACCTATTGGCAAAATTCAGCAAAAGTATTATTTTTATGTCATCTTGTCATCATTCTTTACAATTAAATAATAAAATAAAAATTGCAAATCATTTAAAATATTTAAATTAAATGCAATAGTGGCAGGATAGCGGGGGACAAATGGCTCACATGAATAAGTATTTTGTGCGAACTCACGCACACGAGTGATAGTCGGCTGTTGGTTGGTGGATGCTCAGTGAAAACACGAGAATTGACTTGAATGTGGGCGGGCAGGTTCTCCGATGGGGGATTTGAAAATTGTTTGCTTTTTTTTTTTTTGAATAAGTTCCTGTGTTCATGTCTTCACTGGGAGGATTGTATCCCTAAAACTGACGGCCATGTCGTCCGGCAAAGCCACTGTCGTACAGTTTGCACAACGACTCCGATCGGCTGCCGTTGAGTGTGGCATTGGGTACTGTTGTGACAATTGTGGAGGGTGCTGAGCCGTACGATGATGAGGTGCTGATTCCTTCGTTGGCATAGCCGCGCTGTTTTCTACGCCTCTGGTACAAGTAGGTCCAGATTGAGATGACTGCCAGTTGAGCCAACAGGAAGACTGTGCCTGCAACAATGAGTCCTGCAAAGGAACAAGGGAGAAAAAACCAATTATGAGTATTTTCGATTCACACACGAGTCTGCTGTGCAAAGAGGGCCAGTTATCTGTCCTTCATCGCGATCTCCATTTCACTTAATTACGTGCAGCCTGTCGCGGAACAAATTTCCCCCTGATCCAAATCTCGGCGTCATCAGTTGTTGCCAATCCAGTTTTGTGCGTCGCGGTTTTTTTTGTAATATTTATCGATTTTTCACGCCCGTACATGGCTGCAATCTGATCGATTTCAATAACAAAATTCCCACTTGCCATCGTGTGGCGAGTCTGCATTCTGAGCTGCTTCTCCAATCAGCTAAGACAAATTACCTCGGCTATCGGCCGGTCTGATCAACCTTCGGAGCGCGTACAGCTAAGTTGTACAAAACGATTTTCGTTTCGCCCGATTGCACCGCAGACGCAGATAGAATGTACAAGAATGGTGTCTACTCACCGATTGCGTTAACACAGAATCCTTGTGCGCCATCGCTTGAAATGAAGACTGTTTCGCTGCCATCGTAGCCAGTTGATTTTGTCTGCTGTTGCTTATCGAAGCCGAATTTGTCAGTGATTTGAATCGACTGCACCAACAGCATATCCTCTTGGCTGGGCTGTTTGCTAGTGACCGCCTCGCGACGTGACCTTCTCTCGCTGTACACAACTGTGGAAGAAGCAAAGCAAGGCGTTCATTTAAAAAAAGAAGAGAATCACAGAAAAGACAATAAGAGTGAAGAAACAACTTAACCATGACCAGTAAATAATTTAGCAGTCTCACTCACCAGTTGCATTGAGTGATCGCCTTCTGCGTCCGAGCGATAGAAGTGACTTGAACTCTCCGCCAGCGTCCTCTTGGTCGCACTGCACCGGCTCGCATGACGGCATGCACGGGGTGACCAGGGCACGGAATTGAACCACCTCAGACGATGGGAATTTGAATGCATCGAAGTGTGACAGAAGCACTTTGCCAGTGAATGAGCTCTTGTAGATCGGTCCCATAATGAAGTGATCAGTTGGGCAGCCATTCGAGTCGATCAGTGTTATCTCAGCGTTATCACTGCCGTCCATAGCAACCAGTTCGCGCACGAAGATCTCATAGGGACTCTGTTCGTCGAGAATTTCGAATTTCAATGCCAGAGGATCACCGACCTCGGCAGATCGCATGACATCGCTACCATCTCGTGATGTGATCTTCATGATTACGTTCGGTGAGTCGACGATAACTTCTTCGGACAGTGCTGGTTCAATGTCGCCCTTGACGCCCAAATCAACATCGCTGGACACAGACTTGTTGGTCAGATCGTATTGGCAGGTCACGGCCAGGCCCAAATCGGATGATGTCACAATTGTGTCGTGGTGCTGGATAACGACATCGTTCATATACCTTCCGGAGCCACTCTGGCGGACATTGCACTCAAGATCGTTGTATCCCATGCGGAGTTCAAAGTCGAGCGAGCTCTTGACATCAACGGAGCATGACTTGGGTGAGCCCTTGGCGTACACTTTGCCGTCGAAGATTTTCGATGTGCGAATGCGGGCGATCATATCACCGGCACCACATTCAATGGTTACATTGTAGCACGAGGAGAGTTCGTAGGTGGCTGCTTCGGGCACTTCCAGGTAGGGGTCTTGTACGTCGGAGAGTGTGGCCCGAGAGTGATGACTGAGACGGCAGACCATATCGCCAGTGTCGCCGAAGTCGTATGAGTGACACCTGTTGAAGGGATAAGTGGGGGTTAATAATTTGGTCACGTGTGGTTTACTTGCGCTGTGCTGCGGGTGGTGGACTGGTAAGCTATCTAAAAAATGTACGTAGGCCTTGTTTTCGGAAAAAATTTACTTTTCAATCTTCCGCGTCTATTGTACCCTTCCATTCCAAGGAATCTTTATAACAGCAGCTAGGTACGGTGCTAACCTAGAATGTTTCTTGAAACTGAAGCAATTATCTCAAATCTGGCGTCGTGGGGATAGTAACCGTCTTTATTTAAACTGCACGTCGCCAAATCTCACTTCTTGTCGTTATGAGGTAAGAATAAAGAGGAGTCTCCAGATCAAGTGGCCATTGTGTAAAGCTGAATACGTTCTTTTTCAAAAATACCCTAGTTTGCTATATATGAGATGAAACAATGCTCTACTTTATTCAGTTTTCACTCCTTTAAGCATGTCGTGGGAGAATCATCGGCAGCCACAATCCCGCGATGACCTAGAATATTCCCGAAAACTGAAGCGATGATCTCATACTTGGTTCCATGTGGCTTGTAACTGAATATGTTTAAACTGCACGTCGCCAGATTTCACTTCTCGCAGCAGTTGCACACGATCTACCTCATCTTCATTCACATCTCACACCTGAAGACACAATCTACTTGTGCGGTGCGTGTTACCTTGCACACATTGCTGTGTCCCCTTGTTGACATACTTGACAAGCCTGTGTCTATCTGTCCCACCATCTGGCAAGTGTGATCTTCAAGCAGTAAAATCCATTACAAGACACATTATCACCACCAATCTAAGCTATGTTCCACTGTCAGCATCCACTTTGCACCTAAACATGCCACATGTTGATGTGCGATTTGTATACAACTCACGCGCATTATCTCGTCCAACGGTACAACAGATGTACATTACCATCATCAACCTGTCCTCGTCCCCAATGAATGTGGTTATGCCACGCGATGACCATTCCTCATTCGGTTATCACTCACAGCGGCCATTGCATTCGTGTGGTAATCTGTGTGCTTGAAGATTTCTGCTCTGTCCAACCTACACGCAAAAAGTTTGTTCACACGAGCGTACATTAAATCCCGATCGGTGAGCACTACCATTTCCGGGCACGATATGCATCCCAGAATCACCGAACCACGTCGTCGAGTGTGTGTTTGGACTTAGATTAATCTTCATTCAGCCCACTTTTTCAATGCGACTGAACAGCAGACTGATAGAGATTTCAGATACGAGTACCTACCGCCCATACCCCATACCGCTGCGCCGTGACAAGTGCACAACAAGGATCTCTAATTAGCAAACCAGTCTCTGTGCGCCTGCTGACCACCACAGCCACAGCCACAACACAACAGCTCAGCTCAAGCACAGCACAGCTAACCTGCTGCCTGACTAATTATGTATGTTTATTGAACTCACAAAAGTCGTCATGGCATACGGTTCCAATCTCATAATCGGACAAGAGCGCCGATCTAAGCACACTTACCTGTACGGTGAGTTAAGGCACAAATCACGGCATTCATCAATGCTGCCAACATCCTGATACACGGAATCTACGGTCTTCAGTATTCTGCCGGACAAACGTTTGAACTCGCACAGCTTATTGGGCTCCTCGGCGCAGTTGTTCTCCAGGTAATCGATACCATCGTACGCCTGGAATGCACTAGATCCGGCCAATGTGATCCGATCCATTTCGGAGAGCTCGCAGACATTTGTCGACCGATGGTAGTTTGCCGATCTGAAAGAAAACAAAACAAACACAAAATGACGATCATCAGCGGTGTGTGCGGACATAAATTTTAATTTGGAAAATAAAATTCAAAAGTATCTAGTACATATCGCGAAACAAGGACCCCGTGGGATGTGGTGCGCGGTTCACCGTCGACTGTCGCTCGGCAACCCGTGCGTCTATGTGCACTGTTGCTGCTGCCGAGTATGTGAGGATCCCTTTGCATCTCGCACTCTGTTCTGACAAAATTATTATGAAATATTGTAAATCGATAGCCTGGACATCGCAGAGCGGCCGCGATGTGCTTCGTGGTGCTGCGGTGTGTACGCACGTTACACCCGGCCAAAAGCAGAAGATGCTGCCTCGTTAGTGTGGTGTGTTCTCTGCGTCGAACCGCACGACAACGGCGACGGCCATCGACATGACCATCGGCATTAGGAGCGAGTGCAGCGCACGTGAATGGATTGAAAAAATACGAGGGGGTCAGGCGGTAAACAGCACTTTTACTGCTAAAATATGACAGGAGGCAGGAAGCAGCCATTTGGCGCATGAATAGTCGTAAAGTATCTTTCCGATGGCAGCTTCATGGCCCGTCGTTGGGCATATACTGTCGTTCGGTTGTTATTTGCCTAAAGATATCCTTGCCAACTGCTCGGACTGTTTCCTAGCCAAACGAATGTCAATTATTTCGCTTTTGTTACACGCTGAGATGCGAAGCCAGTGCAGCGCACAGATAAAATCTTGGATAATTCTGTTACGCAAGCCGAAACAATGGTCTTGTTAGTTTTTGATGGGATGTGTGTCCTTGATTTTTTTTTCACGAGTATGAATGATCGATTTTTAAAGCCACGAAAACGGTCGGAACTGAGTGTTGATCGGGAAACATAATCTCTGATGTTTATTAGGACGAGTGGCAGAGGTTTTGATGATTTTTTTGTTTTCTTGAGGCTCGGGATGACCGTCGGTCACGGCGGAACAGATTTGATAGGAATGTGCTCTTGGCTGTTTACATGTCGCCTCCCAGACATTTTCAATGAATGACTCTTTTATGTTTTTGCAGATAAACAATTATGAAGACCACCCGAAAAGGAAATAAAGCTGCGTAGTCGGATTTAGATAGGAATTGTTTACGTTTATGAAATTGTTGTTGTCCTCATGACCACACCATGAGGAGGAGGCTTTGCTTTGATCTGTGCCCATGTTCACTCGAGCACTAAATGTTAGCCTCTGATTGGGAGAGAGTCTGATACAACTGCGAAGGAAATAGTTAGTTTCCAGTACACATACTTTTATCCGACGCAAGTTATTTTAGTTCTTAGAAGATGAAATGCATTTATGAGAGACGTGAACACAGGAAGAATGTGCTGTCACCCTTAAAGTGAACGACACTTCGTTAAGTTTTAAATTGACCGTCAATTCGGATGACTTGACGGTGTAGTGTTCATCGAGTCGACGGAAGGAGTTCGCTTTTTAAGCTCGATCTTGTAGAACAATGTACAATGTCCTACATAAACTTTGCGTTCCATCTATTGGGTCCATAACTTAATTCGTGCGGGTTGCTAAGAGATGGCGTAACTTGTATTATTCCATTGGAACATGCGTTGGAAAGCTACTGTCATTGTACGTCATTTCACTATATGTCATTCATTTGAAGCGTGAACAACAATAATTTTTGTTCACTCAAATATGTCGAACTTTATGACTGAAAAAGTGATTTTGCGGGAACACGACACACGACGCCAGAAAAGGAAGTCATTTTCCATCGAATTGTTACTGGTGATGAAAAATGAATCCATTACAACCCCAAGCGCATAAAATCATGTGTGAAACCTGGCCAACCAGCCAAATCAACTGCAAAGCCGAATATGCGTGGCGCGAAGGTAATGCTCTGTATTTGGTGGGATCAGAATGGTGTGCTGTATTAGGAGCTGCTAAAACCGGGTGAAACCATCAATGGACGACGCTATCGAACACAATCAATCAGTTTGAAGAGAGCAGTAGCCGAAAAACGCCCGGAATATGCGACCAGATGAAAAAACCGCACGAATTAAGTTATTGACCTAATACTTTGAGAATTGTTTTGACCAATCGATATAGAGAAAGAATGATCCTCTAGCGCAGAGCTCTCTAGTGGCGATCAGCATAATTTCAGTTCTTGTGGGTTACGCCACTTATGCACTGATAGCCTCAATTAGACCAACAAGTTGGACACTGCAGCGTTGCGTCTAGCATGTTTTTAAATATATGTAAGTGTATGTGACGTGATACAGCCACTAGACCATATATGGAATCCCATGAGGCTTTTCGGATTGATCATATTTAAATCTACCGACTCCCAGAAAGTGCACCCTGCTAGAACTGGGCACTCGCAGGCCCTCCTAATTTTCTTCGTCTCTGCAACTTTTACAAAACGATAAGAACTGCCAAGCTGTAATCCAATGAAAGTGACTGTTCAGATCTCTTCTTGTTCAGCCTAGGCTATAAGGCCCTCTCCGTTGGTTTAATGTCCAGACACAGTCATGTTTTGTTTTGTTTCGAGATCCATTTACGGGTGTACACAATTATCAGCATAGTGGTGATTTCAAAACCTACCATAAAAGTATGGTTGTTCAAAATTCGGCACAGTCATTGCTTGCTGTGTTACCATAAATGTCTTATTTGTAAGAAGCTCATCAGTTCATTTGAATATCCCAAAATAATTTTCCAAATTTGTACCGAATTTAGATTCAACGCAGTTGCTCATTCATTTTGATCGCAGCTTCTGAACGCATCCACTTTTCGTTCAGAACTTTGCTAATTGACATTTAACAGTGCTGCCAAATTCCTTTACGTTTGTGGTGATATTGAAAATCAGATATTTGATGAATGCCCGAAGAGATCTTTTCGATTGACTACTTGGACTGTCTTATTATAAAAGAGAAGTAACATGAATCTGGTATTGTATAAAATCATATCATCATCGATTGTCATCGGTTGACAGATGAAGAGCTCGCCACTTACTCACATTCGTGTTGAAGAACAACATAAAAGGTCTGCACAGCTACTAGTCCAATGGGCTTTGAACGTAATATTCGCTAAATCTTACTAGACGTAACATTTTGGATTGATTGAATATGAAGGGAGTGGCAGATATCTGGTTTTGAAGATCGAATGTATCAGTATCCCACACAAGCAGAGGCATGGTGCGTGGTGTAAAGTCGTTGGCAGTTTATCAAATAAATGGAGAGTCCCAAAATGTTCACCTTCGCCATCTGCATGAAGTTCTCAGTATGAACCTGAATACTGGTGGACATTGGATCATGTACGCATAATACATTGCTGCAGTGGCTGATACAGTGGCTTACCATGTCGAGCTCAGTCTGTTGGCCTTTTTTACTCGATCCTGAGTTCTGTCGAGCAAGTACCGTCCAGTACTCCGTGCCAATCTATTGCCTGGGGGATTCCATATTGTGAAATGTGGTACAAAATGTGATTATAATAATTTGAGCGGTAATAGAGCCTGAGGTGGACCTAGCTCCAAACCACACGTCGAGTACGTGCTATTGTCACTCACGGTTGGAGTTGTGCAGCAGGTGCTGGCTCCGAAGAGGGTCTTTCTAGAAACTGTCTCTAGTCAGACACACATCGTAAGATCATGCAACCCACTATTCCGCAACGCACCCCATTATTATACTCATTTCATCGTCAATAGATTATCGAATTGCCGAGAGTTGCATTCACATCCACTTCAATCGGTGCCTTCCCATCCCAATCCACTAAATAACCTGAATACATCAACTCCCTTTCTTTTTTCCCTCTCTCACCGTCTCCCGTGTGACTCTCAATTTGACAACGAAATCTATCAGCATTGTGACGGAAACGAATTCCACCTCTTCAAACAAAAATGCGCACATTCCACTCGTTAAGCGCTCAATCGACTTCCGTGAAAACCACAAATTCTTAAACAAACTGCAGACTGCCTGTAGCTGCAGGACCGCAGCTAAACAGCTAAACATCGGAACAACCAAAGCCACCACGAAGCGCAGAAACCGCGATAATGAATGGCTCAACGACATATTGATTTATTACGTGGCAAAAAATCCTTTTATTCGCAATCTCCCCAGCAGAAGCCTGAGTTTTGTAATCTCTCATGATCACCTCATTAATCATCAATAATGGATTGGCTTGGCAATCTCTCCAATTCACCGGCTGTTGTGAGTGCGATTTAATTAAGCAAGCGCGAAATTTCATTAAACCCCACCACGCCATCGATCTTTGGGCTCGATACGGGATTGTACCTCGGCTTCGATGTGATATCTGCATTAGGCCCTGACGTGTAGGGACACACGGAAGGGTAGGACCTCAAATGCGATCCGAATGCGTAGATATGAAAGGAGCGGAAGAGAATGAACTCGGCAAAACACGAAAGGGGCCCGTGAAGATTTATTAGCTAAATTACGTACATCCGGCATTGTGGCGGTGCCGAGGACGTGGCTGCAGCCCGATCGAAAGATATCGTAAATTGTTTGAGCGCAGCTAGCCACCATTTGAACGGGGAAGTGTTGAAATGGACGCGGGCGGCTATTAAGTTATCAGAAAATTAATTCTCCCTCGCCAGTCGCACTTGGCGGAAATTTAGGGAATTTCTGTGTTTCGGGTTTTTTTTCGCCTTCTGCGTGCAGTCACGATCGTGCAGGGGAGGCGTGAAAACGATCCTCAATGCAGTCCACCTTCGATTAAAATTCAATTTATTTCTAGACGATGAAGATTCATCTTTTCGCCGGAAAATCGCTGTGTCGTCTCCACCAGCAACGGTCCCCCCGCCGAAAGAGGAGGGACCCCGATGTAGGATATTTGGCGAAAGGGTGGAATTAAAATTACATTTATCTTTTAGGGAAGTCGTCGTGTGCATGGTTAGCTGTGGGATATTTGACGGAAATTTGTGCGAGTGTGTGTGTGCTTAGATGGACGGTGGAGGGATATCGAGTGAGACATCAAAGGTATGGGACGACGTGCTGTGAAGGAATCCATAATTGAATATTCTGCACGATCGATTATCCCGCTGTTAGCTGCTGTTTGCGCGGATGTGTGCACGAGTGTGTGATGAGATCTTTGATTAATGCTTCGGCCGTTGATGATGACGTTGGTCAAAGGGAGTTCGTGTTTTGATAAGTCCTCCGAATGCATCGCTACGTGACCACGTTAATGAAGCAAGACACCCGATAATCATTGAGTGACGTGGAGGGTTTTCACATAATTTGTTGGTTTAGTTGACGGCAGGGAATGGATGACCAGTGGAAAGGTCTGAGTTGAGTGGAAGGCGTTAAAGATAGAGCTGAGCTATAGGCATGCCACGGATTTTAAAGGTGCATCCAGCCACATTATGATATTCCTGGGCTTCAAGGTATGCTCGGGTATGTGCCGCTGGTTGGTGAAAAATGCTCCTTGGTCAAATAATAGTCCAAGTGGTCTCATGGATTATGGGTTTTTTTGTTGCTTTTTACTGATCCTGGATGATTAGCTTATTCTGGTAGTATGGGAAGTCGGGTAAGGAGCTCCTGGAACACACTTTCAACCTGAGGACGTCTCGGTGGCTGTTTCGCAAACAACATTTTTAGCCTAAAGGTACGATAGAGTTGACTACATCAAGACGTCCACGCCTACTATTCGTAGCAGGTGAGATGTAAATGACATTCATCGTCCAAACCAAAGTTTCCAGTTGCACTGGAACTGAGTGCTGCTGTCCATAGAGCAGCAGAGTTTATACCTTAACTTCTTTCACTCAGCGGTCGCTATGCAAACACGTTGTACTTTCCGCCTTAGATCGACTGTGGTCTGAATGAAAGGATGGAGGGAGGTTCCTTTAATGATTCGATGTGCAACTCGACGAGGGGACTCAATTCAAACTTGAAGTCACTCTCGTAAGGTAGCCACATCAGAATCGTGGGCTCAATTTGAAGTCCTTCTTCTTTTGAAGACAAGACCTAGTTTAGGTAGAACCAGGAGCAAACTTGTGGTCATTGTTGTTGTCTGGACTCTGGGTGTGGTAATGGTCCCTATTTATTCCAGGTCTCGCCCTCAAGATCGCCTCCAAACACTGACACATGCTTCAAGATATGTTGTCACTTGTAAGTCTCTTTACGTCGGTCCTCATATCGCTCCGGCAATGCACATATTCGCACCTCTCCCTTTCATGTCTCAAAGTCGATATTCAGTAGTGCCGAGAGGCACCAACGATTGGTGCAAATCCGCCGGCCCACCATACGAAGCAAATTCGCATTAGGCATTATTTCTATTCTGGAGTGAAACTAACACCATCTTACGGTCGCCATTACTTCTCTCACGGAATTTAAACAATGTTTTGGGGCTCTTGTTGCGCTCGGTCTGAACTGAAAGCGGAGACCCCGCACAGACTGCAAGGAATCCATCGAAACGAAAGCTCTGGCATTCAATTCTGATACACAATTTGATGACAATTTGAATTTTGTGATCGACCGATCATGAGAAGCGACGTGAACCTCAGTTGAAGTTAGACTAACTGCCATTACCAAGGCTGTGCCCACATAGACTCTGGATTCGTTGTCATGTCACGTTTGCGGCTTTGAAAAAATCTTAGCCAATCACAAGCCAGTTCTTAATGGTTCCTGTGAATGAATGTGTTGATTTATAGCTTAAATCTTCTTCCCTAAAGAGTTGTTCTTATGAACTTTATATCTTCGCGGACCTCACACCCGTCTCTGTCCATCTGGGCACATTAAAGTTAGCCAAAAAAAAAATCCCAAAAAAATCGTGCCGAAAAAAAATTGCACAAGCCAGTACTTAGCATATGCCCGTGCATTTCCAAAACCGCACCATCATTAAATGACACAGTCTGATAATTCCAAAAATAGAATCATGCTCCATGAAGCCAGCCACAACGAAGAAAAGAAAAATAAATTGATCAGCAAAGCGACGCCTTGTCATATCAGAAAACCTCTTCCTGGCTACAAAATTGACAACATTCCACCTGCTCGCGCTCCCATCCATTAGAACTACGCTGTACTAAGCCTAAATGATGTCCCCTCGAGTGTCGATCCATCATATCGGCAACGAGTACCGATGGCTTCTGTGTAAGTGTGAAGAATGACACCTGAATGTGGGGATGATGGACGATTGGCCGAACAAACACATACACACACAAGGCATGCAACAGAAGGTGCACTTGGCCGATTTGTTTTGTCCGAGAAATTGAAACATCGCCGTCATCACTTACCGCACACAGGCACCAGCCGTCGGCTGTCGTATCGCGCTGAACGTTCACACGGATCGCACAGAAATGTGGCCGTCTAATTCACATTTAATTATAATCCATCATAACCGTTTTTTTCATGGGCAATCTGCAGCGAAGTATGAATTATTGACCATATCGGTGGAATGCAGATGCTTCCCACCGGTGCTGGCAACACACATTCGGCCTGTCATTAGATTGCTCAGGCCGGCGTGGAATGTCATAGATACACATGTCCAGAGTTGCGCTTCCTGCTCTGCAATCCCATGCACTCGCACGGTGTTACGTAATTAGAGCCAACACAGCATTCAATTCATTTTAATTAAATAATCTGCCGTGCTTAGATTGCACACACCTTCACCAGACCGATTAGCATTTCCGACTTACGTAATCGAGACTGGGACGTGTACCGGCGGCGCCGTGATGGGTATCGTCGTGCGTTTTTGCATAGAAAGCGTGAGGGCTGTGGCCATTAATCTTCACAGTGTGCACCCTTCTGCGCGAGACTACCGGGGCCGGAAAGTGAAGTGCGTCCACGTCTGTAGCTGACTGAATGAAATCGAAAATGGATAAGTAATGAAAGGGCATATCGATATTTGATGGCACTGCTGATGGATAACCACAGTGGACATGATCAATTTGCCGATACACATTCCTCGAGGTGGCTGCTGATTGCAATTGCGCGTTGAAATGGGGTGTGCGATGGTCTTAAGGGCCAATTTGTCTGCAAGATTGTGGTTTAAATAGTTTTCTAATGGCCGTCAATGGGATGTGGTGCAGGTGGTTGTGGCGCGGTTTGACTGACTCAAGGTCTTTGTTTGCCATTTTGATGGATTTTCATTCTTTATTCTCATGTCCGGCTATTTTGCAAATTGGCCAAGATCAGTGTCCAAACGAATATAGAAGAATGTGTGTTTTCCGGGCGGTTTAAACTATTTGTTGGTATTTTCAAATCGGTCGGAAGTAGGAAGTCGAAAGTCGTAAGTGGCTTAAGTTAAAATTGAGGTTTCCAAATTTTAGGGTGCTTTTGGCTTCTGTCATTTTAGGCACATAGAGGGCAATTCACTTCGATTCCGTTTAAGAAATAATAATTGAACGAAACTTAACGAATGTGAATGAAATTCAACGAAACTTAACGAAACTGAACAAAACTAACCGATGTTTGCTCGATTGCTGAAATCGACTTAACTCTTCTTAAGCCATGAAATGAAAAGAAACCTTGTGTTAGTGGAGAGGCCTGTCGTTTGAGTCCTTCGTGCAGTCTTGGCTGTAAAACTACACAAAGCTGAAGATGGCTTACGTTTCCTCATTGGAATGCGATCGGAAAATTGTTTCACTGCTGTCCATCATGAATTGCTTAGAACAGCCTAAAAGTATGTTATAGTCTCTGAAAGCATTTTTGGGAGGTGATTAAGAGTCAGTTTAGGGAGGCGTCGCATCGTTTGATTTCTTCAAGCTCCATTGGTGAAGTACATGACATTCGATCCTGTGAGCGGCTTACCAGAAATCTGGTTTGTTTCAATTTCCAGGTGATTGTCCACTTAAACATCTCCTATTCAACCTAACCTTTGTTCTCACTGCTACAAACAATCTACTACATTTCCCCCCTCTTCTGACCAGATCCATTCAATCTGTCATCCAGCAGGCACTGTGCCCTACGTCGTTTTCATTTGAGCAGGGAGTCGCCAACCATCCGAAAAGGTGCTGGCAAATGCACCTGACAATTGTTGTCACCGATATTGATTGATTATCATCAGATTGGTAGGGATGCCTTAAATGGCAGCCCCTCTGGCAATGATTTAATTAAAATTCCTGCACGAGTGCTCTAGCAAGACCAAATCGAAGCAAACTATTTCCTTAATCAGATAAAGTGCACAAAACAAGTTGCAACAAAAGAAAAACCAAAGAAAAGTCAGAATTTAGTCACCGGTAGTCACGTTTGGCTCGCCTCTCATTCGCACGAATCGAATGAATTCGATTCCATTGTCTCTTGCCAGCAATTCAGCCCCAGCCAGAGACTTCCTCCCCCGGCGGACCATGCTAACAATATGAGATCACGACGTGTTCAAATCATAATTAACCACAAATGAATGGAGGAGGTGTTCTTATCGGCCTCGACTGAGCCCCTCATGGAATCTACTTAAGACTAGACGTGTGTGCTCCTCCTAACTGCAGGCGGAGGTATCCAGTGCACGATTCAGTGCGTCTAACAGGCGTTGATTGGTCGTCACTTTGTTGTATTAGTTTCGAGTCGAGGCAGCCAGCGTCCATCGGCTGTTGGCATGGGGCATGGTATGGTTCATCAAGCTTCGAGGAAGCATCAAGCGGCGTGTAATTAAAAAATTAAAAGGTATACAATCAGGCAGAGGCAACATGTCCATCAAACGCAAGCAGCACCTGATTCCAGAAATGCTCATGCGGAGCAACTCAATTCAAGTAGCCCAGCCCATTATGGTCATTACGGGAAAACGTGCGCGTTTGACTCGAAGGCAGTCGTCGACGTCGCCGTCGCCATTGCTCTTCTCGGGGTCGGTTAATGGTTGCGGTGGGGCTCATACTCGTACGCGAGTTAACTTATCATTTTTCATTTTAACGCGCACACGAGGGGTACATTCGATCCCCACTCCAAGAGCAATTGAACTGAAAGTTGGGACAGCGGAGCAGCAGACAATGATGACAACCGCTGTTGCGGCGCTGGTGGTGTATTGGTGGAGTTATTGTCCAAGCGATGAGGGGCGTCAGCATCATCATCATCATCATCATCATCGTCGTTGTCGCCGTCGTCATCGTGGCGACGAGAGCCAAGATTCCACTTGTCCGATGATGAGTTTTGATGTTTTTATTTCTTTGAGGTGGAAAGGTGAATGAGTTGGCGGCATGTTGAGGGCAGTAAGTGACAGTGTCAATGTCTCTTGGCGGTAATTCTAATGAGTGTCCGCATGAAGGTTCAGGCAGTGAAAGGCTGCTGGCGGAAATATTCAGGAAGTGATGCAATTCATTGTTGTGGGCCATTGCGAGAGGCTTTTTGGATGATGAATGGGTCTTAATCTGAATTTGTGTTAAAACATTGGATGATTGGATGAAACGAAGTGGAACCCCATACAACTTATAACCCAGGCCAGAGCATGATGATGCCCACATCTGGAGGCACTGTCGAGTAACTGTCTGATGAATCACTTAAGTTCTGTGAGGCGAATGAAGACGTCTTCTTTCAAGTCTGAGCCAGATAGTGGTCACTATAACGGAGGACTGAGACGCGAACCGATTGCGCGCACAAGTGGAGTCTTGCCCACCTCTGACTGGCTAAAGATCATGGCAGGTGAATAGGCTTGATGATTGAGGCCCAGGTCAATCCCTGACTGTAGTGATATTTGAAGAAGATGACGCTAGCTGCTGTCTTGGAAGAAGGTCTTTCCGCGTCAATGCGAAGGGGTACCTTCTTGAAGCTGTACCAAAACACGTCAGCTTTTAGGGTAGCATTGATTCCCAGTGATAATTAAGGCAACTGACCAACTGACCTGGATTCTTCTATTCGATTTGGATTGCAAAGACAGGGGATTAGGAGATCCTGTTGAACTAGCGTTCCCCGTCTATATAGAATCTCGTGTAAGGCCAGACTTCGTTTACTTTAGCAGTGGCGACGGAAGACAGGTTTTGACCTGACCTGGAACCGTCCAACGTCTTCGCAGACATGAACAGGTTCAAGACTCTCCCATAGAGAGCTATCAAAGTGGGTGCTAGTTTGCATTTCACTTTCCTCCAATTGTCCATTTGGACGACGTTGGGGACAGGTTGATGCTGTATTGCATGCTCTGCACTATCTTCCGCATGTCACTCCAGCTAATGGACTTCGCTAGTGTATAAAACTCACAGTTTTAGATCAGCGATTGGAGAACGATCCATCCGTCCAATATAAACTGCATACTTTGAGCGATGCGCTTCTAACGTCGTTTGAGAAATCAGGTTTTAGAGGCTTTCGCAGCTATAAAAAACTACATACTTTCGATTCGCTTCTAACGTCCTTTGAGAAATTAGGCTTGTGGTCGCTGGGTGTCTAGGTTCTCACGGCACGAACAACTTTTATAATTTAAGTAAGGTTCCACCCAACTCGAGATAACGAACAATGGCATTCTCAACACGATCGGTTGCTGTACAAGGTCCAGGCACCACCCGTGGGACTGTAGCGCCACCCAGATGTTACTACAAATGGAGCGTGTCTGTGCTAAATGTGCCTGGGCATGGTTCAGTACCGCAACCACTGACTTTCATTTTCACCACATCACTTTCACTGAGCACTAGGGACTATTACTTAGACTCCGCACGATTCCAGTCGAAACTTGTGGCTTCAAGAACAGAAATCATATTTTTCAACGGTCTATGTAACTTTTACTCAATACACCGGAAGGTCAACGGACAAATTATAAGTCAAATACTGTCGAACCTCCATAAGGGAGCAAATATTGTGTTCGAGTTACGGAGTGTAAAACAGGAGAAAATTCAAGTCTTGGCTCCCTTAAAATCTTCAACATTTGGTCGACTTATAGAAAATTCGACTTAAGGATGTCGACTTACAGAGCCTTGACTGTGTTTGGTTGCGTTTCCCAAGAAGCGCAAAGATATGGTCTAGGTCTAGAAAGTCAGCTTTTTGGCTCTGCGAGAATATGTTTTCACAAATTCCTTGTATCTCCTCCCTTTGGTTCCTGGAAGAGAGTGAAATCGTCTTATAATTTGCACCGCTTTTCTTAGCTGCTGTTCCTTTCTCTTTTAATGCGTAAGACCTTCGAGCTAGTCTTCGGCTCCGAACCTGTGGGATGACGCAATGGAGGACGTCCACATTTAAGTTGACCCACCCAGGTGGAGAAGGACCTGGCACCGGCACACTGGAGGCAGCTAGCCAGATATCGTGCCAGTTGAAGAGGCTTCTTGGTTGCTGCTCAAGTCCACCGCGGACTGGAGCACAAAATAAAGAAGAATCAGCTCAAAAAGCGGCAAATATTGCATTAAACTCTTCACAAGCCAAAACGATTAAGAAAGAGAGAGAAGGCAGTTGTTGCGGAACGCCAACGAAGCGCGGGTGCGAAACTAGAGCGCGTTGGTAGTTTGCGCATTGGGTTAGGAGTCAAATCCTGCTAAGGCTCGTGCAAAATGCCTCCAAAAGCTTCTTGCTGCGTCTCGGTAAGATGTTTCACAGAAAATGGCAAGAATGAGAAAAAACCGAACCTGCTTGACATCCTCTACCTCGAAACCTAACCGTGTAAACAACCCAACGCCCATTGACCCATGTTCCGCCGCTCCTTCCAGGAGAAACCATTAATTTGTTGCCACCTTCCCCCCTCAAAATCAGTCCCCTCAGCCGATTAGACACTTCTTACTGTTAGGATGTGAACAAAATCAAGTTCTCCCATCCACTCGATCAAGTCGCGCGAAACCAGTGTGACGAGCGTCAGTCATAGACGTCTGTTTCCGCAAAGCGTCTGATGAACAAGGAGGCGTGGTTGTAACCCATTTCTCAGTCAACCCAATGACTCGTTACTTAACTATTTTATTCACACCAAAATTTATGCATTCACCTAACCGACTGGCCGACTCTAATGCATCCGGATGGGGGCAAGAACAAATGCATGCATTTGTAGTCGACTCATGTCCCACATTTGTGGTCGTTAATTAAATTTCATCAAAAAAACATCATCTCGGCTATGGTGCATGTCCCACATTCGACTTGTGCATCGTCATTATCACCGTCATTCGGATCAAAGTCATTCCGCATGCAGGCAGCGTGGTGCGGCGCACCAAAAAAAAAATCAGAATCCCAACCGAAACAGGTTCATTGCTGGGACCACGCAACATGGGAGATGCATCCGGAGAGAGAGAGAGAGAGAGAGGGAATGCCAAAGTTTGCGATCGCCCCAAAGGAACAGATAGGCAGTCACTAACTCTTGAGTGAGTGGTGGTGGTCGTCTCCCCGCACGTCCATGTCATTAGGACCATCAGCCCACATCAATCAATCTGCGCCCATAGCAGCGTAGAATTGCTGTAAAACAGGATGTTACAGTGCCTCTTCATCATGGCCATTCGTGTACTGCGTCGTTGTCGACGTCGGCCGTCTTAGGAAGGAAGCTTCACTTGCCACAGACGGGCCAGAACCAGAAGTTCAACTTTCATCTTTCGCCCGAGTGATGTGGATTTCCTTAGCGCTACGCGAGGGGCTACCTACTTGTGTAAGTGTGTCTAATTAAATGCATTTCCCTTGCGAATCCTTGTGGTTTTGGGTTTCGAATTTCGAAAGGCAGAGACCCCCACCAGGTGGAGATATTAAAATGCAAACATAATCATCACTCAAAGCGAACCGTTAACCAAAGGTCATCCATTTGGGTAGATAAAGAGCCGAGATACCGATGAACAGATGAACAGCAGTTATCCCCCCCAGACACACGGGCGGGCGGTAAACCGACAGACAGCAGAACCACGCGCTCAAAGTATCTAAATCAGTCAAACAGTCCCGCGCAGAGATACAACGGTGCGGCGGCAGTGGTGGTGGCGATGCAGCCAAATAGCTGTAATAATCTCACCAATGTTTAGATGTTGATGAACTGTTGCGAGTGGCGTGCGCAGCGTGCAGAAACGAAGGAAGTATCTCAACAGGAGAAGATCATGTCGCAGCACTGCGCGACGTCCTCCCCCTCGATGGGACGGAGGAGAGCGCCTGCTGGTCGTGTAGTGGTTGTTGGGAGCAAATCTCTTTAACAGAATTATCAAGATTACGCTTGTAGATGCAGCTCCTTGCGTCCCGGTTCGATGTAAGACGAGAGCGCTTGGCATGGCAGTCTGTGAATGCAATGGCATCTGGGCCGGAGGAACACTCTTTTGCTGGCGCATCGAGATCTGTGTGGTATTCTGCGAGTGTGTTCGCTCCTCTGTCTCTCTTGTGCTCCTAGACTAGATATTTAGAAATAATTATTTATTCAGCTTGATTTATTCGAAAGCGCTTGTTGTTCGCTGTCCAGTTGGACGCTGTAGCCCCTTGCGCATGAGTGCGAGAGTGTCCCCCTCTTTGGACAGTGTAATGGCACTTAGCGGATGGACAATTAATTAACTGTACAGTGTGGCCTGGCCAGGCCCGGCATGTCAGAGACTGTTGCAATGGCAACAGCTCCACGGAAAGTCGATTATGCAATTTGGTTTCCTTCCAGTCAGCCAGGCACTCTTCATCACTACATTGGCAGTGAATCACTGTACGTCCTGTTGGCCTAGCGCTGGCTTGCGTCAGATGCCATTTCAGCGAGGAAGCACTTGTTGAGATGATGGAGTGGACGGGTGATTGTGTGCGAAAAGGAATTTATCGAAAGAGGGTGGAGATTATGAAATGATTTAGACTAGGATTAGATTCGCATTCGAGATGCTGACGGTGGAGTTGATTTGTTTCATCGACCGGGCGCCATCTGATTTACGTTGGGCGCCAGTTGTGTTTCCTATGTGGACCGTTTGTTTTCCGAAGTGAATGTGTATCATTGAGCGGTTGTAGCATAAATCGCTGGTAATGATGGAGCTGGTGGGGCGAGTGTTTTTCTAAAGATAATAAACAAATTGAAATCAGCCTTCCGGCAGTGGCCGTCATTGACTCTTGTTGTATGAGTTGTTGCGAGGAATTGAGATAAGACTGAAATGGATGGTTGCCTGTGATTTTTTTTTCCTCATTGAAAAGAGGAGGATCTGTTCGTGGCTCTGTTCATGTTTTGCCATTTGGTCTGATTTTTCCAAACGGAACAGAGATCGCTTTCAGGCTATGTGGGGACAATGAATTGATTGCAGTACTTATGAGACAAGTTTGTCCTGCATATTCTGTACAATGAGCCTACTTTGACCTAAGTGTACTAAAGCCACTTTCTATGTAGTCCTGAATAATCAGTTTTGGTTGTGCAAGTTCTCAACATTTTAGACAATAACACAAGCTCTGTCACACTTCATTTTTGTTCCTTAGATCCAACCCGTCCAATGGACGTGAGGAGACTTGATGCACCTTAACCAATCCAGCATATATGCAGAAATTATACACTGTTAGGACTATCATTCACTTTTTTCAGTTTCGTTGAGTTTCGTCAAGCTTCGTTAAGTTTCGTCAAGTCTCGTTCACTTTTGATTATTTAAGTGAAAGCGAAGTCTATTGACCTATATGTGCTAAAATCACAACTGGTGTTCTGATTCGTTAATTCCCAGAGGCGATTATGGGCACTTTTGTCTACTCTGTCTACTTTTTGTTCGGTTCTGACAGAAACCTGAGTTTATCCAAGTCAATGTTGATTGAGCCTCGTCTTCAGATGACGTTGAAACGCTTTTAATAGGCTTGCTGTCCTCATGTCATTCGGGGTCTCATTCTACAAGAATGTAACCAATGGTCATTAATGGAAGAGTCCGACTGGTGCTAATGTGCACCATTGGAGCTCAAGACACGACTGGAGCTCAAGACACGAATCCTCAATGCTGTCAAGCTGTCATATCTCTACGTTGATGTATGCCAGGACACACCGTTGTTGGCTTCAATCCAAAACCACACATTTCCGCGAAACGTTATGCAACGAAAAAGGAAGGGAAACTATGTCGATATTGTTGGTATTCTTTCCCAACCACTCCTGCAAAAGGTCCTCAAAAGGAAAAGACGACTGCTCCCCGGCTTCTGTTTACCCTTTTCTGGCACGTATGTTCCTTATGAGCCCACACTTATACGTTCACTCCTTCTTGAATCATCAGTTAGTTCAGATGTAAGTAACATTGACTGCCACTGACTGATCCTCGAAAGTGAATATGCAGACAAACTTTTGTGGGAGTCTACTACTAAAGCGAAACTCTTTTCAGCTTGAGTTGACCTCAGAAACTGACAGTCGAGGTGATCCGAAAACGCAATCACATGGTGTTTCCATGAAGTGCCTTATTTCAAACTCTGACTACGTCTGAAAAAGTCCTAAAACTTGAAGAAAAGTACATCACTTCGCAAGACCCGTGCACCCAATCCAGTTGCCTGCACAAATGCACTTTGCACCTTTCTCTTTCCCATTTAAGCATATCCCGACTGTGATCTGTCAAAAATTCGTTCACCTGCACCAAATGAATGCCAATTATTCCGCCGACTTCAACATTAGTCCGCCTTTCACTTCAACCTCTTCGCATTCACCTCAAAATGCTGACAAAAGGAGAAAAAATGCTACCAACAATCCAACAATCTCTCCGTTCAGCCTTTATTCCCGTTAACACGAATGCAGGGGGACCTACTTCCCACACATAATTCATTTCATGCGGTTCATTGGCCTGCCCGTGTTGTGTGCACAGAATCGTAAATTAAGGACGGCCCTAACGAAAAACCGCCTCCGGTTTGCCGGAATTCGCGAAAAAAGAATTCCTGAGAACGTCAAAACATCGCCAGAATCAGGATTGTTAACTGGGTAACCCAACGGCGAAGTGGTGCCGTCCATTCTTCTCCCAAAAATGGTCAGCACACGAGGCGGCGATGGTGGCCCTTCTTTTTATTGGGGCCGAATTGGAAGACCGGAGAGCACAAACGAACGTTTCTGCAGATTGATTCTTTTGATTTTGTGTAAAACAAATGCAATTACGGGCAGGTTGACTGCCGAGCGCCTGCGCCGGGTTCGAAGGGCGAGAGCCAGAAATGAATTACGAGGCGACATTTCGAACGGGTTTGGGCAGAATTCCAGGAAGTGTATGTACGTCTGAAAAGCGACCAAACCACATAATCGAGGCTGCAATCCGGCACAGCTACTGTGCAGGTCTGGTTCGAATATTAATCAGACAGCGTGCAGCAGCACTGACCCCGCGCTTGCAGCGCTAATTACAGAACAGCTCGACTGAGCATACGTATCATAACACGGTTTTGCGGCTCTAATGCGGCTCTATGTTGCCGCATCCACCAGAACATCTATAAATTCATTTCCCGTCGTAATTAAATCTTAATTTACATAGGTAGTCATCGTACGGTGAGACGGGAGATAGAGACTGGGCGTCGATCGACATCAGTAAACACCAGAGTCTGCATGCAGATTGGCAACACTAACGAGACCATCGCGGAAAGTAAGACTGGGTTATTATTCCGTCAAGTAACGGACAGCAGCAGCATGTGATCCAGCAGCCGATCCCCTTTTTTCGTTCACCCTTGATTGGGAAGTGGAAATGGATCGGCAATTGACGTGCATCTATGTGATGTTCGCGCGGCAGGTTGGGTAATAAATTCAAGCCCGAAAGTGGGCGGCGCTGGAAATGAATTGGAGTATGCCACTGATCCAGTTGCTGCTGCTGCACAGTGGTTAGGGTGGATGTGGATTTATTGCATTTGATTCGAGAGCGGATTGGATTGCCTGTCGACTCGGATATAAGCCGCTCATGCGTGGTTGGCAGAGCATTAGAGGAATTCCACAAGTCCTAAGTAGCACCTGCTGCTTTATGAAGGATTACCTTTTGAGGAATGCGAAATGATGCGGTGGATGGGATGTTAACAGACCTGTTGACCAGATGGCTTTCATCCGGTTCTCGGCATTGAGTGCTGATGGTTTGTGATCTTTCCTTCAACCAGTTTGCCAGTTAGGTTTCGCCTTCTTTTTGTGTTGTGTCGCTTTAAGCGAAGCAGTCACACGTTCGTGAGTGAGTTCTATGTCCTTGCGGCTGTTTGGTTATGAGGAACTCTGTGGAACTTAGCTTGTGTTTTTGTTCTCCACCTCAGATAGGGGATCTGGTAGTTGTAGGGACACTCCCTGGGTTGAAGGGTGTAATGACACTTCGTATCGTATTATCGTTCTACCGCCAGAGTGATTGTCACGTTCGCGTGTGTTGTAAATGTCAAGTCATAAAACGATGACCATGTCAATGGAGATCAAGATGTAAAAGAATGCGTCTAGAGGGGTTTTATGAAAGCAAATTTTTAAACATTCAAAAAACGATCTCAACAATCAGGATAAAGATCCCGGATGTTCTCTGCGCTCCTGGGAATTTGTAAGTGGCCTCACACACTTATATCGAGTGCTCACATCAGCGGAGTCATGAACAGAGGTCAGTTGGCGATAGCTTTGAATGCCAAATTCGCGTAACCAGTGATCTCTGATCACCATTGCCGATTGTCGCTGCGAAGGCAGAAGTTGCCCATACGGAGTCTATTGTCCCTGGTAACATTAACATTGTACTTAGACATCCTGTGCTAACATCCTACTTAGATGAGTTGTATAGATCCTCCGCTCATTAATCTCCAGAAACTACTGGCATCTACCCAAGCTTGCACAAATTGAAATATTTTTTGAGCCGAGTGCTAACGTATCCGCGATTTTGAGAAGCCGTTAACGAGATGTAGTGTGTTCTGCATGCGAATACACTGCATTATGGGGTTTTCACTTGACTATAAGTAGAAAAATTTAACTTGACGAAACTTAACGAAATTTTTAAAAACTTGACGAAACTTATCGAAACTGTATTAAGTGTATATTATGCCAACAGTGATGCATTGGTGTGCGGTCGTTCGATTGCCTATTTGATTTAAGTTTCCTTCGGTCTTGGAGTGATCGACTACCGCTCGTCGTTCACTTAACTGACTGCAGCAAGGCTATCAACCTTCTCTAGTTCAGTAGAGCGAACGATCTCTTCTCGAAATAGGGACCCAGAGTGTAGCAAAAGAACGTAACTCTAAAATCATCCGCGGCGACTAGTCCCTCTTCAACGGAGGATATACTCCGAATGCTAGGCGAAGGACGCGGCTTCTCGCGCGGCTTTCCATTTACCGACTGAAGCCCTTATCTGATCACCTGTCACAACAAATCCTAAAACAGCATCCAGCACAGAAAACATTTCAAACAAAAATTAAAAGAAAAAAAAAAAAAAAAAAAAACAGTGCAATGTCATTCGCTGGGCGCTAGACCGTCAAAACGTGATTATGAACCGATGTACTTGTCACTGCAACACCCAGCCATGGTCGTGTACTCATCAAGACTCCATTGTTGACTACGCACATTCCACGCCGACAGTTGTCACCGCAATAAAGTCATTCACATTCGCAAAGTGCGAATGCATCTCTGCGTAACGCCTTCCAGAGACAATCATCACACTTGGTTTCCTAAACAAGTCATTAGCACACAGATAATGGCGACATGACATTTACGTGCACGCACGTCACTGAACGTCTGCCAGACATTGACCTGTCTATCGCTGACGACTGCATCTGCAGATTTCAAATGTATACGACAAATTCTTCCTCAGATGTGCCGGCTGCTGCGGGATTTGCTTTTCAAATTCACACACAATCCGCAGTGACACTGGCATTTCCTGACCATTCTCACCACAGTCCATTCGAATGCACATAAATTACTCTAACGCCGCGGAATTATTCATAAAAACGACAAGTCTAATCCTGGCGGAAGCGGATGTGCACGCATTGACTTCATTATAAATAGGAATACAAATCGATCGCATTACAGCTGGAAAAAAGGTGCACTCTGCGCGTGAACCTGTCGCCGGCCAGAGTGGCCAGAGTCACCCGAGTAGTTAACAGGCGCTGCGCAAGTGATAATGGCTTGTCACCTTCTGACCGGAAAACGCGCGGTCGGTGAACGAAATCTTCTCACGAAGCCTCTGCCTTTGCGATCAGTTGATTTGTGGTCCTCCACGTCCACGTTCGCTCGGCCAAACGACGTGTGACCACATCGAGCTCGGTCCACAATCGATTGAAATATGACGGTCAAGGTGGAGAATTGTAACGCGCAGGAAAGCCAAAGCAATTTAAGACCAATTTCCAGGATTAATGTATTTGCCCCTGCGTTTGGAGTTGTCTCTGTACATCTCTCGAACGGCGTTGGGGAAAATCCTTTCGGTAAATTTGTGAAATTACTACGGGGTCAGTGGACATCAATAATGCGGGCCTTTAATGGTGAATCGATGTTAAGTGCGAGCGCACATTCGGTTATTGCACATCCACATCCATCACCTGCCCCGTACAAGGAATCGTAATTACCTAGGATTACGATTGCAAAAATATTTACGAAGAGCCGAGCTGCCCGAGGAAGAGGAAGACCGAACCACAAGCATCACTACATACCATCGCCACCACCACCGCCACCGCCACCGTCAGCACAGCATGACCAGCAGACCAGCCAACAGCAGCAGCAGTAGTGCAATGGCAATGAGATACATCACTCCATCGTCATTCTGGTCGTTGTTGTCGTCTTCGTCGTCGTGGTCGTCATCGTCATCGTGAAGTTGTGAGGCACTTCTGCGATGCGAAACGATCTAAAACAATAGAGAACGACTTTGAGGAATTTCTTCTAGTGCTTCGAGAGATCAAAGCGAAGATTAACCCTAACAGAAGCAGTTAATGTGAATGAATTCTTGATTTTCTTCTTCTGTGGATTTACAACATTTTATCGTATGTGGGGGGATCGAGATCGAGGACGACCATGATGATGATAATGACTGCGAGAGGAGGTGGCGGATGAGAAGTCGGAGGATGACGACGATGATGATACCACCTGCGCATGGTGGTGAGAAAATTCATTCGACGATTGGAAAGAGTGCTTCAAATTCCACTCCATAGTCAGTAGGAGATTGAAAATTGAATGAGCGGTGTTTTTCTTCGCAGCGGGCTTGGATCTGTGTACAATTGAGGCAATGGTGCTATTTTTGGTGAAATGTAGAAATGTACGACTCCAGCTTTGGAAGTGCAATGCGGGTTGGGCGGTAATGTTTGATGTCCAGAACACAGTTTGGAAGTTCCATGGATATTTGACGACTGAGTAAGTTCCAGAAGACAAGAAGATCTGTCAACAAGAACCAGCATGAGCTAGGGGCTTGTACGGAAAGGACTCCAAAATGGGATCGGGAAACGGTTTTCGACAAACCAGTGGGTTGTAGTGAAATGGTATAAGTGACGAGCCCAGTGACGCTGACTATTTTGACGGAAGAAAGTCACACATTTTGACCCCGGTACTGACGTCATAGTGTGGTGCAGTCTAGGACACTTGACTTACTTATCAGGTCGGCGACCCATGGAGGGTCTAAGCCTTCCTGGGCACACTGCTGCAACACCAAGCTGTCTTTGATGTTTGAGGAAACTTGAACAAACATTAAAATGAGAATAATATGGCCACTCAACAAGTGGAGCCAATTTAACATTCGACTCATTTATGAACTGTCATCATCAGCCTGTCATTGTTGTGACTTTTAATAAGTAAAAATTATGACGTTATATTCGGAATCAATGTTATATCGGAATTCAATGTGCTTAACATACGCTGCCGTTCCAATTCTACGGCCGAAAGACGGGGTCGTGAGTCTTGGAACGAATATGAAAAGCTGAGAATGCTCAGGAATGGATTGGATTACAAGTAGAAACAAGAGATCATTTATAAAAATGAGAAAGAGTGTCGGTTACAGAACAGAGCCTTGGGGAACACCAGCATTTATTTGGTGGATTTGACCCCATCCAAAACAACTTGAATTGAACAGTTCGAAAGGTAATTTCTAATCCATAGAAGAAAATGTTCATGGATATCATAGGCACGTGCGTAAGGCAACGATCTTGCTTGTGCAAAGATTGGTTCCACTTTTCGGTGAGATAAGCCGTACCATTAAAAAGCTTCCGCGATTTAAGATCTTTCATAAGCTACCAGCGTTAGCATGACCTTAGAAGGAAGGTATTTCGTCCTGGGCCTGCCAAGCGGTCGCCTACCTGATGGAATACAATTCACCTGATCTGAACTCAACGCCCGCCTCGGAAGTCATGATGAAGGGGAAGCATTACCCTCTCCGTTCGAAGAAGCAGCTCCTTAATGTTGAGTTTCTAGCGCACTGCCGTGTTTCTCACCCTATCCCGGCTTGTAATTCCCACAACAGCACAGAGAAATCTCATCTCAGCAGCTTGTATTCGCGATCTAAATCGTTCGATCATTAGAAGATGTTTTTACACAAAATTTTGCTGGCTGTTAGACGATTGCTGTTTGACAGCCCGAGACTACATGTCTCAAGATTCCAATACACAACGAGGGATAGTGTGGTGCGATCTTTGAAGCATTTAAGTGATTTGATTGCGAAGCGAAGTAGCTATTAGTTCGTTTTCTCTTCCCCTTAGTTGATATTACTTTCCTCTTCCTCGCCTCTGAAGTTGTTGTAGGACAGACCCAATCTAATGGCGCACTGCCGATAAGAGTCCTGGTGGTTGGTCTGCTTATTCTGATAAGGTTGTGTGATTGTCGTGAATTCAGAGTAGGCCATAATTGTTTCGTAGACCATCTATACGATTGGTGTGGTCGAGCTTTAGAAGATGTTTTGCAGTAGCTACTGGTGGGGATGGTAAACCTCCACCGGAAAGCATACTAAACTAGTGCCCTTTCTTGGGAGCTCGTCAGCAGAAAGACAGGATATGGAGGACGGACTTTGGAGGACGAACATGGAGGACTACGATTATCTCCACCAGGATAACAATTCATGTCTTCCACTCCGAGCCAGTGAGAGCGACGGAGTATTCCCGCACATAATGACCGGAGAAGGATTTTAATCAACTCGGTTAAATGAAACAGCTTGTGGGTTGAGTCTTATGGTTTGAGGTAAGGTTTGAGGTTTAAAACGACTGGATGGGTCAGTTGGCTAAGTGAATGCCCTCGGTTAGTGGGCTCCCCGGTTCGAATCCCAGTGAAAGCAATGCTTCTATCTAGTTTTCAAATCGGTCACCAGTTGCCGTTGGGATCAAATTAACAACACTGTCGCTGGAGTGGTCAATCAGTGGTAATGGTCTGATTGTGGGTATCACAATGGGCCAACATATGCCAACAATGGGCCAAGAACTTAGCGTGCTGGTGAATCTACTAGCAGCTCCCATCTACCGACCTACCTACCTTAGGTGGCCCACTAACTGCCTCGTACGATAACAATGAACCATTCGCTGCTTCTGTGCAGTTCTGACCAGGTTCACTTCGAGTTGTTCTGACCCAGAATCTCTTTGAAACTCAGACTCCCGGATCGTGAAGAAGGCATGGAATTTCTGATTTCAATAAGATACCTGGCACGCGCTTGGCCAGTACCATCAAGAGCTTCAGACACTTTGAGGTCAACATCAGACCCCCCATGAGCCATTTAAAAAATGCAACAGCTCTTCAACAACAGCAATTGATTGCGGTTGCGAAAGATTTAAAAATTCAAAAAAAAAAAAAAAATCGAACGTAATCAACACAGCTCGGCTCCTGCAGGTGCTTCAGAATCCATTCAACGACCCGAACAACAAACATTCCCAATCCACCGAAACGCATTCAATTAATGACGGCAGATATGCCAAGACTCGGTCGGAATCTTTGTGCCACCCGACGATTCCCTGCACGCCACATCCAAATTATTCGAATCCGTCTCTGCCGCGGGAAAACAAGTGTGACGACATACCGCTGGATGGGGTCTCCGCACCCATAATTACCATATCATCGGTATCATTAAGGACCACTTAAGTTCACTATTTGTTTCATCCCACCATAAGCGACCATTTTGTCCATGTGTCGTTTTACAAATTAATTGAAATTTTTCCAATAGCCCCCAATGGCCCCGTGGCAGCACTCACCTGCATGTGAATTCAGTTTCGCCCAGGCATAATTCCAAGCAGTCGCGCCTCGAATTCACTGTCATCGAACGTTTGCTGTGGCCAGTTAGCTTGTATCCTTGGACACGATCCACGCACCATGCACGCGCACACGGCCGGACACCCAAACAGGATTTCTGCGCGTAGATTGTGAACACTGGGAACTGCGATTTTGTCAAGGCACCTGAAAATAGAGAAAGAAAACAAGATACGTAAGCACTTAACATCCATTTCACTTTCCGCAGATACGTCTGATAAGTAATTCGCCAATTAGAGGCGCACACCCAATAAGCAGATCATTGGCACCCGTCGCCAGTTGGCGGTCAATTAAACCTAATCCTCGGAGCTTCTCCTGTCAACACGACTCACGGGCTTTGTTGTGGGGAGCCTAACAACCCTCAATTAAGCACATCATACGGTCATTGAACGGAGTCTTTTGGCTGCTTTTGTGATCATCTTGGAGCCGTGGCAAGACAGTCGTTCCCTTCGTTCTTCTCTCGAATATGAGTAGGTTCTAACACCTCCCGATTGTCTGTGTCGATGACGGAGAAGGGGATGACGGGGACCGCATTCAGTTAATTGGATCCATTTGCGCGAGATCTGAAGATACACTCGTTGCGAGGAATGAGTGATCAAGTTTCGCGCCGTGGTTATGAACTTGTTTGGTCGGTACTTGCGTAGGTCAAGACTACTACGGACTTATCAATTGCGAATAGAAATCTGTATTCCCTTCCCACGAATGGGGACAGAAATAGCACGCTGAAGAGGTGAAAACATTGATCTATGCGTGATTGGTACTCGTTCGCGAAATGAAGTGGGTACTTTGCAAGCAGATGCGAGCGCTGATTAGAGAGCCGGTCGCATTGGCGGCAGTGTGTGTGCGCAAAGATTTTGAATACGAAGCGGGTCACTTGAACGGGAGTGGGAATACTTTCTCTGCTGTGGCATGTACCTCGGAGGCAGGCGGACTTGTTCGAAGTGAACAGCTGCGATTGATTCGAAGGAACTTGTGTAAAGTCGTCGAATTGACGTGCTATGGCGATGTGTGTCATGGGAAATTGATTTAGGAACTTGTCCACGGCATAGGTGATTTAACCTTCTTCCGGATGAAAATATATGAGGTCTTGACACAGAAATGTGCTAGGCAACATGAGAAGTGGGATTGCCGTGAGAAATATTAGTCTGGGGAGTGCATTCCAGGGGTAAACTTGACTGTCCATCTAACCGTGGAAAACTGATGAAAAATTGTTGGCGAGACTGCGGGTGTATTCATCGTTTGACAACTACTGATGAGAGGATTATGAATGTTCATGTGATCATTGTTCTCTCGCATGATGGACAAAGAAACTCAGTCAAAGACCAAGAGCCACCTCTCCACATCTTCCTCGCTCATTCATCCCGTAGGCACCCTGGTGACGGTGGTTTGCTGACTATCAAAGTATTTGAAGTCGATTTGAAGTGCAGAGTAATTTGATACCCGGTAGTTTTTGTGAAGAGCTAAGTAAAATCCGGAAGGCTTTTCTTCTTAAAATTGAGTCTTTATGGGAAAAAAGGTAGGATTGACCGTCTGGCATTGGTGTGTATGTCTAAGCACCATTGAAGCTACCTCTGAGCAGAGTAAATCTGCCAATATCGATGAAATAAGCAACGAGGCCACTGCTCTTCAACAACTACAAGGCTTAATCGGAAAAATGTAGGAGAATCTCAAAGCTCTTTTCGAGATTTTTTTGGCAAGGATGTCGGTTTTTAGAGTCGTTTTCCAAAGCAATGCTAAGCGTCAGTACACTTATGTCACATTATTTATTCTTCCTCTTCTTTTTCCTTCATTTAACGCGAAAGTCCGGGGTGGACCTGGGCTTCGACCAACAAGCATCTTCAACTAGGATGAACCCTAGCTAGCTAGCTGCTTAATGTGTCCCAGCATGAACCCTAGCTAGCTAGCTGCCTAATGTGTCCCACGTCACACATGCCACATTATTTACTCTTCCTCTTCTTTCTTCTTTATTTGACGTGGCAGTCCGGGGTGGACCTGGGCTTCAACCAACAAGCCTCTGCAACTAGCATGATCTCTAGCTAGCTGCCTAAAGTGTCCCACGTCAAGTTGGTTAAGGTCCGCCTTTGCACAGGTGGGCCACCCCAAACGCGGGCATCCTCTGTTGCGTTGTCCCACAGGTTCGCAGTCAAAGACTTCGCGCTGGAGCTGAGTTGTCCATGTGCTCTCTTAGAACAGGCAAAAGAGAGGAAATGAATACCTTTTATCTCACAATTCTCAGTCCTTCCATGAACTAAGACAGCAGGGGCACTCACTATGAGTGATGGGCTGGTCAAATGCTGCCTGGGCATCTGCTCGGAAAGGCGCTTGAGAGTTGGATAGATGAAAAATCTTACTCAGGGCTAATACCATCCGGATCAGTGGATTTGTGCCCGTTGATACCTTGAGTAACCTTGCTAGTGTACGAGGGCGAGAGTTGAGTTTCCGATGCTGGTTCTCGAGCATAGGTGCAGACAAATTAGAATCTGTCAGCCTTGAGTTGGGTACGAAATGCTCAGCAAGCAGTTTCGTTTTAGAATAGTCTCAGGAGGTGGCAGGTTGAATGTCGCGACAAGTGATAGGTGGGTATAGGAAGACAGACTTGCTTTTGCTATCATTGTAGCCACAGAATTGCCTTCTCGTGAAACTGGGCAAATTGCGTACAGTCTTCTAAATTGATGCCAGTCTACGGACTAAGAGTACACTCGTTTTTTGAATAGTCAATCGATCATTCTCCCAAAACAGACTTAGAGTCCAGCCATCAGGCGAAGGCCACCCTAGCCTTGGTGTAGAGGCGAAGGCCACCCTAGCCTTGGTGGCCTTCGCAAAGTCAAGTACGGGTGTAGCAAAAAAAAGAACCGTCGTCGTGTGAGCATACATTTATGTATCATATCCCTCTTATGCCGTCAATCTGGCTAATAGCGATTATGAAGCAATTTAGGGACTCGATGTGGCCTTGTACATGATTGTCATCATTTCGTCAGTTGTGGGCTCTGTTCGGACTTGTTAGAGAGATATTGTAGAGCATTTGAAAGTCACTACAGAACTGTTTTCCTTCACAAGTTCATGTAGCCGTACGCTGCGTCTTTCAGAAATTTAAATAAATTCAAGGCCTTCTTTCCAGCAAAACAAACTCTCACACCACACATGCCATCAACAGAAGACACTGCGTAGTTCACGCAACAGATCTCGCCCCCGTTTGAACCTTAAGTACACACACCGTCTCATCTCGCATCCCACCCAGTGAGGGGACAGCATTTTCCATTACAAAAATCTGTAAAATCAAGTTCAGTGTCCATGAGTTTAAAACATAAATACTTTCCCCTTTCAAACTCATGAAAATGTAACCATCCACTGAGTCACCCTCAAGACGTAAAGTCTACCAACTGTAGAGACGTAATTAATTGAGTGATTCCATTCACTGCGCCTAAATTTAATGGTCAGTCATTATAAACATTCCACTTGTCCGCACAAGTCGTTCATTTGTCTTCGCCACCAAAACAGAGTCAAAATCGGTTGACTTCAAGTGAATGACCTTCATGTCGTCTCTAAATTCACGGGAATTGCTCACGAATATTTCTCCATCTTAAGTGCCTTAATCAGACGGTAGATATCAAAACTTTGATTGCCGTCTAGGCATTTGCATATGTTCGCCCCCTAAGCCGGGAAATGAATCTCTATCTCCTCTCTGCCATCGCTCAAAACTCCCTAATTAGGATTTGCGTTCGAGTATCTTTGATTTATCACCAAAAAAATTCATATCTTAGTCCGGCCATCGGTGAGTCAGAAATACACACGATTTTAAGCCCTTCTTTCAAGTGAAATGAATACCCCCCGAAGAATGTATTACCTGGTAATTTATCAGCGTTCGCGGAGAAGAGCACACAGAGTCCTGTTTCGTAATTAACAGAACGACAGGTTTCGTTGCTTTGACATGCCTCCAGACAATCAGTTAACATAAGTGTTCCGGGTAGGGAGTCCAACAGTTTTCCCGGTGCGGAGAATACGTATCTGTAAGAGGAGAATGAAATGAGATTAATTTGGGTTAAATTTAATTGATTGCTAAGTGATGCTGGGTGAGTGAGGAGGGTGTGCGTGGAGAATGAACGATTTGAATGAATTAAGGAACAAGATCAGTAGTTAAACGGGAACCCTGAGGCATCCCATCGGGTCTCTGTCAAATGAATGCCCCCTCTTGTCAGATTCTCTGTCTAAATTGATAAGTGTAACCGATGGTTTTATGAGTTTGATTGAGGAAGCCTACACACGCGTCCAAGATCTTGAGTAGATCTCCTGCTGGTTCTTCGACGTTCGCTAGCTGAGCGTGTACCGTGCACAAATATCTTCAATCATCTCCGTTGAAATAGATGCCCACACGCGCCAGGAATTCACCAAACGGAATCGAATCGGTTTCGAGTCAATCGCTGTCAGTGGCGATTCCTACTACGCTCCTATCTCCGCCAAGTCCCTCCGTATCTGTACAGAATTTCACATTTAAACTACCGTAAATCAACAACCGATACTTGTACGTGAAAAATTGATTTCTCATTATTTTCCTTTTCTGCTCTTTTACTTTTCATTGCAGGTAAGTTCATCATCGACGTTATTACGGTGAAAAATTGCAGTTCAGTCTGCGGATACAGTAAGGAAAAAATAGACGGACGGCGGCGCGTCGTCGCTATGTTCTGCTGCAGCGGCTACAGCTATTCGAGGTATGAAAATTGTGCAAGTTTCAGGCAAACGAAAGCGAGAGCATTAGCGTCGAAGCGGTAGCGCCTAAGGTGATCATCTAGGCGATCATCCACGCGATCACTGCTCAAAGTTCATTGAATCCACAGCAACGACCGTCGTCCGGGGAAATGGATCACGAAATACCGGCACGTTTGGTCATTCCATCGGATTCCATAGAGGGGCACTCATTGATTCTATCATTAGATATCTAACATCCATCAAGAACGTCTATCTTTGGCATCTATCCATCGTCCATCGAAGGGCTTGATCTATGATCATCGCGTCGAAGCTATTGCTGCACATCGAGAGCGCCCCTCGAGCGTTACACTGAAGCGGATAATTGATTTGAAGGTTTCCTTATTTCACTTGTTCCCGTGCTTTTTGTGTGTTTTTTTTTTCTTTCGCCATCCTTTGTTCGTCGTCGTTTGTTTGCACTCGCAGAAGGATGACGGAGAATAGCACAACGACGTTTGTTTGTCTTCTGGTTTATTTATTTTGTTGTCCTTTTGTGTGCGGCGCGGGACTGGAACTCGCCCTGAAGAGGTGATGAGATCAAACGATATCGACAAATCAAAGTTGGAATGACGAGGAATGCCACCGACTGTGACTCCATGTGTGCGCGTGCGCGCTTGTGTGTGTGTGGACAACAAGGAATAGATCCTTTTATGTGCAAACATACGTTTTCTCACTACCATTAGATCGAGATCTGTGGAAGACGTGTGCACCTAATGAGACACATAAAAATAGAATTTAATGACAACATTCCTGGAGCGGAGCCGCACTGCCGGTCAGGCGTTGACTCTTCTCACTGATGGATTGCCGGCGAACTGGTGTTCACGGCGGTGCTGCTTGGGGTGAGGTGGATAATCACATTTGCAAAAGGGCCACTTTCCAAGACGCCGGGTGTAAAAGTGCTTAATAATTAGGCTTCGCTTTGACGGCGAGCGTGGCATGTGGAAAATTGAGGTTGTTTTCCGCAAAGGTGGCGGGAGAAGAGAGGACGATGAAGCGTGTTGAATGGAATGTTAATCGCTTGAGCGCCATCTGTAGTCTCTTCTGATTTGAAAGGATTCCTTTTTAGTTTTTAATAGTGACCGTTTTTTTTAGCTCTAGGTGTTGTTTGGTGAAGTTTGCTTGTAGTCGCAGAAGTGGCACCACAAACAGTTCCTGGTCACTGCAATCTTCTCTTTTTTTCATGACAAATGTTCATATTTGTTAACTGAGAATGTAGGGGCTGAGATTTTTGGTACGAGCAGTTCCTTAGATAGCATCATTGGATATAGCCACGAATTGAAACTGCATTTGACGCACTCGATATAGTGAACTAATAAATACCGGGCCTGTTCACTGGAGCGAGAGTGTTCATTGTAACGAGCGTTGAATCCTCGAATTTATGCCAATTAATCGAATTGAGGACCAAAACATCGGTAATAACATTGCTAGTTGACCATTTAAGTGATTTCTCAAATAATTGTACACGTTCACTAGAAGACATCCAATGATCAATATGTGGTCTCGTTATTCTTTTTCGCCTTCGCCAATATCTGACGATACCTGATCTTCTGCCGTTCAGTGCCGTGCTTGTCCTTAATTACTTGTTCCTGGTCACTGTATTAAAAAAAGGACTGTAAATAAAAAAAGGATGCTGAGCGGTGTTTCATCTGAGAGGTATTCTAGCTCCTAATTTGCCCCATACTGCGTACCTTATAAATAAATGCATTAAGTGGCTTGAATTTTGAATTTCAGCGTTACTTCACTTTATGAAAGCGAAATAACAGCCGAATTCCCCAGTTCGGTCTTATTTCACTTTGCTAAAGGATCTGCTCGTAGGTCCTTCCTTCATGTCTGTCACATTTGTACAGCACTCGATTTATGTGGAATTCCCCATCGGAAGGAACAGGAAAAAAAGACAGCTGATGACAACTAATACCCCATAACTAACTGCCATTCCTTTTAGTGGGATATTAGTCCAAGCTTGTTGGACACAGTCAGACTTCTGTACACAAGTCGAATAGCCACGGGAATAAATATTTTGTTCAACTTATGGAGTGTTCGAGTTATGGAGCATAAAAAAAAAAACTGACTACACATGCCCTTCTTTAATAAAAATTGAAAAGGTCTTTCAGTTCAAAAAATTTAATATAGTTCTTAAATAGTTTGTTCTTTCTGTTTTAATTCATTTTGAACCAGCAACAACAACCTGCGACAATAATTCTATTCAGATCCTCTGATGAATTAAGATTTGGCTCAAGTGCATGGATATTGCAGCGCAGCTGAATCGAGGAATGTTTCACATTGGGAGAGTTGAGGGTAAGTCATCTTTATCCTCACATCTTCCCAGACGGAAGTCCAGAGCGCACTCGATAGGTTTGTGGCCATATGTGCTGATGCTGGAATGAAGGTCAACGTGGACAAATCGAAGGTTATGGTCATCTCCATAACGCCTGCTCAATGCACTCCACAGGTGAGTGGATTCGCATTGAAGCATGTGGAGAAGTTTAAGTATCTCGGGGTCTTTTTCACGAGTTATGGAAGGAGTAACGCTGAGCTTTCCTGTACGATTGGTCAAGCTGGGTCTATTTTGAAACACAAGCTCAACATTGAGGAGCTGCTTCTTCCAACGAAGAGGGCTATGCTTTGGTCACGTGGCAGGAATGTCCCCTTCATCGCGACTTCCGAATTCGATTCCATCAGCTAGGCGATCGCTTGACAGACCCAGGACGAGATGGTTGGCCCAAGCTCAAAAACTCGCCTGGTTACGCTTGGGCATAACTTCTGATGAGTCAGAGTCGAGTTGCCTGTAGCGCCACCTACATTATTTTCATTGTCGCTTAGATCGTACTTTTAGTCCCGGTAGTTGGTAGTTACGCCCTATTTCAGATCTTGGATGAATTCAAAATTAGTACAATATGGTCGCATTTTAAGTTGCTTCCTTACACGTCGTCGCCACTGGACATGACCATGCCCTGTTCAGGAACATGATGTGAAAAATCCAGTGGAGGCACGAAAATCCGTGTCCAATCTAACATCGTCTCGAAGAATTTCGATTTTGCGCCATGGCATGAGCTCTGTTCCAAATATGATGTTCCAATAATGAGGTTTGACGATTTCCTATATGTGCACGATTTTGTTTAAATGGAGTGGTAAATATTGAGAGTACGAGTAGATGTGTTGGTAAATGTCATTTTTGACATTATTTTTAGTGAGATCTTCTTCGTTGATTGGTGGTTGGTTGCCCGCTTCTTGATGTTCACGCTCTCACAGCCAACGATGAAGTGAAGCGACATGGCATATCTTGCCCACGACAGAACGGCTGTTCAGATTGTGGTTGTGATGTTGGGCAGAAATATGTCAAGTGGAGACTTTGTGTTAAGTAGTTCTCTTCGAGAACAATGGCAAGCATGGCTGGCTTATTTTTGTAAACTAGCCCGGTAATGGCGTCCCTTTGACTAAATTATCAATATTTCAGCCTCGTTTTGTATGACTTCCAATATTTAAGAGCAAGACGTGCTTCCATCCTCTCTGAGCTTCGACATTGCTCTTTATAAGAATCTGACGGTGGCTTAGCGTTCACAACCAATCCAACAAGCATTACCGGTCTAGGATCATTATTTTCGTTTTGAATACATTGCGATTCAATCAAACCCGTCGATTGAACATCTCGAAGACCTTTTTAAAATGGTGTCTATGTGACCAACCAATCACATATCACATGCTGCTCAGCTTAAAACGCAAGTTCATTGAAACCACAAATAGAAGCATGAAGGCACTCAACATGTTCACAAAGCCCTCAACAACAACTTTTCGCGTAAACCTCTACTTTCACGCGTAAACTCTCCTTTCAAACAAGCTAGCCAACAATCTCGTTAGCATGTGAAAAAACCACATCGTCGCCTGATTCCCTCGCACTCCTCGAACTAATCCTCTTTTGAGTGACCTTCAGTCGGGTGTGTAATCCATCTCATCAATGCGATCGTTACACACACGCACACAATTCAAGTGCTGAGCCTTGGTCATCTGGCAGATCCCGCGGCTTAATGCGACGCGTCCAATTACACGAAATTATCGGTCTACACTTGGTCTACGGACAGCAGCGACAGACCGTACAAATCCTGGTCACATCGTGAAGCATCACTAATTATCTCGAAAATTACATGTCATTGTGGTGTTGTGATTGTGATTGGCTCTCCCCTACGAGTCGGCTAGTTTTGATTCAATAAGTGAATGTGCTGGATGGGGGATTGCATAACGCTGGCGAACGCGAGCAGCGCGCACTGAGCACGCGATGACGGCAATGACGACAAGGCGAATCAATCAGAGATCACGTCCATCCGAAGAAGAACAATAGTGAGTCAAGGAGACGAGTGCATGGCGCGGAGGAAGGGGGGAGGAAAAGCGGATAAAGGAGAAAACAAAAATTGGTAACTCACCCGGTAATAATCTCAAAGCCAATCATGTCAGGATCACATTCCTCGATGCCCGCGCCATTAGCATTTTGAATGTCATTGTCCTCGCCGCTGCCCTCGGGCTTTTGAAACTGATCTTCCGGTAGTGTTGCTTCTGCGTCCTCGCCCGGTGCCAGTTGCTTCACCTCGGCACTGTCTTCGGGAGCTACAACAGCAGCGGCCGCAGCGGCGGCTGCCTCTTGTGCCTTTGTCTCGGCTGGCGCGGCCATCGATGATTGATCGTCCGACGACGATGACGCAGATTGTGATGGAACCGGTGCTGGCGGTGGTGCAGCAGCGGGCGCTGGTCCTGCTCCTGCTCCTGCAACAGCATTACCATCACCACTGCCTGGTGCGGCAACAGATACCTGAACTTGTTCATCACTCGTTGCGGTGGCAATGTTGTCATTTGTTGCAGCATCAGCTGAATTTGTTAATGCCGCTGCTTGAGGATCAACTGCTGCTGCTGCAGCAGCGACTGCTGGTGCTGGCATATCTATTCGAGATCGTCGAGCCGCAGTTGCCACCGATATGAGCAGAAGGCACAAGGCGAATATGTGTGTTGGTTTCCGTGATAGCATTTTGCTGCGTCGTGTCTACGTGGATGTGGATCTGAAAGAGGAAGCAGAGCAGAGAGTTAGTCGATTGACATGTTCAGATTTGTCCTAGAGCTAGAGTGTTCCGTGGTGATGGTTTGTTGTGACCATCCACCGGGGCACCGCTATATAATCAGATGGACACTGTTTTAATGAAGCGAACTTATGTGTGTGGGGTAATTGGCACACGAGCGATTAGGATTTTGTATTTATTGTTCAATAAAATGGGCTGACAGAGAGAGAGAGAGTAAGGGTGAGAGAGGGATGGATGCAGAACGGGATGTAAATTAAATGGATGTAGCTGGCCGAGGCAGGCTGGCTGGGGTATCAATTGGCGGATTGATGTGCACTGGATACGTAATTGCGCGGCGGTTAATTTATTGTGATGACTCTGCCCCGAGGTGGACTGATTAATATGCAGGAAGCTGAAAGCAGTAATCTGTGGCAATGAGTGCGGGAATTCTAATTCCAACCGGAGATTCATGTGTTAGACGGAAGACGAGGCGGACTCCAACTGAGAGACTGTCACGTTTGGACGCTTGAAACAGTCAGATCAGGAATGCCACTTGGACTTTGTGAGGTCATTCCCTCAGCCCACACTAGGTGAGGAGACAAAACGTCGGAGGATGAAATTCAGAGCTCAATTCAAGAATTGAAGATTGGTAGTAAATGGTTGCCGGGCGACAAGCGAGGCTGTCAAAAGAGACCTATTGGTGGGCCCGATAGACCAAAGTCACACACTTGGTCGGATAACAGCGGGCAATTGGAAGTTAGCGAAGAGTGGACATATCGGAAAGGTGGTTGATTATTTGGAAGCATGAAGTTTGTGTGTCTGGTATCGGAAACTGCCTTTATTTGGGGAAGTAGATCGGTATGAGTTGGAGAATCAGATGCATTTGAGCTCCCCTGTAATAGGGCATGATGCCATTGGTCATGCTGCACGATGCTTTCAGACATCGTGACAAAGATGATTCTCGAAGTAGGAGGCTCGGATTGGAAGACCTTCTTAGCTGGTGGTCGATGTGCCCGAGCCAGTGGAGCAGACCGAGTATGGTCTTTCGGATTAAATCCATGTCCTGGTGATTAACTCTTCTCCTCCATCTACCTTCTTCTTCGACAGGACCGTATACCTGTCGCAGAGTTTTTCTTTCGAAGGCAGCAAGAATCAAGGTTTCGGCTGCCTGTAGCAGAACTGGCAAAAGCAGAGAGAATAAGTTCGGTACTCCGAGTCAGAAGTTTTTTCAATAAATCGAAGATGCCAAGGGAAATTCTACTACAACGTGAGCAGAGGCGATATAAAGGTGACGAAGGGAGGCCGAAAGTAAGATTCGACAACCACCGTCAGCGCCCTTCATCGTTTCAGTCAGGGGAGCTTGTACTGATTGAGAACGAGCTAGCTGCACCGGCGAGTCCCGGAAGTTGGCCCATACGTTGCGACGAAGTTACTGGTCAACGACAGGCATGGTATAAGACTTACTCAACGGAAGCTTAAAACCATAATGGAGTCGGTCAGGATGACGGTAATGCGTAACGATGTCAATGTCATCTGCGTGACACAACATTTGGCCTGTCTACAGGTTGTGCCTTCCATGCTTATAGCTGAAGATCGCAAAACTTTCTCCAGTACCAGAGTCTTGACAGTTCCTTGCCGACATTCGTGCACATTTCATGGACCTCCTTGAACCGCACTGGGTGATTCATCATGTGGATGTTTGCATGGTGAGGCGCTATTGGCTCTATTTTTCCGAACATGATTCGCGTCTACACTCTTATTAAGTTCAACTCAATCAAAAATCGAAGCTAGCTCACGAAAGAATGCGTGTAGTTTCCTCGGATTGTGGGCCTTTTGCGTTTGGATGACCAAATGTCAGAGAAAGCCTTCTAAAGCGTTATGCCTCATTCCGGGCGCAGTGGTTACATTCACAAACAAATTAGGGAAATGTGAGAAAGTAAAACAATCATAAGACAAAATCCGCTAAAGTCAGTGCCTCTCTTGGTGGTGTCATTGGCCGTACTTCTTCCTCTGGAGACTGATTCATCACGACTGTCCTCGTTACCTTCCATCGCCACCTACGAAATAATTCCTGATTTTTTAAAAACCCAATCGAATACGATCATGTGGATAACGTGTGGTTTCCATAAAACGGTGCCACATCTCCCACAATGAGTCATCTTGAGTCATCTCCCTTCGAGTTTTGGTGATGTCAAGTGGCCACGGGATATACCAGAAAGATCCTGCGATTGCATCTATTTCTGTTTTACCTTTGCAGAAGATCTCGTTTATGCACACAAATTCCTGACGCCTTGACAACGAATACCCGTCAGGTTATGGCCCGATATGTGTCGAAAAAGTGATCTTCTTGACACCTTGTCAAAATCGAGCCCGTCAAGAACTCCCACGTGAGCAATTGAAATGATGTTATATTCCACTGAAAACGGCACGATCTGAGGAATAAATCGAATCCAAATTTCGATCGACGTCGAAACCAGAACTGTGCTTTATTCAAATTTACTTTTGAAACCACAAAATGGATGAGCTCACACACACTGCGAATTCAATTGTAAGGTCAAAAGTGATTCTCTTCCTCGCTGCGACCGGTCTTGTGGCTCAAACTACAGCCCATTTGCATTCAGATCCTCTCCATATCAGCGGACATGATTAGATTGATGATGATCGCTCACGATGTAACCTCGCGTTCTCGTTCATCCTTCGTTCATCCTCTTCCGCTTCCAAATTACTTAATTCTGTGTACTATCACTAACTTCCCCCCACTGGTGCCTCTGACTTCCATGGAAAGCAGAAAACCCCATGATCTCTTTAGTATGCCTCGGCCATTCCTCATGCGCTGCGAGCACCAACCATCTCTCAAACTCCACCCTCAGCTCCAGTCAGCCTCCCTCGAAAAACAAGAAAAACAGAAACCCCAAGTCGTTTGGTAAAACTTCTCGGAATGTGTTCCTGCTTCGTGAATACCAATTGCGGCGGGCTCATTAATTTTGATTTCCCAAGAATACAAGAGTAATTACATTTGATTGGGCATAACTTCCCTCTCTAATCCCCGGTCCGGCCGTGGCGGTGATGTGCGCAAGCACTCGCCTATGCCCCCAACCACATGTGATGTGTGGGGCCATGTAACCGAGTACCGTGCACAAGAATCAATCAAAAGATTAGCATTTGCTGCATTTGCGAAAGGAAGAGCGATGAAGCGCGCAGATTCGAATCCGCCATGGATCCCACGCACGTGTGCATCATCGAACTCGGCGCTGCAACTCTCAATTTCTAGCGGCCACATGCATCATATGCAAGGGGTTTCTGGCCATGTTTTGGATGCACCTCCCTTCTCTTCATCCTCCTCTGCCGCTGTGGATGTGCATGTGGATGTGGATGAGGCTGAGGCTGAGGCTGAGGCTGAGGATGAGGATGAGGATGAGGATGCAAACAGCTTGCGATTTCGTAGCCAAATCACTTGACCTTGGACAAATGCATTGCACGTAGGGTACGATCCCATGGCAGTGCCGGCACACGGGGGGTTGAGGGCGGCAAGGGCCGCACCGGGATCGTGGCACATTCAAATTCCAAAATCATATCCTCCTACGTGACATTGAGTTGTAGGTACTGCTGCGGCTGGGATGTTTGCCCGTACTCTCCAGCTTGCAGTGCATCTCGTGAGGATTGAGGGAATACGAGTATGAAATGAAAATTGCACTTTCCACGGAGAGTCCGGTGCCGTCTCAAGACGTCGTCTCCTCGTTTGTGTATCAACGTGGTTCGACGACGTCGTCGTCTGCATCATGTTCTGAAATGCCAAACAGACCTTGAAGAGGAGGGTATGTGTGTGCGAGAGTGTTCCGGAAAAGATTTGCTTTCCTGTTGCACCACATTCGGCATGGCATGTTATCAAAATCCGAGCATCTTTGTGAATTATTTTGTGCACAAAACACACACGAAACAACTGCCAGGCAAGGAGCTGTCCCACAGAGACTCCCGCTCTGGCGTGTGGTACATGGGTGCGCGCATTAAGCTACTGAGCCGGTGAATGGAAATGCATCTGCTGCCTCGACGAGTGGGTGACACTGCGCTACAGATGCTACGACTTCTCCTGCACCAGAACATCAGCAACATCAACAGCAGGAGCTCGTTCAGCGCATTTAATGCCCGTGGAGATATTGACCCTGCGCCGTCGCCGCCAATATTGAATATTCGTGAATCGTCTTGTGCCCTTCGGGCCTCGTTGCCGCTCCAGCTCGGGGCCCTTTTTCATTTAAATGCTAATAAAACAAACATCTTGCGGATGCCGCTTGGCCAAAACAATAAATAAATACTCGCCGATCCTGGCTGTGAGTCCTTCCTTCCCGGCGCGGCCCGCTCTCTTCGCGTCTTATGAATAAAATTCAAATAAAAAATAACGAAGTTGCTGTTGCTGTTGCCTATGGAAAATGTTTGATGATGATTGGGATGTCTTGAGATGCAGAGATACTAGATCAACTTCTTCACATTGTTAACTAGCGCGCGGCAATTGATGATTGCTGCGACCACTCCACCATCACCACGACCGCCTCCACCGGCAGCAGGAGCTGGTGATGGAGCTGGTGCTGGATCTGGAGCTGGAACCGATTGTGCAAATGACTCGCTGTGTCGCTGTGTCTGTGCTGAAATTTACGACAAGGCTTGTGTTGTGATTTCATTTCAAGAGGATGAAGTTCTGCTTAGATACTTAGAGCGGCGACGGCGGATTTAGCTCGTAAAATTCAATGATCCGAGGAATCCATTAGGAGGCTCCCCTGGGTGGTGGGGACGGACGCATGCTGTGTTGCACCACTTTCATTGTGCCAACGACTGCATCGACATTCGACTTGAGATATGCTGAAAGTGATATTGAGTTGTACAAGTGACAGAGAGGTTTGTTTAGCTAATGGGACAGCCAGATGGGAATCTAGAAAGTGATGCATGAATGGTGTAAATTAAGTGAAAATTCCTCAAGCGGAATGGCACCGGTTGGGTGGAGATCGTCGTGCTTTAGAATCCGTCGAAGGGGAGTAGCGAACTTTAATGGTTCATTTTATTGCGAATTTAAGCATCTGCCTCCATGTGGCTGGCTTTGCAGTTGCATTTTATTGATCGTTACAGAGATGTCTCTGCAGTTCGTGAGGACACTGGCCGTTCGTGGAGATCGTTAAATTCGACTGTCGTTGCTGTCCGACGTGGGAGAAGTCTCATTTTATCAGAGGATTAGGAGCGGTGGAAAATGAAATGATAGCCATTTTATTTCAAGGCGTTCGACGGCTTCGACAGTCAATCAAAAGATTAGGATCGAAATTCACTTTAGATTAGAATAGACCGGTCCAGGGGTGAGTCCAGAAATTCGCGGTTCAGTAGCAGAGTGAGTCAGACCAAGGGCAAGGGGATGCCCTGCTACAGGAAGCATTCTCGCTGACAGTGTCTTCTGCCACAGTTTGGGCAAATGTTTCAGTACGATCCTCATTGAAGGGATCAGTCGCTGCAAATTCTGTAAAATGCTAAGCAAATATGAGGATACAAATATAATTGAAACGGTCCCAGCGTATTTACGGGAGTTCCGAAAAGAGGGTTGATTTGGTGCCCTTTCTAGCGGGTTCGTCTGCCTCGCGATTCTCTGGGATGTCACTGTGTCCCGGCACCCTCATAAGATGGATGCTGAAATACTTGGCCATCTCGTTAAGCGGTTGGCGGCAATTGAAGGACGTCTTGGAGTTGAATGTGACAGCAATCAGAGATTTGCCTGGCTGTCCGACAAGAGATGACAAAATTGCACCTAATTTTTAGCCGGGACAGAGCTATAGTCTCTGCGTGAAAGACGCTACAGTGGGAGGGTAGTCGGAATGACAGTTGAGATCCTTCGAGTCGACTTCCACCCCCATTCCGTCGCCCATCTTCCATCAATTTGTGCAAATTCGCAGAGGACTGTCCAGGGTCTGGTGATCAGACGTTCAGTAAGATCTCGTTTTCTCGAAGATGAGCTTAGGCATCGTGTGTTTCCTGGTGGGGACCCACATTTATCGAGGATAGTAGAGTGACCGGAGCTAAGCTCCTTCGGCTTAATCTAATCACCGTGCTGTCGGTGGATTGAGGAGTGTATTTAAAGCTTGGGAAGGGTTAGTATGCATGCCATCCGCTGCACCCTTTCGAGCGGTTTGCAGTAGGTGTCTTTGTCTAAAGCAGTCCACCAAGTCGCAACGAAGTACTGTCATATGGGTCTGACTACTGTTGCAAATGGCCAGTGAACCGCACGCGGCTATAGACCCCATTTAAAACAGTATTGACCCCATAACCGAGTGGATTCGCGGTTTACGTTGGAGTTTGAGAAACTTTTTCTTGCCAATTGTTCTGTATCAACATTGGCAGTAACTCGAGGGAGAGAGAATGAGAGAGGGTGGCGGAATCAATCCTCGGTTGGTACTGGGGTCGAGTCACTTAATGATTACGCCACTAAGTCCATATTTTACATTAGGACCTAACTCAAGCAGACTCAGTGTGAATCGCGGGAACAAACAAAATGCAGGCACCACGTAAACGAAGCCGCATTTTGCTTGTGGCAAACCTAAGTAATCCTAGCACAATACACAGCCTTCGGTACCACCACTAACTCGTGACCATGGGAGATGAGTACGAGGGTGACTAGGCGACTCACTTCGTGACTTTTCCAAATTCCCCTCAATTTGTCTCCTGAACTCAACGATGGCAAAGCTAGACGAACCTTTAAGGTGCACCCTGCTGGCAGCCTTCACAAGAGCGCCAAACACTCAAAATCGATTGGTAACGAAACTCTTGTCTCATTAAAAACCTCCAATTTGGCTTGCATTCCACAGCTGCTAACTGAGATTGACAATGTAATGAGGTCCAACCATTGCACAGTCCGCGTGTCAAACAACGCTGACCCATCCTCTCCCCGTCATCCATCAGACACGGACGTCTCTCATCTATTACCTTCACAGTCATAAGTCTCTTCTAATCGATTCCAATTTGCCGAGTGCAAAGCGAATTCCTACTCCTTCCCACAAAACCAGTCACAAATCCCGGAAGCCAGGCCGCAGCGGCATCGCATTGCATTCGCAAATGGCGCAGGATCAGTCGTCTCGTCCCAACCAATCCGCCGACCATTTGTTCCTATTTCTAATTACACCTCTTCGATGCTCCATAATCCATATTGGGAGTCGAAAATTATATCCCTTATCGGGCGCGCGCAGCAAACGTTCTCTTTTGTCGGCCCAACTACCGGTCCTTCTGCGGAGCGGGACACGCCGCGACGGCATTCGGCAAAGCGCTGCTTCAACACCCCAACTAAAGAGATGTGTGTCCAGAATGAGTTATGACGACATCTACGGGAGGCAAAGGCTTCGTTTTTTTGTTCGTTTGTTTGCCATTGCCCGGTACTCTATGGCTTTTGCTGTGCAATTACCAGAGGCCTACAGACGAAGCACACGCGCAGCCACCAAAAGACAATACAAGAGAGGCACAGAGGCACCCTCGTCCGCCAACGCCACCGCTCAGTTGCAGACCAACGAAGAGGTACATGTGAGTCAAGGTGATGAACGTCGATAGAGAGGGAGAGAGAGACAGCACAGCACAGACTGTGCGAGATATGACCGACCACAGGTCTTTGGCCAGACTCGCACTCGCAGTCGCCGCCCATGTACAGCGGGTTGAGTAATCCGCTTGGTATCAGAGCACAGTGCTGGGAATGTTGCGTAATTGCCGTATGTTTTGTTGTTGCATACATGGTACCTTTCCGTTCTGGACTTCGGATTGGTGTTGTGGCACACTCAAGTGTCCGTGGAAAATGCTGTCAGTGACAATTTTATTTTCACTTGTTTTTGCTGGTCTTTCACTTGTTGTTGGGAACCTCAGACGCAGCAGACAACCACGACAATGACGACGAGAAAAGCACACAACGAAAACCGAAGCAAAGCAAAGCCAAGCCAAGCCAAGCAACAAAAAGTGAGGGTTTCGACCTGCATAATGGGCTGTGTGTTCAAGGTGCATGACAGCTGCCGTCGCATAGTTCACTCGTCGAGTGTGAATTCTTAGACAAAAAGTGAGTTGTATGTTGACATCCATCGTATTTCATCAGTGTTTTGCGTTTTTCTCCATGTCCAAATGGGGTGTATACCGGAAAAGATGATGAGGCTTCGAACTCGCGGAGCTGCTGCTGTCGCGGCGAAATTCCTCGGAGCCCGACTAAAAATAAGCGGCTTGTAGATAGTAATTCATTTCTGCCATTATGCATGCGTGCTTGTGTTGGACGTGGTTTGTTTTTTTGTTTTTCTCACGGGATAAGGGCACGGATGGGATGCACTGGCGCTGGCGTTGGTGGTGGGTTACCCCCAGGGGGGGAGCCGAGTGTCTGAAGTGATTTGGAGCTGATGGGGTGAGAGTCAATTTGAGGGCTATCCGTCATCGGCATGTTTGCCGAGACTTAAGCAGGAAGCAGGTGTTTGTCTGTGGTGAAATATGATTTATTTGCCCGCAACAGTGCCTGCTTAAGGACTCTAGAGGGATTTGTCTAATAAGAAGTTACTCTTCGCCATTTTCTCTTCGGCTGGGAGTGGGAGGTTCTTAGCACATCTGAGCAAGGTGGCTGTGAATTCCTTGTGGTTGGTGTTAGGTCTGACTCGCATGACTGGTATGTAGATGCTTAACGGGAAGGTAAAGGAACTCATCTGACACTCGACAACCAGACGCCCAGCATAGGCATGCGTGTTCTGGTTAAGCAGGCGTCTGTGTGCAGATCAAGTTAACGGGGAATGCAAGCACGTTTGTCCTCCACTTCAAGAAACTGCCAGTTCAGTGGAATGCCTAGTGGAAACATCAATGTGTCAATCGATCATTTCGTAGCCGCCTTCGCATGTTGTCCAACTGCGTAAAGGAACTCACTTACAACCGAGAGGTCTTGTGTGTTCCAGTTCTTCGTTGATAAATGGGCGTTAGCGTTCTTGACTGCGGCATATTTGCGTGCTCAAACTGTCGTTATTGTTGTTGAATGAGAAATGCATTGGCACCTCTACCTCTAGGTGTGACTAGAGACGCAGTCGATCTAAAAACAATCAGCCTCTTCGGCGAAGAATAAATTTCTTTAAGTACAACATCACGGTGCTGTGTCCGCTATTTGTTCACGACTTGAAGCTGACGTCTGCAATCAAAAATCAATTGAGCATTCCCGTCCTATAATGAGAAGCCCACTCTGGAGAAGCCCACCCACAAACCTAATGAACTTATTTTCTTCGAAGCCTGGAGACGCATAAAACTGGCTCGTTTCAAGAATACTGTCTCAAAATAGACTAGAAGTTGCGAAGATGTTTCGCATGTAATTTTATTTCTCTGTCTGCTTATCGATTTGTAGCCAGTCAAGAAGGTTATGTGTGCACGGAAGCTTTTCAAGACACTCCGCACAAAGGGCAAGAGACAAAACTGGTCTAAGTGTCACACCAACCTTCCTGGTTAGAACTCTTTCACCTAAGCGTTAAAGTGAGACTTAAAGTTTAGAAAAGAGTTAAGTTGAGTGTAAAGAGAGTTGAGTTGAAGTGAGAAAAAGTATCGGGCATAAAACAGAACCTTGTGGGGCACCATCATATATTTGGGAAATAGCCGACTGTTTCAATCTAAATCAGCTTGAAACGGTCGTCACCTCCTCTTGTATTCGTTGTCAATTAGAATGAATTTAATCAACGGAGAAAATCAGTGTTACGTGTCTTCACTTGAACGCTCTGGAATTCAACTCACCCACCAACCAAAGGCCCTAGATAGGGTGTTGTCTTGTCTCTACTTGGGCTCTGGAGCAGTTGTGAGTAAACGAAAAGTTCGCCAAAGCAAAACATTGCAATCGAATGCAATGATTAGCAACCTTCCTGGTTAGAATCCTTTCACCCAAGCCGAATGTATTAAAGTGAGAAAAAGTATCTGTCATAAAACAGAACCTTGTGGGACACCATCAATTATTTGGGAAACAGCCGACTTCCAATCTAGATCAGCTTGAAATGGTGATTGATGCTAAGCGTCTATGTTCTTTCGATCGTCAAGCTCTTCCAAGAAGGCGGATGTAATTCCTGAGCAATACCGAAATCGAGCTGGAAACCATCCTCATTCGTAGTCTGGCAGGTTTTTCCAAGTTCTCACGGTGGAAAATTTGCTATACCATCGACAGTGAAAGGGACCCAAATCATTGATCAAAGTGAGTCGCAAGAGCACTTGATAACTTGTCTACAACGCGAATGGCTGTGCTCACTGATCGAATTTTCTAAAACTCCCGTGAACTTGATCATGTATGCTTGTAGTTTTGAAATGTCGATTATTTGACTTCACTTTCTCTTCTTTTTCGAGTGGTACCACTGTCTCGGGTGGAGCTGAACTTTATCTCTCATGTCTCATCACGACAGGTGTTTCTGGATGGCTTTGCCACTTGAATCACTTTCCATTCATCATCAAGCACTTAAGATGCGACTGAGTCACTTCCATTTAAGTGAATTATTTTCCGGAAGTATAAGGGAGCTGCCGGAAGCCGGGAAAAAACAGCCAAACACACTAATCCCCCCAGTGGCACTCTCAACTCAAAGTCTCTTAAACGCTCTTCACTTCGAAAGACGCCACAAACACAGGTCCCTTCATCAGCGGTCGAAGATGCTCCCTACCCACTTAATGAATCTATTTGGCCTGACGCGAATACGCACGCAAACTTCTTCATCTCGAAACTTTCACCGAAAACAACTCTCATCCGTCGGATTAAATTGCTGCGGCTTCACCTCAATCCGTTGACCCCTTCAATTTAGTGTCCGTTTATGGCTCTCTGGCTTCGTCAAACAAACCACACCATGACCGCGGCCGAAAATCTCCTCCTCATAATTATTGTAAAGACCGTCATTGTGTTAGCATTATGGTTACTCTCCACTCTCTCGCACTCCCTCTCTTCATCGGTCTCTTCGCCACACCCTAGCCCCCTGCCCAGCAGAATCTGTTTAGCCGTCGACGCCATGCATCGCAAACCATCGTCTCCTGGGCATTCATCACGGTCTCGTTGTGACGACCCACGAGAGGGCGACCACAGACCACAGACGCTCATCAACTTTTATGCATCCATCGTGACCGAAGTTGGTTCTCCGAAAACAAGAAAACCGATAAAGCACAGTAAAATGAACACAATGTATCTTAAAGTGCATAATCATCATTAACTCGGCACTCATCATCATCATTCGCTGTGATGATGTTTGATGGTCCGCATGCTTGGCTCGGATGAAGCTGTAAGCGCCAAGCCAACTTCTCCAATGCCTGCGTTTGTGCGACGTCGATGGGTCAGGCAGTATCATGTGCAGCAGGGCGCACCACTCAATTATCGCATCAGGACCACTCAACCTATATTTGCACTTCGTGAAAAGCGAAATTGGGATACGGCGGACACGCCTACTCGGCCGAGGTGAAGAAGTTGAAAAGTGAAAGACCGACTGCGACCTAGGCGCTCAAATGGCAACTGAGAGGTTGGCTCTTGTTGGACATGAAGTGGCCTCCACTCGGCGGTAGTCCCTCTCGAGTGCTGTGCCCCGAGAACTTGAAGTGATGTGTGTTTAGTCGAGCGGCGTTTGAGAGCGATGTCAATTGAACCGACATTTGGGACTTGATCTGGTTCCGGAGGGCTCAAGTGCAATATACACTTAATTAGAGTTCACGAGTGGAGAGGCTGTCCGCTTGTTAGCATACGTCGTTTTTTTTTTGGGGTTAAGATGGGAGATGTACTTACGAATGGGTCTCGGAATTTGAAAGTTCTATGCGTACCTGAAAGTAGAGAGAGAAAATGACTTTTAAGGACTTGATCAAATAAAAAGTGCATTTGTGGCTGGGCCGGAAGGGAATGAAGGTGTGAGAGGGAACACGATTTATTCTCAATGTCACTACGGACAGATGACATATTGGATCGAGAGGATTTTTATCATGGACTGTACATTCCGTGTCTGGTATAAATACTAATTGTGTGACAACTCGGGTTAGCAAACCGAGTTAGAACGGGTTACGTCTAAACCGAGTCAAACCGAGTGACATTTATATGAAACCGAATTGGCAGAACCAATCAAATGAACCGTGCTGAACCGTATCCAAGACGAAACGGAATGGAATTTAGGAATACAACTCGGTCTGCCCCACTCCATATTGATTCGGGGCCTGTAGCCAATGTTGCCGCTGTGCGATGCCCAGTTTGACCCTTTTTTGACGCCGCAACGCACCGAGACAAAATAAAATGACCCCAGGGACTATTTGATATGAAAAATATTTCTTTCACGAGACCCGTGGTATGTTTCTCATACGTTTTCTCATTTTCTCTCGACTTCACCACTCCTAAGCTTGATAAGACATTAAAATTAGTAGCGCCTTTTTTTTTGTCCCGGGACACTTTTTTGAGCGACTTTCTTAAATTTTTCAGCGGCAACACTGCCTGTGGCATTCCACCACCACCTGCAGCATTTCTGTAACTTTTCACGTATTGTGTGTTTTGTATTTATTTTCTCTCATTTTTGTGTGATGTGTCAAAACGAGTAAGTTGCGTTGCATACGCATTGCGACTAGCTAGAAGATGAAAATACGGAAAGCGATAAAAGAGAGGAGAAAACAATTTGCACGCACACAGCTGATACTGGCTAAACCGTGCGTCTGTCGCTTCCCTTGCCAATACAATCCATTTAGGATACACATAGAGCACCGAAAGCAAAACGAAACAAAAAAAAAAAATTCGACAATACAACTCTATTTGATCCACATTGTTTGCTTTCGGTTCATCATCAAACCGAGTTCGTCAAACCGGGTTACAATTCGGTCGGTTTCTCTTCTAACCCGGGTTAACTCGGATTGTAAAACTAAAAAGTGATTGTGGACACAAGACAACTCTGTTCTGTTGGGTAGATCCAGTCCCAGACAACCCACAGGTCGCTGAACCTTGAAGACAGAAAGTATGGCCCGTATCTCGTCTAATGTAAGCTTGAAGCCCCTATTTTTTGGAACCTATGCCTGATGATTAACTAATGAGAGCTATTTTTGAAACGTGAGACGTAGGTGCATCGCAGATTGAAGCACGACTTGACGAAGGAGTTCTGATTGGAATGAGTTACAAGCGTACATGTTCCGAAAACTCCTGAAAATTTACAAATTCATAGTCTCTTCCGGGGAAAGCTATGAGTTCTGACTTTTTCTGGAATTAAATTTTTTTTCGAGTACCCAAGCCTAGCATTTCTTTGGTGACCGTGGAGCTGGCGACTCTTACGCACTTGAGCCTAAGTTGCCTAGGTTCGATTCCTGGTAAATTTCACGGTTCCCCTTTTTTCGAGTCGCCGACAATGCTCAACGACTGTCTAGAAAATTCTTCTCAAACTTGGCGGTTCGGGTTACTACACTTCTTTCGAGTCACCGACAATGTTCAACGACTGTCTAGAAAAGGCTTCTCAAACTTGGCTGTTCGGAGCACGGGTCGTTCTACACTTCCTTTGAGTCACCGACAACGCTCAAAGAGTCCGACTGTCTAGAAAAGGCTTCTCAAACTTGGCCGTTCGGAGTCGGCACGAGTCGTTCTACTCCCGAAAGAGCAGTGGCACTCACCACACGAGTGGTTGCTGCGAAGCTAGAACCTGGCCCTCTACGGGCTGCTCTACACCCAGCATCTCTAGCCACCACCTGAGGTGTCCATGTTGTCCATCCTGCTTTTTCTTGTCGTGTCGGATATCTGCAGTCTTGAGTCGATGGACTTTGTTGACAGCAGCAGTTTGTCGTAGTTCGAGGAAGTTAGTGCAGACTTGAGTCGTGCCTGGGAAAATGCTCTCGGCTGTCCTAGCTGGACTTGAAATTTTATTTTGCGCCAGAATTTCAATTCAGATCTAACTGAGCGAACATAGACAACACCGTACGTTCGTTGAAAGTAACAGAATGGACGTGCCTTATTTCGGAGTATGTCTACACCTCGGCACAAATGACAGATAAAACGAGGTTGGCGCTTGCGAAATCTCTGATGACCTCAGTTAGAAAGTCAGTCTCTGGTGATGTTCGATATGAAGTTACTCCGTGCAGTCTAACCAGAATACGCTTGAAAGCATAGGCTTCCAAAAAGACGTTGGGCTTGTGTGGGACATGGCGTACTGCCAAGCGATCTGTCATTAGGAATATGTTTTTGGGGTTTCTCTGAGGGCAGCTATTTTCAGGCGAAATGGACCCTGATGACCTATTTGCCTTGGGACCTACCTGCCTTCAACCAAATCAGAGAGTCAACAATCAACAATTTTAACTTCCGATAAGGTGGTGGCATGCAAAGCCAAATAACACATTTGAACGATTGTACTTAATGTGGTGAAATGTTCTTTCAAAAAATGCATTTACCACTGAGTTCCGGGTGGACCTGGAACTATCTTGTACAGCCATCCCACGTGCTTTTCTGGCACGATGGCGAGTCCAAATGGCTAAGAAACTTTCCAAACATGTGTACCCTCTCACCAGTGTCAGTCAGTCGAGTGAGCTTGAGCCGGGCATCCTGAAAGTTGTTCGCTTTGGAAGGTGATCCTAGACACACACGACGGCCACACAGTAATTTTATTTGAATTGAAAAGAAAAAACTTCTCAAACACAGATGATCAAATCTATTTTTTATTATATGCCTCGTAGTGGCTATGGGGCCCGCAATGTTAACCCTACCCAGCAGTCTTCGATTCTTTGTCAAGCTTACTGAAAGCCGAAATCTCAGATCTCGCATACGAGTATACACCGATGTGCTCAAGGGCAGCAGACGGTTTGCGGGTCAATGCAGACGGTGTTCACGGTCCTCTCGCAACCCCCTTTGTCCTCCAGCGACTCTCTTATAATTAGACAGTATTTATCTCCTCCAACTGTTTCACTCTACGAATCGTGATCTTCCCAGCACCCTATCCTACTGCCGTAGATTTATGTGACCAGCAGTGTCTTATACCGTCTAACATCACATACTGCCTTCGCTCCCCAAGTGCAGTTACCTCATTCACTAAATCATCCTCTCCGCAGCGTTGCTGACCTGCAGGTGAACCTCAACCTTAGCTCACATCTGCAATCCCGCACAAAATACGGTAACATCGTTGCACATAATCTATCTAATCTCACGTCAGATAACCTCTCTATAAGGATATAATTGATACAATCTCTTTAATATCGAGCTGCTCTCTCTCTCTCTCTCTCTCTCTTCGTCGCACTCCCTCGCCAGTAAGTGACAAAAATTAACTTTCCTCGCTCGCAGACCCCAGCGGGGGCATTTCATTTCCAGCAAAGCAGCAAACAGTTTTGTGTCGCATACCAAAAATGGCTTAAAACGTTTTACCAATTCCTCGGGGCTGCTGCCCTTATATGGCATGACTTAAGCCATATTCAAATGTTCCTGCTTCCTTCCCCCCCTCCCCCCTCCCATCCCATCCCAGCATTCCTCGCTTCTAACATCTAATCCAATTTCATCGGAGATTATATCCCGGGCTTCCTCTGCAGACACAAGCACCGTGTCGCTCAGCGACATCTTACACAGGGGTTCATGGTGTTTCTATCGTAATAACGGTAAATTCCTTTTGAATTCCTATCGGTATTGCTCGATCCTGTGACAGTCAGCGAGGGGGGGGGCGAGGGGAAATTCGATAGATACAAATAATACGAGACCATGGAGGCATTTAACCAAAAATGCAAAAGTTGCACATAGTAGCTGCGCTGCGACTGTGACGCTCCTCGTGTGTGTCTGTATTTCTTTTGTGTGCAAGTGCTGGGCTTAACCTTCTTTTTTTGCGAACCACTTAGCTCACGGTAGTGGAACACTGGCGACCGACTTCAGGGGTCAATTTATGTCCGGACTCTCGGTCTCTGACACTGTGTCTCCCACCGACTGTGTGCTTGTCTGAATTAGCTTCGGGATAACCGCCCCTCGCGGGTGCCAGAAAATAATCATAGAAACCTTGTCGCCATTGTATCTCTCGGCGGATGTGCTTGGCCGAGTTGCTGTGTCTGTGCACCCGGGTGAGATGGCAATTTTTCATCGGTTTGCTTCGTGTTTTTTTTTGTCTTTGCGCGGCAGCGCCCTGTGTCACAGTCTGTCTTTGTAGGGCAACAGACGAACGATGGATCTGTGGCTGTGGTCTATGTACCGCGAGGGTAATTATTATTAGCGGGTGAAACTAAGCAAGACAAGCAGAAAAAAACCCCTGTCCCGCCGGCTGCCTGATGGATGGCACTTCGCAGACGAACTGCAGATTGAACTTCATCAGCACATCGCTGGAAAGGTGGAGGGATTGTGGGGGTTTCTGTCTCCCTCCTTCTCGTATCTGTGCTAATTTTTACAATTTAATAGGTTATTAAAACCGGTTTAGCTGCAGGTACTTCGACATGCTTTCGTTTTGGCTTCGTGTGTGTCTCTCTATCTCTCCGCCCGCATCAAGGCGATGATGCTTCAGTCAATTGGCATGTCTGGATGGCAATTCAACGGAGACCGGACACCACCGTCCGTGGTGAATTGAATGTCGAAACAAGGTCCCAGAGACCAAACAAAACCAAGAGAACAACATAAGCGCTTATAATGACTCAGATCCACGGCCGAATGACGAGTGAAGGCGGCGACAAGGAACGACAAGGCGTATCTCTGGCCTTTCATCAGCATTAGCGTGTATTCACATCTCGCAAGGGATTAACACACACAAATGATAATAGTTTCAAATTGCATTCAGAAAAGGAACCGCATTCCGAGGTGACCGTGCGTGTGTGGATGCCTTTTATCACGTCACCAGGTTTTTTTCTTCTCATTTTCCTCAGAACCCTCCTAGGCCGTATTTGCATTTCAAAACGATTTCTTGTTTTCTCTCTTGTGACGGGATAAGTGTAGCCAAACAAACCGTACTTCGAGTCCGGGTGCGAGTTCCTGAGATGCACACACGTTCCGTGTGCCAGGGTGACACTCCAAGGCGGCGACTGGGGAAGGAGTGTGTGTCCAAATGCCTGGTGGTTCGATGAAAATATCGACGGCAAACCCTATTGGAAATGTGTCACCTTCAAATAGGAGCGAGTTACTTGTCAGCTAACATGCACTAAGTGCCTTGTACGGGCGCAAGCACGCGCGCCCCGCGCGCCCCGATTTGAAGCATCCTCGTTGTCGAGAAGGCGCGAAATAACAAAATGAAAATGCGAACAAGTGCATTTGGCTGGGCATCCTTGGATCGGAAATTTCTGGTTTTTTTTGACGATTTTCCCGGGAATTTCAGTTGGCATGTGAGACGTGTGCCGGTGCCGGTTGTCAAAATGCCGGAATATGTACCATTTGCATACAGAAGCTTGAATTTGAATTTCCAGTTATTGGTGGCCTCGCGGACTGGTATTGCTGCTTTTCATTTGATAATGGATTGAAAGCGCTGACCATCGGCCCATCAGGAGGACTTGTGCTGGAATTTGGCGTCGCGACGTGTCGGTCGGAAATGGAAATTCAGTCAATTAGATGAAGATGGAGACGGAAGAGATTTATGGGAGTAATGAGCTCGAGTTGGAATGCTGATCTCACTTAATATTCAATTTCCTTGTTTGCTGAATATTTTCTACGAACTGTAGTCGGTATTTAGATCGAGTTTGATGGAAGATTATAGCGCTTGGAACGCTAATGTGAACCCAGTTTCCATGAGCAGTGGATTGAGATTTGAAAAGGAATACAGTCAGCCTCGGAGGTGCTTAGAGATGCGAGGCAGACTTTCTCTATTTCGATGGAGTGGAAAATGCGTTGTTGTCTGGTGGTTATGTACCGCTGTCTGCACTAGGAAGCTGTCGTATGGTCAGCGGGTCCATACGCTTATAGAGCAATTGGTACGTCCAACACCATCTAGGGGATGCGACGTTGAAGCCCACTTGGGTCCTTCGAAACAATTTGGGTCAAAACTCGAGTCGTGGTGGACTACTCAACGTGGTGGTGGACTACACAACCTGGTGGTGGACTACACAACGTGGTGGTGGACTACACAACGTGGTGGTGGACTACACAACGTGGTGGTGGACTACACAACCCGGTGGTGGACTACACAACGTGGTGGTGGACTACACAACGTGGTGGTGGACTACACAATGTGGTGGTGGACTACACAACTTTTATTTTGCAAAACACCCGAACTGATTCTTGGTGTGTTCGAAAAAGAAATTGGGGAAGGAAGATAAATAGAGGCGGCTCTACGAACTGTGAGAAGTACTGGGTCGGCCACATCGATCGTTCCACAGTTCATTGGATCATTGTAGCGTATTGCAAGCGGCACCTATGACTGGCTATTGATAAGATTGATGCCAAGGTAAGACATACTTATTCATACCGATAGTCGGCCGTCTATTGCCATCTATTGTTGTCGTACATCTTTAAATGAGAAATCGAGTTATTCTTCGATCCTAGACGAGACCAAGAAAAGTTCAGTGAAACGGAGTTCTTCTACACGGATGCCTAAACAGACCCAAATGCAGGCAATCGAGAGATGGCGAAATCTGGACACCGAATCATACAAGGTCGGAAGTAAACCATCGAAAAATAGCAGCAGGGATCAGGATTGGACACCTAATTGGTGCTCTTACGGGCCAATTAGGAGTTCAGGCTGCAAGATGGGGTAGAGGATGGACGAGGATGAAGATCAAAAATCCATCACATCGCCTCTGTCATTGCCGCGATTGTCATTCGCAAGGGAGTATATTCTAGGAGAGCATTTTCTCATTGAGCGTGTTTTGAGATTTGCCCATAAAACAGGAAAAATCTCCCCTAGTTGAATGGAGGGTCATGGACCTTCTAGTCTAAAGCGGCCCATGCACAGCATATTTGCGGGAGCTCTTTGGTGTGTTGGAGTGTGTCCTATGTGTGGGCTAGTCATAGCCCCAACACTGAGTAAAATTATTTTTAGTGTCACTGTTCTGCGATACGTGATGTGTGCGCAAAATTGTGTGACGTGTGTAGCTGAACGCGACACCGGTGTACATACCAAAGTGCGGTCACAAGTGTGCTGTGTATGGGCAGCTTAAGCGAATGGCGAATCTCCTCTAGTCGGATGCGGCACCATGCACCTTCTAGTCTAAAGCGGCCCATGCACAGCATATGTGTGGGTGCTCTTTGGTCAGTGTGTTGGAGTGTGTCCTATGTGCGGGCTAGTTATCGCCCCGACAGTGAGTCGAATTATTTTTCGTGTCACTGCTCTAACGTGGTGTGTGCGCAAAATTGTGTCGTGTGTGGCTGAACGCGACACCGATGTACATAACAAAGTGCGCTCACAAGTGTGCTGTGTATGGGCAGCTTAAGCGAATGGCGAATGTTGATACAAATAACTATTCAAGATGGAAAATCAGTGGTTTGTGGCATCTTTTTTAAAACTACCGTAGAATTCGGTTATAACGACCACTCATGGGAGACGAATTTCTCGTCGTAACAAGCGAATGTCGCTGTTTCGGAATGAATTAGAAGTTATTCATTATTGACGAGGAAACCAAACGTAAGCTTTTAAATTCGTCGTTATAACCGACGGAGAAAGTTAAACAATATTTCGACATCGCACACTTTCAATTTTTCAAGTAGGAATGTGTACTTGGAGGCACTTGGATTGAAACGGTGACGTCGGTATGAATCAGTTGATTCGACTCGTGGCATAAATGGCATATGTTTGAGACCGCTTGCCGAATAACCACGAAACCACCTTTTCTTCGGTTTCAGCACCTCCCAACTTGTGGCGTCCTAAGTAGTTGCGATCTGCCACTAAAGCATGACTAAGCCGACACCGTCGATGTCCATTGTCCACTGTTCGTTTCAGAATTTCTCGCTTTTCTCGCATCTCCGTCTAACAGTGACAAACTGTGGACATTCCTTCACTTCCATGCAAGCAGCATACAACCATCTCCAGACCTTGTCAGGAATTTCAGCCATTAAGCCGCTCCTTCTAGCAATAAACCGCCCATCAGTCGAAAGAGCTCAGCAGAGATATTGTTGAGTTTGTTTACACCCATATAGTCAGACAGAACATTTTCAAGATGTGTCCCGCTACAGTCGGCCCGGTTAACGGGCGGCAGTGTCTGCCAGCACCGACAAAAGCCCATCATCATCAGCAGATGACAAGGTGCATGCAGTCACACCTTAATAAGCCACAAAATCCGACACACCATCCACTCCACTTCACTGAAACTCCTTCACCCAAGAGTGGGTCATCAGCGAGTGTTTAAAATTGACTGAGATACACATCGTTGCCTCGGCACCACCGATTCCTGTCTTCCCATCACAAGTTCGTGTATCTTATTTGAAAAAAAAAAAAACTATCCATTGGATAGATGCTCATTCTTCATTGTGCATTCATAAGACAATTTGCAAGAAACAATCCCATACAAATGAGACACAGTGTCCCCATCGGCAGTGGCGGCGTCGGCGACGCAAACAAAAAGTCCACGGCATCTACTAGATCACGGAATTATTTCTGTGAGATACAACTACTGCTATTCCACCAAACAATTGGCCATCATGCAGACGGTGCAGCTTTGCGTTTCATCTCTGAAGGGAAGACAACACAAAAAAAAAACACAAGTAGATGTTATTCAGAGTGAAAATAGTTTCACGTCTCTGACCCAAGGACCAGACGTATACAGATCTAATGAGACGATGTAACAATCTTGTTAGATGGAAGATACATTTTTTTGTATCTGCTTTCTGTGGTCCGCGATGCGGTGAGTGGCTCGGCAAAAAGGGTTTTGGTAAAAGAAGGAAGTTCTTATTTCGTTTTTTTTTTGTTTGTCTGTCTTGGCTGCCAACACTCGTGACCCTTTTGCGAAGGGTTCAAGCCAACGAAGAGGAAGATTGTGTGGTTTTACAATCTCACAGATGAGATGTTATGTGATTATAAGAATAGGGATAAGAGAATGAAAGCTATTTGCGAAGATAATCCTCATCGGCCATCTCCTCCTCCATCGAATTGGCTTTTTGTTGTTCGTCCCTCGTTCGAAAAATTGATTAAAATAATTCGCCTGAAATTACGACTATTTTCTAATGTGTATCTAAGGGTATTTTTCGCTTTAACAACTTGAATTGCTCAATTTAGAAGAGATACAAGATATTTCGTGAGAGATCAATTGGGTTTTGCTTGGCAGGCGGGTGGGTGCGACCGATGCGGTCGATGGCGGAAATGAAGTTTTTATTGCGATTTTAGAAGGATTATCAATTCGACGAGATTTTTTGTTTAACAAAATGTTAGGGCTTTTGAAATTGAATTGCCGTGTCTGACACATGGCGGCTGTGTCTTACATCAGGTCAGTGTTTTTGACGGCCACTTGATTGGTCGAAACTGGCTTCCATGTGCCCCTAACCCCTCCCACCCCCTTACCACACCTCCAGTCGCCTTGTTGTCGGCCTAGCGCGGAGTTCCGACATTCCTGCAAAACTCGTCAAATTGTGCGGGATGACGATGAGACTTCCCGCAAGGTCGGTAACGAATTCACCGAGACCTTTAATGTAAAAAAATGGATTAAAACTGACGTAAGACTTGTTCAACGTCATCCTGGAGAAGATCGTGTGGTTTCCATTTGCCACCACTTCCCACATAACCAGTCACCTTGTTATCGTGTAACACTCGTCAAGTCGTGCAGGATGACGATGAGACTTCTCGCAGCTCCATCAAGGTCGGTAACGAATTCACCGAGATCTTCAATGTAAATAAAATGGATTAAAACAAGGCAAAGACTTGACTGTTCAACGTCATCCTTGAGAAGTTCATGCGAAACTAGAAGTACGTCCTTGCAGAAGTCTGTACACCTGTCAGGATACACCGATGAAGTTGACGTTATTGGCGGAACACAGCGAGTCGTCAATGAGGTGCTTTCTGGCATTGAGACGGGAGGGCCTGAATCGGTCCTGGCTGTGTGAATGAGGGCTAAGGGAATTCCTCGAGAAAAAACATAAAGCATCGACTTCTCGGACGATAAACACCATGGGCTGATTTAACTTCGAGGTTAACTACCAACTCACCTTCTCGGCTCTGAGGTGAACAGAGAACCGAGATCAAACGCAGAATGACTCAAGCTATCCGGTGTGTGTTTGGGCTCAAGAGGCAGTTGGCATCATGATCATCTGACACCTTGATCATCCCTGTGCAACGTGAAATTCCCAAGAGCAGATGGAGAAGCCCTTGATTTTGTTCGAGAAAAAGGTTCTACATGCGACCCAGTTAGCTGTGGTGGTGGTTCTGGAGGTGAAGATTCAACCACGGGTTGTATGGGTTGTACAGAGACATGAGGGTGTCCACGGATCCAACGCCTAGCCCATGTAGAAACCATGGAAAACGTAGCTACGGCCCGAAGAGTCTTCGTCTCCGAACCAGTGGGACAATGCGACAGAGGACAAGGGGAAAAGGACCTCAACCAACTTGCCGTCAAGTCAAACCAACGTGACATGGTCTTTCGAGGAAGGGTCTTACCGAACAAGTATCGAACCCAAAGAATCGCCGTGACCTTAGTCTGCGTTGGCTCGTCGGTACTGACACTTAGAATGCAAGATCAGCATCTTATCCCACTTTTGGACGTATCCCAACAGGGTTCCACAGGTTTTTTCCACTCTATTACAATTCTCGATGGTCCTTCATCATTGATCCTTTCCGATCTCCTGATGACTGATTATAAGGAAAGTCACAACCCCTTGATGAAGCCTCTTCACACTTTCCTTTTAAAAATTGTTCTTAAACAAAATTTGACCCTGACCCACAGGCTAACAGAAAACTTAACAAATTTGGGTCAAAAGCCATCACATGAGTTCGCAAAATCTGCCTCTAATCCACCATCATCTCCCCAGTTAATTTATCGCACGTCTCTGTTAAACAATGTAAACGCCCGCCAATCAATCGGTAGCCTCCAGCTGTTTCGTGTGTTGTTTTGAATCTAAAGCCATTATTTCATCGAAAACACAGAAAACACACAGGCAGACGTCTTCTTTCGGTTTTCGCAGAAACCCACCTTTGTAGCTGAAATAAGATACGACCCCAAAGCAAGCCAGCCCTCTCCTCTAAATGCCGACCATATTTCAGCTCAGGCAAGCACACACGCCACCCCTCCGCACATATTGGCAAAATAGCCTTTGCTCCATACATCATGCTTCATTTGAGGTTTCATTCGCTTATCCAAAAGCACGTAATTAAGTCATAAAGTAGGGTTAAATTAGTGTAATTGTAGTTGGAGCCATCTCTGCAGAGAGCTTGCAACCTGTGACGCCGCGCGCCGCCTTACATAACATCCCGTCTCCGCAGTCCTCACCCATCGACCGCGGCGACACATGCTGGGTGAGATGAGCGTCGGAACGTGGACCAGCGCGCCTACTGCTAGAAACCAGTAAATTGTCTATGGTTCCATCACAGCAAGTAATTACGCGTGCTCTGGCCAGCTACGTGTGTGCGGTTTCAATAGAATGGAGAAGATTGCCTAAAGGCGACTCGTTGACCAAGTGTGTGCACCAACAAGGTTAGCCGGAGTGAGGGGCTGCGCCCTGCTGCGATTGCCATTAAGTGTCTAATGAAAATTTCTCATGAAAATAACGCGCTGCAGCGTCTATCAGTGACGGTGATCTAGTTTCTTTCACGTTTTACCTCATTTGGCTGCATCAACTGGTACGGATATCTGTATCTCAATTTGTTGCGATAAGCATTTCCGGACAAATTCTCTGAAAGCAGTGCGCTGTGTGTTTACTAGGCGGCCGGGTGGCAGAGAGCGGCATTTCCAGAGAATGCGCTGCGTGTGCGTCCACGTCCACATGCCATAGCGCACTAAGCCAGTCATTTGATGCCAAAACAAACAGACAAGAACTGCAAGTATCGCCCGTGGTGCTGCGGCTGTGGTTGCGACCGGTGCGGCGGTGGTGCAAACAGGAGAACGGGGGTAAGGGCCTACGTTAATAGTCGTGAATGGGAGAAGGGCGCTGAGGAAGACCAGATTGGATCTTTCAGATGTGTGTAGATTTTGTAATGGATACCTGAGCCGAAGATCTTGAATGATGGGCGGAGTTGGATGTATTTTCAGAGTTCACATCGAACAAGTTTGCCAAGGGAGAGTCTAAGTGGACTTAGACTTGAAAAAAAAGGAAAATTCAGTGAATCACCAGAAAATCACAATCAGTTCTTGAAGCTAGTCTCACTCCTTCAAAGCCACGGTCTTTAAACATTTTTTCGAAAAGGACTCAACCGGGAACTCAGTAATTACTCACATGGCCTATGACTTCTGCAGGAGCTGCAGACCGAGCGATCTTGATGTGGTGTCGGTCACTTCTGCAGGAGGTGCATGGATGAGGAGCAGACTGAGCGATCTGGTTGCGGTGTAAGTCACTTCAGCGAACGGACGGGAACCAGTATGTTATGTTTTCATAGACTGGACGATTCTGCGCAGCCGACGCGTACACAGTCGAACCTCCATAAGTCGAATAGTCACGGGAACACACATTTTGTTCGAGTTATGGCGAGTAAAAAAGGAAACGTCTTGGGATCTTGAAGTTCTGAAAAATTTGTTCGACTTACAGCGTTTTGACTGTATTAGATTGGCGGAGTTGAGGGTAAGTCATCTTCTTTTTCTGAGGTGACTTAATTATGCTTGCATCCTCCCATTCCCATCCTCCCTCCTCCTCAGGCCGTATGTACTGACAAATTAGAGTTTATGACATGTTGGTGGAGTCCATTTGAGGCAGGTGGAGAGGTTTAAGGTCTTTCTTGCGATTGATGGAAGGAATATGCTAAGCTTTTCGGTAGGATTGGAAACAGCTTGAAAGATCTGCAATCAGGAAAACCAAGCTTGGTGTTAAAACAAAAACGAACAGCAGCCCACTTCGTGTGTAATTTATCGTTGCCGAGAGCAGTTGCTTCTTCTCATGGAAAGAGCTATGCTTGATGATTTGGTGATGTGGTACGAATGTCGAGTGCCTTGGGTTGGACTAAGTCCAAGAACTCCCCTGGTTGTGCTTGGGCATAGCCCCTAATGAGTTCGAGCTGGTGGCGGAGGATAGAGTGGCCTGGAGATCTCTCGTCCTTGCTTTGGTCCTGCGAACCCTTTATGCTTCATGTGAGTCACCGAAAGATGACATGAGGGCTATGCTTTGGTGGTTTGGTCACGTGATACGAAAGTCCCCATTATCACGTCTTCTGAGGCGGGCGTAGAATACGATTCCATCAGGTAGGCGATCGCTTGGCAGACCCAGGATTTAGTCCAAGCAAGTCCAAAATCTTGTCTGGTTACGCTTGGGCATAACTCCTGATGAGTTAGAGTCGATGGCGGAGGATCGAGTGGACTAGTTTTGCCCTCACCACCCCTTTAGTAGACCATGCCGGTCAGAAGATGATGATGATGAGTACGATTCCTGTGATGGACCTTTTGCATGGTAGTCAACGGACCTCCATGCCATGCCATGACGCACGTGGGTGTGTTCAACAGCTTCCATATTTGTTGAATATCATCCTCCCCTCATCACAAAAATGTTTAATCGGAAATTTGAGTTGCAAGTTCCTAATTGAAACTTGGTCTTGTTGTTTTGGTCTTGTTGACTTGTTGACTTGGTCTGACTTTTACAGCAACCATTTGTGCAGTGCCTGCAAGAAGGTGACGTCGCGTGAACCCCTGTAGCAGCACATTCACCACAATCCAGTGCTTTACATGGAGCCCCAACATAGCAATCCCTCACTCTGTGGCCAATTATTTATTTATGAAGTGGTCAATTTGGATTCTTATTGACTCTTCAAATCACCGTTTTTCCCATGTTGTAGATTCCAAAGGGACGAAGAGACGGAGAAGGACGAACGGCCACCACTTCAACTATCGGCTGACGAGAAGAAGCAAAAAACTGGCCATCAAATGCAGAAACCGTGTGTCACATCGTCTAAGGAATATCAGCTAGGACTCGGAATTTACGACTCCCTTGTTGCAGGGAGACACTCTATAAATTCTGAATACCTCAGAGCCTTTTGTAGGGGGTCTGGAAATTCTTCAGACATTTCCTCTTGCGGAATTCAATAGATCTCTGATGCTCACAAGGATCTGCAAGGCAAGCGACGAACACACTACACCACTCGTACTTCCCCACCATATCAGTGAAAAATCGATCTCATCGCTCGGCAGAGATACCAATCGGTGGGCAGCATGGCTGCAACACACGCGTAAGTGCACCTCCCGTGCGTAAACTCAAACCGCAAGAAAAACTCATTGCCCGGCCCAAGTGCATGTCCATCTTTTGGCAAGGATCGCGTATCGCAACGAAAAACCATATTCAATTGGAAATCACAGAAAGGAAACGGAGAATGCTCTCCGCCTGAACCCATCCCTGCTGAACTGCAACATGCCCCGAGGATGTCATTCCGCGGAGGTCTATGTAATTTTCATAATCGCTGCGAATCATCTCCGCTTTCCCAGATCTTGATCTTTATGGACGAACAAATTGATTGATTACGAGGTCTAACGACAAAATTGTGCCCACACTCCTCTGCTGGATATTAATTTAAATATCCGCTGATAGATTTTCCAAGAGGAGGAGCTGCCACAGCGATCAGCGCGCGATTGTCCACTTAGAGATAAGAAATGACGTCGACATCGATGGTAAATTGGACTAGGATGGGTCCTAAATTGTTGAGCTTGATCGTTAAAAAATCATAATCATTGCGGGGCGGAGCACCTGCAGGGTGAATCGCAGACCCCACCGTTGGCTTGGGCTTGGGTGACGTTCGCCTTGATGGATGATACTAACCTTTTGCTTTCAGAAGTTTGATAATGAATCTGGAAGAGAAAAGAAAAACAATTATGTTAATGATGTTTGGGGAGGTTGTAGATGTTGTGCATGAATAAAGCATGAGGTAGCTGCAAATAGACACGGTAGCCTAATGACGAAACTTTTTGCCGATGCTAATGACTGTGTGAGGGTCGAATTTGGTGGTTCGTTCCGTTGCCGAAAGTTGTCAAGATCGAACAGTAGCTGGTAGAGGAGGATGTAGCTTGTCAAGTGAGACTCCAAGTCGAACAGTAGACAGAGAGACTATGGTTAGGATGTTCGGACCGTTTTTGCCAAGACTGAAATCATTGATCGTTGCCATTGATCGTTGCATTGAAAAAAGTCGCAAGATGATCGATCGATTTCAGAGGAGACATGTCCGGAATGGCTTAGTCAACTGAAAGTCGATCGTAATATGATTCAGATGAAAGTGCCACGCTTCAACCCAGATATCACTTGGCTCATTGCCAACTGTCCCTCTTTATATAATTTGCGAGCGCTCAAGGGGCTATCCTTAAGAGTCCGGGGTCAAGACACGGCCCACGGCGAAGGAATGGAGGGAGAAAGAGAGTGGCGGTACTTGTGAACATTGGTCCTAAATAACTGCTGCCTTGTAGTCTGGCAAGAGCATTCCATATTCGTGTTGAGGCTAAAGAACTAGTCTCCGAATTTAACGGTGCGTCCGAAAGAAGGCTTAAGAGTAAACTGATGTGCATTCCTGGCAAGACGGCTATTGCGGACAGGAAGAATGCAGTGGTCTAGCTCACATGAGCATTGTTTGTCGATATAGCGATGAAACAGGAACAAAGGGGACATGGTACGTCGGTGTTCGAGAGGATCTAATGACTCTGTCATATTGTTGTCTCCTTTAAGCTCAGTCGCTCGCTGATGGATCCTATTTATTAGGTGGATTGTAGTCTTGGGGGACCAGACCCGATATGAGGGATGTACTCAAGCTTGGGGCGGGTATACGCCTTATGCATTAAAGCCACATCAGAGGGGATGAAGTATTTCTTGCATCGATTAAGGAAACCTAAACATTTCGCAGCATTTTTGGGGACCTCTAATATGTGATCGTTCCAACTATTGTTTTGTTGATACACACACCAAGGAGAGTTCTCCGGTTTCATCGACACAGACGCCATTTATAGGTATCATTGAGTTTTTGAAGCATTAACTTCGACTCGGTTGTTCCTTCCCCAGTTAGTTGTGGCGTCAATATCGGAATTCAATGTGCTCAAGTTTTGTGATCCTCAGAGCTCTATAGTGACGATCAGCATAATTCAAATGTTTGTGGGTAACTCTGTCCACTTTTGCACTAATAGCCTCATTCATGCAAAAAGTCATGCAAACGCTGAGCCTATGTGCCTGGAAATTCGCGGAGGCCGACTGTCCATAAATAACCCTTTCCTTTATGATTCATGAGGCTGTTGCTTCAAACCAATTCAAATCTTGCGTTCATGTTGGGGCACCCTTTATATCAAGAAGTTAACTTTTACCTCAGATGCAACCCTCAGATCTCAGATGCGTCGTGACAAACACAAGAAGGCTGAGACCCTCCCGACGAATGAGTGTCTTGATTCTTATTAACTCTTCCAGCTCGTCAAAAAAGTACTAAGGGCACTGCATCCTGGTTCTTCTAACAGCTGGGCAGATGTCTATTCTGATTTCTAAAATTGCCGCTATAAGGGATGCCAAACGCGGTGCGTTTGGGGATCCTCTACAAAGCCAAGATCAGTGTTAATACATACAACTTTTGCCAAAATCTCCTCCACTGTCCCATCAGCGCCGGGCTTGTGAGCCTTCGCCAAGTGCTTCTCGTAGAAGGCCTTCAAATCGAATACCGCACCGATTGCACTTAAATCGATCGCTGGTTTGATGGGATTTCAGGTGACCCTTAAAGCTGGAGATCCTCTTGAAAACCATACAGCACTCGGGACATTCGTTCTCAACACTTTGAACAGGCACATGCGATGAGGTATGGAGCACGAGATTCGTGCTCCAACTCTTTAGTTGCGATGTGCTTCTCACGTCTGTGCAGACGTAGAACTTGTGGCGACGAAAATGTGTCTGAACATAAATCACACGGCAATTCTCTATTTTGCGGGACTACTTTTGACAGCTTGACGTGATTGAGTGCATGCGAGCTTAGCCGTGACAGTCATACAGCAGATAATATGGCGGTTATGAAATGCCATTTACTGCAGATGTGGTAGGTGTAAAGATTCGTTATTTTTGTGCCGTGTGTTGCGAAAATTGGTATTCTGACTAGAAACCAATGTGCCTGTCCACTCAAAGAGCACTGGCTGGTGATCTGATGTTTAGGTGCAGCGGCCCTATCTTGTCAGAAATTCCTTAATTTATGTTCATAAGCATGTATACGCATAAGGGACTTGTAACTAAATTTAGGAATCTCAGTTCAGAGCAATCGTTTCTAGGCGCACGCGCTTTTTCAGGTCCTTGGTACTTGCCAGCCACTGATTTTAGTTTAGTCTGCACGGACTAGTTTTGTAGGCAAGATATTCGAGGCGACTATCGGCCAATATATGCAGCTATCAATTTGTTGGGAAAAATATGGTTCGTTAACCGCAGTGATGCTCAATTCACCGCTGACACTGTGAGTCTGAAAGTCGGTCGCAGGAAACCTCTGCCCCAACTGACTTCGTTTATGAGTCATCAGGGAATTCCACCCCACCTTGCCACATTGTTGGTTACCACCAACACAGTCCATTACTATTTTATGAGGTCGTCTTAACAGACTTGAATTTGAGTCATTCCCAGGCTTGAAGATACGTCACTTTAGAGCTGGGACCCACCCCAGCTGTGTTTTGCCGAGGTCTACTGGGACCACCAGGTGTCGCTAGTTGCGCAACAGATTGGATACTCAATCAAAGCATTTGAATTTCAACTCTTCGTTGGATCTGATTTTGAGAATTTTTAACAAGAAATATGAATTTTGAACACTGACTCATTTCACAGTCCCTGATTGAATGGTTGCGACGAATTGCGTTCAAATTGAACCGTGAACCCACTCAGATTGCATTCGTCTCATGCAAGGGCTCCACGCCAGTACAAAGCACACTCGAACTACATGGAAATTCGATTAGACAGTGTTCCCTAATGGACGCCTCGAAAAGAAGCCTCACATCGATCAGTGATCCCATCTTTGTCTTTAGTTCCCTTCACACCTTCAATTGCTCATCGTCAACGTTCCAACCGCAACATTCCACATTTAAAACAAAAACCAACAAAAGTTCGACCAGCCTTCTTGGTCGATCCACACTCGGACTTAAGTGTTAATTAATGTTCCCCTCGTCCCTTGCAGCACGAAATGATTCAATTCGCCCGAGATCGGACTCCTCAATCGATTTAAGTCGATTTTTATTCAGAAATGACAGCACCAACTTACCTGCAGTCCGTGTATGGCAAAAAGGGCAAAAATAGAACAAACAACAGACCTGCGCTTGTATCCTTTTGAGGACCATTACTCACCGCACATCGCGAGGCAAGCCAGAACATCAGCATCTGAGCGGTGGCCAGGAGGCAAATACCATAAATATATTCGCATAATTGCATTTTAGAAGCCTCTGCATCGGCCCACCCAACCCATTGAGATACATTTTCTGGTTGGGTCACTTCCACGGTGATCCTCTCTCTATGTACACACACACTTGACGAATCGCGGCATAATTCTGCTCGCTTTAAGAACCGTGTAAAATCAACCTACATGAGAGTTTCTTTGGGTGTCTATCGCAAGTCGCAGCACCGCCCATCCGCTGCTGCCAATCCCGTGTTGCGAGAGACGATGGTGAGTGTTTGACGACTATCCAAGCAAAGTCTGCACATTTTTTCAGCTCATTTCAATTAGAATCGAATAAAACAATGAGCTGAGATGCAGATACTCTTATTTACCAACAATTTACCTACAATCTCTCCTCGTTGAGTGCGCCTGCGCGCGGAGATATGCAATTTTTGAATTATTTTCACTCGACGTTACGTCTTTTTAATGACGTGCTGTTGCCCCCTCCCCCCACACACACCTCTCCGGCACGGAATATTACGTTCTAGTAAACTAGACCCATATCTGAGCGCGATTATCATTTAGTGTTGCTGGCGGTAATGATTTTATGGCCGGCAGCTACATCAGCACCGGCGAACAGACGCGATGACGAAAGACTGAGTGCAGCGGAAAGAGAGCCACATGCCCAGAGCGAGATGGGGGTTGCCTCCAAAGTAAGTGGGTTAGAGAGAATATACAGGAGAAGCGAAAAGCATTCCAACGCTGCACTGCACTGCAGCAGCAACAAGTGAAATGTATTTTGTAGGTTTCTATGCGGTTAACTGTAGTTTTAAGACTGCAATAAAAATCGACAGGAAATTGGAGGAGGTGCTGCGAGCGCGTACTACTCAAGCGCACGCACACAGCCTCGGTGGTATGCAAGGAGGGCAGGAGATTCATTTGATGAGTCCGCGGGATACTCCTCACCATCGGCGCATTGAGGGGGAGGAATCATCCGTCATGGACGGGAACGGCTTGCGGTCATCATCAGTTTGGCAGCTACGATGATGGGGTTAAAGTTGCCGGCAAACAGGTGCATGTCAGGATGAATTAAAAACCGCAACAATCTCAAGAGCCGAACAAGACATGGTCGAAGCTGGATTTAATGCTTGTCTTACATGGAAGCAATAAAATTGATGCTTCCAGTGGTTTTTCGTCTTATCTTAGTTTTGTGTTTCCTCTTTTTTGCGCACGGGATGGGGGCACGGATCGTGCGGCAGCAGGAATCCAGACTAAGTCGATAATTTGTGAAAATGTGTTTGGAAACTGCCTTAAGTGACGAGGGATTTGGTGAGTTTACTTGATTTTCTTGTTTCTTGATTGAGTGAACTTCAATCGTTGGCCTGGCGGAATGAGAAAGGCAGTCAGGAATGCCATGTGCTGAGGCCTTTGGTTGTGGGTTGGTCGAGCCGAGAGGGATTTCTGACTACAATGTTGTGCATTGCATTGGTAGGTATGAGGTTTATGGGGGGCCTTTTTGCGTTTTATTGCCTTGCATTGCCATTAAAGGCTGTGTCGAGTATTACTTTTACGAAAACGTACTAAACTAGATTCGTACGTGAATCCTGGAGACCAACGCCTGACAAAATGGTCCTGTGGACAGTCCCCAACTGGGAGGTCTTAGGCTTGAATGCCATCTCAGACAAGAATGCCTTCTCCACGTCGCCAAAGCTGGGCATTCGTGGAGCAGATGTCGAATAGGTTTTTTATTTTTTCTGTGTCTCTCTGATTTCTACAAAATACCCTGTGCCAGGTGTGGTATGCCATCAAGTTGTGCCTGTGTCTCAATGGGTAGTGATTGCAACACACACGCGACAACATGTAGCCAACGTACGCCCAAGCAGATCTAGTCGGACTTAATCGTTTACCAAATGGTGCTTTGAACAAAACGATGAAGATGACTGGCATTCAGGCAGCACATTTAGCGTGCGTTCATCCTTGCGACAGAAGACGATCGGGAGTCCGAACTCATGACTCGAAGGGCAACAATCATGCTGCACGATAAGCAAAGCTGAGAGTTGACTCAATACGCTTTCGAAAGAAAATTTCGAAGGGACTGTAAAAATGGAAGAGAAGACGAGCTGTTCAAAGGTAATGGTGTAGTCCGAAATGCTTTTGCCTGTCTTGGCTTTTGTCCATCCCTTGGATGTAATCACTTCCTGCTTTGGCTTGGTCACATCGAGCGCATGGACACCAATGCTTAAGACAATAGGCTCTTCGAAGCCGAACCTCCCTAGGTCTGGAAGAAGGGCAAAACTGAATCTTCGGTGTAAAGACCAATTTAGGCTCCGACCTTTTAAACGTGGACATGAACCATGAAATCCATGTCCAAAAATACTTGATCTCTGTTCAAAAGTTGGACGTGAGATTAGACGTTTTCTTATATGCGCACGATTTTGTTAAACTGGAGTGGTAAATATTGAGAGTATAAGTAGAAGTGTTAGTGCGGGTAGTTTTTTGGCACTCTTTAGGTCGGTTGCTTGCGTTTTAATGTTGACTCTGACGCAACCAGGAACGTGGCATATTTTGGCCACGAAAAAAAAGAGCCTGGGTGACTGTTCAGATTGTGGTTGTGATGTGGGCGTCAGCGTGTCCAGTGGAGATGGTGTGTTATGGTCAACTCCGATGAGTAAAATTTCTTGACTTGCTGGTTTTTTTTTAAAGGCTTCCTGTTGTCGTCGCTTCTATAATAACCTTAAAGACCACCCTTCCACTTCAGCTTGAGTGGCATTGCGTTTCGCCCTAAGTGCTAAGGATTTCATGGTGTTTACAAAAAATCCATGTTCCTGCGTTTGAACTCGGTTTGGAGTCGTCGTTTGCTCCCAACTATCTACCTGTCCAGACGCGGACAAGGTTGTTGCTGGAGCGAGGACAGATGGACGGTATCTAGACAGGACTTGTCGGACCATAACTTTGCACATTGAGTGGTAACATTGCACATGCGACCATGCCATTGAGGAATCAAAAATACTGCCCTATCTATTTGTCTTTGGGACAACGCAGCAATGAACACTAGCGTTCAATGTAGCACACGCAAATGTGAAAGGATCTCAACCAACTTGGCGTACCATTTGGAGGCAGAGCTGGCTGAAGAGGCTCGTGGGTTGAGGGCCACTTCTGTAAGAACCTTAAGGACCACTTAAGGATCTCTTCCACTTCAGCTTGAGTGGCATTGCGTTTCGCCCTAAGTACTAAGGATTTCATGGTGTTTACAAAAAATCCATGTTCCTGCGTTTGAACTCGGTTTGGAGTCGTCGTTTGCTCCCAACTATCTACCTGTCCAGACGCGGACAAGGTTGTTGCTGGAGCGAGGACAGATGGACGGTATCTAGACAGGACTTGTCGGACCATAACTTTGCACATTGAGTGGTAACATTGCACATGCGACCATGCCATTGAGGAATCAGAAATACTGTTCTACCTATTTGTCTTTGGGGCAACGCAGAAATGAACGCTCGCGTTCAATGTAGCACACGCAAATGTGAAAGGATCTCAACCAACTTGGCGTACCATTTGGAGCCAGAGCTAGCTGAAGAGGCTCGTGGGTTGAGGGCCAGGTTCCGGAAATCTCTCTGTGAACAGTGCTTTGAACAAAACAATGAAGATGACCGGCATTCAGCCAGCTCATTGAGCAAGTTAGCCCACTAGTGTGCGTACATCCTTGTGACTGAAGACGATCAGGAGTCCGAACTTATGACTTAGAGGACAACAATCATGCTGCTCGATAAGCAAAGCTGCAGAGTTGATTCAATGCGCATTCGAAAGCATCAGACCGCATCTCATACATCACCGCCCAACAGACGAACCGTTTTGGCTTCAGTGAGTGACAAGAAACCTAGACGCTCAATTGTGTCGCTTTGATAAGATGTTTGACACGAAAATTGACTGAATTACTGTCAAAAATCCAAAAAGTCAACGAAAATCATCTCGTCATTCAATGACTCCCGCGGAGGAAAACATTTAAACGAGATCAAGTTCCAAGCAATCGTTTGGCTTAAAAATCTGACCACGAAATGTGTACATGCGCCCCCATTACAAGATTGATTTCCTTTTCAATCAGCAACATGAAGAGCATCGCATTTCCCACTGAATGCCCATGTAGGTCAAGGGTTCTTTATCGTCGCTTCGATTCGAATTTACGTCTTCTGTTCACCTGACGTCCACCAGTCGCCAGTGGGGCCCTCATTAGCGTCGGTTTCATTCAAGCAACAAATCCATTCCCCCATTTAAATGGATGCTAATAGTCGTCTCCTCTAATTTCACCCCTTCCCACACAAACCGTTGCCCATTTAAGGGCAGACTGCACTCGTCTGCAAGTCAAGGAGGAGTACGTCAAGGTCTTAACAAGGAAACGCACATTGTGCGTATGCAGATGGCAAAAGGATTGCCTTAATCCGTGGAGTAAACATTTTATCGATGGCAGGGATTACTGTCTTTCTCTCTCTCTCTCTCTCTCCCGCCCCGAATGTCACTCGGTGACAGACAGTCGATCGATCTTCAGGAAGCAACTAGCGACTGTTGTTCGCTGAAATGGTTTTTGTATTCCCAGAAGTGATTGCATTCAATTTACATTGGGTCTGAAAATGAAAACAAAGGGAAGACCCATTTGAGATCATTAAGCTTGAGTGGATCGTGGATTGTAGCATGATCTCGGCCGATGAGTGGTGTAAGCGCGCTGCCCACGAAGGACAGAAAATGATTAATTTCCCATAAAAATCGCCAATTCAATATCCCCTCCTGTGGCTTATCGCAATTCCCATTAAATTGTCCCCAGTCGAAAATAGGCGGATTCCACGAATCCTCTGCCCACACATTTATTGTCATTCACTGCCAAGGTCTATAAGACTCAATAACAGCCCATGCGATGTCGCCGCCGCAGATTATCACAATGTCCACGGTCATAATTGATTGCCATTCTAAATATAGAACACAGCGCCCATCAAACTGAGGCCGAATGTGCGTTTGGCATATAATTACAAAAGCCCACAGAAGACAAATTACAGAACACATCTCGTTCGATTGCGTTCCACGCACGATCCGCGCGCCGCGAGCCCATGGGCGGACGGAGGAAATGGAAATGGAAATGGAAAGGGAACAAAATTCGATCAGTGATCTCTGGAAATCATATTCTGCACGATACCCAGTCAAGGTTGTAAACATAAATCAAAACAAAAATCAACCATCGAGCGAGCGGGCAATATTGCAATAAATTTGAATTTAAAATTTCATATTTTTCATTTTGTGTCCAAACGGCGGCGGCGGCGACGACGACTGCGCGCGCATTCGGATATGAAGACGATCGCGGCCGGCACACGCGGTCAACGATGACGGAGACCGACAGAAATTGTTGGTTACATTCAATAAAGTTTAAAGCATACACAAATAGAGAGGAACGCACACAAAAAATCGAACGAAAGGAAAAATGTTAATCGCATATGACATTAAAATTGTTTGAAGAATATTCCTTCTTCATCTGAGCACCGCCTCCATCCCACCGCCTTTGAAAGCATCGCGTCGGCAAATGTATGCTCACTGCGGAGATCGGAGAAGATACACAGAAGAATGGAAATAAATATTTTTCCTCATTGAAATGCCACTAGTACACACAAATAATCAAATAGACTGAACTGGACACAACATGAGACATGGGATGTGGAAGCGGGCCGCGCCGCGCACATCTAGAAAGGATGCCGATTATGCATACACGCACTGGCAGATTCACTCTGTTCCCTCGATTCACTCTCTGCCCTTCGCTTTCGTTTGTCTATGCGGAGTGCTGCTTCATAAATCGAAGAACACGGGGGAGAGTATTTGGAAACTCAATTGTGCCTTGTTGTGTTCCGATGAAATATGGATTACATTAATCTGATCTTTTTCTGAGGAATTCACTGTAGTTAGTTGATCATTTAGACAAAAGGTACACTCAATCTCTGCGATGCTCACTGATGTCGGTCTCGGTCTCCATGCCATTCTGCTCTTCTGTGCTGTTGCTGTGTGGGGAGTTTAATAGGTCATACATTTATTGCCTGAACATTGGGTGATGTCCGAAGGCGTTAATTTGAAATTGAAAACGGCTGAGAATGCGGAACGTGACTAATTTGATCGACATTTGCTCCGAAAGAACGGAAGCCGCTGGAGCACTTGGCCTTAATGTTTGTTAATATGGAATTCCTCTTCAAACCGAAGCCATTAGCTGGAGCTTTGCACAGACCTGTCGTGTGCGTCCATTTCCTGCTTACACCTTTGGTGGGGCGGTGTTGTATTTCTGCTGGAAGTGGTCTTGACACGTCTTAAAACACCCCCGTCGGTGGCATCCTAGAGGAATTTGAAGACAGCGCAAATGGCTTAGACGATGCTTCACGATGTGTTTCTTCATTCAATAAAATTCAACTACAATATCGAAATGTTAAAACATGGCCAGGCTTCTCTTACGAGCTTCGCTCTCAGATTGGACTGGAACTCTGACCATCAGACAAAATGATCACGATGACGTGGGAGCACGAGTCTACCAGAATTATCATCCATCCATACGAGAGTTCAATTTTGGGTCGCTTGTTTGAGCACACTGGCTGATATCGCGCCAATCACACGTCCAGTGTTGTCTTTCAAGGCTCCACTTGACGCTGGCTTATCAACTTAGACGAGTGATTTCACATACAAATGAGTCAACTCGCACGATCTTTCTGCGATCACTTTACCGATCCTAAAATCCGTTCTCACTTGCGTGTGGCATGTAGCGTCACACATGTCCACGAGTTTGACCTTGAGGATTTTGGGACATTAAAAACGTTCGAACTCATTAAAGAAGGGAAGTAGGTATCGTTGATAATTTTTCAAAAACTTCGATCGAAAGATTCCATTAATGAAAAAGGAAGGTTCGCACACCAACTCCTCCGTTTACTCGCTATCCCTTCCTCAACTCATCCAGTTCGCATTCCTCTCCCCGCACATACCACAACCATAATTAATCGTATCAATAACACGATCTCTTGATCACTCTCGATCACTTATCGCACACATTCAATTAATCATTCTGAATATCATGGCTGTAAATCAACACACGGCCTTTTTGCATGCGCTCTGCGCCATTCAGCACGACAACAATGGAACAATAGCCATCGTCAACACCGCGTCTACATGATAATCTGTCTCTTCTGCATGATGCTACATGGCCATCGTTCATGCATGACATGTGAAACAAATTTGCAAATGTGTGGTAATCCAATTTAATCCCTCACCACGATCGGCAAACTCACTTTGAATGATGTTTAAACTAATTACGTGCAGAGTGTGGCTGCCCGTCCTACCTGATGCAGCTGAGCTGCGCTGAGGATTATGTTACACAAATTGATCGATAAGCGTCGAACGCTTGCACAGCGCGAGCTCTGAGTTGTTGAAGTGGTGCGGTGCTTGAGTGTGGAGAGGCTCGTTACGAATTTGAAACTATCAATTTTTCAAAATCTGTGAAAGCGGGAGGTGGAGGGACTCGGACTTAAGAATGTGTCATTCTGAGTGTTGGCTCATTTCCGACATTCGAAACATGACTGATTTGAGTGACTGCGGGGATGTGTGGTAAATGTCAACATACATCTTCTTAAACGATTACAATAAGTACCGCTGTCAAATTCTTCACCAGGCAAAGAGGACGTCGACACATGTCATGCCGGCAGATAACTGCTGTCGAACTTCACTTAAACAAATGGGCTATGCCGGCGGAGGAAACAGCAACAGTGGAGACAAGTACAAGAAGCATGCACAGCACGAGAGGTAGAGGAACAATTCCACTGCCTTCGACCCGCATTCATTGATACCCTAATTGACATGACACATCCTCTGCAGTGCAGTGGAGTTGTAAACACATATCCAAGCATCGAATGCAAAAATACCGTTTTACAAACAAGTGAGCACATGTACAAGTACACTCAAGCCATCCCCACACCATGCATCCATTCCACATATCGAACAAAGATACGGATACTTAATTTACCGCTCATTCTGAAGTGGTGGTGGTAGTCGCAGATGCTGGTGGTGGTGCTGGCCGCCGACTCCTGCGGCAAACACAACGCTCCGGACATATGCGAAATAACATAAATCAACATTAGGTGGATATTCTCCACTCAACAGCGCGGCGCGCCGCCGCCGCCAGACCTCCAGAGTCAGGTTCACGGCAAGTACGGGATATCCACAAACTGAATGGTGCTTGGAATACGTAGTACGTGTGGTGTGGTGTTGTGTACGACGAACGTACTCGTACCTGGCTGCTTAGTCATGGTTTTGGCGGTTGCCGATGCGTCTCTCTGTCGATGTTTGTATGTGTGTCCTATTTTTATGAAGAGAAAATTTCACGCGGATGCATTCAGAGATGCATTTTTGCGAATACGGGAAAATTACAAGTCTCTACCTGTCATGGGTGAGTAATTTTTCGTGAGCTGGGGTGTTGGACTCTATTGAACCCGCACCTAATTTGCAAATGATCTATCATAGGCAAGTAAATTCGCCTTAGGCGGGGGAGCGCAATGTGCATATCTTATATACCTCCCCCAGCCCCTTCACCCCACCGAACTGCAATTGTCGGTATGAATCAAAGACAAGTGAACACATTCGATTTGCTCGCTCGTTTTGTATCTGTAACTGCATTTCGATTCGATGAATCGGTTGTGTTTTCTTTCCTATCTCACCTTCACCGTGCCACTTGAAGTCGAATTCAGGTAGACCGAGGCTTTTTTGTGTAAATATCACTTCTCTCTGCAACGCGTGGCATTAAGCCATCGTGTCGATGAGATAATCATAAGTGACAGACACTTCTGAGATACACATCTCTGACACGTATTCACACAAGTGGGTACTGCGACGTCAGGCATAGTGAGCTCATTAATTATTCCATGCCCTCATAATTTTGATTTCTATTTTCTTTCTCTTGTTTTCTTGTTTTTGTGTGCGTTGGCGTTTCGTCTGTCCACAGATGCCGCCGACTAGAGGAACGTTGTTCCTGCTTTGCTTACAAGCCACCGATGTACCGAATTTCGGCAATAAATTATTTGTACCCCCAACCAGTGCGTGAATTTATGTGCATTTTAACTGCGCTCCTTCTCAGAGAATTTGAATTAATTGATATTCGATCGTTAGTCTTACCGATTGGGGCAGGAGATGTGTGTTTGCACAGCGATTTGGGTTAAGTTCACTCACCTGAAATGGAAAGAACGCGATAATGGAGTGTTAATCATTTTTGCAAATTGGAATATTTCGAGTGGGAATTTTTATATTTCGGAGGCAGAATAATTTACGATTGATCAATAAACTTGCAAATCATTCATTTTAATCAGCTACCGGTGAATTGATTTGTGGTTGACCTAGTGGACTATTTAAAGAGCGGAGTTGAGGGAGTTCATTTACATACTCCCTGGGGCCAGGAATACATGTCGATGGGAGGTACTAATTTGGCAAAGACGACTGTGTGGCAGTGGAATGTGAATTAGCGGGAGATTCGATTGGGGATGTGAAAATGAAAAGAGTACATAGATACCCGTCATCCGAAAATGGGCATTCGGTGGCGTTTATGACGTGCAACGCTCGTTCGCTGCAGGAGGGTGGTCTAAAATCACGACTTGTCACGGAATGGGCCGTGATTTTTTTAAGCATGAGTAGATGAATCTTCCCGGGAATGTCTACGCTAAGGTGTTGGAAGCGCATTCTGGAGCTATGATCGAGCTCAGAATGGGGGATGAGCAGTGCGGCAGAAGTACAACCGACCAGCTTTCCACTCTAAGAATGACACTTGAGAAGGCTTGGGAGTATGCCAAACCAATCCACAGCTGCACTGCTGTGGCGGCCGTGGCGTTGTGGGTATCTGGAGATGTCTTAGTTATCCTCACATCTTCCCAGACGGAAATCTAGAGCGCACTCGATAGGTTTGTGGCCGTATGTGCTGGTGCTGAAATGAAGGTCAACGTGGACAAATCGGAGGTTATGGTCATCTCCAGAACGCCTGTTTAACACTACCTGTATGTTAGTGGAGTCCTAGCGGGTGGAGAAGTGTAAGCATCTCGGGGACTATGTTGGGACTAATGCTGAGCTTTCCCGGAGGACTGGGTCAATTTTGAAACAGCATGGAAGATCTGCAATCTACAAGGTCCAGCTTCGTGGCAAAACCAAATTAGCGAATTTAAACTCAGTGTTTGCTCCAAATCTCACTTATGAGATCAAATTTGGGTAATGACCGAAAGACTGCTGAGATGAGATTTCTTCGAGGTGTTGTGGGAATTACTCGCCGGGATAGGGTGAGAAACACGGCAGTGGGCGAGGAACTCAACTTTGAGTAGTTGCTTCTTCGAACGGAGAGGGCTACGCTTCGTCGGTTTGTTCACGTGGCACGAATGTCCCCATTGTCACGACTTCCGAGGCTGGCTTTGAATGCGATTCCATCAGACGACAACTTGGTAGACCCAGGACGAGGTGGTTTGACCAATTCCACAAACTCCTGGTCTGGTTACGCTTGGGCATAGCTCCCGAACTGTTAGAGTCGATGGCAGAGGATCGAGTTGCCTTAAGGTCGTGGTGCGTGCGTTACCCCCTCGACCCCGTTGTTGGAACATGCGGGTTAGAAGATGATGAGGTACTTTGCGAAATAATAAATGCGTTGCCTACGTTTTTTTGTGCTTTTTTTTTATAATTTGCGCGCGCATATTGGATTGTTAATACCCCTAAGTGTCCGGGGTGAAGACACAGCATGGGCCGAAGGTATAGAGGGCGAAATTGAGAGGAGGTACCTGCAGATTGTAGCCTGTTTAAAATATTAGAAGAGTCCCTGAAGAACGAGCCTCTAAATTGAACTGTGCTTCCAAAAATAGTCTTAAGGGTAAACTGATGGCCATTCCGGGCGAGACGGGTATTGCGGTTGAATTCAAACCCAAAGACCACAGAGCCAGATCAGACTGAACTGGCCACCTCTTAGGAATATCGTCCGCGTCATAACTGGACATTGTGGGGTATCCTCTATAACGACTTCTGCAGCAGTTGCATGGATGAAGAGGAAACCACACCTTCTCTACAAATGCAGTACCCTCTCATCTCGCAGATTTAGTCCCTTGGACGTTCCATCACACTGCGACCCTTCACACTACGCTCAATCACATGAATCAACTTCATCGCTTTATGAAAAGTACCAGATGGTTCGCGGATTGGGAAATAGTGCATATTTATGGTAACACAACAGGCCCACTTTTGCCCCAAATGTGTCTAGCTTTAGGGTAGTCCTCCACTCTAACCAGACGCAACCCTTGAGCTAAATGTGACTGCAGCTTACATTCAGCTACTTATTGTGCTTTTTGGACCAAGCAGCCTGTGTCAGCTGCCTTCACCACATCGTAAACCATATCAACTGGTTCCCAGACAAGGCTCATGTAGATCTGCGTGATATCGCAAGTGGCCTTAGCTCGTCTAAGTGTGACTGCTGCAAACTGGCGGTTAGCTTCCTTAAACTTCTGCATATCAACTTCTACTCAAATTTATCCTTTGCCTTTGTAAGCAATGTAATGTGCTTGCTTCGGCTCAGACCCTCCATGCTTTTAGTTGGGCTCAAGTGAGAACTCAAATAAGAACCCACCACTTGCTCAATTGCTAGTCGTTCAATCAACTTCAGCCGTCCGTCGCTCACTGCCGATCTACCGAAATGGAAATTTTCGATGTGTCTCGAGTGAGATCAACACAATTAGCTCCTTCAGAAAGTTTTGTGGCGTTGTGGATTGGCGCCTCGACCACTACTCACCTGAACCTACGTTGCCTAGGTTCGACTCCCGGTACGAGCAGAATACATTTCACGGCCCCACCTCTTTCGAGTCGCTGACAATGCTCAAAGAGTGCAACTGTCTAGAAAAAGTTTCTCAAAATGGATTGGGATCTAGTGGTAACACAACAGGACACGAGTCGTTGCTGAGTAGCTGGCCCTTCAGAAGTATGCTGTCATTCAGAAGTATGTGGTATGTGATGTCCTTGTGATCGGTAATTTACACTAAGTCCGATGCATGACGGTGGGAATGTGATTACATTTTTTTATAATACGCGTAGGTGCTGAAAGGACTGAAAGGCGCAGTTGGTTAAGTGCCTGGCCTTGCTTAGTGGGGTCCCCGGTTCGAATCCCAATGAAAACTTAGTGAATACGGTTTTCAAATCTGTTGCGATCAATCCTTGCGATCAAATTAACTATCACTGGAGTGGTCGATCGGAGCTCTAAGTGTGCTGGTGAATTCAGCTCACTGGCTAACAAACATATTTAATAAATTCAATTTAAACAATATAGCATAAGTGATGGCCCTCACCCATTGGTCTCTGCCTAACCAGTCGTCAAGTGATCGGAGACCTACTTTGGCTGGGACAGGTAGAGTGCCCTCAGTTTGGGCCCACATAGTCTTGACTTTCGATTCCGGGGTTGTGGGCCAACGCAATAGCGGACAGCCACCATATCCGATGGTGCACGCAAGTGATCCCTCAGCGACGGCTAAAGATCGTGTGAGTCTTGATGACTGAGGTCCAGGACGGTAGCGCCATCAGATTAAGAAGACTATGACATAGACACTCAGCGTTGGAGTCGATGCACTTTCTCACAACACCACAGCGGAATGATGTGCACTGATACAATGCATATGGTTAAGGTCTTCAACTGGCGCACAGCCTGGAGCTTGACAGAGAGTAAGTAGAGGTCTGTCCAACAACCTTGTGGTCATGTACAATTCCGCAATCGAAGAAGAAATAATCACGGCGAGAGAGAAGTGTGAAAATCTATATATTCCGCGTCGATTACACTTTGTCAGTCATCCTCACAGCCTTGTCTTCGAAATTGAACCGGCCATTGAACTTCTCCTACCTCGGCACAATTAGCCACATCTGAATAATCTCCTGCACCTGCGTCGAGACACACGTCCGCAGGAGGATCGAAGCCGTGCAGAGCTACACGAACACACGCTTCCCTTTAAATGAACCTGAGGGAGATTATCTTGAGTTTGATAGACTGTTCGTGTCGCATCGCTTATTAATTAAATTCACTTGATCCATTAAGTGGCTTCCCTTCTCGGTCCACCTCATCGGCACCTTGCAGTACTTAGTGCTAATTGCCAGGAGAGAAAATCATAATTTTTCTCTTTAAGTTTTATTTTTAATTAAACCATCGCATGCACCATACCAGCCGCTGGCCACCAGCACCACGCTCAGAAGCACCGGCACACTATGGCCATCGTCGTCGTCGCCGCTGGCTAAGGGAACATTAAACGTCCGTTAATCTTTTGGATTTTGTTACTCAATCTTTTTTTGATCATATTTTGTTTTTGTTTTTTCTTCGTTTTCTTAATTGCTGATGCAATGTTGTGCACCTCACCGCTGTGCTGGGACGAAGGGGTGTCCAAGACAATGTTAATGTTTTCATTGAAATCCCCCCTCCCCCCACATGCAAGGTGCCACGATTCTTGATCTTTTTTTAGGTCTTCCGTCTGGCATTGATATATTGGTCATGGTGTGGCTTTTTTGTTACGAAAAAGTGTCGGAACCGCGCGTAGTTGGTAGTTACCGCTGCCGATGCCGGCCGATGGGAAAAGCCAATGAACTCTTTACACACCAGGGCGGACTACCTTATGCAGTCGTCTTTATTTGTGTTGGCTCACTGCGCTTCGACCAGCATGTTTGTGTTTTTTTTTTGTATGAATTCATCATGGCACCGGAAGATTGTGTGGAAGCCCGTATACACGTGGTGCAGCGCTTATGGAAGGCGATACGAGAGTGCGGTGCGGTGTGGGCTTCGGGAGTCCAAAAGCAACGTTGCCCAGCTAATTGAGGGAAACGGTGTGAACTCAAGAGCAATGAGAAATGACTTGAAGGGTGGCAGATCAAATTGTTGAGTGAAGAGTTATGAGTCCACTGTCCAATGCAGAGTCCATCAGCGTTGCCGGAAGTGCTGCTCTGCGGCTTAATTAAAATTTAATTCAACACTCGAGTGAGTGATATGGTCTGGTGCGTTGGTTTGGTAGCGTGTGGTTGGAGGACGATGTCTGCCGTTGATGGCGAGGAGCAATCAGTTTCGGCGGTCTGGTGAACCTGGCGTGGGATTTCGGGGTAGTTAGCCATAGATCGTGTTAATTTGTGAGGCTACGGGCCGTAGCGCCACAAAAGCTATTTTTAACCGGCTTTTAGTTGTCACGATGGGGAAGAAGTTTTGGTTACTTTCAACCTGCAGGAACGGGCTTGGAATGTTATGTCCCATCCCGAATCATAATTCTTCATCGATTTGAGGCGACATCTTCTTTTTTGGCACTACAGTGCGGGAGTAGCCCCGACGCAGCCAACAAACCTCTCCAACTAGCGCTTCTCTAGTTTCGCACGACAAGTTGCTTGATGTCGTTCTACACCTGGGTACGCCACGATAGACGCGGGGGTCTCCTTGCAGTATCTCACAAGATCGGAGTCGAAGGGGCTTTTTCAAATCTTGCTGACATTCGCTCAGCACCGCAGAAACGAGATTATTGTTGCGGTCCCTGATGAAGCTTAGGATGTCTTCCACAAGGTCTGTCCTTGGGGCTTAGGGGAGTCATTCCTTGAGCTACGACTGTATCGGTCCCAACTTTTTCTTGCAGATCAGTGGTGGCTCAGTTCGGTCTAAACTTTGACTTGAACTTAGGCAACTTAGACTTCCCCAGGCACTCTTCCTGTGCCTGCTGTTGTTATCTCGTGAGGGGCCGGGTCCTGTGGGTTTATGCCGACTCCCAATGGCGGGCTCGAGCAGGAAATGAATGTCACATCATCATACAGTTCCTGCAACTTTTGCCTGCACTTTCTTCACTTCAGCATGTGGCAGCTTCGCTCTTCTTTGACTTTGCTGAAGTTGCTTGACGTGTAGCATTGTCTCGACGACTCTGGAGATCGTCTCCGGTGGTGCTTTGGCATTAAGACTACTGACTATTGTCTCGACGTCCACAGCACTCTAGAGATCGTCTCTGAGGCCCTTCAGCATTAAGACTACTGATCGACAAACGACTTTCCGAATAAGAGACGAGTAAATAGAAACGCGGAAAGTTCATCGGTTGTGAACCTAGACTTGAACTTAGCTTCTGCCAAAACTACTAAAACTACGATCAACGATTTAGTAGTGCAAACTCTCTCGATCGTAGCTCCATAGCTCCTCGCTCATCGCGAATTCGATCGTCGCTCGATTAGTCGTCAGACATTTGGCCCGTCACTCATTGACTCGTTGCCCAATAAGACGCTGCTCATCTGCTCGCCACCTAGCCAGGCATTTAAGCGTTCCATTGCTTGTCGCTTATTCGCTCGATGGTCATGTCCTCCTCGCTTAATCGCTGAGTCGCTCAAACGTTCTGTAGATCATCGCTCCTACGTCTTTCACTAAAAAGCCTATTTCCCTCTGCCGATGTCATCTGCCAGACCTTAACCTGCCCTAACCACACTTCAGCTGCTCCCTGTAACTCCACACGCTGACTCCATAAACGACCATCGTCAAGTCATCAACTTTATCGCATGCTGCCCATAATCCACGAGACGCCTAACAGAAATCTTGTCAAATAACTTGAAAATCATTTAATTTAAGATCGAACAACAAAAACTACAAGTGTGCGGCATCTGCCTCCGATGGCCAGCTTCATGTTGCAGCAATAAGATAAATTTGTCGATTTCCATAAAAACCGTTTGAGAAACACTCACAACATGACCACATGATCGCGACGATCGCCCACCGCATCGCGTCACCACACCGCTTTAAGCTGATTAAAGCAATCCATTCGACTTACTTATGCATGTGGCAGAGCGAAGGGACAGCACGTGTCTTGACAGCCTGACAGGTTTATTGAACTTCAATGCGGCGCGATATCAGCTTGACCCATTTATCTGGTGCTCTTCGCTCCCACTTTGCCATTGTTTCACGAAATGAAATACCGGCATGTACCGTCATGTATTTAAAATCCATAAAACTTTCATTTGTATCTGCACATGGTAACCAGTCCTGTTGTTCTCTCTCTTTTCAGGTAAGTTCTCGACTTCATTCAGCTTGCGAATCTCAAGGCGCTCACGCCCAGACCAACACAGCCAAACGGGAGACGGGAGACGAAAGAAGGTAAAATTATTCCGGCAAGTTGCCCCAAATCTGTCAACCTGTCAACCGTTCGCCCATAAAACGGGCGTCCGGCAAGCGATCGCGTTCCGAATTACCTTTCGACGTGCAAACAAGTATCGGATCTGTTTTGTCCTCTTTTGCGGGTGAAATGGAAAACAATTCCCATGTCCGTCATGTTATGAGACCCCAAACAACGCCGCTGAGTTTACAAATTTCGAGATTAAGATACAAAGTGTGGCGGTGAGGGCGTGGAGGGCGAGGACCCCATCATCATGGCAAGTCCAACAATAGAAATTCCCTCCGCAAAAATAGCCGAGAATACCGACGACGCCACACACACTCGGGCACATCCACTCTTGAGGGCACACCGCAGTCAGCGCGGCTCGCCCCCTTATTGATGTTCCACAGAACGTGTGTGTGTGACTAGCCAACCGGCCGGCATGGAGCACAGTCCAGAGGCACAGAAGAGGAACGTGACCCAAATTCAGCTCTGGCAATATTATATTCACGATGAGAATTTATGGCAAAGTGTCCCAACCAAATACGTACGACTAGATGTTCTCGTTGTTTGTGGCTATGGCTCTGGCTCTGGTGGCTGTTGGTGTTCGGTATCACTTTTGGGACGGCGAACATGCTTGGCCTCGATGGCGCGACGCCACAGGAGTCCTTGTGGAATGCGCCACAGTAGTCTTTTTAAGGTGATGCATCATGACCCAGGAAGAGCGATGATCGTTTAATAGACCCGAATCGAATATCGCCTGATCAGCCGAACAGGATGGTCAAGGATGGTGGATGGAAACATAAGACTGTGTCTCCATATGGAATGGCGCTCATGCTCACGGACGGCATGCTCACCGTGTGCCGGGGATGGGTCCAAGCGGAAACTTGTTTCAAATAACAGTTGTTCCGAGAACGAGAGGGAAAGGAGGAGACCGAATGCCGAAGGCGGTGTGCTGATGATGGAACGATTCATGTTTGCTTGGGTCACCATTGACTACGCATCCGATAATTGTCGGATTTCTAACGAAAGTTGAATCAATTATGGGGCGTCATCTGGCACCTGCGTCGTTGTGAGAACTGCCGCCCGTGAGTGAGTGTCAATATTTGACATGAACGGACGAGGAATAGAAACGCGCCGATAGATGATCACTTGGTAATGAGCTGTTGAGGAATGCCTGGTAATTAAATCGAGGGATGGGATGGCCGAGACCGTTAACGTCGTGGACTGAAAAAGAATGCGTGAAGAAACAGACGGAGAGGATGTCATCTCGCATCTTGATGGTTTTGAGTTGTCAAAATGTTACCGTTACGGCGTGAACATATTTACATAACTTATTTTATGGGTGAAATGGACTTGCCTCTCGACAGGTCGCCTAATGTGAGTCGATTAATAAGGGAATTGGGCTGAATTAGTTTTGATAATGAGACTGGAAGATTGCCGAGGATTTATTGCTGTCATTAATGGGAGCGGTGGCTCGAAGAGAACTGCAAGGTGTGGACAGGTGCTGGTGCATTGATGATGGAGACATAGCTAACGGATGAATGTGTAGTCAAGTCCGCAGACAGACGTCAATGAACATTGGCCAATTATTGACATTCTCGTGAACAAATTTACGAATCTGTCGACATTTCCGTTGAATCCATTTTTTTTGTAAGGAACTCCACATTTCAGAATGGACTAGCTGCAATTCTGGACGAAGTTGGATCTCTCCTTGCTCATTTATTTCTGTGCAGGGGCTGGGAGAAAAAAAGCTTAAAAAATAAGCACGAAATGCAAAGATCTCTCCAGACAAAAAGGCGATAAAGTAATTGAGCGCTAATTGTCAGTTTCTTGTTAGATTTTGGGACAATAAATAATATTTCTATGACTTATCAGAGCCCAGTCAGCCTCCTGCAAATGCGGTTCTGATATCTCGAAACACCGTTGCCAGTTAAATAATTCAGACTGGCTAGCGGAACACACAACTCTCTGCTGCGATGTTTGATGGTTCTACGATATCCAAACCAAGCACTTCACAGCTGTTGGTTTATCATCGCTGCAGAAGACATTATCACGACCGTCCTCATGCTCCCACATATTTCACATGTTTCGTCTATTCATCTGATCAGGACATATAGTTCCCTTTTCCACAGATACCATCTAAGGTACCTTGTCGAAACATACCCCAGGAAGTCCTTGTCATAGTAAAAAGTTGTCAAACACTGGTTTCTATGGTCCAACGTTGTGCAACGTGGCGGCCGTGGAGTTGTGGGCTGTGTATATCGACCCCTACGCACATGACTCTACGTTGCCTAGGTACGATTCCCGGTACGAGCAAAATAATTAGCACGGGCCCACCTCTTTCGAGTCGCTGACAATGCTCAAAGTGTGCAACTGTCTAGAAAAAGCTTCTCAAATTGGCCATTCGGAGTTGGCATACAACTGCAGGGCAATTCCACTCGTGAGAGAACAATAGCACGCACCACACGGCCACAAGTGGTTGCCGAGAAGCTAGGCCCTAGAGGGCCAGGGTCAAGGGCTATTATTATGAAAGTGCAAAATTTCCCCGTGGAACACTAATTTATGGTCTGTTGGATACGTATTTAATCACCCGTGTCCTCTAAGTGGTGTCACATGTCACTGTGACGAATTTGTATGCAATTAGTCACATACATCTCAAATGCAGTGACGGAAAAATTTGTCAGTGACATGTGACACGACTAAGAGAATAAAGAGGGGATATGTCTTCAATACTGTCGAAAACGACAACGTCTTGCCAAGAATACTTAAAAAAATTGTTTTTGAAAAAGTTGTTTTCGTCACATTTAACGACAAAAGATCTATTATTTGATTTATCTGACTTGTGTCTTGTGCTCTGGTGAACGTATTTCGAATTAAAAATAAATTCTCGCTTCTGGGGCGTGTTGTGCTTCAAGCAACAACAGTCGTTATTTCCAGACGATCACGTCAAGAGGGATGGGGTGACAAGTTGAAGAAATTCGGAATTTTTGCCGCAATTTTGCTTATTGTCCTGGCTGTCAAATGTGATAGCCGCCTTCAATTTCATTCGACACTCTGACTGGCAAAAATGTTAGCCACTACCTACACATCCGGTATGGGGCTATGTTGCCTCGCACGCTACGATAGTACGAATGCCATTGCTTTGTTCAAGTAAGCAAGTACGCCACTATCTCGTCGTGTGGTGCCATATCTAGCATTTTTGATGGCCTCTACGGATACGTTGCAAATATATTTAATGTCGGTCTTTTGTAGTTTTTGCGATCAAAAGTATAAATAACGAACATGTTTGTGTTGGCACATCATGAAATTTTCTCAAATTTGCCTTGGCAGTCAATGTGTTAAGTTTGTGACTAGTGGAGTTTAGCCTTCGAGACTACATCCCTATATTAGCACAACTCGTTGAGTGTGCCTCCACTCCATTCGCCTTCCTCGAATGAATATGTATGATTTCGAGACAGTTTTGTTTGTTTTCGAAGGCGACAAGAATGGAGTCTGCAGTCTTGCTTGTCGTCCAGCCTTTCCTTGGTAGGCTAGTGCAATTCGAAGGCGACAAGAATAGAGTCTGTAGGCTTGCTTGTCGTGCAGGTTTTCCTAAGTAGGGCAGTGCAATTCGACACACGTAAAGACTTCAAAGATCGCAGACCCTCCACCTTCCATTCGACATCATTAAATGAAGGTTTTGTGAATCTAGACATTCTTCTCCATCTTTGGCGAGTCTTACAGTCCATAATGGACTTCATCCTGAACCGCCACGACTCTCCCTTCTTTTGCCATGTCAACTCATTGTATGTTCGACATTAAACACAATAAAAGTCACCATCCAGTCGAAGCCAACTCCAGGTGTCACTGATTCCCTACAGTGTCAATAAACGAACGAACCCATAAAATCCAATCAACCTTTAGACAGGCTCTGGGTTGTAATTTTGCAGCCTTCACGGCACTACTTCTTCTTTCTTTTATCGTGTAATAAACTGCCCGTCGTTATCGTCGCCAGAGAAGCTAACTCTTCCACGGACCGGCTGAGTTTATTTGAAAGACCTTCCCCGGCGCCAATTAGAACAGATAATGGCCCCTGCGACTGCGGACAGATACGAGATGACCGCGGCAGGACAAACGGGGCCAGTGCCAGATGCAGCAGAGTCATTAGCCCTACGTCTGGTATTTCACACTATCAGGGTTTGCTTAATGTCGGTGATTCGTCTTCAGGACGCCGTCGATTGCAAAAAGGAATCCCACCCAGGGGCCCAGACGGGGCAGACTAGGCCAGACTTGCAGACAATTTACAGCGTCACGGCCCTCCAATAAACCCCCAGAATGTATTGTCCCAGCGCAGCCTTGGCATTTGTCAAGACAGCGGTGCCGCTCGCTTGGCAGGTAAATTGTTTTGGGGAACGCCGCGGCCGCGCCGTGCCGATTTGCCTAGTGAAATTCCTTAAAAATAACCGACAGGGGCTACCAGCGAAATCGATAACCGGTTCAATTATCCCCCCAAATGCAACCACCATCCTCCATTTCATTGCAAGAAAAATAATACCGCTCTGCGTCGAAGTGGATTTAACTGCAGCCGTATCTCATAGAGACGCTCATGTGTGCGTGTGGCTGGTGCCATGCGGTGGACGAAGCTGGCTCGCAGGCAAGCTAGCTTGCAACACCTTGTGCGCCGAGTTGAAGTGCTGCCGCAGCCTCTGCCGTCACCGCGCAGCCAGCAGTGGGTACGTGAACAGAAGACTTAAGTAAAACTCGCGCTCTTTGAGGTTAGGTTTGTTGTTTTTTTTTGCCGCTGATATAACTGTTATTTTAGCAAGTTTCGATCTTGTGTCGTAATTTTTACTCTCCGCGTTTCCTTATAAATCCCTGCCGCTGGGAGCAAGCAAGAACGAGGCCGAGGCGGCTGCGCCTCCGTTTGTGTGAGAGTGCACTCCTTGGCGCGAAAACTTGTTCCGTGCGAGGATTAGCTGGTTCTTGGATATGATTCCATTGAACCTCCACTCGACTCGGATGTGGTTGCGGAGTGTTTTTGTACGTCATAGACATACATATGCATTGGCCGAAGGTTGTCTTGACCATAAGCGGTTTGGTGTGCGGTGACGGCGGACATTTCTGCGTATCAAAAAATTTTATTGATCCACAAAGGGAAGGAGGACTCGGGATGCTAGTACATATTTAGATTGGATTTTTATTGGGAATTTTAATGAATTAAATGTCAATCGTGATGGTTGGGGAACGAGTTGTGTACTCGCTTTAGCGGAACCTGACCTGACTCCCAACGTGTGGGCCGCGAGTGACGTGCGGTAATTTGCATCGTCGCGGGGGACGTTGACTTACTTGTTTATAAATTAAATGCTTACAGTCACCTGAAGCGAGATGAAATTTAATACGTTGTGCCAGTTTGTGTCGGTGTGCATCCTTTAGCGGCGTTGGAGTGTCCCCATGGGTTTTGCGGTTTTACGACGGTTACTCGAGGCTAATCGAAGTTCGCTTTGAGTAGTGTCCCTGAATGGGTTCGGGCTGCGCTGCAGTCTGTTTAGTCAGATGGAATGCGTCCTTGAACTAGTGATGCATTGAAGGGCTTGCCTAGGCGGCCGACGAGAGGTTATCATGTTGTTGCGGTGGCGCAGGCGCACCTGATGTGATTGTCATTCATTGTGGATGAATACACTTGGGATGCTGAGACATTGAAATGAATGCGACGTGGTGGGTGGTGTTTGGTTTCAAGGATTTCTGTTGTGCCTGTGGTCTTTTGTCGCAAAGTTTCAACGACCGCCTGTCGAAATAAGGTCAGTGTTGGCCGCATGACAAGCATGTGAATCCTCCTTGCACTTCCTAAGCTCTGCCCCTTTACAGTGACTTCGACCTCGATTGCATCGGCTGCCGAGCGTCCTCATTCAGAACACATCGCAAACATTCCTCCAGCACTTCAAATTTGCATTGACATTCGCACTAAATCGCACAGAAAAAAAGATCCGAATTGGAATTCCATTCAAAGCCTCACGAAATTCTCACCCCTCCCTTCACCCTCCCATGCCTGACGACCGAGAGGAAAAATGTCTGGACGTTGCGTGCATTCCAACCGGGCACAGTGTGGAATTCCAGCAGATGCTCCGAGTATCATCAGCGTCTAGGGCTGCAGAACTTGCTTTTTTTTTTTCTCCCGCTTTTATGACTTTTTAAATGATTGTTCGTGCGTGAAATTTGTAAAAACTACACGCAGTATGTGCAGCAAAGTGACACAAATTCGTTTGTGTGGTGTTGTTGTTGTTTTTTTTTTTAAAGTGTACCTGCCTAGAATTGGGTCCAACGGGAGAGATAAGGTGATGCAAGAGTATTTGTATCGTCTGCTGTGAGAATGAACGAGTTACGGGATAACTTAAAGACATGAAAATGTATTTTATGTCAATAGAACGTGAGTTGAAAAAATTGCCGATGAGAGGACCAGTGTCACCTGCTTAACGGTGAATTATTCATGGGACAAAAGTGGGCAGGAATCGATGTGTGAAATGTATTTTAAGAATCAGAAACTAGGACTGTTTGGGTCACGATTGGCTGCAGAGATATAATAGATGATGACTGCAGCGCGGTGGAATTTTGTACGTTGCGTCATTCTCGTGTGGCGGGCACGTGATTTGGGTCAACTTGGTGTGGTCAATGCGATGGCAATTAAAGGTTATTGATGGGCTGGTACTTGTGGGAGGAGTGCTGGGTGGTTTCTCGAGCACAGAACGTCGGGTGATGAGAGGGAATGTCTGCATCTATCGGGAAGGCGTCGTTGACATACTCGAGAGCTAAAAGTATGCATACACATATTCGCCGCATCACTGGATTCCTGGACAGACTTAAAAAGTGAAGTATCCCTCGCATGGAAAGGTGCACAAGTGGTTCACTGAATTTCGTTGCGGGGTTAAGGGGCCAAAACTTCGAAATGTGGTAACATTCAAGAAAATTCACGATATTAAGTTGGCCAAAAGTCAGGTCTACCCTCGTGAGATAGCTAAGATTGAAGCAACTTCCAATTAGACTGTCATTCGAATTTGCAATTCCATAGAAGCCGTGACTGAGGGCTGCAGAACTTGCTGTATTTTTTCCTCCTGCTTTTATGGCTTTTTAAATGATTGTGCGTGGAATTTGTAAAAACTACACGCGGTATGTATGAATCTATGGTCGATTCCATAATTTTCGTTACAGCAGCCCTCGTCTGTCATAATTCGAAATTCGTTGGAATTAATAAGAGGAACTTATGTCGTCTGCATACATTTGAAGACAACAGAAAAAGTGCTGTCTGTAGACTCTAGGCATTATTTAATGTCTTCTTTTACATTATGTAACGAGTTAATAGTTAAAAGAAGAACGGTTTTGCGTATGGGACAGTCTTCTATGTTCTAAGGTATTTGCTGTGTCCCACTATCTGCTCACACCAAGGAATGTTACTTTATGAGAACCTAGTCAAGTGCCTGCCCACTTGAAGGAATTCCGCCGCTTGCTAGTAATTCTCGCCCCTGGCAAACAAGAACAGAGAATCACATTCAAGTAGACGCTCAACTATGCAGTCCAATCCAGGGTCTCATTAAAACACACGTCCACTGACCAGTGACCTGAGCAGACTGCGCCGCCGCTCTCCCAAAGTAAACATTGACAGTGCCAAGTTCAATATTTGAATCTACATAATATCATAATTACATACAGCTCCATCTACAGCTCCACCTCTTTCCACCAAGGTTCTCGAACTTCGCCATGCGGAGTTGGCATTAAACTGTAGGCCCCTTGCACTCTTGAGAGAACAATAGCGCGCATAACACGAGTGGTTGGTTGCTGTAGAAGCTAGGCTACACTATCCGTTTTTCATATACAGTCAAACCTGGTTATAACGACCGTTAAGGGACTGACGAATTTGGCCGTTATAACCGATATGTGGTTTTAACCGATGTCGTAAACGGTTTTGGCTGTATGTGTGGCATAACCCATAAAGTTGAAATTAAGCTGATTGTCAGGAGAGAGCTCTGAGGACCTTTTTTTTTTGCACTGGTAGCCATGTATAGTTTATTGTTTACTATATCTTGGGTCGCTAGAGCGTTCTGGGTTAGTGCATCGACTCCTACGCAACTGAACTTCGTGGCCTGGGTTCGATTCCCCAACAAAATTGTTCACTACCCCACCTCTTTCGAGAAAAAGCTTTTCCGATTCGCCGTTCGGAGTTGGCATTAAACTATAGGTCCCCTTCCACTCGTGAGAGAACAATACCACGCACGAGTGATTGCTGAGGAGCTAGGTCCAGGCCCTCTACAGGCTGTAGCGCCACCCATATTATTGGACTCACTAATTTCAGTTTGTCCTGTCACTGGCCGTTACCCGGGGCTCAATGGGCATTTGCCAACTAAATCACACGAGACTGCCTTTCACATTCCCATTAAGTCGGCCACCCGTACTTGCGCAGCCTTCTCTCCCGGAATTAGCCTGGATTTCCGCAAGCCAAGTTGCTCTTCCTGGTCTATGCTAATCACGGACCTTCAAATTTCCCTCAAAGTACATCCAGATCCATTCATGCTCACTCTTTCAGGCCTCAAATTGGCTCAGCTCTTATGCAGCCACTTAATTCACGTGGATTCAGTATTGTTAAGTGTTCGATTCGCTCAGTGCTTCTTACCTTAAAACTGGGTCAGAATCTGAAAATTCCTGCAAAGAAAAGAAAATGAAGAAAATTCTCACGTTAATTGTTTTGTTTTAAACTCGTACAGTGTGTTCAAGATGTTATTTGCTTGGTTTTTATTTTTTCATTTCGTATTCATAATTATTACACTGTCTAAGTTATGAGTGCATTAAGACGTCTTACGGCTCTAGCTTGTAGCACTTAGTCTAAGTGGAACTCCCACGATAATTATACAAAAAAAAAAAAACAAAAACGAAGCAGATTGTATTTATGCTCCCAGATGCATTGCTGAAGCTCGAGTGGGGGACCGAGAATTACGCCATGAACACGGAAAAGACCTACATTTTCATCGTTCGCTTTGAACAGTTATGGACGGTTACAACAATGACTTACATAAGTGTGGAATGGGGTTCTTGACGGAAGGCTTGTCACGAAGATGGAGCTGAACTGGCGTTGAATGGGAATGCTGGATGAGGGAAACAATCACTGCCTGATGAGGAATGAAAACGAAAGGCTATTTGTGATGGCTGACGAGCGGGTTTTTTGAGTTTTGGAAGCGGCCAAGGTGGCGAATTTACAGAATTTCGAGAGACGGTGGAAGAGGATAGAGAGGGACGAAGATTTGAGAATGTGTTTGAGAATGTGTTTTTGCGTTGCCGATATTTTTATTTGATGTCCTCTGAAATTTACTCAATGACTGCTGTGTCCTCTTTAGGTCAGAAGTGACGGTGGTGGGAAATCCTAACAAATGGTGCTGTGTGTCATCATCGCAAATCGGGGCTGATGTGATCGAAAAGATACGATCTAGAAAAACCGGAATGACGCAATTGACATAATTGCCAGTAAAAGACGCGTCAGAAGAAGCTGAACAGACACGATCGACAAGATCGCCAGTCCAAGGCGTCCGCACTTCAGAAGAGGCCGGACTGACGCGATCGACAAGATCGCTAGTAAAGGGCAACCACCCGTCTTCGCAACCACCTGCTCCCTTCCATTTCAATCAGCGCCATTGCCTCGCATTTCCTTGCACCAGATTTTCCCCAGAAATCCTGCAACAAACTGGTACAGCTTGACACTCCCAAGGACATACAGCGGCGACCAGCGAAAGACATCTATTCCCAAGCGGATCAGAAGACACGCCAAAAAAACAGGTTGCCCGCAGCCATAAAAACCAGCTACTGATCGCAAATCCAAACTTCAATTCACACTGCCTGAATCGAAGTTGGAACTCGGGCTTTTTGTCTGCGCACATGCACGCCCCAGATCGTCAACCTCATTAGCAGACCTCTCATTCGATTCCCATTAAGTATCAATCTAATGGCCTTAAACTTGAAACGACATCATCTGCACACTCGGCCAACCTGCCACCACCCCATTATACTTTTTCTCTAAACCGTGGCGCAAAAAAACAGCGCAGAAAAAAGTTTTCGAAATAAATGTTAAGTGCCTTCCAGTTGGTCTCGCAGAGGTATCTGCTCGGATCTAGGTTGAGTGACTTTCCATTTGATTGTGGCTCACAAAACTTGGTTGCATGCTGCAGATTTTTATTAGCATAAAACTGCATCTCCCTCTCTCCATCCGTCTGTCCGACTGAGTGCAGTTTTTATGGGACAGCGTTTGTGAGGAGTATTTTTAGATAGAGGTCCATAAAAGTCCTGAATAAGATGTTGGCAATTTAATTACGCCAATCTGGAGTCCAGGGCTGGTGGAGGGCTCTTCGGCGAGAGAGGGAATTCAAATTGAGACAACTAAGTCAATTTATGGTTTCCTCTGGCTGCTGACTGAGGAGCAGGCGGCGTAGGACCACGCGACTGAGCTTCGACAAGCACGCCACAGATGGAACTGGCTGTTTTTATGGAGCAAATTACGAGTAAACTGGGAAATTTACCAGGAACTTGGCGGAGCACTGTCGTAAGCCTGCCAGCGCGCAGGTGTGGACTGTGATTGACAGAAGTCACATCGCTGCTGCGAGAGATCATTTCTTGTTTTTGGTGCATGCACACGATGTCTCGAGTGATGTCTTGCTTTGCTGCGCTCCATCATGACAGCCGGTTGAAGGTAATTTGATGGAATTATTTGAATGTATTAGACGGCAGCGGGAGGCAGTCAGGCGGTGGGGGTTGGGACAAATTGATAGTTCTGGGGGCTATGTGGAACGTGAGAATATGAGTTATGGATGCAGTGAAATAGATCATTGGGCCGTGGACGACGACGACGATGATGATGATGTTCCACTGCGGACAGGCTCGCTGGGAAGACTACGTCGCGCTTGGATGATTCGTGAGTTATTTTTCAATTAGTCTTGCTACTGCTGGGAGTTCTGATGGATGGATATGGCATTGCAGTGACGTGATTAGAATTTTGTTTTTTGTTTGTGGTCTTCAGGCAGTCGCGTCGGGTGTCTGTCTGTTTCTGGCCGCTGTCTTGTGTTGTGACGGTGTTCTGACAAGGGTTTGATTAGGTGTATGGAAGTAGAGTACACGATTGAGTGGCGATGGTGGAGGGGAGAGACGGACGGGTGATGTTTGTGGGGGAACGTGAGGTTGGTAGTATAAGTGAACCGGTATGTTCATACTTTGAGTTGCCCTGGCCAACTTAGAGGCCACTTGTTCTGGGCGCTAAGGAAGGAAACTGGTAGAAGCGTAGGCTCGGGAGGATAGTCTCAGGCTTACCGTGCGGGTGACCCTCTTGAGCTTCGTGGTGGCTGTAGTCGGAACTCAAATCACTGGGAGTGTTGGGGATAAATGACACCGGATAAGAGACCCCGGATAACACCGCAGTTCCTCCTCGTGGTGCTAGAGTACGAATTTGAGATGAGCATGGCATCCTGTGAAGTAGCATTCCCTCAAATTGTGGGAAATGACGATAATACAAGCCCTGGGCAGCAGACGATATTCAATTTCTCGACAAAAGAAATTGTGTAAGAATGGTCCACCATTCTCGAAGTAGCCGCGAAGATCAATCTGTGATCAAGAGACTATTTGCGACAATTCTTGTTCCTAGCGTCTTTGAACGTCTGAAATGACTGCTCCAGTTGTTTATGCCATCCCCTTTGAACCAAAATTCCGGGTCTTTCTTCAGCTGTAACTGAGCTTTCTACATTTTTCCAAAGCCTGGTGTTAATAGCAGTGATAGAAGTGCTTCTCGTTTTACTGGGTGGCTTTTAGCCTCGTAAACATGAATTGATTGATCCGTCGCTAGGAGTAAAATTGGACTAGCATGGTCTCTAGGAACATTGCTTCTTGTCGCACTGAGGTGCTAGGTTCATTGGCCACCATTTCGCATGGGTTGACAGGTGTCAGTTGGCATTTGTGACAGCCGTACAGCGGTAGAATCTTATTCAATATTCCAACCATGGGGAGGCATAAATTGTTGCCTTGGTACGGAGACAATTTGTTCTTGTCGGACTGTGTGCTTTTTATGTTCCAGGTCGACTTCAATTGACCGTCACTCTGACTTGGGTAGGATTTAGGATCTGCAATTTGACAGGCGTGCATAGAATTCGAGAAGAACGCATTACCCTATCTTCGACATGAACTGTCCTGAGCTGGGATGCTAAGCAATGCCCAAGGAAATTTGCTCTAGCTTCGAGTGTACAAGGCCTTCTCAAAGCTCTTCTGCCCGCCTGCCTTATGTGGTAACTTCCTTAATAGTCTTCGTTAAAAGAAAACCACATAAAACACAATTTTAGGCACATCGCTGCCCGCAAGGTCATTGATCTTCTGATTCCAGAGGCGAATCCCTCAACAACTTCGATTGCGTCATACTCGTAGGATTGTGAAATTCACAGTTGATTGTGACACAATTCTGCGCCCTTCTTCCATCGATTTGTCCCAAGAGAGCCCCCACACACATCCGGCCCTTTGTTTTCCCACCAAATTAGCGCAGTCCACTTAATCGATGTAAATGCCCAGCCGCAGCCTCTTATCACCTTAGCACCTTCATCGTCCATCCCCCACCCTAGCACAGTCTATCATATCGATCGAAAAATCTATCGATTCATAAAAATAAACGCGTCCACGCAATAATTCCCCGGTGATTAACTGAATTATCGGAAACCGCACAGACTCACCTCACAGTCAGCCAGTCTCCACTCCACTCCACACAATCATCGTGGTCATCGTGTGCCCCGGCCGGCCTAAGAGCGGCAAAACAATTGGGTCAACATTCGACGACGAGAGATCGATGGAACCATTTGTGTCCGGCGCATATGCGACCGACGACCTACAAACTGTGAAGCGAACACACCAAACCGCTGCATGAATTCCTGATAAGATGCAGTGGCTTTGGTGGCGAGCGGCGAACACAAGTGCGTTCAAAACCACCTGCATGCGTTGGAAATTTCAAAATACACTCTCAGCGAGTGATGTTGATGCTGCGCCGCTGCTGCTGCTGGTTCTCCCGGACGAGGTGGTGCCACGGGGGAAATCAGCTTGTTGTTGACCTGTTGCGTAGAACAGGTATGACACACACACAAACACGCGCAGAGACGGACACAGGCTGACTCACAATATTTATTCCTATTACGAGGGGATATTATTTATTTTTCCGTTATTTTGTGTCGTAATGTGTGCATGCAGTCGATGTGTGTTTCTGAACGAGAGGCGAACATGGTCAGTTCCAGTTTATTTTTGTTTCGACCACGCTGACAGAGAATCGCGCACCGCACCGGCTGCAGCACCCCACAGCACACCGCCAAGTGGCAGTAGATATCAACGAGATCTTGAGGTCAGATATACCCACTGTGGAGAGCGTATCTGCGTGTGTGGTGGTGGTGCTGGAGTGTGTATTCGTTTCGTAGTGGAATTCCAATATCGGTCTCTTGGTCTATGGGCTATTCAAGCGCGAGAATAAAATTATTGCCCAGCTCGTGGAACGTTGCACTTGACCGTTGGTGTGATGTTTTCCTAGTGATATGCAAAATTATCTGCACTGATGCGAAATAAAATGTCTGTTAGATACGTTTGAACTGATTTGCACCCAAATGACGAAATACAGCTTCAAGTACACATGGAGAGAGGCAGAGAGAGTGAGACCACAGGGCGTCATTACGTGTGTCGTTGCCGTGGCAGTTACTTGATATGCCACAGGGGTCTGGGTTAGGTGATTTGCTACTTAATTGCACTGTCAGACGTTTCTGAGTCGCAAGGTGATTGGTTTCTGGCGCACGGAAATTGTGCGCACTGCCCGTAATGCCTTGTCTAACAGTCGGCTCGGATGACAGTGAGTGCATCGTGGGTTTTCGAAGGGGACCAAGCATCGAAGCATACTTGAGTGGGCCTGGCGCGTGATTGGTTTTTCCCGTGATAAATGGTCGGCTTCTCATTAGATGTGGGAAAATGCCGGACAGTGTGGTAAGTTTTGAGATTCTCTGTGAGTGCTTACGATCCTGACCACTTCGAGGCTGAGTCTTGTGGGTCTTCGTAGGTCTGTGGACATCGCCGCGGGTTTTATGAGACCAGGGACAGTTTCATTTCGATGGCGATTGATGGTTTGATAGTCTAATGGGAATTTTAATGTGCACTGTTGGCAGTTAAGAGACAGCGGAGTGAGTGGGAGGTTGAAAAATGAGGCTCCATGGGAAACAGGGTTTTAAAATTCACGGGCTATGAAAACTGGGAGCGATGTTTGATAGATTTTATCAATTTGAACGACTTGACTAGACACAACATCGTGAGAGCGACGAAGTCCATCAAATTTGTCAACTGTTAAAAATGTAGGTACAAATCCAGACAACATAATAAATTCGATTGTACGAGCTCATAAAGGAGAAGCTGCATTCCATGACGTTTGATAGCACAAACATTTCTCAAAGGTGTCTGGGATCATAGATCTTTTATTTGTGTGGAAATGTTGGAAGTGTCCTGAGATGAAGATTAAATTCGTGATAATCTCTTCTATGGGGCCTAGCTTATCAACTAACAGGGCCTTCTCAGCAACGACCCGTGTGGTGCATGCTATTGTTCTTCCACGAGTGGAAGGGATATGCAGTTCTATGCCGACTCCGAATGGCCGTTGAACATTGTAATCGAGTGGAAAGAGGTGAGGTCGTAATAATGATGATATGCCAGTGCCGGAAATCGAACCTAGACTCGTAGGCTCAAGTGACCACAGCCAAAATTTTCCGAAGTGGGAAATGTCATTTTGTTCGTTCAACTGCTTGCGTCGAGTGGCACAAAACGGAGTTTTTGTTGCAAAACGGCGGATGGACTTGTTGAACAAAATCCGTCTCTACAACCACCGGTTGTCGTCAGAAACAGAAAAAGCATGAAAACAAAAAGAATACCGCACTAAGGGCTCACCCCTGTGGCAGACCAATTTGGCTTTGTGTTGAAGAGAGCTTGTGGACTCCTGGTTGTGAGGAACGCCCTAACTGTGTTTGTGTGTGTTCCAATGGCACAATGCCTCGTTATGACGCCAATAATAGTTCTAAGATTCTGTCAACTCATTCTGATTGGGCTGTGCTGCCGCTTTATACCGAGAGTAGGCCGTAATTGTTTTTGTTATGAGTACCAGTAGACCATGTGTGCCATGCATTGTTTTATATGATCCTTAGAATGGATACCCCCACCAACGCCTTCCTCACCATCGATCCATCAGTAAATTCGTAGAGGACCGTCCAACGTCTGATGTTCAGACCAGTAGTTTAATCTGGGGAATGCTGATTGAGAAATCCTAGTTAAGATATCATGAGGTGTCTTCGGGTACGGATTTATGTCTGCCAAGGATACATAGTGTCCAAAATTTCATGTCTAACTGCCGTGTTAAAAAATTCGCTAATATAAAAAGTGATTCCTGTCACATCTTAGCCACCTACCCTACCCGGCTAGATGCAAGTTTCCTCACTTCGCCGGCTACATTCTAGTAATAATACGGATTGTATGTGGAGGCGCATTGAAAACAAGCCTCTACAGCGTTTTATGCGTGCTACTGCCCGTTCTTGAGTGGAAGGGACCAACAAATTGATCTCAAAGACGGACGGCTGCATCTAGTGCGATATGGTATATCTCACCGATAACTGGAGCCATTCTCTGCGCAATGTACGCGAAAACTAGACCTTTGCGTTCAATATTTCAACGAATTTTTTCGAACCGATCAATTCAAGTTCTGTTGGATGGTTCCGTGCCGTATATCGAAAAAATAAGCCGTGGGTTCCCCAGGGTTCTGTGCTATCTCCGATACTTTTTCTATAAATTCCCTCATTTGTCCCAACTTCAATCCAATTCACTCGTCCGCTGGTGATAGTGCTCCCCGCTACCAACACTCAAGGAACTGCCCTTCGGCCGTTCGACGAATCCATCAACCCAAGGTATCATGGATGTTTCCGTGCCGTATATCGAAAAAATAAGCGATGGGTTCCCCAAGGTTCTGTGCTGTCTCCGATACTTTTTCTAT